>CM053603.1:46751625-46809192 GCA_028646535.1 Procyon lotor
CAGTTTAGTGGGAAAAATTTAAATGATACCATTTCCATTTTATTGATGAATAGATGAAGCTTTTTAAAAATATTAGCCATTTGTTTTTCTTCTGTGATTGACTCTTTTCTCTAAAGCCCAAGTGAGGCGGGTTTTTGTTTTAACCTAAACTTTTTATATAGCAAGCATATTGGCCCTTTTTCATGTTGTAAACATTCCAGGCTTGTTTCTCATGGCTTGGCTTGGTTAATGGTGTGTTTTTTTAGTAAAGAAACTTTTCTGTAGTCAACATCATCGATTTGTTTTGGTTTTGGAGTTTCATGTTACTCTACTAGGCCTTTCCTCTCCTAAGGGCAATAAAAGTGATGTTTCTCCTGAGTACTTAGCACATTGGAATTTTTATATATGTATGTATGATCAGAATCTTTTCAAATACATGATTGTGGCAGTATTTCGTTATATTGTCATCTTTTCCTCACTGACTAAAATCTTTTTATCACACACTTACTACCTACATGTATCGTTTTTTTAAGTCTCTGATCCCTTCCTTGACTCTGGGACGGGGCTACCACTGTCTTACTTGCTTCTGCTTCATAATACATTTTGATAAGCTCAGCAGTTTCCCATCTGTCATAAAACTCTGTCAGTGTTAGGCTCAGAATACGTTTACTTCTCATTAAATTGGTTTTCTTTCTACCCCTTGTCCTGGTCCCTTAATCGGTTAGTCTGGCAGCTTCATCCATCCAGAAATTTAGAAGAAACCTGGCAGAGGGAGGCAGCTAAATTCTCTCCCCTATGTTTCTGGGACGAATACTGTAAAATTGCTCATGCAGTCCAGACGTTTTATTGAGCACCACTATATCCTAAGCCTTGGGCAAGGTAGTAGAAATAGTAGAAAGCCTGGTTTCTGACCCCCGAGGAGCCTTGGGTTTGGTGGGGCAGTGGTACCTATCTTACATTCCTTGTAACCCAACCAGTTGCCTTAGGTGATGGATTGAAAAAAGACTTTGGAAACCAAGTATTAGGTTTTAAATCATGTTCATGAAGTTTTTATACATTTCATGTTTTGCCTTCTATGGTCATTTCTTGCAGTATTTGAACATACACAATTCATAATCTGCACTCTAGATGGATTTTTTAGCCAACTTTTCTTGTTTAACTTTGACAAATTAGATTTCTTTGTCACTTCTGGTGGAAGGTTATAGTAGCAGATTCCATACAAGTGTCCCAGACTTGGCATGAGTTAAAAAAATTTTTTTTATTAATTGTAACAAATAATAAGGGAGTTAATTTTTTACAGATAAAGAGTAGACCATTGGGCCAGTCTTTATTTTCAGGGTTGTTGCTCTTGAAAAATGTTAGCAGTTTGAATCGGGAGAAACTGTTGTGTTTCAGACAGGAAAAAAGACACTTGGCCAGCTGGTTCTTCCTTTTTTCCCCTTGTTTATTATCTTCCAAAGTTGTAGCTAATCATTTCTGCATGACAACAACACGAAATCCTGTCTACATGGGACTGGCCACCTGCCCCTGCCAAATGGCTGTCTTCTGTGGCTTGCAGTTCTGTATGCCCGTAAGGTCATCTGGAGGTACGGAGCATCCAAGATCTACTTGGGGGAGAGAAAGGCGTGCTGTTTCTGTGAATAGTGGAACCTTGTGGCCAGACTTCTGTTAGCCCACTGGAGAAGTGAGGCAATAGCAAGATTCCCCTTGTGAGTTTGGGAAAGGGGGCTGGGAGGGGAGTGAGGAGGAGCTCATGTTGGTCAGCCTCCTAAAGTACCCTCTCCCTAGACAGCTGGTGGATTCAGTTAATGAATAACTTCACCTGTGGCTGTTCACAGGCGAAAATCAAACCGTGCGCGTCAGAATCTGCTTCCCGCTGCTGTGGTAGAGAACAGGTTCTACCCCTGGACAGGGGAAGTGGAAATGTAGTCATTCAGACATCAAGCATCCAAAGGATGCTTTGTAGCAGGTGCTGTGCTAGGGAAATGCCAAAGGAGTAAGATAGTTCCTGTCCTGAAGGAATTTTTCTTTTTGACTGTGTGGCACATGAGGAGCCACCCACAAAAGGGGATGATGTAGTGTGAAAAAGATGTGATAGTAGGCTTCTGGACAGGTGTTCAGTTTGTGGATATGAAGAGGTAATGATAAACATCATCCATCCATTTGTACAGAAGGAAACTTTGAAAACAATTATTTTCCTACCTTAATCCCTCCTACCTTAGAGACATTGAACCCTATGAAGTTGCTTGGGTTTGACTTACAGAAATACACGCAAATGGGAGCATATCTTGTTTTTACCCTACTTTAAAAAAATCTGACTACATTTTAGAATATTCACTCATAATGCATGTAAGCCTGCCTGTGTGTGTTTATGTTTTGAATATATATTGTGAAGTAGGGACAGATTTCTGAGAGATGCATCAAGGAAAGGAGAGAGAAGTGGGCCCATGACCTTCCCAGTATGTTAATGTGGCAGAACCTGGAAGTAGGGCATCTAGATTCTTGGCAGTGATTGATTTGAGGTGATAGATTTGAGAGGATGGTGGTGGGCCTCAAAAATGAGGAGGGAAGGGGTGCCTGGGTGGCTCAGTGGGTTAAAGCCTCTGCCTTCGAAGGCTCAGGTCATGATCTCAGGGTCCTGGGATTGAGCCCCACATCGGTCTCTCTGCTCAGCGGGGAGTCTGCTCCCCCCGCCCCCCGCCTGCCTGTGATCTCTCTCTCTGTCAAATAAATAAATAAAATCTTTCAAAAAAAAAAAAATGAGGAGGGAAGATTGGGACGGAATACAGTAAGAAAGCTGGTGTCCTGCACACTGCTACTCGGTGTGGCGGGCTTTGTTTTTTTCGGGTATGTTCTTATTCAAGAACCCAGGTCGGAAGTACTATGATGTGACTAAAGGCAGACAGATTTGTGGTACTCTCATTTTCATATTAACCACATTTCCTCATGATAATCTGCCTATATTTACATATTTGAAAGGAAATGACAAAATATGAGGGACATTATTCTAGTTGAAAGGATTTACAACTAAAATAGCATGGGCAGGATGTGTGCGAGCCTGGTCTAAGATGGTGACTGGGGCTCTAAAAGCCGGGACACCTACTTGACAGGTTTTGCACAGATGAGGGTAGGCGTGGGCAAGCACAGCAGCAACGGCGGACCGGTTGACGAAACAGCTAACTGCTCCTGAAAAAGTAGGATTAACCACTAACCAAAGATGCATGGGCAGTGCTGGCATGGTGTGGTACCCTGATTTGTATCCATTTCTGGTGATAGCTGAACAGAATTTCCAGACTTCCCCTACTGCACCTAACCAATGATTATGTCATATTCTTAGTGAAATCTCATTCCTATTCACAGCCATTGGCAGGTTAATTGTTGAGGTAGTTTGGCTGTTTTTGAAGGAAGAATATGTTTAGGGGATATGAATTGCTGCTGTCTGTTAGAAACTTAATTTCCCAGACATTGTAAGTCCCAGCTTATCCTACTGATGCAAATTTATTGCTTAAAAAAAGGCATGTTTTAAAGATTTTGTTTATTTGAGAGCAGGAGCAGGGAGAGAAGCAGAGAGAGAGAGACAAGCAGACTCTCTGCTGAGTGTGGAGCCCCACGCGGGGCCTAAGATCGTGACCTGAGCGGAAATCAAGAGTCAGGTGCCGAGGGGCGCCTGGGTGGCTCAGTCGTTGGGCGTCTGCCTTCGGCCCAGGTCAGATCCCAGGGGCCTGGGATCGGGCCCCGCATCGGGCTCTCTGCTCTGCGGGAAGCCTGCTTCTCCCGCTACCATTCCCTCTGCCTGTGTTCCCTCTCTCGCTGTGTTTCTCTCTGTCAAATAAACAAAAATAAACAAACAAACAAACAAAAAAGAGTCAGGTGCCGGGGGCACCTGGATGACTCAGTCGGCTAAGTGTCTGCTTTCCGTTCAGGTCATGATTCCAGGGTCCTGAGATTGAGCCCGGCATCAGGCTTCCTGATAAGCAGAGAGCCTGCTTCTCCCCTTCTCCCCGCAGTCAAATAAATAAAATCTTAAAAGAAAAAAAGTTGGATGCCCAACTAACTGACCTACCCAGGCGCCCCCCAAAAAGCCATGTTTTAGAGAGAAGGTTTCTGGAGTGAGAGCTAAGAACTTTTACCTGTGTGGAGCATTCTTCGTATCCTTTCTTATGTAAGCTTCCAGAAAGATGCTTCTATTAAGATGAAGAAAGCTAAATATTTTAGCAAATATTCAAGCCCCTAATGTGTTCTGAGTATAAAGTTAGAAGTATTAACATCAGCTGTACCTTCAGAGCACTGGACAGTTGTACCCCACAATAAGAAGACTCTTGAAGTAAATTCTGTGCCATGCTTCCAAATACCTCTCTCTTAATACTACATATCACTTCTAATATTTTGAACAGTACTTAAACCCAGGAGCCACTAGTTTGATATTTTTAGTGTGTCCTATTAGATTATCTCTGCCAATTTCAATTCCTTTTCTTTGATGGTCTTCTGTGATCACAAGAGATTTAAGAAAGATGGTACTTTTTTTTTTTAATTTTATTAAAAATTAAGAGAGAGAGAGAACACAAGCGGAGGAAGTAGCAGGCAGAGGGAAAGCAGGCTCCCCACTGAGCAGGGAGCCCAATGCGAGACTTGCTCTTAGGAGCCCGGGATCACAACCCGAACTGAAGGCAGACACCCAACTGACTGAGCCACCTAGGCTCCCCAAGAAAGATGGTAACATTTAAGGAAGGAAAGACTCATCCTGATCCTTTACTAAAACTAGAAAACAAATCATACTTATGTCCAAAAAATATGCATGTATTTTCTGCTGAGGAAATTATCAGTGATTCAAAGACTTGAGTACGTTTTGGTCAGGGTCTGAAAATTGGACTGGTTCACTGATAGTTAAAGTAAAAGATTATAGACCACAGTGATGTCACACAAAATAACTGGGAAGCTTTAGAGGTCAGTCCCTCTACAAAGTCAGCCATTGACCTGGAAAGAGTATTTTGGAATCAACCATCTTGGAACTCTGGAACCTGATTGGATGGAGATGTGCTTCATGAAGGGATAGACTGCTGGTCTCTCCTAAGTGAGTCCTATACTAACAAATGGACAACTCCCGCTCTCAACAAACAACAATCAGCAGTCCCTAAGGAACAGGAGAGAGAGATTTCCAGGATAGCACATTATAATACTCAGATTGTTCATTTCTCAACAAGAAGAAAAAATGAAGCATATAAAGAAACAGGAAAGTGTAGCCCATTCACAGGAAAAAAAGGAATTGAACAGAAACCATCTCAGAGGAAGCTTAGACATTGGAATTATAAATTAAAACATTAAATTGGGGCGCCTGGATGACTGAATGTCCCAACTCTTGATTTTGGTTTAGGTCATTATCCTGGAGTCATGGGATCGAGCCCCATTTTGGGCTCTGTACTCAGCAAGGAGTCTGCTTCTCTCTCCCTCTCCCCCTCCCCTGCTTGCCCTTGCTTTCTCTCTGTCTCTAAAATAAATAAATAAGCCTTGTTTAAAAAAAAAAAAAAATTAAATCAACTGTTAAAATATACTCAGTGAGCTAAAAGAAATCATGGACAAAGAGCTAAAGACAATAGAGAATACAATGTCTGCACAAAATAAGACCATCAATAAAGAAATTATTAAAAGGGAACAAATTCTGGAGCAGAAAATAATACAGTAACTGAAATGAATCCTTTTTTTTTTTTTTTTTTTTAATTATTAGAGAGGGAGAGAGAATCTTAAGCAGACTCCCTGCCAAGCAGGGACCCCGCTTCAGGGCTCAGTCTTACAAACCTGAGATTATGACCTGAGCCCAAATCAAGAGTTAGACACTCAACGACTGAGCCACCTAGGCTCAGAAATGAAATTTATTAGAAGGTTTTGGCAGCAGATGTGAGCAGACAGAAGAAAAGATTAGCAAGCTGAAGGTAAGACCATCAAAATTATTCAGCCTGAGGAACAGTAAGAGAGAAGAATTATGAAAAATGAACACAGAGCCTGAGGGATCTGTAGGACGTTATCAGCCATGCCAAATATACGTCATAGGAGCTCCAGAAGGAGAATATTTAGAGAGGAACAAAACATTTGTGAAAATCAAATGGCCAGAAATTTACAGAATTTAATGAATTTGCACATCTAAGAAGCTTTATGGACTCCAAGGAGAATAAACTCAGGAAATCTATGCCAAGACACATTACAGTCAAGTTGTAACTTGAATTTGCAAAGCAGTAAGAACTTGAAAGCAAGAGAATCAACTTGTTATATATAAGGAATTCTAAATAAGATTTCACAGTTGATTTCTCATCAGAAATCATGGATGCCAGGGACACCTGTGAGGCTCAGTCCTGTAGTCCCTGCCTTCAGGTCATGATCTCAGGGTCCTGGGATCAAGCCCCATGTCAGGCTCCCTGCTCAGTGGGGAGCCTGCTTCTTCCTCTCCCCCACTTGTGTGCACGCACCATCTCTCTCTCTCTCTCTCTGTCTCTCTCTCTCTCTAATAAAATATTTTTTTTTCTAAGATTTTATTTATTTATTTGACAGAGGGAAAGGGACCACAAGTAGGCAGAGAGGCAGAGGGAGAGGGAAAAGCAGGCTCCCCGCTGAGAGGGGAGCCTGGTCCAGGGCTCTATCCCAGGACCCCGAGATCATGACCTGAGGCGAAGGCAGAGGCTTTAACCCACTGAGCCACTCAGGTCCTCTGCAAATAAAATCTTTTTAAAAAATTACATTAAAAAATTCAACTAAATACAAAAAATATCAGTAAACGAAGAATTGAACAATGGGAAAATAGACATGCAGAAAACAAATGGTATGTGGCGGAAGTAAGTCTTTCCTTATCAGTACTAACCAAGTCCTCTTCCCCAAGCATCTTGCACACACAGCATGTACTTCTTACGTTGCTCCCATCTGCAGCTGTTTGTGCCTAGTCTCTGGCTGGTCTGTACTGTGTTGTCAGGCTCAGTGGAGCTCAGCATCTTCTTTCTCTTCATTTAAAATTCAGGGAGTGTGGCTCGACCTCCACGTGGTCTTTGATTTGATTTCTGCCTTGGCCATCCATTATGAGAGATTAAATTGGCTTCCCTCTATTTTGTTTGCCTTTCTGATTCTTACTGGACAGCCTAAAACGGAAGTGTCTTAGAATAAAGTTGAGGAACCTGCCAGCCGTCGCCATTGGCCCTGGCTATGACCAGAGGGAAAGGTTTGGGTCGTACCTTCAGGCTGCCTGGTTTACAAAGGATTTCTTTAAGTAAGGACACACGTTGAGGACATTTGGTTCCCTCTGGTGCTGTGCTGCTGCTGCTGCTGGGGTGGGTGAGGTCCCAGGGCCACTGCTAGGGGGCTGAGCTGGGGAGGGTGGTCCTTGATTCCAGACTGGGTGAGGGACTGGCAGGCACTGTAGCCTTCTACTCTAAGTTCTGGTGCTCCTCTAGCCACTGATTTTTTGCCTTGCAGAACCAGGTGGGAATAGTAGGCTTGCTGTAATTTTTTAAAAAAGATTTTACTGCGTTGTCAGACACCTGCTGAACCTTCTAGGTTGGGGAAGGAATGTAGCTTTTAGGGTCAGGAGAAGGAGAGGAGGGACTTCTTGTCATGGGGGTGGCCTTCCACCTTGGGTTTCTTGGCATCACTGAGGTGGCCATCACATTGTGATACTTCCAATGCTGTTCATGAGTCCTGGATCTGGTCCCACCCATAGCCCATGTTCATCATCACCTTGGTCACCCCGGGGGTCCTTGTTGTCATGAGGCACTTTATGGAAGATCTGAGTTTCTCTTCTTGGCCCATATTTATCCATGGAGCCCTCATAATATTTTCTAACGTTCCTATAGCACTGGGGTTTAGGGTCATCAGTTTTCTTGAGGTTTTCACATTCAAGAGATAAGGATATTGGAATGTGGTATTGCCCCCTCAGGATCTGCTTTCATAGCTCCCTGAAGTCCCCTCCCACAAAAGGCAGGGACACCAGAGACCATGGTGACAGAATGATTAGCCTGCTTCACACATTCACCAGAGTGGATGTGGGGCAGAGGGTGACCTTGGATCATTGTATTTTTGGTACAGGAGAGGTTCTGGGGTAGTATAAGGGAAGCTGTTAAAATAGGTTTTCTGCTTATGGCTAGTGGTGAACTCACTGCTGAGGCCACAATCTACAGTTTTTACATTCAGCCGAGTGTCACAAAGCAGCTTCTCTGCTTCAGGTCCCTGTGGATTGGCCATACTGCACAGCGGCTACTAGCTGCTGCAATTTGCCTCTGGCTTCCTTCTCTGCCGTGTGGCCTTGGTCCATTGTCAGTAACCATACAGGTCTCCACTAACTACTCCCAGACAAGGAATAGTGCTTCCTCAGTGTCCGTCACCTCAACTTCACAGTATTGGTGTGGTTCAAGGCTTTTGTGCTGTGTGCTTCAGAGAAAATTCTCTGGAAATCGGAGGAGCTCTGCTGACTCTTCTTAATGACCTTCACAGCCTCTGTCCCAGTCTAGATGTGCTGGGCCAGCCTCACCATTGGCAGAGTTACCCCGGCCATAATTGGAGCTCATTATTGTAGATGAGGGGACTCTGTTAGCGGAGATGGCCGCAAGGCCCTGCTGCATGGTGACCCGCTAACGGTACTACCTGGCGGGGCCACCTGTGCTCACAGCACTAATACCAGTGATAGCAAATACTAACGCTCACTCGTTGTGCTAATAAAAGAATAAAAGTGAGAAAAGACAATGAAGAAAAATAAAAGCGAACAAAAAAAGAGAGAAAAGGAAAATAGAGAAAAACAAAAGAATGGAGAAGGAAGAAAAAAGAAAACAGGATGGAAAGAAAAAAAGGAGAAAACAACCTGTCAGGTACCAAAGTCCATCAGGTCACCAAAAATCAGCTTTCTGGGCTATAAGGATCAAAACCTGGGCCCAGCCAGGGGCCCAAGTGGGTGTTTGTAATTCCTTTGCAATGGTGGAGGGCAAGAAATGGACCAATAATGAATGGCTGGGGATAATCTACAATGGTTTTCTCACTTTTTGGTCTTCAGACTTTTTGCTCTTTTTTTGTTCAAGACTTATTCCTTTCTTTGAGAGAGAGCAAGTGGGGAGAAAAGGGGGGAGAGAGAATTGGAAGCAGACTCCCTGCTGAGCAGGGAGCCCCGTGCAGGGCTCAGTCTCACAATCCTGACTCATGACCCGAGCTAAAATCAAGAGTCAGACACTTGATTGAGTGTCTGAGCCACCTGGGCGCCGTGCTTTTTTTTCCCCCATCTTAAGGGACTCCAAAGAACTTTCTGTTTAGGTGGATTATTGGAGAGTCATATTTACTTTATTGAAAATTAAAATTTATGGTGCTTCAGTGAGCTTTCTTTTCTAGTTTGGAAATCTGTAATGATTTCTGGCTTTAAAGACCTCAGTGTTTACACTAAAAATAGTCATTTCCTTTTGCTTAAACTCTGGTCTCAAAATGATGATACAAGGGCGCCTGGGTTCAGTCGGTTAAGCGTCTGCCTTTGGCTCAGGTCATGATCTGAGGATCCTGGGATCGATTGGGATCCCTGCTCAAGTGGAGAGCCTGCTTCTCCCTCTCCCTCTGCCTGCTGCTCTGCCTACTTGTGTTCTCCATCTCTCTGTCAAATAAATGAAATCTTTAAAAAAGAAAATGATGACACAAGTCTTTTGGCATCACAATACTATAAGAAAGGGGTTTGTTGCATACAACACAGTAAGGTATGTATTAACATCTGTAAAGCCGAGGGGTAATGACGAAGAAAACAGCTATGGAATACACACAAAAGGAAATTAAAATGTGTTACTACAAAAAAAAAAATCAACTGAACACAAATGAAGATAGTCGTGCAGAATAACAAGCTATAACGCTTATAGAACACAAACACCGAAATGATAGAAATAAGTCCTTCCTTAACAGTAATTTCTTTAAATATAAATACATTAAACTCCGAAAAGACAGATTGGCAGATTGAATAGAAAAACCTAATCCAACTATTTATTTACAAGAGACTCAGTTTAGATCCAAAGACACAAAAAATTTGAATATGAAAGAGTGGGAAAAGAGAATCACATAGTTGCCAAAAGAGAGCAGGGGTGGCCGTACTGAGATGAGTCAAGATAGATTTTAAATCAGAAAAATTACAAGGGACAAGAAGGACATAAAAGGTTCGGTACAGCAAGAAGATAAAATAATGGTAAACGTTTACATCTCTAATGACAGGAGAGCAAAATTATGTGAAGCAGCCCTTCCCTTTTGTGGCCCTCGCTGAAGTGCCAGCAGCCAAGATGAAGTTCAATCCCTTAGTGACTTCTGACTCAAGCAAAAACTATAAACGGCATTTCAGTGCACCTTCCCACATTATTAGGAAGATCATGTCTTCCCCTCTTTCCAGAGAGCTGAGATGGAAGTAAAACATTCGATCCATGCCCATCCGAAAGGATGGTGAAGTGCAGGTTGTGCGAGGACATTGCAAAGGTCAGCAAATTGGCAAATTATCCCAGGTTTGCGGGAAGAAGTATGTCATCTACTTTGAACGAGTACAGCGAGAGAAGGCGAATGGCACAACTGTCCATGTGGGCATTCACTCTAGAAAGGTGGTTTTCACTAGACTAAAACTGGACGAAGACCGCTAAAAGATCCCAGGACCCTGAGATCATGACTGAGCCGAAGGCAGAGGCTTTAACCCACTGAGCCACCCAGGTGCCCCTTACTTGCAACTTTAAACAAAAACTGTTAAGGGGCATCTGGGTGGCTGAGTCTAGTCTGTTCAGCATCTGCCTCTGGCTCAGGTCATGATCCCAGGATCCTGGAATTGAGCCCCATATTGGCCTACTTCTCCCTCTCCCTCTGCCACTCCCCCTGATTATACTCTCTGTCAAATAAGATCTTTTTTAAAAAATAAAGACTGTTAAAATGAAAAAAAATTAGTATGAAGCAAAAATTGACAGAACTGAAGGAAGAAATAGATAATTTTACAATGATATTCAAGAGTGGGTAGAGCCAGAGAACAGAAGTGAGGAAATAGAGAACTTGAATAACAATAACCCAACCAGATCTAACAGACACACACAGGACCCCATCTAGAAACAGCACATACGTTGTTCTCAAGTGACCTTCTATAGGACACACCTGGTGTTAGGCCACAATTTAAGTCTTGGTAGCAAGATAGATATCATACAGATTTCTTTTCTGACCACAGTGAAATGAAGTTAGAAATCAGTAACAGGAGGAAAACTGGGAAAATTCACAAATTTGTGGACGTTAAACAACACACTCTTAAAGAACCAGTGGAGTGGGCCAACAATGAAATCACAAGGGAAATTTTCAAATACTTAGAGATTAATAAAATGAAAACACAATATACTGAAACCCTTGGGACACAGTAAAGCAGTGCTAAGGGAGAAATTCATAGTGATAAGAGCTAACATTGAATAAAAAAAAAGAAACCTTTTAAGATTTAATTTATGTATTTGAGAGGGAGCACACAGAAGTGGGGGTGGGGGGGGCAGAAGAGGAGGAGAGGGAGAGACTCTCAAGCAGACCCTGGGCTGAGCACAGAGTCCCAGCTAGATTGACTAAGAAAAAAAAAAAGTCCCATTTCTAAAATCAGAAATGAACTTTGTTGGGAATTTACTACCTATTCTACAGGGGGTGGGGGGGGATTATAAGACAGTCCTATGAACACTTGTACAACAACAGATTTTTATAACCTGGATGAAATTAGTAAGTTCCTGGAAACACAAACTACCAAAACCAACTCAGTAAAAATCATACTTGTTGTCAAGTAAAGAGATCAAATCAACACCCAAAATCTACCAACAAAGAAAGACCCTGGACCTGTTGTCTTCACTGGTGGATGCTAACTAACATTCAAAGAACTAACTGATCCTCACATTCTTCTCAGAAATCAAAGAGGGGAGGAACACTTATTATGAGCCAACATTGCTATGATAACCAAGGCCAAGCAAATGTTTCAAAAGTTAAACTACAGGTCAGTAGCCTTTATAAACAATGATCTGAAAATCTTGAATAAAATACTAGCAAATCAAATTAAGCAACCTATTAAAAGGATTATACACCATGAGCAAGTGGGATTTGTTCCTGGAATACTAGGATGACTGCACATTGAAAAAGTGATTGGTGTAGTACCCCACATTTACAGAGTGAAAGGAATAAGAAATAGACATGATCATGTCAATTGATCCAGAAAAAGCCTTTGACGAAATTCAGCCTTTTGAGACTCGAAACACTTGGAATAGAAGACTATTATTTCAACATAATAAAAGCCATATATGAAAAGCACCCAGTGAACATGATAGTGGTAAAAGACTGATAGCGCCTCCTCTGATTTAGTTCAGGGACAAGGCAAGAATGCCCACTGCCACTATTTCTATTCATAATGGTACTGGAAGTTCTATTCTAACCAGAGCAGTTTGGCAAGGAAAAGAAAGAAAAGACATCCAAATGGGAAAGGAAGGAGTAGGTCCAGATGACATGATCTTATATATGTAGAATATCTAAGGATTGCATACTAAGAAATCTGTTAGCGCTAATAAACTAATTCAGCAAAGTTGCAGGATAGAAAGTGAGCATACAGAGATCAGTTGCATTTCTATATACTAACAATGAACTAGCCAAAGAGGAAACCAAGAAAAAATAGTTCCACTTACAATAGCATCAAAAAAAGTAAAATTAGCTTGATAGGAAAGACAAATACCATCTGATTTTACTCATATATGGCATCTAGGAAATAAAACAAATGAGCAAAGGCAAAAAAAACAAAAAACCAAGAAACAGACTGTTAACTATAGAGAACACACTCATGGTCACCAGAAGGGAGGTGGGTGGGGGGGATGGGTGATGAAATTGGTGATGGGGATTAGGGGGTGCACTCATGATGAGCGCTGGATGATGTATGGAAGTGTTGAATCACTATTGTACACCTGAAACTAATATAACACTGCGTGTTAACTATACTGGAATTTTAAAAATTTTAAAAATTAACTTGGTGTATGAAAGACCTATAAACTGAAAACTATAAAACTGCTGGAAAAAATTAAAGATGTAAAAAGATAGACATGTCACATTTTGGGGTTAGAAAACTTAATTTTATTAGGTTGACAATACTACTCAAAGCCATCTACAGATTCAGTGCAATAAAATTTCAGTAGCTATTTTTTGCCGAAATAGAAAAACACATCCCAAAATTCAAATAGAAAATCATGGGACCATGAATAGTGAAAACAGTCTTGAAAGCTCCAAACAAAGTTGAAGTTTCCCATTTAATAATCAATAAAACGTTGTGGTACCCGTGTAAGGATACATGTATATATCAATGGAATATAGAGCCCAGAAATTGACCTTCATGGACAGGATCAGTTGGACTTCCACAAAGGTGCTAAAGTCCATTTAGTGGTAAAAGGACAGTGTCTTCGACAAATGATAATGTTACTGGGAAAACATCTACCTGCAAAAAGAGTGAGCTTGACCCTTACCTATCACCATGTACAAAAATTAGATCAAAACCAGAGACTCTTTTTTTTTTTTTTTTTTTTAAACCAGAGACTCTTAAGAATTAAAACTATAAAATTCTTGGAAGAAAACATGGGGGGGGGAACATAGGGGAAAAAATTATGACATTAGATTTGATCGTGTTTTTGTGGCTGTGACACTGAAAGCACAGGCAACAACAGGAAAAGCAAGTAAACTGGACCTCATCAAAATTAAAAACTGTAAGGACACTATCAAGAGAGTAAAAAGAGAATCCTCAGAATAAAATACCTGTAAGTCATATCTGATAAGGATTAATATTCAGAATATTTAAGAAGTCCTACAACTCAACAACATAAAACTCGATTCAATATGGGCACAAGAGGGGTGCCTGGGTGGCTCAATCGTTAAGCATCTGCCTTGGGCTCAGGTCATGATTCCAGGGCCCTGGGATCGAGCCCCACATCGGGTTCCCTGCTCCTCGGGGAGCCTGCTTCTTCCTCTCCCACTCCCACTCCCACTTCCCTTGCTTGTGATTCCTCTCTCGCTGTGTTTCTCTCTGTCAAATAAATAAAGTCTTTAAAAAAAAAAAAAAATGGGCAAAAGACCTGGATAGACATTTCTTCAAAGGAGATATGCAAGTGGCTAATTCACACACACAAAAATGCATGTCACTAGTCAGTTAGGGAAATACAAATTAAACCAACAATGAGATACCACTTCACACTTCTTATTTTAAAGGCGGGAGGTGGCACCTGGGTGGCTCCGTCAGTTAGGCCTTAGTGTCTGTGTCTGCCTCTGTCTCGACTCATGATCCTAGGGTTTTGGGATTGAGCTCCGCATCAGGCTCCAGGCTCCCGGGACCTGGGTCCCAGCTTAGCGGGGAGTCTGCTTCTCCCTCTGCCACTCCTCCTGCTTGTGCTTTCTCGTGTTCTTCTCTCTCTTTCTCTGTCAGATTAATTTAAAAAGCACATGTTGGGGAGGATCTGGAGAAATTGGAACTCTTATGTATTGCTCTTAAGAAGTCGAAACAGTGCTGGTGCTATGGAAAGCAATTTGGTTGTTCCTTAAAAGTGTAAAAAGAGTTACTGTATGTCTTGGCAAACTCACTTTTAGGTATATACCCCAAAGATTTGAAAACAGGATCTCAGAACAAATACTGATGCACTGTTGTTCATAGCAGAACGAGAGCCAAAAAATAGAAGCAACCCACATCAGCAGATAAAAGAATAATAAGCAAAATACACTATATGTTAACTAACTTGAATTTAAATAAAATTAATAAAAAGATAAGATGTGGTATTTACATGCAATGGCGTATTATTCACATATAAAGGAATGGAGTTCTGATGCATGCTACAGTGTAGATGGAAAACATCATGCTGAGATATACCATACATGAGGACAAATACTCTATGAGCTATTTAAAAAAGGACAATTCATAGAAAGTAGGACAGAGATTATTAAGGGCTAGGGGAGCAGGACCTAGGTAATCATTGCTTAATCTGTATGGAGTTTCTGTTTGCTGTGATGAAAAGTTCTGGAAATAGATGATGTTGCCGCACAGTGTGATGTTCTTACAAATGAGGAAACTTAAGATCAGTACCTTCTCTTCCTACAGACTCTCCCTCTCAAATAAAACCAGACTGTGCCTTAACTGACAGATCTCTGCGCTTGAAATGTGATTTCATAAATCATGTATTTATTACCACCTCAAACTGTGCTCAGCCGTGCAGTGTGATGTTGTGGGGAAGCATGTGTAGTTAGGGAATATGCAATGTTCATCCCTTTTCCTTTTTGTCGTAGTGTTGTGTTTCCACCTTAAAGTAGCACTTCATAATGATGTCTCTAAAATGTCCAAAGCAAGCTGTGCATTGGTGATCCAGTTGGGCAGGTGGATCTTTTATTTTGCCAAAATCTTAACTAGCACAGTTTCAGTCCTGTCAAACCTTCTCTTCAATAACCTTTGAAAGAGAAGCAAAGTGTTGTGAAACTTTGGACATTTCTGTTATTTAGCATTTCCTTTTCAACCTGAGGAGCTGGGCCTTGTGCTTGAGCATTACAGTTCCCCATTTTTTTTTTTTTTTTTAGTGAAACCTCAAGTGGGTGAGCTTCTGTTAGCTTTTCATATCTAGCCCTGGCCAGCTGGTTAATTTAATGTGGCAGCTTGACTAGGGCAGGGATGCCCAGTTACTTGGTTAAAGCATTACTCTGGATGTATCTGTGAGGGTCTTTCTGGAAGAGATTAACATTGGAATCTGTAGGCTCTATGCAAAGCAGATTGCCCTTGTCCAGTTGTTAGAGTCCTGAGTAGAGCAAAAAGCTTGAACAAGAGAGAATTTACTGTATTTGAAGGTTTTCTCCTGCCTTCAAACTCAGACTGGATCTTAGACCATTGGTCCTGATTGTTAGGCGGATCTGGGACTTCGTGGCCTCCATAATTGTGTGAGCTACTTACTTGTGATAAATGTCACATATATAAACTTTATATGTGTGTGTATATAATCCTGTATATATTTATGTGATCTTATACATTGTTATGTATGTAAATCATATATGTGAAATATATGAAAATTACATTTAACATTTTAAATCTCACTTGAAGGTAATTGGCAAACTGTGAGCTTACATATGGTGCTAAGGGAGCCATTAGTTTCTCTTCCTCCATCTTGGTTCTCTTGGTTCTCTTTCTTTGGACAACCCTGACTAATAAACTTGGCATTAGTGATAGAGTCACTCTTTACTAAGGACAGGTCCTGGAACATCTTTATACAGATCCTTTACATACCTCTGTTTCCCAGATCCCCCCCCTTTTTTTTTTTTTAAGATTTTACTTATGGGGCGCCTGGGTGGCTCAGTCGTTAAGCGTCTGCCTTCGGCTCAGGTCATGATCCCAGGGTCCTGGGATCGAGCCCCGCATCGGGCTCCCTGCTCGGCAAGAAGCCTGCTTCTGCTACCATTCCCTCTGCTTGTGTTCCCTCTCTTGCTGTTTCTTGCTGTCAAATAAATAAAATCTTTAAAAAAAAAAAAAAGATTTTACTTATTAATTTGACAGAGAAAGAGCAAGCACAAGCAGGCGGAGCAGCAGAGGGCGAAGGAGAAGCAGGCTTCCCGCTGAGCAGGGAGCCCCAGGTGGGGGCTCAGTCGCAGGACCCGGGGATCATGACTGGAGCCAAACCAGACACTTAACTGACTGAGCCACCCGGGCGTCCCATGTTTCTCAGATACTGCTTACAATTCAGAGAACTAGTGTCTGGTTTGCAAACAGCTGAATGTACTCTGGCAAAAAGTCAGTTTAGTCACCTAACCAACAGGCTTTTGATGGTTAAGCCTTTGAGTAAAAGTGAGGAAGTTCATCCAGCAACCGTAACAGAAGTGAGATGAAGAAATGAAAGGATGGGTCGCTTTTGGGTTAGTGACAGCTACAGGAAAACAGTCTCTAAGACGTTTTGGACTAGTGGCAACTGAAGCCCTTTTAAATCTAACCCTCTTTTTGGTGGGGGGCAAGGCAAAATCATGCCATTTCCTACAGTCAGTCCCATATTGACTTCAGGTGAGCTGGGTAGCTATGTAAAGTGCTCTGTTTACAAGCTGCTTTACCTATTTGCACATGGAATCCTCCTTGCAGCCCTAGGAGGTGGCCCCGTAAGGTGGCCTTACATGTGAAGGAGAAAATTGAGTTATAGATGCGAGAATTTGTTTATGAAGCTAAAGAAGGTTAAAATGGTAAATTTCATGTTATTTATATTTTACCACAGTAAACCATAATATAAATTACAATACAGTAAGAATGTGCTTTCTGTAACTTGATGTTGGTAAATTTGAAAACCTCTTGGGGTGAGGATTCTTCTGGCAATATTGCACTAAAAAGGATGGGTCATTTTGTTCTCGGCAGCTTTTGTTGTGTGAAGGTTAAAGATGAAAAAGGGTACGGGGGAAGGACAAGGAAGGGTTCGTAAGGGTTTCTGCTCACCCTTCCCCCAGAATCAGAATGTTTACCGGTATGCACTCCCTTTCAGGCCCTTCTGCCTCAACACAATAAACTGAGCAAACGATGTTAGGTATTCTTTACTACAGACTTCTCCCACACTTCTTAACTTCCTGAAGTCTGACCACACCCGCAGCCCTCTAACACAACAAAAAACCGGGAGGGACTAATAGAGGGGCCTGGAGGATTGCTTAAATCTGAATGAGCAGTCAGGGCCCTCTTGCCTGGGAAGGGGGACTGACAGCTGGTCAAGCACACCTGCAAGTACTTCAGGAGGTTTGGTTTGAGGCATTTCTGCATATTGAGGTTCCCTGGCAGCTCTACCAGCCCCTGGTAAAGTTGGGGGCTCCTGGGGATTCAGTATCAGAATCTCTAACCAGATGGCGATCTGACCAGGGATGGTGCTCTAACAGCACTGCTTCGGGAAGCTTCCTCTAATGTGGAGTAGCCGTCTCTTCTTAAAATGTTCTGTTATGAAAAAATTCAAGGAAATAGAATCATAAAATACACAAACTCACACAAACTCCTTCCTGATTTCAGCATTGACCCTTGAACAAGGCAGGGCTTATACCAACCCCCCATGTGGTCAGATTCTAGGATAACTTCTGACTCTCTGAAAACTTAATACTGGTAGACTGCTGTTAACCAGAAGCTTCACCAGTAAACAGTCGATCAACACTTGGATGTTAGATATATATTATATACAATTTTTTTACAATAAAGTAAGCTTGGGAAAAGAAAAATGTTAAGAAAATAATGAGAGAAAATACATTTAAGTACTGTACTGTAAAAAGTCCACATATTAGTGGACCCACACAGTTCAGACCTGTGTTGGTCAAGGGTCAACTGTATTTGCTTTCTATCTGTTCTTTTGGTTGAACTAATACAAAGTAAATTAGAGGGGCGCCTGGGTGGTTCAGTCGGTTAAGCATCTGTCTTCTGCCCACATTGGGCTCCCTACTCAGCGGGAAGTCTCCTCCTCCCTGTGTCCCTCCCCTCTGTTCATTCTCTCTCTCTCTCTCTCTCTCCCTCCCTCCCTCTCTCCCCCCTCAAGTAAATAAAACCCTTTTAAAAAAGAAGTAAATTAGACATTATCATGACACTTCGCCCCTAAATGCTCAAATCTTTTCATCTAGAATGTGGTCCCTTCCCCCTCCCTCCTTTTATGTCATTACCTTTAACTTTGAGAAGATCAAGCCAGTTGTCCTAACAACAGAATGTTCCTCATTCTGGGTTTGGCTGGTTGCATCCTTTGATATTTAATGTGTTCTGCTAGCCTTGCTCTTATGCACTGGAAGTTATATCTAAAAGCTTGGGTAAGTTTAGTTTATATGTTTTTGGTGAGAATATTCGATAATGTCTGATTGTCCCACTATTAGTGAAGATAAGTTTAATCACTGTATTAAGATGGTCCCAGCTTTGTACTCTCTTCCTTCCCAACCTCTGTGATTAGGAGGTGATCTCTTGCGGTGCTGTTTGATGACATGTAGATCTTTAGTTCCCCAACCACTTTTCACCTGGGGCATTAGCATCAATGATGATCTTGGGCCTGAACCTTTCATTTTCTTTTGGCTAAGATCAAGTGAAGAATTGCAAAATGATTTTTTTCTATTTCAGTCATTCCTTTTGTATTCGTTTCTTTCTTTTTTTTTTTTTTTAAGTAGACTCCACGCCCAGTGCAGGGCTTGAACTCACAACCCTGAGATCATGACCTGAGCTGAAATCTGGAGTCAGACACGCAACTGACCGAGCCACCCAGGGACCCCTCAAAACGTAGCTGTTAAACGGCTGGTCCAGGTTCTGTCCTCCAGAGTAATGCAGCTTGGCAAACATTTATTATACACCAAGGCTGCCATTTTGAGTATCTGTATTCAGTGGAGCACATCAGTGTTGATGTTGATTTTTTGCTTGTATGGGTAGAGAGGCCAACTGAAAACAGAGATTTTTTTCGGTTTAGGAGGCATTATTTAATTGTGTTTTTCAAGTTGGGTTAGGGAGGGTAGGTGGGAGAAAGGGGCAGGAAGGCCTTTCCAGTTAGAAGCAGCGTCACCGGCAGAGTCAGAAGTAGAAAAGTCTAGGGCCCTGGTTTGGCAAAGTGAGAAAGTTGTGGCTGAGAGAGCCGTGTCTTTCCAGGGATGGGAACAGTGTGTGCAGTCCAGGCTGTCTCTGCACTACTCATCACTCACGTGGACCGGCTGGGAAGAATTACCAGCAGGATACTGGAGAGAATCTTAGGGAATTCATTTCCAGCCCAGCTTCATGGAAGGGAAGGTTGTCATCTCCGTGGAACACCTCATGGGTTCTTATATCTCCCTTTTTGATTTCTTTCGGTTCCCTAAGGGTCCAAATGATTTTACTTACTCAGAGCTTATTCTGTGTTCATCACCAAATGTCGGTACACTGTTAGGTGGTTTCCTCTTTTTTGGCTATTGTGAATAATGACGCTGTGAACATTTGTGTGCAGGCTTTTGTGTGGATATATGTTTCCTTTCCTTTCTCTTGGGTTCGTCCCCAGGAATGGAATTGCTGGGTCATAGGGTGACTCTATGTTTAACTTTCTGAGGGACTGCCAGACTTGTGCAAGGTGGCTGCACAGGGGTTCACCGACGCCCGAGCTGTGTCTGGGGTCCAGTTTCTTCACGTGCCCATCAGCACTTGTTATCACCTGTCCTTTTGATTATAGTCATCCTAGTGGGCATGAGGTAGGTTCTTCTTTTCTTCCGACTCACTCTTGGATCTGACTTGCCTGACACCATCTGTTGCTGCAGTTTTTGTGCCTCGTGCTTGGCACTGCTTAACCACGCTGTGTGTTGGCATTCAGATTCCATTGAGCATCTGAGTGGTTCAGCCCCTACTGACTGGGTTGACTTTCTTTCAGTCAGTTGTTTACCTCTAGTCTTGTCAGGAGTTGCTGGGTTTGGGTCATAGTGCGGAGATGCTCCTTGTAGGAGCTGGGGTGGGGAAGGTATGGAGAGGCAGGTTAAATAGAAGGAGGAGTTGGGTGTGGTGAGCACATAGACCAAAAGGGAGCTGGGACCAAGCCGGGGTGGGCCGGAAGAGTGAGCATTCACACTGGGGTTGTGCAGATGAGAAGGTTTGGGGCAGATTAGTTATGGGTAGGACTAGATCAGATGTAATGGTTAGGGTAGAGGAACCTAGGAAATAGTTTTGAGTGTGAGAACAGGAGAGAATGTTCCCCTTGGACAGATTTGGGTGGGTGGAAGGTTTCTGTGTGTAATGTGACTCTAGGTGCTCACAGAACGCATGACTAATGTGTGTGCAGCAGAAAATTAAGAAAAGCCTTTACCGGAACCCAGATGTGACATCCTCAGTGAGGTGGGAAGTGAAGTGTCGCAAGGTCATTGCTGCTTCCGTGTTATCCCCTCAGATATCTGCAGATAGCCTCTGGTTCTCTTTTTTATAGAGCAGCTTATTTACTGTTCTATAAATAGGTATAATTGCCATATAGTAAGCTGTACGTCTTTACCCTATATGTGTTGAATTTTGATGTATGTTTGTGTCTATCACCACAATCAAGATGATGAACAAACCCATTACCCCAAAGGTCTCTTAATGCCCCTTTATAAATTTCTCCCTCCTGCCTACTGCCCCTTCCTTGCCGTCGTTCCCAGGCAACCACGGACTTGCTTTCTAGTTTGCATTTTCTGGTATTTCATTTAAGTGCAATCTGTGTGTGTACATTATATGCACATACTGTGGATGTACTTTTGAGGGGGAGGTGTCTGACTTACTTTACTCGACAACATTATTTTGAGACCCGTCCATGTTAAATATCTCAATAGTTCGTTCCTTTTCGTAGTTGAATGGTAATTCCTTTATAAAGATGGGTCACAATTCTCCATTCTCCAATTGATGGACATTTGCTTCCAGTTTTGGGCTGTTACGTATAAACATGCTATGAACATTTGTGTACAAGTCTTTGGACATATGCTTCATTTCTCTTGGGTAGATACTCAGGAGAATCGTTAAGTCATCCTTTCAGGGTTCATTTTAGTGCTTTTTATTTTTTTATTTTTTATTTTTTTTAAGATTTTATTTATCTGTCAGAGAGCTAGAGTGAGCACAAGCAGGGGGAGTGACAGGCCCAGGGAGAAGCAGGCTCCCTGCTGAGCAAGGAGCCCAATGTGGGATTCAATCCCAGGACCCTGGAATCATGACCTGAGCCGAAGGCAGATGCTTAACCAACTAAGCCACCCAGGCGCACCAAGTTTTAATGCTTTTTAGTATATTCACAAGATTGTGTATCCAACACAACTGTTTCATCTCAGAACATATTTTCATCACCCCAAAATGTATGTTTAATTTTTAAAATGGTTTTTCTGGGCTCAGACCTTTGGAGAACAGTCTCCTCTGAGCCCATCAGTGTTAAATAAACCTCTGATCCTTAAGAGAAAAAAAAAAAGATTTTTCTGTCTTATATTCCCACCAGCAATATTGTTCTACATCCTCCAGTTTTTCCGTATCTTCATCAACACTTGGTGGGGTCATTAAAAATTTTTTTAGCCATTCAGGTAGGTTGGTAATTTTATCTCATGGTTTTTCCATTTCCCTAGTGAATAATATTGTAGCTTATCTTTTCACATGCTTATTCATCTTTGGTGAAATATCTGGTTAATCTTTTGTTTGTTTTATTGAGTTTTCTTACTGAGTTTTAGAGTTGTCAGTTGTCAGATATGTGGTATGCACATATTTTCTCCATCTTTGTCTTCTCACTGTATTAACTATCTTTTGAAGAGCAGAAGTTCTTAATCCTCACGAAGTCTAGTTTGTCAGGCCTTCTACACGTTGTACTTTTGGTGTGATACCTAGGAAATCTGCTTAACCCACATTTCTGACAATCTTGAAATAGGACTAAATTTTAAACTAAGCTAAGGGTTTCAGTTAGGTACCCAGGGGGAATTTACATTTATCATCTGTGTCCTTCGCTGCATACACTGGAGAGTCAGAAATTGTAGGGCTAATAAATAAGCCAGTTATCAGTCAGTTGCTCAGTCACCTGTCCGTTATGTGAGCATAGATGTACTTAGCCAGCTCTAAAATGATGCAGGGTTCCTCATCCCTGTCTCCCATGTTTTCTAACCTAGCTCTTTCTGCTATCAAATGAATGCCTAAAGAAAATCAGTGTTAACTTAAAGATAAAATTTGGAAGGCAAATCCCCTATCTTTCTCTTCCTAAAAAAAATCCAAGTACAGAGGTGCCTAGGTGGCTCAGTGGGTTAAAGCCTCTGCCTTCGGCTCAGGTCATGATCCCAAGGTCCTGGGATCGATCCCTGAATCGGGCTCTCTGCTCAGCTGCTCAGCAGGGAGACTGCTTCCCCCTCTCTCTCTGCCTACTTGTGATCTCTCTCTCTCTGTCAAATAAATAAAATCTTAAAAAAAAAATCCAAGTACACATGACTTTTTTTTTTTTTTTTACATAAATAAAGCAAATAATTACACTGTTCCTCTTTTCCATGAAATATTTGAGAACTTTGTGATATTTATAAAGAATTTCCTGAGCCTGGACTTTTCTCCCTCTGGAGTCTTTCATCTCTGGGCGTGGCTGGACTCCCTTTGTAAAAGGTGTAGTTGCAGAGCCCATTAGAACCCTGAAGGTATAAGGATTGCTCTCTACTCTCTTCTGGTCTGTGCCTTGCTGTGCTAGAGAAGGAATTCTGTTGTGTTTGAGATGAGGAAGTTTTGGATCAGTTGCTACTATATACACTTTTTTTTTCTAAGCCTCTTTCTCATCTTCTTGCTCCTTTCACCTACATGTTCCCAGTCTTCAGGTCTTTGAGTTCTTCATTCCCTCTCTCACCAAGTTTCCTCTCTTACCTCCTAAATTCCTTTTTTTTTTTTTTTTAAAGATTTTATTTATTTATTTATTTGACAGAGAGAGGGAGATCACAAGTAGGCAGAGAGGCAGGCGGGGGGGGGCGGGGAAGCAGGCTCCCTGCTGAGCAGAGAGCCCAATGCGGGGCTCGATCCCAGGACCCTGAGATTATTACCCGAGCCGAAGGCAGAGGCTTAACCCACTGAGCCACACGGGTTCCCCAAGAAAGCATGTATTTTTGTTAAGATTTATTTTTTTGTTAGAGAGAGATGGAGAGTTTGCCCGCTAGAGGCAGGGAGGGGCAGAGGGAGAGGAAATCTCAGACCCCCTGCTGAGCATGGAGCCCTGTGTTGGATGTTGGACTTGAGACCACGACGACCTGAGCCGAAAACACAAGTAGGGCTCTTAACCACCTGAACCACCCAGGTGCCCCAAGAAAGGTTATGTTTTAATTTTAGGTTATCTATATTTGGAAAATTTCCTCATTTGTGGCGCTCATCTCAACAAGAAGGGTGAAGACTAAAATATGTTCTGTAATTGCACTGGTTGAAGGACTGGATTGGAGAATGTTGTACTGGGTGAATAAGGGACTCACTCCATTTTACCAGGAACCAGTAGTAGCTCTAGAAATTCAAGAGGTGGGGAGATACTGGGCTTAATAGTAATGAGCTGTCAGTCATTGGTGTCTCTGGTTCCTTTACATCTTCATTCTCATTCTTCGCAGAAGCACAGAAAGAAAAAAAATATCCACTTTTTACAGATTTAGGAATTCACTTTATAAAAGGCCCAAGGAGGACAGATTATTGACCTCAGCTTGCCCAACTAGTAGGTTTCAAAGCCCTGATTTGAACCAGAGCCTCTCAGGTCCTCTCAGGTCCCAAAGCCCTTGGTTTGTCTGTTGTCCCAGAGTTTGTCTTGCATCTGAATAAGGAGCAGATCTGAGCTGCTTTTGAGCAATAGTATTGAGAACACTCCTGAAGTCATAACATTCCGACCAACCTTTGTATGACCAGCTTTGGATTATTAGGAATCTCAACACTCCTCACATTCTCTCCTTAAGAGTATTGCTTTTTGCCTCTGAAGATAAACTAAAGACACTCAGAACTTTGTTAGAAATGTCAGCTGTTAAATTTATGATAGTTTTCAAGAAAAGGTAAGATCATGACTGTCATTTAAATATTAAATAAACACATGTCGAAGATTTTAACTCATTAACTGGGAAAAGCGGGGGGGGGGGGGGGGGATGTTATAACCAAAGAATACAAAGAACAGATATTAAGTGTAGGTCATTAGAGTTGAAAGGAATATGCACATGAGCACAAAACTGGCTCTTCCACTGGGGAAAGAGAATTCTCCAGCTAGAATTCATTTACGTATCCATAGATAGGGGTTCTCTACAACTTACATTTGGGTCACCGGCAGTGGAAGGCTAGAATCAACAAAAAGGAAGTGCTCTAGATTTAGAGTCTCAATAATGCATGGTTTCCCACTGGAGACATCTCTTGCTGCTTTGAATTTCAAGTTTGCTTACAGAATAATAGAATCTATAATACTGTTCTCTCTACTTTGTTTTCTTTCATATTCAAGTTTTTAAATACTTGTTTAAAAATGGTTTGGGTAGTGAGGCTTTCTGAATTTAAGTCCCAGTGATTGCATGTACTTTGGAGACATGATATGAAGTATGATCTTTTTTTTCTCTTTTTTTTTTTTTTTAATTTTTAAAAGATTTTTTTTTATTTGACAGAGAGAAACACAGCTAGAGAGGGAACACAAGCAGAGGGAATGGTAGCGGGAGAAGCAGGCTTCCTGCCCAGCAGGGAGCCCGATGCGGGGCTCGATCCCAGGACCCTGAGATCATGACCTGGGCCAAAGGCAGACACTTAATGAATGAGCCACCCAGGCGTCCCTTTTTTTCTTTTTTTTAAGATTTTATTTATTTGACAGAGAGAGCGCGAGGAGAGGAGCAGAGGCAGAAGTAGACTCCCCATGTAGCCGGGAGTCCAGTGCGGGGCTCAGTCCCAGGGCATGAAATCATGAGCTGAGCCAAAAACAGATGCTCAACCGATTGAGGTACCCAGGTGCCCCTTAAAGCTGGTGTATGTAAAAGCATTTTCTGCTTTGAGTATCTCTTCTAAGAATGATAGCCACTGAGCTTCAGACAAGTTGTCAGACTTGGGGCACTCCTGCATTCCTAGTATCCGACTTGAAGAATCAAGGGTTTAAGATTGTAGAACCTTCATATTCGGGAAGAGTTTGCTGCTCTAACTTGTATTTCCCCTAGAGGTAACTTCCCCTCCCTCCTCCTAATATCAGAGAGAGAGAGAAATGCTATATAGCCACTGTTTTTTATTCCTTTGATCTATTAAAAAGAAAATTCAACTGAGTAAATTTTAAAGATCTTTCTGGCTTTATTCAAGAAGTCATGAATAGGGGCACCTGGGTGGCTCAGTGGGTTAAAACCTCTGGCTTCAGCTCAGGTCATGATCTCAGGGTCCTGGGATCGAGCCCCGCATCGGGCTCTCTGCTCAGCAGGGAGCCTGCTTCCTCCTCTCTCTGCCTCTCTGCCTACTTATGATCTCTCTCTCTCTCTCTCTCTCTCTCTCTCTCTCTCACTCACTCACTGTCAAATAAATAATCTTTTTAAAAGAAGAAGAAGTCGTGACTCAGGCAGCATCCCATCTAACAGAGAAGGGAAGTCCAAGGAGCTATACAAAATGAAAAGACTTCTTGGAGAAGAGAGCGGGACAGGGAAGTTATACTAGTGATAAGTGGACTGGTTGTGAGAAGATCTCCTTCGAGGTACGGCTGGGGGCTGTCAGGCAGGTTACCTCACCAGTGTTGACCAGGTAATTCCTGACTGACTGGTTTAAGATTCCATTTCTGGGAGGGGCCAGAACTAATTAATTCTGTTTGGTGATGCTGGATTTAGCTTAAGTGACTTCATTTTGTGCCTGTTGTCTAGTTGTTGTTATTGTTGTTGTTGGACAGATCTTACTCTTTGGAGAGGTGGCGTTGGTGTGGTGTGGTGATGAAAAAGTTGAAGTTCACCTTTTCAGAGAAACTGGAACACCTTTGGAACTAAAGGGCTGTTGGATATCCTGAAGACCCAGCAGCCACTGAGTCCTTATACCAGTGAAACGTGTGAGGAGTGGGCTGTTCCTGGGAGAATACAGGAATGCCAGAGAGGAGAGAGGGTGCCAGTGCAGCCTTGACATGTGTCGTGTGCCATGATTTCTGGCCACAGCTTGTGTTAAGATGGGGACTGGAAGACTGCCTGGCTTTAGGGAGGCCCTTCACCTCCCCCTCATTTGAACAGTGTTTGTCTTGGTCCGTTCTGGTTGAATCTGTCTGCCATTAGTCTCCGCCCTTCCTCTGCCGGGAGGGAAAAGGACCTACTTGCTTTCCATCTGCTGTAACTCACCCGGCCTCTTTGACTTCTCTGCTTCTTCCTTACTGGCAGTACCATACAGCATTGCCTAGGCTTCCCTATTTGGGACCTCTGGGTCGTGTGTCCCATGAGGGGTGGGAGTTAACTGTTTGGAATCTAACCTGAACAGGTATGATAACCACATTTACGTTCTTTGTTATACTTATTTTAGAGCTTTAAAGAATTCCCGTGTGGGGGCACCTGGGTGGCACAGTTGGTTAAGCACCCGACTCTTGGTTTCAGCTCAGGGCCTGATCTCAGGGGTGTGAGATCAAGCCCTGAGTTGGGCTCTGCGCTGAGCACAGAATCAGCTTGGGATTCTCTCTCTCCCTCTACCCCTACCGCTCATGTTCATGTTCTCTCTCTCTCTCTCTCTCTCTCTCTCTCTCTGAAATAATAAATTAATTTTTAAAAAGTTCCAGTGTGGAGATAGTTTATCATTTACCAGACTGGATTTCTTTTACTTTGATGTCTTGTTTCAGGAAGTGGTTAGGAAGAAATTGTTTTGGAATCTAAATCTAACCATATGAAACACCTCAATTCACCATGGTTTCTGTAAAAGTACTTAAGAGTAAAATACGTGTGCCTGCCTCACAAAAGTGTATACAGTTCCTAATAGGACCTTCTCCTATCTGGTGAAACGATCTAAACTGTTACTGGCAAACTTTCTCACCTTCTCAGAGAAGGATTTTATTTTATTATTATTTTTTTTAATGTGTTTTTTTTTTTTTTTTTTTTAAAGATTTTATTTATTTGATAGAAACACAGCGAGAGAGGGAACACAAGCAGAGGGAATGGTAGCGGGAGAAGCAGGTTTCCTGCTGAGCAGAGAGCCCGATGCGGGGCTCGATCCCAGGAAGCTGGGATCATGACCTGGGCTGAAGGCAGACGCTTAACGACTGAGCCACCCAGGCGCCCCTCAGAGAAGGATTTTAAGATTTGATTGATGTTTCCAAATTTCATCTTATTCGGGCAAGAAATCTTTAAGAGCTGTTCCAGTTGATGAGTGCCATCAGTTTCTGGTCCTTAGTGTTCCTTATGTTATCGACAGTATTGCATTCTTTGATTTGAACATTCCTTTGTTCCTGTACTCACTTCTTTTCCTATAAGCAGTGAATGTGAAACCATTAACTGAGCCTTCACCTTAACGTTGCAGAGAACCTAGTATAGTGTTTGCGGACCCCTGGTCTGCCAGGACACATGGCTACAGATATTTTTAAGTGGTTATGATGCAGCATTATCCTGCTGTGGTATTCTAATGAAAAATTCAGATATTAAGTAGTATCTAAAGTTTACTGCTGAAGAACCAGTATTTTTATTGTGTTGTCAAGAATGAAAGAAGATGGGGGCACCTGGGTGGCTCAGTCAGTTAAGCATCTGCCTTCAGCTTAGGTCATAATCCCGGGGTCCTGGGATCGAGCCCCACGTTAGTCTTCCTGCTCAGTGGGGAGCCTGCTTCTCCCTATCCTTCGGCCCCTCTCCCCCACTCATGTGCGCCCATGTGCACTCACACTCTTCTTTCTCTCTATCTGTATCTCAAATAAATAAAATCTTAAAAATTAATGAAAGAAGACAGAAGATAAGCTGGTAATGAAACAAGGAATGGCCATAAATTGAGATTTGAGATGTTTGATGACTGTATATTAATCCTGGTGAAATGTTCCGGGAGTGTTTAGACTGGCACTGTACAATAAAACTTCCTGTGAAATTGGAAATGTGCTGTATCTGCACTGTCCAGTATGGTAGGTGCCAGCCACAAGTGGCTGTCAGCACTTAAAATGTGGCTAGTGTGGCTGAGGAACTGTATTTGACCTCACTTAGTTTCTTTCTTTCTTTCATTCATTCATTTGACACAGAGAGAGAGAGATCACAAGTAGGTAGAGAGACAGGCAGAGAGAGGGAGAAGCCGGCTCCCTGCCGAGCAGAGAGCCCAATGCGGGGCTCGATCCCAGGACCCTGAGATCATGACCTGAGCCGACGGCACAGGCTTTAACCCACTGAGCCACCCAGGTGCCCCTCACTTAGTTTCATTTAAATAGGCACCTGTGCTTGGTGTAACTACTGTACAGGCTATGTGCACAAGCTATAGCTATTTACCAAGCACTCATGTGGGGCACGCACGCACGGTTGGAATTGGGGATTCAGGGATGAAGGAGAGACAGCCTTCAAGGAGAACTTTCCTCTTCCTCTGTCCCCGTTTGGGTGGCAGGCAGGTATGCTGGAAGTCACGATTCAGTCTGATGGAAGGGGGCCCTGGGACCCAGATGCTCTGGAATTTGGGGGGTGGTGTCCAGGAAGACAGGCTCTCCAGACTGCCTAGACGTCACCCCCTCCCAGAAGAGCAGGCTCCTGGTACACGAAGGGGTATGTGAAAGGGGTGGGACCCTGAGGTTGCAGTGGCAAGCACACTCGAGGTACAGGGCGGATGGGGGTAGAAATGATGCGTGTTCTGGAGAGATACGAGGTGAGACCTCGTACCTGCCTCGCATGGTTGTCTCCAGTGCCCGTGGCGGGCTGGGCTTTAGCTTTTGTGTGGCAGCTCCAGCCTTGGTGGCTTGGTGCGCTCAGGTCTCGTGGGCATCCCAGCTGTCTTGGCCCAGACAGGTCCTTTGGATCCCTCTGGTGGTCCCCCTGCTCCTCAGACATGACCCTTCAGAGCCTTGCTCTTTCTCATTTCGGTCCTTTAACATTTCCCACTGGGTTTCCTGAGAACTTCTCGGAAGCTTGTAAGAGATGGAAAACAAGGAAAACGTTCTGACCAATTAGTTTTGACACATTGGACGTTCCTTCTTTGGCATTGCGTGTACAGCTGTTCAGTCTTGCTTTTGGAAATGTCCCAGTATTGCTGCTGCTAAGTGTTCCCTCCCTAAAGTCTGTTATTTATACTGCCCTGTGAAATGATTGTATCCTTGCCTACCAGACAGCAAGCCTCTAGAAGGTAAGGCCAGCCATCTATTACTATTCTTTGTACTGCCCTCTGTGTCCGGTGAATGCTGACACTCCCATTTTAGCACAGGCTTCTAGACTGAAGTCATAAAATCCTAGCACAAACAAACATTCCTCAGCCGTGAAATTTGAGATATGGCTAAATACAGTGTATCTTTAAGAAATCCGGCGCCTGGCTGGCTCAATCAGTAGAGCACGCGACTCTTGATCTCAGGGTCATGAATTCAAGCCCCACGTTGGGGGTAGATTTAACTTAAAGTGTTTATTTTATTTTACTTTTTAAAAAGAGTTTATTTACTTGTCAGAGAGTGCACAAGCAGGGGGAGCGGCAGGCAGAGGGAGAAGCAGGCTCCCTGCTGAGCAAGGATCCCAATGTGTGGGACTCAATCCCAGGCCCCTGGCTGGGATCATTGACCCAAGCCAGAGGCAGACACTTAACCAACTGAGGCACCCAGGCACCCCTTTACTTAAAAATTAAAAAAAAATTTTTTGCAAGATTATTCCGGGCTCTCTATTTAGGAGGAAAGGGGAATATGATAAAATTCAACTGAGCTTGTATTATTCCTAGACTTGGAAATACATGTTTCTGACCAGATCCTGGACTCTGTTAAACCAGTGGCTCTTGAACTTTCCAGAGTACAAACCATTTCAGCACGGCAAGAAATTCCACAGGCCCTGCTCACTGCCCCTGGCCTTCTGTGTCCCAGGTGTGGGCTTCCTCTTTGGGCAGATTCCACTCTGGCTTAGTCATGGCTTAGTCCTACCCACAGTATCTCTTCATTTACTGGGTGGATGTAATGGAAACTGGTGGAAGGAAGGCTGGAGTCTTTCTTGGTCCCTGGGGAGGCAAGAGTAGGCTTCCTGCTGAAGGCAGCGTTTGACCTGAAAGGGAAAGAAAAAACTCGCTGTGGACTGTGGTGCCCTGGGAGTAGAGAAACTAGATTTAAGATTTTAGGATTTTTCTGACATCCACTTGTGTCGAATGGAGAGTATTAGAGCTTAGCCAGTTGAAGGGCAGGGAAGGTGCTCCGGACCCGGCAAGTGACTTTATTCAATAAAAACAAGACAAAGGCTAGTTAAGTAAAAAGGCAGCTCACTTGCCTAAATGCCTGTTGTGCATTCAGAGGTAGTGATCACCCACCAGTTGCTAAGTTCTGCTTTCCAACCTAATCCTGTTGTCTGAGTTTCTAGAACACCAGCAGTATCCTGAACTCCCCCCAAAGTGACTTCATGATTCCACAGAAAGGGTTTTGGTCAAAGGCCCCCACTCATCCCTATCCCTCCTCCTTCCCAGACTGGCAGTCTTCACTCTCCTGCCCGCTGCCCAGGATGAGCCTCGTCCTCTCTGGAGCCTTGCATCTCCTCCTGGAAGTGTGTGGCTGTGGCCTGCATTCTTCTCCCATTCACGTTCCTGGGCCTGGACCTGGTTCTGGCCCATCTGAACCATCTGATCATGGGGTTTCAACAACTCCAGCTTCCATTTTTCTCATCTCCTCATTGGAGGGACATTTTTGCTACTGTTTGAAATTATGGCTTCAGTTATAATTTGGGAGCTTTCAGAACATCATTCAGGATGTTACTTTCTTGCCTTTCTTCTGGGCCTAGAATTTTGAAGCCATTTTTAACTCAGGCAATCTGTTATGCCCCTGTCCCTCCCCCCCCCCCCCCCCCAGTATTTCTTGGATTTGCTAACCTTTGGATTGTTAAAGTAGTCCCGCTCCAACTCCCATCCCAAAAGGCAGCACTGAACACCCTTAAACTGTCCATTAAGTTATCTTAATCTTCATGCTTACCCAGGTGAGATGATACAGAGAAGATGCTTAGCCTGAAGACAAGCACATTGTGAGTTTTCTAGAAATAAACTTGGTAACTTTTGATCTTAGGCCTTTGTGTAGCTTTGTGTAGAAGTTTTCCTTCACTTGTTATCTGTGGTTCCTGCGCCCATCAACCAAACCTACCTTCTGCAGCCAGCATAACTTCCTTCCTTCCACCTCCTGGCTTGGAGGTGCTGTTGAGAATTGTTATTTACCTTTATGACTTTCTATGGGTATCTCCTGCCACTCTAGAACCCTGGGGTAGTGCCATTTAGCCATTGGAATTGGAGTTGGCTGGGTGATATTTGTTAAAAATTCTGCTCTTGGGGGTGCCTGGGTGGCTCAGTTGGTTGGGCAACTGCCTTCGGCTCAGGTCATGATCCCGGAGTCCCGGGATTGAGTCCCACATCGGGCTCCTGGCTCCATGGGGAGTCTGCTTCTCCCTCCGACCTTCTTCCCTCTCATGCTCTCTCTCACTTTCTCTCAAATAAATAAATAAATAAATAAGAAAGACTATTATTCTTAAAAAAAAAATTCTGCTCTTGGGGCAGACAGCAGAGCATGGGACTCTTGATCTTGGGATCGTGAGTTCGAGGGTAGAGTTTACTTAAAGAAAGAAAATTCTCTTCTTGTTCAAGCTTTTCTCTTTCCATCTTAAGCTGCTCTGTTGTGGGAATCCAAATTCTTATTATCCCTTTCTCTCTCAAACTGACCTTAAAACACGTTAATTTCTGGGGCGCCTGGTTGGCTCAGTTGGTACAACGTGACTCTTAATCTCAGGATCGTGGGTTCAAACCCCATGTTGGGCATGAAGATTCCTCCAAAAAAAAAAAAAAAAAAAGTTACTTCTTGGTCTCCTGACTGGCTGCCTTCAGCTCAGGTCATGATCTCAGGGTCCTGGGATCAAGTCCCTCGACAGGCTCCCTGCTCGGCAGGGACTCTGCTTCTTCTCCCTCTGTCCTTCCCCCCGCTCATTCTCTCTCCCTCTCTCAAATACATAAATAAAATCATTTTTCAAAAAAAGATTTTTATCAAAGTCATAACCTAGTTTTTTATTTAGGCTTCCTTTTTAGAAGGTATGTGCCAGATGTTTCTAACCTAAGAAACCTGTCATGGCAAAACTAACAGTATGCTTGCCCTCAAACCAAAGGCTGATTATCACAGATGACCTAAGATGTTTATCAAGCCTGAGTCTGGGATACATTTGCCATAAAAGCTTGTCACAGTATTTTTGTTAATGAAAATAAATTTATACATTCTTGATTTTTCCTTCAGATTTTCCCAATTTGTTCAAAGTATGAATTGCAGGGCGCCTGGGTGGCTCAGTCAGTTAAGCAACTGCCTTCGGCTCAGGTCATGATCCCAGGGTCCTGGGATCGAGCCCCACATCGGGCACCCTGCTCAACAGGAAGCCTGCTTCTCCTTTTCCCACTTCCCCTGCTCGTGTTCTCTCTCTCGCTGTGTGTGTCTCTCTCTCTGTAAAATAAATAGTAAAAAATAAAATATTTTTAAAAAATTAGTGGTTACTTGTACAGTTTCTTATTATGGAAAATCTCAAATATGTGCAAAAGTAGCGTGAACAGTGCTGTGCAACCCCTACATCCATCGCTCCGCCTGTTGTCAGCCCATCATGTGCTCTCTGTCTCTACCCTGTGGATTATTTTGAAGCATGACCAGCCTTTTTGATCTTGGTGATCAACCCAGTGTAGTGGCTGAGATGAAGCACTTTGTACTTGGTCCTGGGCTACCATCTCACATCTGAGTTATTTTTACAGATCCAGTGACCACCTACAAACTTCTTTTTCCTCATCTGTTAAATGAGAATTCGACCTTATGGGCTTGTTGTGAGGATGAAACGCATGACCTATCGTGTAGTGCCTGGCACAGAGTGCGCTCAGGAAGTGGTCTGTATTTCTTGTTCTTTCATAGGCTCTGCTCTTTCACTCTTTAGGCCCTAACTGTTCAGCTTGGCGACCAGCACAGTGGTAGTATGTGCCTTCCCAGTCCCTCCCCTGTGACCTTCTCCAAAACCTTATCAGCACTTGTTGCTTGCCTACCTTGCTCTGGGCCTTGAATTCATTGGTTTTGAGGACAAGATGACTGCTGGGTCGTGGTCATCGTCATCTTTTTTTAAGATTTCATCTGAGAGCACGTGTATGCGTGCAAGCTAGGGGAGGGGCAGAGGGAGAAGCAGGCCTCCCTGCTGAGCAGAGATCCTGATGCAAGGGACACAGGGGCTCAATCCCTGGAACCGGGGATCATGACCTGAGTGGAAGGCAGACGTTTAACGACCCCAGGCACCCCTGCTGGGTCTTCTTTAACGGTCAGGGGCAGAGCACCAAGTCTTGGAAGAAAATGGAATGGAGAGGTTTCATGCTGGTTATAGTTTAGAGTGGTACTTTGGAATCTGCACAGAAGCCTTCTGAAATCATCTGTGTCCCCACGATGCTTCCTTCTCAATACTATATTTAGATTATGCAATAAGTCACATTATAGTAGGTGAAATAGGCAAAGACCATCAGACAACTGAGAGATACCTGGTTGAAGTGTTTGACCTCTGCTGATCTAAGAGATGCAGGTAGAACAGTTGACCCTCTTTTCTAGCTATATGATTAACAATGATTTGTGCTAATGATAGCTGAGGTATGGCGAAATGGAAATACTAGTTCACTGATGGTGTGGGTGTTAATAAAGCTGTTCTGGAAAATAATTTTGTCGGTATATTTCAAGGGCCTTTAAAATAATCATACTATTTTGCTGAGTGATAACACATTTGTGTGATAACATTATATACATGACTTAAAATAATTGCATGCTTACTAATAATGGGATTATCCATATGCTGCAGTATCATGTAACCTTAGTGTCAGTTGCAAGGGAGGATACTTAGTATAGAAAGACGGGATGCAATAGTATAATCTCAACCATTTGAAGGACAATTAGACCTAAACCCTGGTGCTAATAGTGATTGTTTCTAAGAGTTGGAGTTGTAGGTGCCCTTTTTTTGTCTTTGGTTCATTCTTTTGTGTACCTTTCTGAATTTTCTATAATTCAGTACTTGGGGGGGTGAGGGAGAGAGAGAGGGAAGCAGAAGAGTCAGTTGTTTAAGATCTAGCTGATCTACCTAGTGAGGAAGGCAACTCGGCAACATCAAGCAAATAAAAATGTTAATGGGCTCTAGAAAACCAGTGGGTTTAACTGCCGCAGCCTCGCACCTCTCACATCCGTGCCAGCACTGTATCACATACATACGTAAATCAGAACAGCAGTGCCAGACCCCAAGCCAGGAGTTTCCAAATCTGGTGTGTGTGTCTCAGTTGCCAGAGGGAACTTTTCACATGTCTAATTGACTGATCCCTAGCGCCGATGCACCAGAACCCTCTTTGCGGATAGAGCCGGTATCACGGAGCGTAGTGGTGGAGTATTGGGGCCTGCGCTGGCAGGTCTGACAGTTCTAACTCTGCCACTCAGTTGCTGTGTGATCTTGGACATAATACAACTTCTGGTTCCCCTTCATTTCCCATGGTTTACACTGTTGTTTTGGTGGCTTTGCACATGATTTGCTTTCAACTCCTTGATACTGCAACTCCCTAGTCTGAGCTCCACGGGAGCGTAGTCACCTTGAGTTTGTGATCACTACACAAAGTTACCCTGGCCACACTTTGCCGTGGGCTGCTGACCGCCAGCTTCTACCCCTTCCCTGCTCCTCCAGTTTTTCCCAGACCAATTCTTTGTTCTCGCTGCCTTGCCTCTGACCATTCTGTTGGGCCCTTTCTGACCTTATTGGCCCTGTCCAGCCCACCCAGACCCTTGGAAATTATTTTCCTGACCTTTTTACCTACATGGGGGTTTCTTTGTTGTGTCTGCCTTTATGGGCAGTTGGTTTCTCTGCTTCAGAGATAAGAAAGTGCTAACTCCAGGCTAATAGGAAAATTCTAGCTTTTGATTTATTACTCGAGAAAAAATTATACTTGAAGGGAAAGAATGGATTTAGCATACAGAGTAGCTAGTATTGCTTGTTCTTCCAAGGAAATTGTTCCAAAGCACACTGATGAGGCTGGGTTTGAAGGAGAAGGAAGGAAATATGTTCTGAATATACCTTATTCTGGAAAGGTTTTAGAAGATAATCATATGTAAATGGATTAATGGATATCAGAAATGTTCATTTCCAAGGAACACAGTGGCTAGGGACTTTGTACAACTCTTTTTTCCTTTGTGCCTGTTTCAGTTTCTCCTGTAAAAAGAGTGGTCTCTGTGTTAGAAACTGTTTTCCAGGGGCGCCTGGGTGGCTCAGTGGATTAAAGCCTCTCTGCCTTTGGCTCAGGTCACGATCTCAGGGTCCTGGGATAGAGCCCCGCATCGGGCTCTCTGCTCAGTAGGGAGCCTGCTTCCTCCCCTCTCTCTGCCTGCCTCTCTGCCTACTTGTGATCTCTCTCTCTCTCTCTCTCTCTCTCTTTCTTTTTCTGTCAAATAAGTAAATCTTAAAAAAAAAAAAAAAGAAACTTTTCCAGTTAGAAGTTTCTAGTTTGTAGGATTTTTTTTTTTTAAGATTTTATTTACTTATTTGACAGAGAGAAATCACAAGTAGGCAGAGAGGCAGGCGGGGGGTGGGGGGGTGAAGTAGGCTCTCTGCTGAGCAGAAAGCCTGATGGGGGCTTGATCCCAGGACTCTGAGATCATGACCTGAGCTGAAGGGTAGAGGCTTTAATTAACCCACTGAGCCGCCCAGGTGCCCCGAGGATTTTTTTTTTTCTTTTCTTTTCTTTTCTTTTCTTTTTTTTTTAAAGTAAACTCTGCAGCCAGCGGGTTGTGAGTTCTAGCTCACAACCCTGAGATCAAGTCACGTGCTCTACCGCCTGAGCCAGTCAGGCATCCCCTAAGTTTGTAGGATTTCAAGAAGTAATTTCAGAAATCCATGAAGGTGATGAGGGAAATCAGTAGGGAAGAAACTACAAGTAGAGATTTTAAAGCCGTTGCAGCTTGGGCAGCTTCTTGTAGCAAAAGTTGTGCTCAAGTTTTGTTTTGTTTTTTCTTAGCTCTTTTCTAGAAACAAGTGTACCATTCTTTATTTTTTTTTTTAAGATTTTATTTATTTATTTGGCAGAGATCACAAGCAGGCAGAGAGGCAGGCAGAGAGGGGGGGGAAGCATGCTCCCTGCTCAGCAGAGAGCCCGATGCGGGGCTCTATCCCAGGACCCTGAGATCATGACCTGAGCGGAAGGCAGAGGCTTTAACCCACTGAGCCACCCAGGCGCCAGTTTAAAGCCGTCAACATCCTGGTTATGAAACCACATGGTGGGTGTCTTCGGGTCTACTCTTGAGTGCCATTTGCAACAACCCTTGAATGTTCTACAGGCCCTAAGTAAAAATGAAAATCCTCATTCATATATCTTTCATGATGAACAAGGACCATTTCTGTAATGAGAAAACTAACATTAAAAATCAGCAGATTAACATTTGTCTCCAAAAGGAAAATAGCTTTTTCAGTTTAAGCATGTTTTCCTCCAAAGGTCACAATAAGATAGTATAAAGAAAACAAAGCTATTTTAATTCTACCACCCGGGGAACCTGCCAATACTGTATTCCTTTCAACTTCATGTTTACATTTCAATCTTTTACTCCTTTGGGAGCATGAAGTATAAGGATCTTAATTCTCAGAATTTTTCTGGCTGCCTTCACTTAGTGAATTTTTTTCCATCCTTTTGCTCCTGAATTTTATAATACCATATCTGTCCAGATTATTCATTTCTGGGTTTTCTTTTTAGGCCTGTTCCAGCCCCATACTCTTAATACTATATTTTTATAATATACCTTCCAAGACTGTTAAGGCAAGTCCTCTCTCCTCTTGTCATTATTCTTTTAGGAGAGGAATGGGAGGGATTCCTGGGAATTTATTTTGATGAATAAAATTAGAATTATTTCAATTTCGGGGCACCTGGGTGGCTCAGGTGGGTTAAAGCCTCTGCCTTCGGCTCAGGTCATGATCTCAGGGTCCTGGGATCGAGCCCCGCATCGGGCTCTCTGCTCAGCAGGGAGCCTGCTTCCCTCTCTCGCTGTTGCCTCTCTGCCTACTTGTGATCCCTCTCTCTATCAAATAAATAAAATCTTTATTTAAAAAAAAAAAAATATTTCAAGTTCCAAGAAAATCCTTGGGATTGTTTCAGTCGGGGAGAATTTACATCTCTGCATTAAGTCTTTTTAAAGTCTAATACCACTTCAAAGTTAACCACTTCAGTGAAGTTAACCACTTCAGCGGTGGTTGCAGTATGAATTTGGAAAATCTTTCAAGAAAGTGAATTAGTGAAAATCATGAAAATGTTTATACTTTTGATTCAGCAACCCCATTCCTAAACAATATCTGTAAATCGAGTTTAACAAAACCCTTTTGCCTGTGTGAGAATTTGACCTCTGGTTAACTTTGTTTCTTGGGAACCCAATAAAGGCAGACTGTCAACTTCTGTTGCTGGGCACTGTGGTTTATATGGTAAAATGTCTCCTGGTTGGTAATTGCATCTGGGTGGGGAGAGGCTGTGAGCACCTGATGGAGCCCCGTGCTTGGGCTTCACAGAGCACAGTGGCTCTGGGCTGGATGTGTGTCTCACAAGGAGCCAACAGAGCTATTAAAAGAGATGATTGGATCCCCTCAACAATAAGGGTTTTAAGTCAGGGGTTGAACCCACACTGTCTCCCTATACCTGAGCCATCTGCTGTGTGGACTGTTGAACGAAGAGCCAGCAAGCTGTGTTCCTGTCCTAGTCCTTCTCCACAGACGAGTGCCAGGTGTGGCCTGTGATAGTTTTGTGAGTCTGACCCTAAGAAGATCGTGCTCCTCTCGCTCATCCCACCCTGCCCCGTGGCTGTTGCTGGGTCCTAAGGAAATGATCCCAGGAACTGAAGTTCAGGGATGTTCTTTACAGCATTACTTTCCTCCAGATTCTTGGTATATTAAGTAAAAGGCAGGAATGGCTGTTTAAATACTTAATCCACTCAAAGGAGTGTTAGATGTTGAGACTATAACGGAAGCAAGTACTAGCAACAAGGATAAAGTCACAGTCACTATAGCCAGCCTTAGCCTTCTAGAAGCTAGGTGGTTCAAAAATGAAGCCAAGGGATGCCCGGGTGGCTCAGTTGGTTAAGCGTCTGCCTTTGGCTCAGGTCATGATCCCAGGGTCCTGGGATTATAAGACCTAGCTTTGACTGCCTTTTTCTCCCAAACTGTAGAAGGATGACAGGCTTTACTAACCAACTTACTTACCTACCTTTTTTATATGTAAACACTTATTTCCGCAACATCCAAGAGGGAGAATCCGTTCTTTTAGACTGCTCTGAGGGACAGGATGCGCCTGACTCACTGTTTTGCCCAGCTTGGGTTCTAATGACTGATACTGCTCTCCATCCAGTCCCCCTGGACGGCAGGGAGACAGCCAACAGGAAGGCTCAGGGCTCATGGTCCTGGCGTTGTTTTGATGCCTACTCTGGGGAGCGTGGTTTGCCTTGGTGTTTCTGTCATGCTCACGGTGCCTTCTCCTTTCTCCTTGTAGTTTGAAGGATGACCTCTAGGAAGAAAGTGTTGCTGAAGGTTATCATCCTGGGAGATTCTGGGTAAGTGGTTCTCGCTGTTTGCACTAATGTGTTGGCTTGGATTACACGTGACCTCCTTGAAGCTGGTTCCCTCCGTGCTGACGTTTCGTGGTTTCTTCTCTGATAGCGGGGCAGTAGGGCCCCAGGTCTCCTGCTGCTTCGGGCACAGCAGCAATTTGAATGATCTCTTGTTCTGTAACCCTTCCTTCCCTGGTCTTTGGCGTGATGTGGGGGAAAGGGTAGCTGTTTAATTCAGGAATGGTCTCGTGGGATCCCTTTTTCCCCAACCGGTTAGACAAGGGAGTTCTGTCGGTGTAGACTTGTTGCCACTCACCTCATGCCCGCCAGTCGAGGGTTTGGAGTGTGCTGTGCGGCCTCCTCCCACTGCTGTGCCAGATTCGGGCCTGTACTCGAGAGAACCTGGGAGTGGAGAACTGGCTTCTGATCCTAGACCTGCCGCTAAGTGAGTAACCAGCTCTTTAGTAGTTACAGTTCTGGGGGAGGCTTTTCAGCACTTCAAGTGGCCTTTGAAACCTTAGACCAACCGGAAGGTTATGTGTTTTGGTTTTTGGGTTTTGTTTTTTTTTTTAAATAATAATAATAATAATAAATGCAGGCATGCCTCCTTATCCCAACACTCCCTGCCCTTTATAGAAAGGCCATGGTTTTTCTACCCTGGCTGATTTTTTTAATTGCCTGAGGAGCCTTCTAGAGTTAACATTTTCCCAGACCAGTGGGTTGGGCCTCGTTAGCAGCACTTAAATACTCTCATCTTTCTGTCTCTGTCCCGCCCTTCCCCTCCCTTACTCCTGGTGACTCTAGTGTGCTGTCAGGATTGAAAGGTACTGTTTCAGGCCCAAATTTGCCTGGAAAGAATCACCAGGCCTTTGTTTGATTACAGATCTCTTGGCTTCTCCCCTGAAAATTCAGATCCCCGTGGCCTGGGTTGGAGAACACCGCCTTAAGCCATAACTGTTCTTGCAGGTCCTCTGCGTATGAAAATGTATGTTCCTTAGTGGGAAAGGAAGGTCTTCAGGTTGACTCTGAAGAAGGCTTTTGTATTATCTCAACTAATTTCATCTTGCTGAGTTTTCTTCACTGAAAAACCTCTCTGGAGGAGCTTACTCTGAGGTCGATTCTGATTTGGTGTGGAATATTGATGCTTTCTCCTTCAGATTTTAAACTTTGAAGCAGCAGGTGGTTGACTGGTCTGTGTGTCTGCTCGCAGCCACTGACTTCCTCCTGTGCTATTACTTTCTCGGACTGAATAGCAACCCCTAAATGGAGAGACACCCAAGACAGCAGAGATATTTTTGGAATGGTGGCGCGATCTTACTGCCGTAGCTCCTTTTAGAAGGAGGGTATCTGCTGACATCTTTCTGGAGGAAAAAAGTAATCCTAGGTTCTGCCATCTGCGCTGCTTGTACCAAAACTTATGAGCAGCTCGTCAACACCTGGCCCACATCTGTATCCCCTGTCTTTATCCCAGGAGAAAATACAACCTCAAGTGAGTAACGCTGGGCAGTTGGCCGGCACGGCTCTCTGTTGGGATTACAGTTCCTTGTTCTCCTTTATGACAGGCACGGATCTTCAGAGCCTCAGGTATCAGAACTGGTTTTCCGTCCCTTCCTAGTTGACCTGTATTTGTGGTTTTTCTCCAATTTCAGAGTTGGTAAGACATCACTCATGAACCAGTATGTGAACAAGAAATTCAGTAATCAGTACAAAGCTACAATAGGAGCAGACTTTCTGACAAAGGAGGTGATGGTGGATGACAGACTAGTTACAATGCAGGTAAGCACACGGCTCCACCCTGCCAACCAAGCCTCGTTCATCCGGTCAAAACGTTCTGTTCATGCCTAGACATTTTCCCTCCCTGTTCTTCATTTCCCACTGTGATGTTCATGGATAACTGGCTGCAAGTAGGAATGCCAGATAAAATACAGGACATCAAGTATGACCCAGATATTGCATGAGACATACTAGAAATTTTTCATTGTCTTTCCAGAGTTCAAATTTAATTGGAGTTCCTTTTGTTGTTGTTTGTTTGGTTTGGTGGTTTTGTGTTTTGCTGAATTTGACAGCATACAGGTCTCTGTCTTGCTGTGTCTCCAAAATGTCTAATTCATTCCTTTCTTAATATCCCTGCATAGTATTTTAGGCCAAAACATCTTTGGTTCTCTCCTGGTTTCTTTTTCTTTTCTTTTTTTTTTCCTCCTGATTTCTTACAGTAACTGTTCATGTACTTTCCCTAGTTTTCTGGCTTCTTTTAATCTGTCTTATCTGTAAGGTAGCTTTTTTGTGTATCACCTTAATCTTTTAAGGTTTTCCCTTGCAACAGTTAGGCTAAAATACACATTTCTTTTTTTTTTTTTTTTTTTAAAGACCCTATTTACCTGACAGAGAGAAACACAGCGAGAGAGGGAACACAAGCAGAGGGAATGGTAGCGGGAGAAGCAGGCTTCCTGTAGAGCAGAGAGCCCGATGCGGGGCTCGATCCCAGGACGCTGGGATCTGACCTGGGCCGAAGGCAGACGCCCAACGACTGAGCCACCCAGGCGCCCCTAAAATACACATTTCTTGATAGGACCTCTTGAAAGCCTTTTCATTTTGGCTACAAACGATTCTTCCCTCTTTTGTCTTTTGCTAGTCCTCCCAAACCACGTGCTGCTCTTACAAACCTGTCCTTGCACCTGTCTGCTTTCATCCCCACCCCTTTGTCCCATCTTTGTCTTCATCCCCAAGTCTCCAACTTTTATCCCAGGTGTTGTCTTCTGAAACTCCTACCTCCACAGCAGTTGTTCCTTCCTATATGAAATGAGGTCCCTGGCAGACTGGGCCTCTAGAGACAAACAGAATTCTTATCCCACTGCAGTCCTAGCAAACACCAGGCTTGCCAGAATGTTTGAATGATCCAGGTGTTACAGTAGAAGTTTTTATAGACGTGGACCTCAAGCTGTGACATGCTCCCAGAGAATAAGGACTCTTGACACTTCCTTGACTCACACATCCAGGATGGAGTTGATATGGATTTCACCTGCCACCTCCCCCATGCATACACATAGAGATGTTCAAAATATGACTACAGTTTTAATAAGTCAAGCTTGAGAGAAAAATTTCCAGGTTACAGGAAAGAGGAGGGAACTGAAAGCTAGTGATAAGTTTGGGGGCTTCTGCCATGGTGCTTGGCAAGTTTATAGCCAGGACTAGAGTTTAATTACTCACCAGGGGCAGGAGATGAGACTACAAAAGATTGGGGGGGGGGGCTAGAATTCCCACTAGCTAGCTCCCTTGGGGACACACACACACACACACACACACACACACACACACACATACATATTCTCTCTCTCTCTCTCTCTCTCTCTCACTCTCACACTCACCCAGGACCTTGGAAAGATGTGAAAACAGGATCAAATACCCTCAACCCAAGGAAGTGGCAAAGTTCCTATATGAAGAAGGCTTGAGGCTTTGCCTCTTTGCTTTCTTGTTGGAGACTCTCAGTCCCACTGTGCTCATGTCTGGGTTCTGACCCTATACTCTACATTCAACAGAAATGTTGAAGACTTTGACATAAACCCATAAATCCCTGTCATTCCTGACAGAAGCGCAAATAAGACCATTCTGTAGGAAGACTTGCAACCTCGGGACAGAAGATGAGCTCACAGCCACATGAGGAAATAATGTACCGCAGAAAATGTTCACAATGACTAGAGGTTTTTTAAAAAGGAATCAAAACCATAATGAAAAAGGATACTGTAAAAAAATGAGGCTATGGAGAACTTAGAACTTGAAGAAGTGAAAACGTGGTCATTGCAGTAAACCAAACGAACCTGCAGATTCAAACACAACTGAAGAAAACAGTAAGCTGTGAGAACTGAGCAGGTTACCCAGAAGACTCGAAATTGCTGACCCCCCAAAGCATAATTGTAAGCTAGAGAGAGAAGAAAGTTTACGTACAGAGGAACAACAGAGGAGTTCTCGGGGACGACAGGAGGCAGAAGGGAAGGGAACGCCTTCAGGATGCTGGCGTAAAGTACTCCCGGCAGATTGTCCGTGTGCACCAGCCGGACTGCAAGCTGCTTCCCGCACCAGGAGGAGCAGCTATCCGGCCAGGCCGTGGCTTCGACAGCAGTGTGGGCTGATCCCGAAGTCAGAGCCCAGCTCCTTCTGGGTGCGGGGCCCCACGTACCCTACTAAGCTGGGACCGTGCAGTGCCGCACTGCTGGAGTGAATGCCATCCGGAGAACCACAGTCACTGGAGTCTGGAAACAGTAGGGGAGAGAACGTGCTTCTGAAAGGCTGAAACAAAAGACTGGCCATCGTACTGCTGCAGCTAGCCTGAAAGACTTAGAAGGAAGTGATCTCTGGATAGAGGCATCATCATCCTAGATCTTGAGGAATCCTCACAAATTTTTCTGGGCTTTTAGCAGTGTGCAATAAGACAATCCAAATAAGAAAACAAGGCAAGAACCAATGGAAAGCTCCCTGATCATTCGGAGTGGTTTTTATATTTAAAGAAATAAGGCAGTTTTACGTATCCGTGGAAAGAAGAAACTAAACAGGTGGTGTAGGTTAATAGAATTTCTAAAAATGAAATATAATAACCAAAAGGTGGAAATCCAAGAATGTTTTTAGCAGCAGATAGGACACCCCAGAAGAGGGCTGAAAGGAAGAATGGTAGGAAAAAGAGAGTTACGAACAGGATTCAGTAGATAGGTCAGACTTCCTTTTAATCTCAAATGAGAATAGAACAAAGATGATATTTGCCGAGAATTTTCCAGAATTGATGTGGCACCAGTCCACAGATTCAGGAAGCCCAGATTCCAAGATGGATAAATAACTCGACGTACCATAATGAAATTGCAAAAACAAAAGGCAAACTCGAAAGCATCCGGAGGAAAAAGATGACCTTAAAAAAGAACGGGAATGAGGCTGACAGTTGATTCTCAGCAGTAGCAGTGGAAATCAACAGGTGGTGGAATATGTTCTGAAAGAAACCTTCAGCACAGTGTTCTGTCCCTGCTAAAAATATCCTCGAAGAATGAAAGCATACATCCTTGGGTTCTATGGCAAAAATTGTAAAAGATGTACTTTAGGCAGAAGGAAAGTGATTCCATTTAGAAAGGTCTGAGATGAGATAAACCGAGATAAACTTTAATTGTACACATATACTTATTGTTAGAATTATGATCCTAATAGTAAGACTCTGTAACTTCCAAACTATCACAGAAAACCAGGATTAGACCGATGTAATTTAATGTGTGGGGGAGGAGTAGTGGTTGCTATGGATATGTTTTTAAATTCCTTGTATTATTCGGGAGGAAGCTAAGAATCAGTATTAAACATTAGATGGAATCAAATATGCTAGAAAAATTTAAAGGTAACTTACTATGAAGCCATAGTAGTTTAAACAGTGTGATATTGTCAGAGACATGCAGATCAAGGGAACAGAGGGCAAACAAACAGGGCACACCTAGTCGGACACTGAGTAGAGAGGCAGCTTCCAGAAGAGTAGGGAAAGGGGGGAGTTAAGAGAACAGAGTGGGCCAGTGGTTTTCTGTTTTGGGTGGGGAGTAACCAGAGGGCTCAAGACCTGAATGAAAAAAGTACAAAATGAAAACTTTAGAAATGAAAATAATTTTTTTGCCTTAGATACTTAAAATAGAGAAAGCACAAATCATAAAAGATTAAAGATTAATAGTAGGCTACATTACATTAAACATCTGAATAACAAGATTCCCAAACAACAAAACCACAGACCAGAAAAAAAGCTGATAATGCATAATATTATCCAGTCAACGAACACCCCCGTGGATAACTGGACAAAAGATATCAACAGGCAACTATCAGAAGAAACCTTTAATGTCCAGTGGCTTGATTTCAGGGAATTAAAAAATTTAAAAAGATGACAGGGCGGGGTGACACTACCGTAGACACGGGGAACACCCTCCTTCCCTCCCTCCCTCCCTCTCCAATGCTATCAAAAGATGCTCTTTGGAAAAATTTCCCCAGCGATTGGGTGGCTTCAAGAAATTCCCCCATGGTCATGTGACTCCAGATACTTCTGGGGCTGGTTGAGTAAAGCGGATGTCAGCCCTGACAGGGGCGGCATGTGAGTGACTGCTGGGGGGCTGTGTGTGCCACCAGGGCCGGGAGAGTTGGTAGGAGGACTACAGCGACTTCTCAGGCCCTCTGGACAAATAATTCAGGCAGTTGATGCCACTGCTCTTAAATCATGAGCATTGGATGCTAGAAGTTGATCACACGGGGGGCTAACAGCGTGCTGGAAAAATGAGGTCATCACGTGTCACTACACTGAGCCTGACTGTTCAGAGAGACTTTGTAAACTTGAAAATTGACATAAAAGCATGTTAGAAATGGAAATAATTTCATGTGGGTGTTTCACAGGCAGAGGTATCATTGCTCTGCATCACTTAAAAAACCTCAAGTGTTTGCTGCTAGGTGATCTTCCTAGAATAAGAGAAAAAGAAAACCTTGTCCAGGCCTTTGAGATAGCACCACCTTCTCTAGAACTAGAATTAGACTTGAAGTAAAATAATAGTATTTGCTGGGGCGCCTGGGTGGCTCATTCGTTAAGCGTCTGCCTTCGGCCCAGGTCATGATCCCAGGGGCCTGGGATCGAGCCCCGCATCGGGCTCTCTGCTCGGCAGGAAGCCTGCTTCTCCCTCTACCATTCCCTCTGCTTGTGTTCCCTCTCTCGCTGTGTTTCTGTCAAACAAATAAAATCTTTTTAAAAAAAAGAAAAAAAAATAATAGTATTTGCTAAGTGTCTTATTTCTCATGGAAGCAGCCCAAGTGTGCGTGTGCAGGTGAATGGATGAGGAAGATACGGTACTCACCATAAAAAAGAATGAGCTCGGGGCGCCTGGGTGGCTCAGTCGTTAAGCGTCTGCCTTCGGCTCAGGTCGTGATCCCGGGGTCCTGGGATCGAGCCCCTCATCGGGCTCCCTGCTCTGCGGGAGGCCTGCTTCTCCCTCTACCATTCCCTCTGCTTGTGTTCCCTCTTTCACTGTGTTTCTCGCTGTCAAATAAATAAAATCTTTAAAAAAATAAAAAAATAAATCCTACCTCCCCATTTCTCCCAAAAAAAAAAAAAAGAGAATGAGCTCTTGCTGTTTCCATCAGCATGGATGGGCCTAGAGTGTATTATGCAAAGAGTCCCTCACATAGAAAGTAAATATTCAGACATGACATACTAAAGTTACTGAGTTGGAAGTGAGAATTTATGTACATTTTGAGAAAAAGGCAAACCCAGGTAGCCTTTTAATTCTAATATATCCTTTATTTTATATAGATTATCTCTTGATGTAGATAGAGTTAAAGTGATTTAAATGTGCAACACAGATTTTTTTTTTTTTTAAGATTTTATTTGAGCAAGAGTGCACGGGTGGGGGGTGGGGTGGCGGAGAGGAGCGGAGGGAGAAGGAGAAGCAGACCCCTCGATGAGCAGGGAGCCCGACTCGGGGCTCAGTCCCAGGACCCCAGGGTCGTGACCTGAGCTAAAGACAGACACTTAACCAACTGAGCCACCCAGGTGCCCCACATTGCTTGTGCAATTCTCTGTCTAGGAAGAGAGCCCAGAGAAACTTAGCTCTGGGCGTCGGAAGAGAAATGTAGGAAGAATACTCATTACTGCTGAGATGACCAGAGGCTAGAGTGTGTCTATTAAGACAGTGGAATGCTAGATAGCCCTTGACTTTTGGAAAAGAAAAAAAGCAAGTTGCAAAAAGTTGTACAGGATCATTACTGTTTATGTAGACAGTTAACTCCTCAGGAGCCATTTATGTCTCGGGAGGAAGGAAAGGGACTGCTATGAGGAAGGGTTAACTGTTTCTTTTTAAAAAATAAATAACTGACATTATGGTGGCGGTGTTAGTGTCTGTCACATTGGAGTATGGGTAAATAGATGGGTAGGCTTTGTAGAAAATAGGATATTTCAATTAAAATATTAAAAATTTTAAAAGATCACAGTCATAGGACTGTACTTTTCTAGGTTTGAAGATAAATTAATTTTTGAAAGTTGCTAAGAGGGTGCCTGGGTGGCTCAGTCAGTTAAGTGTCTGCCTTTTCGGCTCGTGATCTCAGGGTCCTGCATCGGGCTCCCTGCTCGTCAGGGAGCCTGCTTCTCCCTCTGCCTCTACCGCCCCCCTCCACCCCACTGCTTCTGCTCTCTCTCTCTCTCTCTCTCTCATATAAATAAGTAGAATCTTTTTTAAAAAAAGAAAAAGTTGCTAAGAATAACTACAGTTTTTCAACTTGACTTCTTAGTGCCTTACTTTGCCTTCTCTGTGTATCTGAGTTCCAACTACCCATTTGGTTCTATCAAGAGTCATAGAGTTCTTACATAATTCTCCTCTTGGGATTCTGTCCTAAACAAGCAATCAGAAATACAGAAGAGGCTCTGTAAGTTAACACTACTGAGGTCCTTACAGCCCTGGAAATTTGACAGCAATGTTTTTAAAAAACAAGAATAAAATTGCTCGCTGAGTGTGTTGGGCAGCATTAAAGGTAGGGGCTGCTGTCAGGGTGCTGTGCTGTTTCACATGGGCAGAGCGCAGGGTGATCTGTGGTGTTGGATTTCGGCTCCATAAAACCCCGCAGCATGGATACCTAGAATAACAAGTGAGCTAATGAAGATGGTCTCTGTGTGGGAGGGTGCCGAGGGGTTCTGGGGGTGGGGGGGTTGGCTTTGGCTTTACTTACCCAAATGTTTGCATAGTAACAGTGTTACTTCTCTCACGGGGGAAAAAAAAATTTTTTTTAACTTGTCAAAGTCTAGATTTACGTTCTGGTTTTTTCCTACTTTCTCTTTATAGAAGTAGTTATCTATTTTTACTTTTTTTTCTTTTTTTTTTTAAGATTTATTCATTTGACAGTGTGCACGCGACAGAGGGAACAGAAGCAGGGGGAGTGGGAGAGGGAGAAGCAGGCCTCTCACTGATTTTTTTTAAGATTTTCTTTATTTATTTGACAGAGAGAGAGAGAGATCACAAGCAGGCTCCCCTGCTGAGCAGAGAGCCCGATTCGGGGCTCGATCCCAGGACCCTGGGATCATAACCTGAGCCGAAGGCAGAGGCTTTAACCCACTGAACCACCCAGGCACCCCTGTTTTTACTTTTCTTATTGTGTGACTAGGCTCTTGAGTTCTCCGTTCATCGTTCAGTCTCCCTGTTAATGACAAAGGGTTCATTTTTCACTGAGACATATATTCACTGTAGGACGTTGGGAAACCAGAAAAGCTCAAAAGCAGACCTTACCAGCAGTCCCTCTACTGGTTATCCACTGGCAACAGAGATCGAATTTTGTCCACATGTATGTGCTTTGTTAGTTGCATTGGGGGTTGCATTTAGTTCCCCATCGTGAGAAGTAGGTAGAAAAATTGCCTTCAAGTTCGTTTGTATCGCTCTTCACCCTTACATCGAAGTCATCCCCACTTGCCTTTGGTTCTCTTTGAGTGACTGCTGCTGTTACCGGTGGCCTGAGCGCTCCTGTGCCCCCCACGGGCATTCGTGACAGCCTCCCACATCTACAGTCAGGCTGAACTCCCGTGGCTGCTCGGGCAAGTCCTACTTTAGATGGTTCTTCCCAGAGTGACGTGCGTGCAGGTGGCGTATGTAGTGGTTGGGGTGTCCTGGGAACGGGATGGGCTGCCACGGTCGGGCTCCCTGCTCTCGGAGTTGTGGCCAAGAGTGTATCTGAGCTCAGAACTGTCCTCATTGGAGTAACGCTGGGGCTCTCGACTGTTTGACGGAAAGCTGCAATGTGCCCCTTTGCTCGGCCCTGACGTCGGTGACCACAGTGGTCCCCTTGCTGCCTGCCGTGGGCCTGGGCTGTCCTTGGCCCGTCTGTGGGCCAGAGGTGGGCGTGTGTAGTCATGTTGCTTCATTGGACCTTCTCTGGGGGTTCGTATGCTGCTGTCTCCAGCCCTCCAGTCAGTATTGATGCTCTGGCTCTGGTCCTGTTGGCTGTGGTGTCATTTGAGCCCGTCCCCCAAGAGTAAATCAGCTGTCTGGGTTGGTTTTTAGGACACATTAGGTTTTAGGACTCCTTTCAGAGAATATTTTAGGAGGTGTTAGGGGATTTAGTAGAACATCATGAGCTTTGATTACATTGGCAGTTTTAAAGAAATGTGAATCCCATATTACTGCCCTGCCTTATGTTCTTGTGCGTATTTACTTACTCTAATCAAGCATCATAACCTCATCTTCTGTGGTTCTCTTCCTACCTGAGCTGGGAGCCCAGTCTGTGTATGGCCTGGGGACACTGGACGGGTACCCTGAGTGTTCTGGATCACTTGGAGGGAGGCAGGACTGACCCGCCTGAGAAGGGCTTCGCAGGGGAGCTCAACCATCCTTCTGCAAGATTTGGTTCTGGGGATAAAACTGTAGTGGCCCAATCCACACTCTCATTTTGGTTTAAACTCTGGGCCTCTGGGGTAGTTGACTGGTGATTTGCACATAAAGTTGGCATTTATTTGGGTGATAAGGGACAGTGCAAGTTCTTCCATTGTTCTGAAGCTAGGTGGGTTCCCTGCAAAAAGTCAATCCACCAGTTAAAGATCCATGTCAGCTAGAGGTAATGGTGTGCTGCTTCTGACCCAACACTCTGAAACCGGGTGACTTGCAGGGGGCGTTGGAACCATTCGTCAGAACACTCACCATCTCTCAGGCTGTCCATGATGGCCTTATTAGGGACCTGGGGCAGTAAGGACATCCATCCTTGCTCTCGAACTTAGCAGGTCAGTAGTACCTGGTGTTCTTTTGATTAAAAGCAGGCATTCCCCTCTATTCTAAAGTATGTTCTTGTCGTCTTTCCCTTCATCTCTCTCTCTGTCAGGTGTTTGTTTGCCTTTTTTTTTTTTTTTAATTGAGCCATAAATAAAACATAATGATTTTTTTGGGTGAACTTTATATACGGTAAAATATGTAGATTTAAATGTACAATTCAGTGTGTAATCACCTTCCTATGTTTCCGCCACCCCCAGAAAGTTCCGAGTACATAAATCTTAAGTTTACATCGTGAATTTTACATAAATCTCTATTCATGGGACCACCGCCAGATCAAGGTAAAAACGTTTTCTAGCACCCTTCAGACTCGTGTCCGCCCCCCACAGAACATGCTGTCACACATGCCCTGTGTCAGAGCTGTGTGGGATCCTGTGGTGCTGCACTCTGCTTCCTGGATGTGGAAATCTGCAGTCACTGGGCTCCCATTGGCCCATGATATAGCTCGTCTCCTCTGGTGTCCCCCACTCCTAGTGCGGTGCCCCCCCAAGGAATGATGTTTTGTCTTCCGCAGATCTGGGACACAGCAGGCCAGGAACGGTTCCAGTCCCTCGGTGTGGCCTTCTACAGAGGCGCAGACTGCTGCGTTCTGGTATTTGACGTTACTGCCCCCAACACATTCAAAACCCTCGATAGCTGGAGAGATGAGTTTCTCATCCAGGCCAGTCCCCGGGATCCCGAAAACTTTCCCTTCGTTGTGTTGGGAAACAAGATTGACCTCGAAAACAGACAAGTAAGTGCTGAAGGTAATGGGAATCTTACATGTGGGGGCTTATGAATCTGCTCTCATTTAGGTCGTGGCTATTGGGCCTTCTTTTAAAAGTGGCAGCTAAGTTTTAGGTGACAGGTACTGTTTTTAGTTTTGATGGGTAAAAAGTCATGTGCCCTAAGGACCAGTCCCCAGTAGATCTCTGTGCGTGTGTGTGCGCGCATGCGCGTGCACGCACAGACCCCCCACAGTGGGGTAGAGGGGAGGGGTAACTGACTAGTTACCTACCCAGCCCTTGGAGTTGGGCTTTGGTCCCTAATCTAATAAAAGCATACCATTTCTGCTTTCCCCTGTGGCAAAACAGGGACAGTGAAAAGGCTGCAGCGGTATTCCCTTTGAAATTATGCTAGTAGAGTAGCAAGCCCATTTTGTGGAGTTGCCCATGCTGGCCATCGCTCTGTTCCCCATGAAATAATTTGACTTGAGGCTGGTTGCAGTGTGCATTTTGGTCTTTCGGATTTAAAGGCAGAGTTGCATTTAAAGCCTAGCTCATGCCCTTTTAATTTGGGAGTATTTCTTGGAGTCTGCACCCTGACTTATGTAACAAGACTACTCTGGGATCGGATGGCAGTGTACCCAGGAGCCCTGGCACCCAGGAGGAGCTTGGGGAATGGTGGCTTTCTAGTTGGCCCGTTGCTGTTTTCTTCTCCTATGAAAGGCTCTGGCTTCTAAGGTGACTTGTGGTTTAGTGGGTTCTGTGCAAAGCCTAGACGGCTCCGGAAGGGTTCCTGTGGGGACGTAACTGTCTTCTGGTCAGCGGCCTTTGAGGACCAGGACCCAGGAGACCTGGCTTAAATGCCCACGCCGTCGCTGGCCGGCTGTGACTTGGGGCCGTTGTCCTTGCCCTCTGAGCCTCAGTTCAAAAGGATGGAGTTAGGTTTTGTCCTTCTCGAGTGCTTTGCACCTCAGGGGCCTGCCTGGATCTCCATGCGTGTAGAAGGTTGCACTTCGGGCTTTGAGTAAAATTGCTCTGGTTTACTTTGAAGTAGCGTTTTCTCTTGGGAGCACAGACTCTTAATTATAGCTTGGTTTATTTCTGGCCATTGATCTCTTTTTCTCCCTTTCCTAGGTGACAGTCCTCTCTTGCCTGAAAGTGGGCTGGGGCAGGGGAAGGAATCAGGGTCAGAGAGTCAGGGGTGTCTGAGGGAGCTGCGGAATTCTGTGGCACGGGGGATGGAACACCAGCAGGCATGGGGAGGGGATGCAGGCCCTGAGACCGAGCTGCCGGCCATTTCCTGGGCTGGGACCTCTGAGGTCCCGAGAGAAACAGTTCAGTACTTCCCGGGCTGGCTAGCTCCGTTTGTCGTCTGCCTGCAAGTGTAGCTAAGGATCAGAAACTACGGACCGTAGAACGGGCGTGGGTGCGAGGCCCGGCTGCGGGACCTTGGACAGGTCTACTGCTCCCTCCCTCAAACCCCCGTACGCTCTCGTCGGCCCGTCTGCGCCGACACCCGTGCTGGCTGCTTCTGTAGGAGCACACGGTATACCCTGCTTCCTCTTCCAGGTGGCCACAAAGCGGGCCCAGGCCTGGTGCTACAGCAAAAACAACATTCCCTACTTCGAGACCAGTGCCAAGGAGGCCATCAATGTGGAGCAGGCGTTCCAGACAATTGCGCGGAATGCACTCAAACAGGTGGGTCTCTCGCAGCTGCCTGGCTTCCTCTGGTGACTGACCGTCGACCCAGCCCCCGCCTGGCTTTCTTGTCCTTAATCTTAGCTCTTTCTTCTGTGTAGCCAGAAAACCCATGTGTTTATCTGGGGAGGTCATGAGGCACTCTGCTAAAGCTTCCAGAAACTCCACTTGCTTGTGAAGAACCCACACAATACAAGGGTGGCGAAGACAGGCCGAGGGCCCCCCCTTATTTGAGTGTGTTCTTGCTCTCCTTGCGTGCCGTTACATGAGACCACTCGGAGGCCCTCGGTCCGATGGCTCCCTCTACTGAAGGAGGGGATACACTTGAACTCAAATCGCAGGTCTGCTGCCCATCCTTAGATCTAGTGGGGTTCTTTGTTTTATCATCTCTGAGCTTCTGTACCCTCCTCTGTCAGATGATACTGGCTTGGCAGGGTGGTTGTGAGGATGGAATGAGATGGGTTCCCTCTCCTAAGTGGTTATATTTGATCACCAGAAGTTCTAGGAACTGTAGTCCTTGAGCGAGGTTTTCTTTCTGATTTATGTTGTTTACTCACCTTTTCCCAGAAAAGAGACCGTTACTTCTTGTTGAAGGCTCTTTTGATTCCGCAGCTCTTTACGGGGGCCGGTGAGTTGAGCCAGACTGGGAGGCACCGTCAGCCCTCTGGTGGCCAGCCTTGGGGGGGCGGGTGAGTGTCAGAGGCGAGGTGCAGGCCGGGAGAGGCGGAGAACGTCCTGAGGAGGCCCGCGGCTGTGCAGGGCAAGGGGGCTTCTGCGAGCTCCGGGACACTGGGTTTATAGAAAGCGCCGGTTCTCAGCCGACAGGGCATCTGGACCTGTGGGCAGGGACGTACCTGGGACAGGGTGCTCCCAGGGCTGGAGGCCGCACTGAGTGTTCTGTGATGAAAGGGAGCGATCACCCAGAACCGCTGGGCACCACCGATACCCCCCTCGCCCCTTTCCTTTAACCCACCTTCACACCTGGGTCAGGAACCGAGCGAGCTTTTCCTCATGTTCCTACACTTGCATGCAAATCTGAACGGGTCCGGGGAGTTGTTTCCACCAGCCCCCTCTTGACTGGCATCACCGTCAATTTTTCTCTCTCAATACTGCTGTCCCAATAGCCTTATTAGAGTGCTTTTTTGTTCCGACATGCCAGCCTCTCAGGAGCAAGGTCGTTAGATTGAAAGGTACGTGCGCCTGCAAAAGATGGTGCCAGATCGCTTTCCTCCAGGACGGTGGTACGTCAGGCCTTTCTCTTCCCTGCTCGGCGGCAAGTGGCCGGTACCACGGGGAACTCGGCTGTCGGGCTGCGGTCGGAGGGCCCCTGCTGTGCACCGCCGGCACCGGGTGCCCGTCGCTCCCTGTGAGCCCTCTGTGAGCGGGGATTAACTTGGCCAGTGTTGCAAGTGACTTTTCCAACTCTGTTGTCTCCCTGAGGCATAGAAGAAAGTAATTTTTGTTAGGTATGTCATTTTAAATGTCTAGGTTTCCTGTGTCCAGATTATTTTGTCGTCTAATTTGATTGAATTTATTTTGGCTTGTGGCAGGAAATTGGGGACTCATGTTTTTCTTTTAGAGGGATAGTCAATTGTTTCAATGAAACAATTTTAGTTTTAATGAAACTAATTGTTTCATCAGTAGCATATTGTTAAATAAACCACTTTTCCCCAGTGGATTCAAGCATTACCTTTGTTTTTTGTTTTTAGGGTTGTTTTTTTTTTTTTTAAGATTTTATTTATTTATTTGACAGAGCAAGAGAGTCCAAGAAGGGGAAGAAGTAGAAGGAGAGGGAGAAGCAGGCTCCCTACCAAGCAGAGAGCCCGATGTGGGGCTCGATCCCAGGACCCTGAGATCATGACCTGAGCCGAAGGCAGAGGCTTTAACCCACTGAGCCACCCAGGCGCCCCGAAGCATTACCTTTGTGTATTAAATGCTTGTGTATATTGGGGTCTGTTTCTGGCCCCCCCAGTCTGTTGGGCAGCATGTATGCTCCGTGCCTGGACCGTCTTGATTTGGCTGCCCTTGTGGTGTAGTCCCCCCTCTGCGAGGCAAGTCTCCCCCCACTAACAGTGACCGGTGAGTGACAAAAAGACACTTTTGTGGTTTTTTTCTATTTAGACTGAGAATTTTATTCCAGTTCCACCTTTTTGCTTCCTCACCCTTCCCAAATACAAAACCTTACTGAGATTTTATCTGGAATTGTGCATTAGAGCGGTCTTCCTAGGGTGCTCCTGGCACCATTACACAGTGCTGCGGGCTGGGTAGCAGGAGAGCAAGCTTTTATCTGCTCTCCGTTCTGGAGGCCAGGGGTTTATAATCCAGGTGCCAGCAAATTCAGTTTTTGCTACGGGCTCTTACCTATTTTCGCAGAGTGCCGTCTTTCTCCTTGTGTCCTCGGGTGGGTGGCTTTTCCTCTCTGCTCACAGAGAGCAAGTGGGGAGTCCGCCCGTCCCCCTACCCGCCCCGTGTCTCTTAGAGGGACAGGATGGGATCAGGGCCCCACCGTTAGGACCTCATTACACCTTCATTACTTTAATACTCTCACCCTGGGGAGTAGGATTTCAATGTGGGAATTTTGGAGAGACACACGCGTTCGGTCCATAACAGCTATGATTTTAGGTCTTGCGGTGCTGTCCTCCGATAAAACGGTATCATTTTTCACATTCTTTGCCTTTCACAGTAAATATACCCCTAGGTGCTGGTAGGAATGTAAAATGGTGCCCCCACTTTGGGAAGCAGTCTGGCACTTCCTCAAAAAGTTAAACAGGTGTCATCGTCTGAGCGAGCAGTCCCACTCCCAGGTGTATACGCAGGAGAAACAAAAACCTGTCCACGCAGAGTCTTGTACGTGAGCATTCGTAATAGCACTGCTCATAACAGCCAAAAGGCAGAAACAAACCAGTGTCCATCGGTTGAAATATCCAAGATAGGCCAGTCTCTCCAGACAGAGTAGGTGTAGGCCAGTCTCTCCAGACAGAGTAGGTGTCGGTGTTGCCAAGGCTTGAGGGCGTCCGGTGCGGCTGGGAGTAATGCTAATGGGTCGGTTCGTGTGGGTGCAGAGCATCTGCCGAATTAGTGGCGGGACCTGCCCAACTTGGTGTCGTGAGTACACTAACCACCACTGAACTGTACGCTCTGAGGTCTGTCCCAATTAACCTTTTTTCCTATGTGTATTCCTCAGAGGTTTTTACTTTTACAGAACAGTGTCACCTAGGTGCTCAGTGTTTAAGTGACAGATTGTTTTCTTGTAGCACGAAGTGGACAGCTGCTCCTCACCGGACACATCTTATTTCAGCAGAAAGTCACACTAAACTGACCACGGTCCATCTCCTATGACCTCTTACCACAGTTGCTGATAGAAGTCATCCATGGCTGCTTTCTAAGTATGCAGCATTTAGAGGCCAAACCCTCCTAGACCTTTGGAAGGAAAAGAAAATGGAGGGGCGCCTGGGTGGCTCCGTCGTTAAGCGTCTGCCTTCGGCTCAGGTCATGATCCCAGGGTCCTGGGATCGAGCCCCGCACCCGGCTCCCTGCTCGGCCGGAAGCCTGCCTCTCCCTCTGCCTCTCCCCCTGCTTGTGTTCCCTCTCTTGCTCGCTCTCTCTTTGTCAAGTAAATAAAATCTTTAAAAAAAGAAAAAAAAAGTGGAACATCAGTCTAGAAAAATGAATGGCAGAGAGGGAACCAGAGGAATGTTTTGGGACTGAGGGGGTGGGTAGCACCCCTGCCCCAGCCCACATTGGCCTTGTGGAAGTGCTGAGAGCTGCCCAGATCCAGCCTGTGTTGAAGTCTGACTTCTGAAGTGTCGGCGGCGGTGTGACGCTCCGAAAGCGTCTGTGAGCTGGCCGTGGTCCCCGAGCCCCCAGATCGCCATCGTGATGGTGGAGAGCGTGCGTCAGCTGTGTCCCGACTGCTCAGTGTTGATCGTTGCTCTTCCTGCTCAGTTTCTCTCTCCACGCCGTCCCAGGGTTATCACAAAACCTGTCTTCCGCTTGCTCCGCCCCTGAGGGTTGAGCGCCTTCTGCCAGAGCCCCCCCTTCACCGCCACATCTGTCCCCAGCCCACCGAGAGCCCTGGCAGAGCCCCACGCAGGCTGCCGCTGAGCTCGGACGTTCCCCGTACCCCGAGTAACAGACCTCTCTCTCTCTCTCCCTGCCCAGGAAACAGAGGTGGAGCTGTACAACGAATTCCCCGAACCCATCAAACTGGACAAGAACGACCGGGCTAAGACCTCGGCGGAAAGCTGCAGTTGCTGAAGGGGCAGTGAGAGCAGAGCACGGAGTCCTTCACCAACAAGGAACACACGTAGGCCTTCCAACACAAGCCCCTCTCTTCCAAACAAAACATAAAGTCCTCTCTCGAATCCAGCTGCCAAAAGAAACCCCATCATACACCCCCTTACACACACACACACACACACACACACACACACACCCGCCCTGACACGAGCAGACAGACTCCAGCCCAGGCCTGCGATGACTCCATCGGGGTCTGCCTCCCCCCACATCAGCCCTCGTGTGGCAGCAGGACAGGCAAGCCGTAGACATCGTTCTGGTGTGGAGTCGCCATCGGAAGCTTATTCTTTTCGTCCACTGGGGAGAGAGAACTGTTTACAGTTAATCTGTGTCTAATTAGTTATCTGATTTTTTTAACGGTCTTGTGGTCTTTTTACCCCCGCCCCCGCCCCTCCCTTCGTGAAGGCTACCACTTGGGAAGGCCGGTGCCCCATGCTTCATTACAGGCTCACACCCAGTCTGATCAGGCTGAGTTTTGTATGTATCTGTTAATGCTTGTTACTTTTAACTAATCAGATCTTTTTACAGTATCCATTTATTATGTAATGCTTCTTAGAAAAGAATCTTATAGTACATGTTAATATATGCAACCAATTAAAAATGTATAAATTAGTGTAAGAAATTCTTGGATTATGTGTTTAAGTCCTGTGATGCAGGCGTGTAAGATGGAGGGTTGAACCCTGTCTGGATCGCAGAGTGTTAGCAACTCAGAATTCAGAAATCCAGCTAGAGGCAGTATTCTGTACAGTAGACACAAGAATTATGTACGCCTTTTATCAAAGACTTAAGAGCCAAAAAGCTTTTCATCTCTCCAGGGGGAAAACTGTCTAGTTCCCTTCTGTGTCTAAATTTTCCAAAAGGTTGATTTGCATAATACAGTGGTGTGTGCAATGGATAAATGGCCGTTGTTTCAGAAATTAAAATTCTCGGTTTTCCGCCCCTGCTCCCCTCCCCCCACCGCTCCATACTTCGAGAAACTCCCCTATTAGGTCAGCGTCCTGCTGATAAGAGGAAAAGGAA
>CM053603.1:46821077-46831849 GCA_028646535.1 Procyon lotor
TGTTCAGGCTGCTTCTGCCTGCCTGTGACATCAGCTGTTGCCTGAAATTACCTCCTGGTCTCTCAGGCCACCAGCGGGCTTCCGGGCTGTCCTCGATGACCGAAGAGGGCCTCTTGTCCTGTTTTAAAGTCCTGGGTCCCTCTGCGACCTCCGTTTCAGTTCTGGCTTCCCCACTTGTCGTTTTCAGCTCATTGCTGGGCAGGGTCTGAGATCAGAGAAACTCACCTCCTCCGATTATGGGCTCTGCCCCAATGCCCGGGGTATGTGGGGGGCCTCTCTTGGCCTTATTTCTTCTTTTCTCCTCCCAGCATGGGCTCGGTAGAACTTGGATGATTTTTTCACAGTCTGAGGGAGCATTTATTGAGCACCTACTGTGTGCCACACATTGTCTCTTCGAAGCCTTCCTGTCTGTCAGGAAGGACTGTGGTGTCCCTGCTTTCCACCTGGGGGACCCTCTGAGACGTCAGTTTGCCCAGCGATTCACGTGCTGTAAGTGGCAAAGCCAGGCCTGGCCAACTCATCTGGGCTCCGCACCATCTCCACCACCAGGGGCCATTCTTGGGGTAGAATTCTTGGGCTGTCGCTGTCTGGCACCGTCAGCAGGAGGTGAACTGGCTTTCGAGACGGTTCCCAGGCTGTGCCCGCCCAGCATGGAAAGTTGGCTGCATGCTTCCAAGCCCGTGCTTCCTCAAGCAGCTGGCGTGGAAGAGGAACAAACATCTCCCCCCCTCCACCTCCCAACGTCAGTTTTTCCCTGCCCTAAAGAATGGTTGCCCCTATAGCTAAACTTACTCAGTTCTCTCTCACTGTAGCTGCCTGGTGGGCCCATCGGGGGGGCGATGGGCGAGCCCCGGCTCTGAGGGGCTCCTTGGGGCACCCAGGGCCGTCTGTCTGTAACATTGTTTACGTGGGAAAGCGGTTCCACCATCCAAACAACAGCCTTACGAAAGAATTTTAGGAACACAATTAGTTCATAAATTGGGAACTTCCTGTCTTTGTTGGAGTGGGGGGATGGGCAGGGTAGCGAGTTTCGAACACTAAATGAGATATACATCAAAAACCCCCACGGCATGGGGGCGCCTGGGGGGCTCAGTCAGTTAAGCGTCTGCCTTCAGCTCAGGTCATGATCTCAGGGTCCTGGGATCGAGCCCCGCATCGGGCTCTCTGCTCAGCGGGGAGTCTGCGCCTCCCTCTCCCTCTGCCCTGCTCATGCTGACTCTCTCAAATAAACGAATAAAATCCTTAAAAAAAAAAAATAAACCCACAGCAAGGTGCGTCGTACCTACTCAGATAACTAGTTGCCGTCATATTTTTATGATTATTATTATTTCACGTACAAGAAAATCTGTGTGGCTCAGGGTGGCCGAATTGGGACCAGTAAGCTGCAAGTGGCTTACTTCTCAGGTAAAGGCTTCCGAATGTGTTAAGGCTGCTCAAAAACAGAGCGGGCCAGAGTAGAGACAGGAGCTGAGATGGGGGACTGTACCTAGTGAGGGAGGCTGGGTCCCAGAGCCTTGGACGTTCTATCCAAATGTCAGGTTCTAGCTTCTCTCCCTCCCTTGGCCAACCCTGGGCTTGAGTCACGCTCGTTCTCCCGCACACCAGCTCATGTCTCTATTGAGTCCTGCAAAACGCTTTGGGGCACCTTCAGTGGGCTCGGCCAGGCATCGGAGCAAGGACTTTGGACCCCGCGGGTTCTGAGTTTGAATCCTGACTCTGCCACTGCTCGGGAGTTTTCTGTTTTCTGTGCCCGTCGGTGGAACTAATAGTAGGAATCAGCCCGGGTTGTTGAGAGGATTAAAGGAGAGAAAATATGTAAAGTGTCCTTTGGGATGAGACTCTGGTTGCGTCCCTTGCGGGCTGGGAAAGAAAGTCACTGAATCTCTCTGAATGTCAGTCTCTTCAATTCTGCGATGGAGCCATGACACCTGCTTAGCACAAGGTCCTGGTCCTCGTGACATTGGCAGTCACCGAGAAATGCCCGGCCTGGGCTAGACCCTCGATAGGTGATTATTTCAGGTTTAGCCACATTCTTCCCACAGGCCATTAAACCTTTCTCGGTTTTCCTTTTCTGCTACCACAGCTAACATTTACTGAGCCCTTGCCACATGCCAGGCACGGTTCTAGGTGATTTCTATAGAATACCTTGTTATTCTCCCCACACGGATGGGCAGTGAAAGGTCTCCATGGAACAGAGAAGGAAAGGGGGCACCGGGGAGGCGAAGTGGCTTTCCCAGAGTCACACACCTAGTTAAATGGCAGAGCCAGGGTCTGGATCTGGGTCTGGCTGGCTGCAAAGGTCTCGCTCAAAAGGGAATCAATCTGTAGGCTTGCAGGTTGCTTGGCTGGCCGGGCGCCCGATGTCCAGCTGCATCCCCTTTGCAGCGCTGGGAGGAGGCAGCAGGATGCTGGACTGTGGGCGGGCTGCGCGTGGAAGGCACTCATCAGCTCCGGAAGAGTCTGAAACCTCCCGTCTGCTCTCGCCAGCCCGGTGCTCCAAACCTCTGCAGACCCTACTTAAATCGCCTCCGGGAAGTCAGTTCCCAGCCCCAGCACCCGTGGCTCAGGGTCCTGGAGCCCCTGGACGGGTACAAAGTGGTGTGAGCAAGAGGCAATATGGAGAGCGGCACAAAGTCGAGAGGCGACAGTTCTACCCTGGCTCTAGGTCCAACGGCTGTGACTTTGGGCAAGCCGGTCAAAGCCTCTGAATTTCCCCTTCCTCCTTTTTTAACATGAAAGGTCACTAGAGATTTCCCAATAGCAATTCCAACGCAAAATTTCTCTGATTGTTAGGACAAGAACTAGAAATAGTGTTTACATCAGTGGGAAAGTGGGTTAGGACAATGCAGTCAAGAAGAGGGACCTTGAATGAGGCTGAATGTAAGGAAATGGCTCAAATATTGACCACAATTTCTCCTGAGCTCCTACAGTTTCAATTACAAATAAACTCTTCCATCTCTACGGGGTGAAGATAGTGGGCAAATGGACTGAGCTAGGGCTTAGGGTATAAGAAAGAGAAGATGCTGGACGGGGGAAGGTGGGGGGGTGCTGAGTCTTTCTGGAGATCTGAGTCATCAGATCCTCAGAATCTATCTTCTATATCATTCCTTCCCTGTCATATTTTGAGGCAGAGGTTTGGCTCTCAAACCTCCTATAGTGACCCTGTCCTTCCCAGCAATCTGCTTTCAGAACTTTTGTTTCCATTTTATTTTTAAAATCTTTACAAAAGATTTTATTTATTTATTTGACAGAGAGACAGCGAGACAGGGAACATAAGTGGGGGAGTGGCAGAAGGAGAGGGAGAAGCAGGCTTCCCGCTGAGCAGGGAGCCCAATGTGGGGCTTGATCCCAGGACCCTGAGATCATGACCTGAGCCGAAGTCAGATGCTTCACGACTGAGCCACCCAGGCGCCCCTTTTGTTTCCATTTTAGCTACCTGGCTTACAATGAAGGCATGCTGTCACCAAGTGGCAGTACTGTTTCCACCTTGCCTACATGCTAAGGGGGTTTAATGGTAGCTGTGGTTTGTCAGAATGGAAGGTGACACCGGCTTAAAATGCATTCGTGTGTGTGTGTGTGTGTGTGTATGTAAACGGAATCATGCATTAGCATTTTAGTAGTTGCTAGTTCTGTTCTAGAGGCCATTAAGAGCCCTTAAGAGCAAATGCCCTTCCCTCAAATTCTCATCAATGGTGTTATTACATCATGCAAGAGATCTCTTTGGGAATTAGGATAGGGTGCATCTATGGAATAGAAAGTCATGGCTTTTTCCTTTGAAAAAGGAGGTAGGAGTTCCGATTTTTGTAAAGATGACTAAGCGATTTGTCCCCACCGTTTCATGGAGGACAGTTAGAAAAACTGGACCACCCAAAACAGAACAAAATGCCTGCTTGAAAGCATCAGAGAGCTACCAGCTCTGTGAAGCATTATTGGGCCGGCACCTAATATAAAGTAAAAAAAATCAGAAAGGTGAGTTCAGTTCAGCAATTTGGGACCACTTTTTTTTTTTTTTTTTTTTAAAGATTTTATTGAACTAGCAGTGCCTTTCTGGAGATGTTTAACCCTTTTACATGCCTTTTGGGAGAAAGGTTTCAATATCCTTCTGGAGGAACATAATAGCATTCTGGACCCCAAATTATTTCTACAAACAATGTTTAAGATTTTAATATCGAGGGGCAACCTCAGTTGGTTAAGTGTCTGACTCTTGGTTTTGGCTCAGGTAGCGATCCCAGGGTCTTGAGATCAAGTGCTGTGTGGGGTTCCATGCTCTGCTCGGAGTCTGCTTGAGACTCTCTCTCTCTCTCTCTCTCTCTCGCTCTCCCTCTGCCCCTCCTCCCTGCATGCTCCCTCTCTCTCAAATAAATAAACCTTTAAAAAAAAAAAGCTTTTATTTTATTATTTATTTATTTATTTGACACAGAGAGGGAGAGAGAGAGATCAGAGCACAAGCAGGGGGAGCGGCAGAGGGAGAGGGAGAGTTCTCAGCAGGGAGCCCGATGTGGGCCTCGATCCCGGGACCCTGGGATCATACTTGAGCTGAAGACAAATGTTTCACCAACTGAGCCACCCAGGTGCCCTAAAAAAATAGATTTTAATATCAAGTTCACAATAAAAGTAGTTAGGCACAGGCACAGAGAAGACCATAGGAATGAAAACCGGAAGAAACAATAGACAATGTTGGGGCGCCTGGGTGGCTCAGTGGTTAAAGCCTCTGCCTTCGGCTCAGGTCACTATCTCAGGGTCCTGGGATCAAGACCCGCATTGGGTTCCCTGCTCAGCAGGGAGCCTGGTTCTCCCTCTCTCTCTGCCTGCCTCTCTGCCTACTTGTGATCTCTTTCTCTGTGTCAAATAAATAAATAAAATCTTAAAAAAAAAAAAAAAAGAAACAACAGACAATAGAAAACAGATGATGAGAAATGGACAGATCCACAATTTTAGTGGGAGGTGTTAATACGACTTTGACCTCTCTCAGTTACTTATAGAATAAGTGGTGGGCGGTGGGTGGGGGGGGAATCGGTAAGGATATAGAAGATTCAAATAACACGCTCAGTATATTTTACCTCCTGGACACATACAGCACACTGAGCACAACTACTTAGAATAGACATTCTTTTCCAGCACACATTGGAGATTTACCAAAAATGTACTTGTACTGGAAAGCAAATCTCAAAAAGCTTCAGAGAATTGAAATAATACAGACTATGTTCTTTGACCGCAAGATAATTAAGTTAGAAATAAAGATATCTTTAAAAAATATCTTAAAAAGTTATGAAAAAAGGGGCGCCTGGGTGGTTCAGTCGTTGAGCGTCTGCCTTCGGTTCAGGTCATGATCCCAAAGTCCTGGGATCGAGCCCCGCATGGGGCTCCCTGCTCGGCAGGAAGCCTGCTTCTCCCGCTACCATTCCCTCTGCTTGTGTTCCCTCTCTCGCTGTGTTTCTCTCTGTCAAATAAATAAAATCTTTAAAAAAAAAAAGTTATAAAAAAAATTCTCATATGTTTGGAAATTAAGCAATACTCAAAATCCACAGAAACCCTAAAGAAGAACCCAGAAGAAAAAAACCAGGATGGTAATTAAAAATATGTTTTGAATGGATGATGATTAAAATATCACATGTTAAAAAGTGTGGAATACAGTTAAAGCCATGCTTGGAGGGAAAATTGTAGCCTTGACACATATACTAAGAAAGAGGAAAGGTTGAAAATAAATGAGCTAGACAGTTGATTCTCTTTCACTGTCTAGTTAATAGGTTTCACTGGGAGACCTTGACTTTCCAATAAAGGGTATGAAGTCCTATTATTTTTGCCTCTTGTCCCAATGAGGTTTAACATTTTTGTGTGGCAAAATGTTGTACACATCAAGGGCGCCTGGCTGGCTCAGTCAGTGGAGCTTGTGACTTTTGATCTCAGGGTCGTGAGTTCTAGCCCCGTGTTGGAGAAAGAGATCACTAAAAAAAGAAAAAAAAATGTTAGATACATCACCGCAGAGGTCTTTATCTAATTTGGCATGTCAACAGCATTTAATACGGTGGATCACTCTTTCATTCTTGTCATTCTTTCTTGAAACTCTTTCTTCACTTGGTGCTGAGGCGGCGGTGAGCCCGAGCCAGCTCCTATCAGCTTGCAAGAGTTAATTGTGGGCTAACAACCTGTCGAGTGACATCTCATTGGTAGCTTTAAATGGGCCGTGGTGGGAGTGTTTACACCATGGAAAATGGAAGACACTACAGATCAGTGCATCTATCGATCTATCAATCAATCGATCTACCGATCGATCGATCAATCGATCAATCCCATCTATTTTCAGCGAGCAGTGTTATCAGCTCTGGAACACCAACTTCCTCCTGCTTCTCCTCACCTTTGCTGGCTGCTCTAAATCAGTCTCCAGTGCCTCCAACCTCTCCCCTGACCCCACACACATTTATCCTCCTGTGGACTCTGCCCTTTTGGATGGCTTAGATTTGTGATGCCCATTAGACCTCCAAGTGGTTGTGGAGTCACTCCCCTGAGTAGACATCCCTGAGTAACAGGAAAGATGGACAGCCAATCGGGCTAGGAAATCTGAGGGACAGATGGGTGTTGGCTGAACACAATACGATATGGCAGGTGCTATTCAAGGACTAGGAATAGGGGAGCTAGTAAAACAGACTAGAACACTAAAATACTTTCATTTTAAAAAGCAAGGCCATCGAAAGGATAAACAGTAAGTGAATGATAATACAGGTATTAGACAAATAAAGCAACAATTGTGAAGATGGTGTGAGATCAGGAGAGGTCTGAAAACTCAGCCACATCCAAAATGGGGAGAAGCCAGCTGAAACCTCCCTGTCCCAGGAAGCCTGGTGACCACGGTTTGAGCTGATAAATGAAGTGATGACAGTTCTAGGCTTTGGATTTAGGTATATGGGGACGAGCGTAATAAGAAACTAAAATCGGAACGAATTACCACTGTTTGCTCAGGGGAGCTTGAGGTCAATCAGGGGTCATTGCTTTCGGTTATAAGCCTTGTGCTACTAGCCTTTAGAAAAAATTAATAGACTTTACATTCTGAGACAGTTTTAGATTGATGGAAAAATTAAGCCTCCCCCCATTTTCCCTTATTATTAGCAAGGAAAGCGAGAAACTGGCATAGCCAAAAGGAGCCTAAGGAGATAGCTAAATGACACGTGGCACCCTGGATGCAGTTCTGGGACAGAAAAAGGACATTAGGTAAAAACTAAGGACATCCGAATAAAGTATGGATTTGAGTTAATAATAATGTCAATTAATTAGTTAATAATTATTAAGTAAAATAATAATGTCAGTGTAGTTCATTAATTGTAACAAAGGTACCATACTAATGGAAAATACTACTAATAAGGGGAACTGGATGGGGAAGTATGGGATTTCTCTTTGTTAGCTTTGCAATTTTATTGGAAGATGTTAGTGAGTTTGGGGAGGAAGAGCCCAGAGGTAAAGGGTCATTCTCATCATGTCAGATCACGGGAGCACCTGGCTGTGAGTGTTGACCTTGAGCACCTGGCTGAGGTCACGGTTGTCAGGGGTCTCCACTGTGAAGTTACTCTTTCTCCCCTTTTCCACACTAATGTCTTTGGAAGGAAGTCACTGGGCACAATCCACACTGAAGGGGTGGGAGTTTTACTTCACTTTTTTGATACGCTTTTACTTTTGACCCTTAGGAATTTTCCTTTCCCTCCTTCCCTTCCTTTCTTCCTTCCTGTTCCTTCCTCCCTCCCTCCCTCCCTTCCTTTCTTTCTTCCTACAAGATCTGTAGTGCATTGAAAGGAATGTTTATTATACTTTACCCAATTCTAGGAAATACTAAGCTACTCATAATTGTGTGACTTGGGCAGGCTACTTAACCTTTCTGTGCCTCAGTTTTCTTATCTGAAAAATGGAAGACTCATATTCCCACCACAGAGGGTCACTGTGAATAAACTTATAAACTGTTTAGAATGGGGTCTAGATGCAGTAGGCGCTATGTGTTGGCTATTATTAGAAAAAGGACTGCCTATTGCCCATTGTCATTTTGCTGGAGATTCAATGGAATTCCTATGTACTCTTTATTTTTTTAAAAAAGATTTTATTTATTTATTTGTCAGAGAGAGAGAGAGAGAGAGAGAGAGAGAGCACAAGTAGGCAGAGAGAGAGGGGGGAAGCAGGCTCCCTGCTGAGCAAGGAGCCCAATGTGGGACTCGATCCCAGGACCCTGGGATCATGACCTGAGCTGAAGGCAGAGGCTTAACTCACTGAGCCACCCAGGCGTCCCTGTACTCTTTTATTTTGTAAGTAGGCTCTACATCCAACATGGAGCTTGAATTCATGACCCTGAGATCAGGAGTTGCACACTCCACTGACTGAGCCAGCCAGGCACCTCTCCCCACCATGCAATCTTTTTTTTTTTTTTTTAATTTTAAGAGAGAGAGCACAAGCAAGTGAGTGGGTGGGAGAGGGGCAGAGGCAGAGAAAAGAGAGAATATTAAGCAGGCTCCAGGCTGAGTGTAGAGCCTGATGCGGGGCTTGATCTCACGACCCTGAGATCATGACCTGAGCCGAAATCAGGAGTTGGGTGCTTAACCCACTGAGCCACCCAGATTCCCCCACACTCTTCTGATTAAAAAAATATTTCTGAAAGAATAATGGCATTCCAGGACTGTGTGGCTGGGCCCAGAGTCCTGGGGCAATGGCAAGACAGCCGCAGCCCATGCACACAGCCATGTCCAGGGCAGAATGGCCGACACCTGTCCAGGAAGTATCGGGAAGGAACATGAAAGAGAGAGGGATGGACAGGCAGAGCAGATGGTCGGAGAAGGAGCTTATTAGCCAGTTGGTGCAGCCAGGATGGGGACTCAAGGCAGGATTCCATGCTGGGAAAGGGCTGGTGGGAGCCAGCGTGTCTCCTGGACACAGGGTTAGACTTCCTTTCCGTGTCAGAGATCAAGGCAGATGGAATGTTCTAGAAGTCTGAGACCCAACCAACTGGCTCCCACACTGGGCAGGAAGTGGCCTTGTATCCCCCACCAGAAGCTTGGAAAAAAATTTTGAGGCCTACCTTAAGCTGGAAAGAAGCTCCTGGTATCATTCCAGGCTGAACTTTCGCTGGCCGCAGGATCAACCATGGCTGTCAGTTGGTGGCTGGGGCGTCACTTGAGCGGGGCCAGGTAGAGCAGAGCCCTGGCTGACCCATAGCAACAATGTCTGGCAGCTGATGTGCTGGAACCCGTCCTGGCAGACACCAGTGGTCAGCTGCCCAATACCCATCCGCATCATCTGCCTATAATAGAGTAGCAGATAAAGGGCTGAGGTTGCTTTGAGGAGGGCTTTTCTTTCCTGATGAAGAGATGGACTCAGCTCCAACCCGTCCTCGTTCTTCCCTTCTCACTCTCCTTCCCTCGTTCTTCCCGCTCCTTCTCTCCTTCTTCCCTTGTCTTGAATGTGGATCTAACGGCCGGAGCAAAAGCATCCATCTTGTGACCATAAGGAAAACAATTAATAGAGATTTCAGCCCAGGCGTCCTCTAGCCATTAAACAGCATTTGGATTTCCCCTTATGTGAGATAAATATATCCTTATTTAAGTCACTGAAGTACACACTGTGTGTGTGTGTGTGCGTGCGTGCACATGACTGAACATAATCTTAGTTATACCCCAGTCTATCCTCAATTTAGCCACCCCTAATGATCTTCCTAAAACACAGGCATCACGATGTCCCTCTTCTTGGGAGATACCATCCTGCTCTACCAGACTAACAAGAATGAAGAAGATTGAGAGTACTCCAGGCTTGTAGAAGGCACGGGAAAGCAATGCCTAGCACTCACTCCTGATGGTACTATGCGTTGGCCCAACACTTTGGGAGAATAATCGGCAATAGACTTCCAGATTAAAGATGCTCACAACTGTCTTGCGGGCAATTGCGTGGAGTCAATAGAGTGCACCCTGTGACCCTGGCCTGGGACACACCTCATACTGGCTGGCAACGCTGGGCCCGGCAGAGCCGTGGGGGCCGGTCCCAGCCGAGGCCGGCATTGTTGTGACCGGCGGCCGTGGGTTTCCACCCAGCTGGACGGGCCCGCAGCTGGGCTCTGCCTGACGGTAATAAAGAACATGGCGACCTCACTCGGCCGCCACAGCCCAGCGGCAGGAAACATTCCAGGAGCACCTGTTTCCTGAGGACCCTGTCAGGGGCTCCCGGGCACCATCTGGGCGCTGCCCCACATGTTGTTTGCATTAGGAGTTTAGAAAAACAATTCAGCTTTGACTAATCGCTCTTTAATTTTTTCAGGCACATCCAAAGCCTCACCCCTGCCCTACTCCCTCTTTCCTCGCCAGCTCTTCTCTGGAGCTCCCCAGGCTGCCGTGCACACGAGCACAGTGTGCTCGCAATATACTCGCTCACGCCCTGTGTGCTCACACACATGTGCACACGTCCATACCTGCACTCATACACACACACACCACTCCACCTGCCACATGTGCCACACACTTCTACCCACAACACACTTGAACGCGCACACACGCACACGTATACGCATTTGTACACAATACGCTCACCTATGTGCTCACACACACCCACATATACACGTACATACACTGTCACGCAGGCAACCTGACACACACACACACACACACACACACACACACACACACGCACACACCCACATACCGCCTTACAGAGTCCTGAAGAATAACCTCTCTCTGTAAAGATGGGGGCTTCATGGGGTGCCTGGGTGGCTCAGTCGTTAAGCAGCTGCCTTCGGCTCAGGTCATGATCCCAGA
>CM053603.1:46831949-46852272 GCA_028646535.1 Procyon lotor
GAGCGTGGACCAGGAACCAGGATGCCAGAATTACATCCTAATCCTGCAACTTCCTGCCTCTGGGCATCTGGTCTACCTCTGGTTCTGTCTCTTTCAGCAGAGTGGGAAGCTGCTGGCATTGCTGGTGCATCCGTTCAGGCCAAGAGCTTAGAACAGTGCCTGGCTTTGTGTTTGTTCTAAAAAATTCCACAAATCAAAGTAACGCCGAAACTCAGTGCTGAACGTAACAGGCTTTTCCTCTGGATGTTTCTGATGGCATAATTCTGAATCAGTTCCCCAAAGCTGAGTGCTCCTCTTCGCCTGGATGCCCCTGCTTTACTACGTCTACGGGGGAGCCTGTGGCCTTCTGGAAAGCAGAGGATGCTGAAGCACAGAGAGGTTAAGTTGCTTTCCTGATGTCACACAGCCTGGAGGCGGTCTGCAGAGTTTCCACACTGACGCATATAGGGAATGCTCACAAGGCAGGCTGCCCTGTGGGGGAGGGGGCAGGGCAGGAAGAGGGGGAGGCTTGGGTGAGGGAGGGGGGAAGCGGGACGGGTGGACTCGGTTGTAGACAGTAGGCACGGCCGCAGGAAACTGGGGTGGCCTCAGCGAAGCCCCCCAGCTGGAGTTAACGCAGCCTGTCCGGCTGGACGGGGCCCAGTTTCCAGGCGGCTCCAGGGCGGGAGGCCCAGGGGGGCTGTGGCGCCGGTGGGGTGGAGGGTGCCCAGAGAAGGGCTGGCAGGACCGCGGGGCAGTGCCCAGCCCCGTAACCGGCTGAGGGCTTCCTGAGGCCTCATTCTGGCCTGCCACCCAGGCCACGGCCCAGGCCTGATGGCCCTAGCAGGGCTGCCATCTAGAACAAAGCGTCCTGCAGGAATTCCGGCCCGGGGTAATGCGATGCATTGTGGGGCCAGTCCCTGGTCCCGGCCGCCCCTCCCCCACCCACCCCCAACCCATCGTCCGCTCACGGTCTGGGGTCTTGGAAGTCACCAGCAGCACTTAAGATGGCAAGGACCCCTTTGCTCGGCCCGCCCCCGAATTCCACAGCTGCTTTGATACTCACCTCACCTCTCCCCTTCCTGTCCTCAAAAGTGTTTGCCTCCGACCAGCGAGCTGGGCGGGAGGGGGCGCTTCCTGGCGGGGGCCGGACTGCTGGGCTGAGCCGAGACTCCCAGACTGTTACAGCAGCGAAGATTTCCTTCCTGAAAAACACACCAGCCTCTGCTTTCTGTCGCTCTGGGTTTCTCTCCAGAGAGCCTGGGCAACCTCCACTCCTTGGCTCCCCGCTGGACCGTAGGCAGCCCCTTCCTCCGGGAGCCCCTACAGCCAGGCAGGTGGCTGATTGCACACAACCCGCCAAGGAGGACTCAGCCCAGATCAAGTTTCTTAAGCTCCTGTGCCCTGGTTTTCTCATCTGTATATGGGCATCTCTTTCCCTCACCCCCTTACCCAGTCTGCCTGCAAACCCTGCCCACTCTGCCTTCACCATGCATGGAATCTGGCCTCTTTGCCTGACCCCCTGCTACCACTCAGTCCCAGCCCTCCCTGGGCTCCCCACCTCCCACCTGAGTCCCTTGTGTTCCAACCACAAACTCTTCTCCCCACGCTAGGTGGCAGGATCCCACTTTAACTAGTCCCCCCTTTGTTCAAAACTCTCCCAAGGCTCCTCGTCATCCAGAGGGAAAACCCTCTCCTCCTTTCTCCTCTTCTCTTTCCCCTCCTTTCCTTCCATTCACCCTCATTCCCGACCCCCATACAGGGGCTTCCTCCTCTCCTCATACACACAGGCCCAGGCCTGCCTCAGGACCCTTGAAATCAATGGCTGCTTCCTCTTCTTGGAAGGTGTTCTCCTCAGATGCCCCCAAGGTTTGCTTCCTCCCACCCCGTGAGGTCTCCTCAAATGTCACCTTCTTTGTTTAACACCCCCCCTTCCTGCTTTGGTGTTTCCCAGGCATTTCCAGCCTTCTCGAACTTTGCTTATTGGAGCTCCTTCTTGCTGTAAGGTCAGCATGGAAGGTTGGAGGTGGGGAGGCTTGCTGCTTTGTTCACGGCCATGTCTCTGACACCTGGGACGGAGGCGAGGTCCTTAGAAGGTGCTTGATAAACAACTGTTGTCCGAGGGAATGAAGAGCCCCTGCCTTAAGAGGTCATGAGCACTGATGGAGGTAATAAATGTAAAGTACTCAGTGGGTTCAGAGGCAAGGCCAGTGCTTAGTGGATAAGAATGATAGTGAAGGTAAAGGGTAGTATATTATAGTTTTGGTGGCTCTTGCTGGAAGTCCTCAGGGGACTAATATCCATTCCCTCTTCTTTCAACACCACATTCCCCCTGGGAACAAACCCTCCTCTCCCCAACTCCGGGCTCTGTGATTGCCTTAGGCTGGCCCTTCTGGCTCTGGGCGTGGGCTACCCCAGCCATGGCTAGCCAGTGCTCTGCATTCCCTTGCTCACTGCAATAGGGCTCAGAGCCAGTCCTGATCCAAGTCAACCAGAGGCATCTCTGTTTCTGATGGCCTCCAGGCTGAGCAGATAGATGCAAGGGCTGGAACTACAGCAGCCATCTCTCCACCAGGAGGAGAGTGAAGCCACCAGAGAAGGTGAGCTAAGCTGAAAGAGCTGGGAACAGTGATGGTGTTTAGAAACCTTAATTTGGGCTTTATTCACATCTGGGTTCTTCAGCTACTTATGTCAGTAATGCTCATAGGCCAGTTGAGGTCAGGTCATCACCTGTGACCAGAAAAGTCCTCCTTCATCTGGCATCTAACCAGGAATCCTCTGGTAGATTTCTCCCTTCACCCCCATCCTTGCCTTCTCTCCCTTCCATCTGAAAGGGATTTTTTAGCCCCCCTCTGTCTGATGTTTGGTAGCCAGTGATTCCTGTCTTTATTCGATTCTGGTCCCCTCCCCAGATGCACATCTTTCTTACTATTTGTCTGCTTCCTGGTGGCCCTTTAACACATTGCTCGCTCATTTGCCAAATTAATGGCATTAATGCTTGAACAGGGAGGGTGGGACATTCTGGTTAATTGAAGGTTCTGGTTGACTGAGAGTTTTTACACCCTCTCCAGACTTCCCCTGGGACTCCGTCTCCTCCTTTTCTTGCTTATCTATCATAGCCATCCTGCCTCTGTGTGAGCCCCAGACATGTCATGTCCCTTCTTCTTCTTCTTTTTAATATTTTATTTATTTATTTGAGAGAGAGAGCAAGCGCACAAGCCGGGAGAACGGCAGAGGGAGAGGGAGAAGCAGACTCCTCATTGAGCCGGGAGCCTGATGCAGAACTTGATTCCAGGACCCTGGGATCATGACCTGAGCAGAAGGCAGACACTTAACTGACTGAGCCACCCAGACGTCCCATGTCACGTCCCTTCCTGAGCTGAGAACTTTGCACTGGCTATTCCCTTTGCTTGGACGCTCCTTCCTTTAGAGCCTCCCATGGCTGCCTCCTTTTCCTTCAGTTATCAACCCAACTGTCACCTCCTCTGAGAGGCCTCTGCTGACCAATCTGTCCATTTTAATTCCATTTAATTTTCGGAAGCACTTGTCACTTTGGGAATAATTTTATCCACTTGTTGATCTGTGTCCCTTGCTGGAAGACAAGCCAAACGAGGTCGGGGGTCATAGCTGTCTTACCTGGTGTTCCCAAGGCCCATGATCTCCCCATGGCACCACATTGCTTTATTTGCTTCCTATGAGTCATGGAACCTCATTGGTCCAAGGAGAGCCCTTCATGCCCACGGTTACTAAGTCTGGCTTATCCCGAACCCTTCCGTTCTGCTCCGTCCCACTGTCCCTGCCTTAGTTCGGGCTCTTGTCACACTGTGTCGTAGCCCCCAGCCAGGCCCCCTGCCTCTTCGCTTCCCTTCTCCACAGCAAGCCTGCCCCACTCCTGCCAGGATCCACGCTTCATCTGGATCATTCTTTGTTCTCTGCCTGGCGTCTCTGTTATATACACAGAAGTCACCCTAGGTATTTTAAGCAGGAGAGGAGATTTAATACAGGGACTTGGGTGGTACTTTGGAGGAGCAGGTGGAGCCTCTGGAATGATCGCAGAAAAATACAGCAGAACCCGGCCCCAGCTGGACTACCCTCAGGGAGCAGGCGATCATAACTACCACGGGACCTGCTAGTTCAAGTGCAGAGCCATTCAGCTGGGATCCAGGGATCAGAAGCCACTTCATCTGCTGTAGCTGCTGGTTGAGCCCCATGAAGCCGGAGCCTGGACCATGGCAGCCGAGTCGCAGCATCTCTGCGTCCACACTTACCAGTGGAAAACCCCCCAAACGTCCAAATCACACGAGTGCCCCTGATTGGTGGAATCTAATTTGACCCTCGTTGTAAAGGAGTCTGGGAAATGTAGTTCACACGTGCCCACGTCTGCCTTTACAGTGTGGGCCACAGAGGCGGTGGGCACAGACCCTGGGGGCCCACCGCTTGGTGTCTGCCGCCACGACCCCCGACCCCAGCTCAGGGAGGGCTCCCTCACTGCTGTGTCGGGCCAGGCCGCTCTCATATGCCCTGGTGACACCTTGCACTTTTTCCCAGAGTGCACACCGCGGTTCCTACCGATGAGTGTGCGCGGTCACCCAGGCCTGTCCGTGCGTGAGACTGTGTGTCTGTGACGCAGGGGCCCCCTCGTGCCTGGGGAAGGGGCTTCAAGAGGACAGTGTTGCCGTAGGAACCCTGCAGCCCTCTTCCCCACTCCGGGAGCATTTCCTGCTTGGATGGCCTTTCCGACAGCTCCCCCAGGCTATTTTGAACTGCTTCCTGTCTTTGGGGCATCGGCCCTCTTTCCTGAAGCTCAGAGGGAGGACCTCTCCTGGAGAAAAGAGGTCAGCTTAAACTCCAAGGTGAAGATATAAGGAGGGGACGCTTGCCAGGCCGCCCGCTGAGGTGGCCTGGGTCTTGAGGCCGGAACAAGGAGCCTGATCTGTGTCCTATCACACCTCCAGCCCGGCCCCAGCCCCCGCCACCCCTGATGGCCCTGAAAGAGGCTCTGGGCCTGAAGTAGAGAATCTCTTGATTCCTCCCCCTCCATCGATGATTAATTGTGACAGCTGGCTCACTTGGAAATTCCTGTCTGGGAAGCCCTTGCTTCAAGGGGCTCAGACATCACGCATCTGCTTTCTTTTCCACGGGGGCCCACCCCAGGAATGTGTTCCCCACCATGTAACGACTGGCCCCCGCCACTCTGGGGCTCTCATCCCCCTCAGGTTCAAATCTTTGTCTGGGCGTTGCCTGCCTAAGTCCTAATATTCACCCAGGCTGGAGCAGTAGCGTTTCTACCCTAAACCAGGTACTATGGGGTTGGGGGGTGGATAGCATAAGATCTGGAGGTGGTGGGATCCCTGAAGGCAGACGGGGCCTTGGGAGGCACTCAGTAAATGTTGCATGAACAAGTGGATGAAGGATGGAACAAGGGGGCCACTTGGCCTCAGATGCTAAGAGGATATGGATTCGAGAGGCTAATATCTGGGGTTCCTTGTGCTTGGGGCTGGCGTAGGGGGAGCCAGGCAGGGGGACAAGAGGCCAAAGGGGCTGCTGGGGAGTCATCTCCTCTCGTGGGCAGAGAGGCCCTTGCTGGGGAAGCTGGGCTCTTTCTGCACATGGTCCCATAATGACCATCCCTGGGTTTGCTTCCCCTTAGAGGCAAACACAGTTCTTGTCTGGAGGACACTGGTGGAAGAAGTTCGTTCCTCTGTGACCTTGAGTATTGTGGCTATCTGGGCTAGGCTGCCAGCTGGCCCCCAGTATCTTCTCTCCTCCACCGTGACAGGAGCACGTGACCACCTTCTGGGGTCACACCCCCACATCCCTTTAGCTGGGTGTGGTCACGGGACAGGTTGTGAACCATCTTCTGCCCTCCCCACATCCTGGAAGGCCGCCGTGGAAATGGGCCGTCTGGGACCACGCAGGGGCAGTGGAAAAATAAGGCAGAGGGAGCCTGGGTCTCTGAGCCCATGGAGTCACCAGCCCTAGCTGCCAAGAAAGGCTATGCCCAGACTAACAAGCTTTTACGTTCCTAATGCCATTCTTACTTTGGGTTTCTGTCCTATAACCTAACTAATATAACAAGGAGGGACCTCCTGGGCTGGATGTCACGGGAGCCAGAGAAGTCTGAGAGAGGGACTCCCATGGAGCAGCTCCTTCCCTGCCCACCCATAAGATTCTTCGCCTGGGCATCTTTCCAACCTGACAACACCATCCTCCGACTCCCCACCCCTAACTAATTAAAGCCCCTCTGGCCATCCTCTCTGTCCCTTTCTGTTCCAAGGACCCTCTTGGCCGAAAGGACATGTCTTACAAGGATCCCACCCAGGCTGTGGGTGGGTGGGGGCCAGGCTCAGAGGGAGACCCAAGTGCCTCCTATCACTGCCCCTTCAAGTCTGCCCACCTTCTCCTGTCTGTCCACGGCCACCCTTCCTGGAAGCCCACTGAGGAGGCGCCTCCCACCTCTGTCCCTGTTCTCAGCCTGCCCTCCTTCCCCCACCTGTGCCCTGGCATGTGCCCGGAAGTGCCAAGGATTCCCCATCTCTGAAAGTGCTGTGCAGTGAGGCCCATGGGCTAGCCTGCCAGGCCTCTCCAGGCTGCCCTTCCAGAAACTCCCAGCCCCTTCCTGCCTGGCTTCCTGCCCAAACCCTTCCTGGAAACTGGGCCCACCCTGCCCCCAGCCCAGGGCGCCAATATTTCCATGGGGTAATTCAGCCAGCCCTGCCCCCACAGCAGGGCCCCTCCTTTTACTCATAATATTGAAAGTTTGGAAAACAACTTGGGGGATGGGAAGGAGAGTCCGGCCAGCAGCCCCTCTTCCTGAGGTCTCCAAAGAGGGCATGAAAGACAGGGAAAGAGAACTGGAGAATTTCTACTTAAATGTCTTCTAAAATGAGGAATTATGGAAGCGTTATTCATACATAAAATGTGAATGGTGTCACAAAATATGTAAATAACATATAGATATTAGGATGCTTGCTCAAAAGTGTCCTACTGATAGGGGCATTGATCCACAGTTTGGTGATCATCAGCCCAAGGCTATTTCTGCTCAGCCCCACACCCTGGGCCTGTGTCCCTCTGCGGGGAGACCTGGTCTTCGTGGAAGGACAACTGGGGGCCAGACTGGGTGTCAAGGGAGGGGGTGGGGCCCGCGTTGCAGCTGGGGAACTGCCATGTTGGGAGGGGGGAGTGTTCAGGTCAGGAAAAGGTTGGGCGAGGCCCTGGGAAGGCGCCAGAATGACTGGAATGATGGTTCTGGGTATGGAGGATTTTATTTGCTTACTTGATGAGAAAGGGGCCAAGTTTATGCCTTGCAAAAAAAAAAAAATGGAACCCTGACTTGACTTTTGTAGTTTATTGTGTTCAATAGAACCATTTGATTGCATGGGACAGAAACTCAACTCTATGCCTTAAGGAAAAAAAGAGAAATTACTGATTTATGTAATTGAAAACTCTTTCAGGGGCGCCTGCGTGCCTCGGTTGGTTAAGCAACTGCCTTTGGCTCAGGTCATGATCCCAGGGTCCTGGGATCAAGCCCTGCATGGGGCTCCTTGCTCAGTGGGGAGCCTGCTTCTCTCTCTCTCTCTGCCTGCCTCTCTGCCTACTTGTGATCTCTCTCTCTCTGTGTCAAATAAATAACTAAAATCTTAAGAAAAAAATTCAGGACAAGTGACATTGGAGATATAACTCGTTCCTTTGAAAAGAAGAAAAAGAAAAAAAGAAAACTTTTGCAGTTTCAGGAACGGCTGGTTCCAGGGCCTCTCTGTTGGCTTCTTTCCCTGGAGGATTTCTCTTTATGCCAGCCAGGTAGTTCAAGCAGCTTTAGGCTCATCATCAACAAGCTCAGCAATTCCAGTGGAATAAAAGCTTCCTCTTCCCATTAATTCCAGGGAAAAAAAACCCCAGCAACACAGGGCTGACTGGCCATTGGCTCAGATAGGGTCGTATGTCCAGCTCTGAATCAACCACGTGGACTCTGATTGGGCAGCCATGGGTCACGTGATACAGTCTTGGGGCGGGTGTGAGGGGTGACGTCAGCCCCCTTGCCCTTTCTATCCTCAGGGATTCTCCTTAGGAAAAGTCTGTTCTACAAGCAAGGGGAAGTAAGACTGGCAATGTCCCCACATTTACATAGCTGACTACAGGGATGTTTGGCTGCTATAACGTATTTCCAACAATTACACATTTGTTTTTCCTCGAGGAATTTGGAGGGAGGAATGTGTCCCTCTCACCCAAGGCATCTTTGTGGGCAGCAGAGGGGGGTTTGGTGGGACCTCTGCAGAGGGCGATTACAGGACGCAGTGCAGGCATTCGTGGTTCGGGCGCTGAGGCAGTAGGTCAGCACGGTCCTCCCTCGGCGTCCTGGTCCTCGGGGTAGGGACTGCAGAGGTAGGAAATGAGAGCCAGGTAAGTTATGCGGCCAAGTGGGGAGGCTTTCCTATCACTTTGATTTGGGTTCAAATCCCAGCTTGGTTACTCTATCGTAGGTGACTTTGAGGAAGTGACTTCATCTCTTTGAGCTTTGGTTTTATCCCCTATAAAATGGAGGGTGCCCCCAACTGAGGGGGTTTTGGGGATTGAGTGAGATGATATATCTAGAGTGCAGAGCCCAGGCCCAGGCACACAGTAGGGCTGGTGACCAAGGTGATTATTACCGTAAGCTCTGGGGCTCCGGGAGCATGTGCTCGTGGGGTGGAAGGGGCTGGCCAATGCATGGGGGCTGCCTTGCACCCGTTGGGAGGCCAAGGACTCCCCTCCTTAGCCTGAGTCAGCAGGTGGGAGGTCTCTGGTGATATGGCTTCAAGGAGCTGGAATTCGAGGCCAAGCAGCAGGAGCTGGCATCTGTGTCACCGCCTTCTGACATCCTTTCCTGTACTGCAGAGCTTGGGAAGCAAGAAAAGAACCTTTTTCCGACTCCTTTGCAGCTAGAGCTTTGGCAGTGATGGCGATTTCAGCAAATACTTCTCTGGTCCCTAACAATGACCCCTGGGGAGGGGGAGTCCACAGGACATTTTCGTGACCAGAGCTTTGCGTAATACGCTGGTGAGGGGAAGATCAGAATTTTTTTTAAAGATTTTATTTATTTGACACAGAGAGAGAGAGATCACAGTAGGCAGAGAGGCAGGCAGAGAGAGAGGGGGAAGCAGGCTCCCCGCTAAGCAGGGAAGCCCGATGCGGGGCTCCATCCCAGGACCCCGGGATCACGACCTGAGCCGAAGGCAGAGGCTTTAACCCACTGAGCCACCCAGGTGCCCCAAGGAACATCAGAATTTTGAAAGGCTGCATCATGGTCATTCTCAGCAGGATGGCGATGACAGGGGGAGACATCCCCATTGAAATGAGCTCCCTGTCTGGATTGTAGAAATGGCCACAAATTCTTCCTATTGTATCCGTAGCACTCTGCCACTCTTCCCAGGCGGGGTCTGGTTCTCTACTTCTTGTATCTAGTTTCCAAAGTTTAATCTGTTTTGGACAACGGAACAGTAACAAGGGTGGCCCAAGCCGAAGCTTGAAAAATGTTTGCCCTTTGGAGCTCGTCTGCCCTTTCCTCCTGCTTTGGAACCTGGCCTCGGTTAAAAATTCTGGGCTAGCCTGCTGAATGATGAGAGACATGTGGCCCACTTGTCCCTGCCTCCCTGGCTGACAGCCAGCCAATTGCCAGATATGTGAGTGAGGATGATGTCCTAGGTCATCCAGCCGCTAGCTGACTGCAGGCACACGAATGGCTCAGCGAGCCCACTCAGACCACAAGAACTACTCAGCTGATCACAGAATTGTGAGCAAAGTGAAAAGCTGGTGTTTCAGCCACTAAGTTTTGGGGAAGTTGGCCGATTCGAGGAAGCAGGAGAGTTTGGGCGGTGGCACCTAACCCTCAGAGATAAGATGGGCAGCTGGGCCAAAGCAAGAAACAGGATGCTTGGTCCACAGAAGTCTTCAGTGGTGGCTAAGTGACCACGGCATCCCTGGGCTAAAATACACGGGCAGCCTAGGAGAGTCTTACTTGATCTGCATGCCTCAAATTCTGATATGTCCTATTTTCATTTCTGTTATTCAAATATTTTCTAATTTCCTTTGTAGTTTCTTCCCCGACTCCTGGATTATTTGGAAATGTATTGTTTCATTAGTTACTGACTTCTGATTTGATTCTATTGTGGGCAGAGAAAATATTTGAATTCTTGTAAATATTGAGACTTGTATTATCATGCAGAATACAACCTGTTTTGGTAAATGTTCCATGTGTATGGGGGGGAAAATGTGTATTCAGATGTCCTTATGTAGAATGTTCTAAAAATGTTAATTAGGTCACTTTGGTAATGTTATTCAAGTCTTTTCTGTCAGAGGGTGTAATGTTTTTGGCCTTGCGGACCATACCATCTTCTGCTGCAACTATTTGACTTTGGCATTGTAGCATCAAAGCAGTCATCAACCATATGTAAATAAACATGCATGGCTGTATTCCAAGACAACTTTATGAAGCAAGACTCATCTGTTTGCTGACCTGTGTTCCATATCCTTACTGATTTTTTTTTTAAAGATTTTATCCATTCATTTGACAGAGAGATCACAAGTAGGCAGAGAGGCAGGCAGAGAGAGAGGGGGAAGCAGGCTCCCCGCTGAGCAGAGAGCCCTATGCATGGGCTCGATCCCAGGACCTTGAGACCATGACCTGAGCCAAAGGCAGAGGCTTTAACCCACTGAGCCACCCAGGCGCCCCTCCTTACTGATTTTCTGTCTACTTTGTTCTATCGGTTATTGAAAGAAATATGTTGAAATCTCCAACCATAACTGTGGATTTGTCATTTTCTCCTTTTAGCTCATCCAGTTTTGCTTCATGTGTTTTGAAGCTGTGTTATTAGGTGCCTTGACATTTAGGATTTTTATTTTATTTTATTTTGATCAATTAACCCCTTTGTCATATGAAATGTTCTTTTAAATTTCTGGTGATAGTTCCTGTTCTGAAATCTACTTTGTGTGATATTAATATAACCACCCAGCTTTTTAAAAAAGTGTGTGTGAGGGGCGCCTGAGTGGCTCAGGCCTTTTCCTTTGGCTCAGGTCATGATCCCAGGGTCCTGGGATCGAGCCCCGCATCGGGCTCTCTGCTCAGCAGGGAGCCTGCTTCCCCCTCTCCCTCTCTGCCTGCCTCCCTACCTACTTGCGATCTGTCTCTCTCTCTGTCAAATAAATAAATAAAAGATTTTTTTAAAAAAAGTGTGTGTGATTGGTGTGTATATATATATATATACACTTCCATTCTTTTACTTTTCATCTATTGGTAACCTTTATATTTAAAGTGGCTTCTTTTTTTCTTTTTAAGTGGCTTCTTATAAAGGGCCTAGGCCTTGCCTTTTTTACCCAATCTGACAATCATTGCCTTCTAATTGGAATGCAAAACATTTACATTTAATATGCTTATTGACATGGCTGAATTTAAGTCTAAGATATTTTAATTGATTTCTGTCTTCTCTGTTCTTCATTCACTTATCTCCTTTTCCTGCCTTCTTTTTCTTCTGCAGTGTCTAATGTGTTGTTAATCCTATCCGGGGTATTGTTCATTTGTAGAAGTTTGATTTTGGTCATTTTTAAAAAGGTTTTATTTATTTATTTTAGAGAAAGAGAGAGAGAGGGAACACATGAGTAGGGGGAGAGGCAGAGGCAGAGGGAGAGGGAGAATCTTCAAGCAGACTCTGAGCCGAGTGCAGAGCCCAACACAGGGCTCAATCTTACAACTGAGAGATCATGACCAGAGCTGAAATCAAGAGTTGGATATTTAACTGACTGCACCACCCAAGTGTCCCAACTTTGGTCTTTTTTATATCAATTTCTATCTTCATCATGTTCGGGTTTTCCTCTCCCTTCTTAAATATATTGAGTATATTTATAGTAGTCAATTATTATAAATATTCTATTTTTAAAAACGATATTTCTAAAATTTATTTATTTATTTATTTGACAGAGAGAGAGAGAGAGACATGGCAAGAGAGGGAACACAAGCGGGGGAGTGGGAGAGGGAGAAGCAGCCTTCCCACCAAGCAGAGAGCCCGATGTGGGGCTTGATCCCAGGGTCCTGGGATCATGACCTGATCCTGAGGCAGATGTGTAACGACTGAGCCAGCCACCCAGGCACCCCTAAAAAGATCATTTATTTATTTGAGAGAGAGAGAGAGAGAGAGCATGAGCAGTGGGAGAGGCAGAGGGGGAGGGAGAAGCAGGCTCCCTGCTGAATAGGGATCCCAATGTGGGGCTTGATCCCAGGAGCCTGGGATCATGACCTGAGCCTAAGGCAAATGCTTAACCCGCTGAGCCCTAAATAGCCTATTAATACCATTGTCAAATCATTCTGTCATCTGTGTTATTTCGGGGTCTGTTTTTATTGATTACTCTTTCCCTTGGCATTTTTTTTTTCTTTTGGCTTCTTTGTGTGCCTGGTAATTTTTGACTGGATGACAGGCATTGTAAATATTATGTTCTTGAGTGTTTGATTTTGTTTGGTTTGTATTTCTTTAAATATTTTGGGGGCTTTGTTCTGGGATAAAATTTAGTTCTTTTGAGGCATGCTTTTAAGCTTTGTTAGGTTCAGAACAACCTTTGATCTAGGGCTAATTAGGCTCCATTACTGATTTGGGGGAACTTCCCAGTCTGACTGGTGGGAACACCAGTGTAGCTGTGTAAGTTTAGGAGAAAAAGAATGGTTTGTCTAGAAAAATAGAAATGAGAAAAAATGGTGTTCCAGTTATCTAGTGCTGTGTAAAAAACCATCCCAAAATATAGTGATGTGAAACAACTATTCTACTATGCACATGGATGCTGTGGGCCATGCATTTGCATTTAGACGACAGAGTGGGTCTTTTCTGCTTCTGGATATCTAGGCACTCCATTGGGATGACTTGAATGGCTGGGGGTAATGGACATCTGCAGGGCTGAAACAGTTGGGGCTGGAGGATCCATTTCCCAGAGGGCTTTTTCATTCATGTGTCTTGCACCTGAGCTGGAAAGACTGAAGTATGAGCTCAGGTATGATTGTCTATTAGATCATCTACAGATGATGAGAGACACGAGAGACATGGCCTCTCCAATATGGCAGAGAGATCATTGGACTTCTTGGGATGGTTGGACTTCTTACATGGTGCCTCGGGGCTCTGGGACCGAGGATTCCAGCAACAAGGCAGAAAGCTGCATGACCTTTTATGACCTAGCATTTAAGTTTCCATAGTATCATTTCCACCATAATCTATTAATATAACTGGCCCAAAGCCTTCCCATACTCATGGGAAAAGGGTTAAATGGGGGGGGAGCATCAAAGAATATGCACTTATATTTTAAAACCACCACAAATGTTATCTTGGACCAGAGGTAGAGATGAATGATTAACAGTATTAGATGGTGCTGAGTGAATATTTTCATTGAGGGAGAAGAACAAATTGTTAGATTCAACAATGAAGCCATCATCATGGGAATTCTCTCAAGGGCCTAATAAGGCAATAGGTGGGAGAGCAAAAACTTCCAGTGTAGACTTCAGGAATGCTGCACACACAATTTCTATGGTAGGTGAACCCAGCAGAATAGAGATCTTCAACAAACACTCTTACGAACTTCTGAAAAGAGTTGTCTACACTTCTGTCATCGACTTCTTTACTACCTGCTTACTCCCTGAGTCTTAGTAATCTGGCTTCTGCCTCCACTATCATTGAAACTTCTCTGGAAAGAACCTCTCTCCTTTGCTTGGATCATCTGATGTGTGGATCCCTCCCTACTCTTTTGATTTTTTTCTCTATCCCCTGTACTCTTCTAAATTCCTTCTGATTTTTTGGCTGTTCATTGTTTGAGCTGACTCTTTCTTCCATCACTGAAAAGTCAGTGTGTTCCAAGGATCTTCCCTGGTTCCTCTTCTCTTTTGACCCTCTTATCCACTCCCATGGTTTCAGTTCTCATCTCTTTGTTGATAACTTTCATATCTCTCTGTCCTTGCTAGGCTCTCTCTTGCACTTCAGACCTCAGTATTGCATTGCCCCCTGGACATTAGAATGTCACACAGGCATTTTAAATTCAGAATATCCAATATTGAATTCATTATCTCCCCTTTTCATCATATGGCTCCTCTTCCTGGATCCCCTTCTCTGAAGGATCCCACCAACCATGAAATTCCTAGATCCAGAAACCCCCATATTGTCTTGATCTTCTCCCTCCCCTCACACCCAACCAGCTAATGAATAGGTCTTATTGATCCTACCTCCTAAATGATTCTTCCAGTCATGTCTTCCTCTCTGTCTTCACTGTTAACCACTGCAGTTTGAGTTTCTATCAATGGTATATTATACTGTTCCGACAAACCCTTCCTCTGAGACTAACTAGAAAATATGAACTAAATATCTAAAAACCATCTCTCTGAAGAGTTACCATGGCAATGAGGGATTACAAAGGTGAAATATGGGATAGAAGGGATACCCAGAAAAGTTTGTCTGCTATTTGACTCCATTTCCTTATCAAGGCAATAATTGATTCTCCCAGAGGCTGTGGCTAAAGGCCAGATGTATTTTGGGGCAAGTAGTTAAATACGGTATGACACATTATTTCCTTCAAAGAAGTCTGGATTTGATTGGATGAATTTGTGGAGCAATTATGCCCCAAGGCATTGAGGAAAACAATAAAACAATCAACCTGGATTAGTGAAGCTTAACAGCTGGTTACGGTGAGGGAAAGAAACAATCAAAATGAAATCTGCCCACATGATTTTGATTCCAGGATGACTGTGGGTATCTTCAAGGTTGCAACGCCTGAGGAGGAACATAAGAGACCTCATACTGCAGGATGGCAGTGAAAGATGACTTCACTAATATAATTCAACCCAACACTAAAAACCAAACCAAACCAAACAAGTAAACAAACAACCCCCCCTACAACCCCCCCAGATAAATAACAATAGCAAGTCTAGAACAGTAAGGAGGCCAGCACCACAGAGACCAGTACCCAGAATTGCTGTAATATATCGTCTACAATGTCAAAGTTTCCAACAAAAAATTATGACTAATGCAAAGAAAGAAGAAAGTATGACCCATACACCAGGAAAAAGGAAGGCAACAGAAACTACCTGTGAAAGTCACCAGATACTGGATTTAACAAAGATTTCAAAATGTCCATTATAAATGTGTTCATGAAGCTAAAGAAAAGCATGATTAAAGAAGTAAAGGAAAGTGTGATAATAATGTTGCATGTTGCATTAAGTAGAGGGTATCAATAAAGAAAAATAATTTGGAGAAAAGTACAAATAAGATGAAAAAATTCACAAGAAGTACTCAGTTGTAGATTTGAACTGGCAGAAGAAAGAATCAGTGAACATGAGGATAGATTGATAGAGATAATGTGATCTAATGAACAGGGAGAAAAAAGAATGAAGAAAATAAACAGAGACTCAGAAAAACCATGTAAACACACCAACATGCATACAATGGGAGTACCAGAAGGGGAGAGGAGAGAGAAAGGAGCAGAAAAAAATATTTGAAGAAATAATGGTTGAAAAGTTCCCATATTTATTGAAAATATATTAATCTGTATGTCCAGGAAGCTCAAAGAATTCCAAGCAGGAAAATGCAAAGAGATCTACAAACAGACATATTATACAGTAAAAATGTTGAAAATCAAAGACAAGGAGGGGGTGCCTGGTTGGCTAAGTCAGAAGAGTGTGCAGCTCTTGATCTCAGGGTCATGAGTTCGAGCCCCAGGTTGGGTGGAGAGAGTACTAAAAAAAAATAAATAAACTTGAAAAAAAGGTCGAAGACAAGGAGAAAGCCTTGAAAGCAGCAAGAGCAAAATGACATCACTTACAAAGGAGTCCTAATAAGAATAACGTCTGGTTTCTCATCAGATGATGGAGATCAGAAGGCAGTGGGACAGCGTATTCAAACTGATGGAGAAAAAACAGTTAACCAAGAACCCTATATCCAGCAAAGCTATCTTTTGAAAGTAAAAATGAGGTCAAGACATTATCAGATGAACAAAAACTGGGAATTTTTTTTACCAATAGACCATAGACCTGCCTTACAAGAAATACTAAAGGAGGTTCTTGAGGCTGAAAGCAAGTTACCCTGGACAGTCTTTTGAATCCACACAAAAGCACAAAGATCACTGATCACTGACAAAAGTAATTATGTAATTATAAGAAACAGCAAAAATGATATTTCTTCTTTTTCTTCTCTTCTCTTATTTAAAAAGCTATTGTATAAATAATATGTATATAATAATGTATTGTTGGGCCTGTATCATCTTAAAATGCGACATATAGCACAAAGGAGATAATGTGACATATAGCACAAACAGAGCTTTGGGGTAAGGAAATGCCTCCAGATAGTAACTTAAGCCATGGGAACAAATGAAAGGAGCCAGAAATGATGAATAAGAAGAGTAATGCAACCAAACCTGTAAATATATATTTGGTCTTTCTTCTCAGTTTTTTTAAGAGAACGACATTATAAAAGTAATAATTATAAAAATGCAATGTTGAGTTTAGAACATTTATAGATATAATATATAATATAATGCCCAAAAAGGAGGAAAAGGGAAAAGTATTTTATAGAATTAACATTTCTATATCTCACTGGAATTAAGTTAGTATAAATCAAAAACTGATGGTAAGTCCTAGAGCAACCACTAAGGAAATACCTCAAAAACATACAGTAAAAATGTCACTAAAGAGATTTAAGTGTAACCTTAGGAAATATTATTAAAGCAAACAAAAGCAGGAAGAATACAGGAATGAAAAGATATGAGACACATAGAAAATAAAAAGTAAAATGGTAGATGTGAATCTAGCTATATTAGTAATAACATTTAGTGTGAATGCATTAAACAATGCAGTAAAAGGTAGAGATTATCAGTTGAATTAAAGAAAAAAAACGGGGTGCCTGAGTGGCTCAATGGGTTAATGACCTGCCTTCGGCTCAGGTCATGATCTCAGGCTCCTGGGATCGAGCCCCGCATCGGGCTCTCTGCTCAGCAGGGAGCCTGCTTCCCCCCCCCCCGCCTGCCTCTCTGCCTGCTTGTGATCTCTCACTCTGTCAAATAGATAAATAAAATCTTTAAAAAACAAAACAAAACAAGCTCCAGCTCTATGCAGTCTACAGGAAACATACTTTAGATTCGGAGATACAGGTAGATTGAAAGTATAAGGATGGAAAAAGATGTATCATATGGACAGCAACCACAAGAAATCTGCACTGGCTATACAAATACCAGACAAAATGGATTTAGAACAAAAGAAGTTCCTAAAGATAAAGAGGGACATTTTGAAACAATGTGTCAGTCCAACAAAGTGTCAATCCATCAGGAAGATATAATAATTATAAATATATATGTACTTAAAAACAGAGCATCAAAGCACATGAAATAAACACTGACATAAATGAAGGGAGTTGTAAACAATTCAATAATAATGGCTAGAGATTTCAATACCCCACTATCAATAGTGGATAAAACAACGAGGCAGAAGATAAACAAAAAGCCCAGAAGACAACACTATACACCCACTAAATCTAATAACATCTATAGAATACTCCCCAAAACAGCAGAATACACATTCTTTTCAAGTGCACATGAACATCTTTCAGGAGAGCCCATATGCTAGGTCATAAACCAGTAAATTTTAAAGGATAGAAGTAATATTAAGTAAGCTCTCTGGCCATACTGGAATGAAGTTAGAAATCAATAACAGAAAATAATTTAAGAACTCACAAATATGTGGAATTTAAACAGTACCCTCCTGTATCACCAGTGGGACAAAGAAGAAATCAAAGAGAAATTAGAAAATACTTTTAGATGAATGAAAACAAAGACACAGTGTGTCAAGACAGCCAAAGTAGTCTTAGAGGGAAATATATGTATCTGAAAAATGCCTATATCAAAAAAAGAAGAAAGATCTCCAATCAATAACCTAACCTTCCATCTTAAGACACTGGGAAAATAAGGGTAAATGAAACCTAAATCAAGAGAAAGGAATGATACAATGAAGATTAAAGTAGAAATTAAGAAAATAAAGACCAGAAAAACAATAGAGACAATCAGCAAAACCAAAAACTGGTTCTTTGAAAAGATCAAGAAAATTGGCAAACTTTTAGCTAGATTGACCAAGAGAAAAATAAGAGAAGACTCAAATGACTAGAATCAGAAAAGAAAGAGACATTACTACTGACCTTACAAAAATAAAAAGGATTATAAAGGCATATGATGAACAATTTCATGCTAATAAATTAGACAACTTAGATGAAATGAACAAATTTCTGGAAGGACACAAAGCACCAAAACTGACTCAAGAAGGAACAGACAATCTGAATAGATCTCTAGTAAGTGAAGAGATTGAGTTAGTAATTAAAATAACCACCCACAAAGAAAAGCAGCCAGGGCCAGATGGCTTCACTGGTGAATTCTGCTGAACATTTAAAAAATTAACACCTACTCCTCACAAATTCTTCTAAAAAGTAGAATAGGAGGGAATACTCTCCAACTCATTCTATGAGTCCAGCATAATATCAAAACGAAAAACATTACATGAAAAGAAAACAACAGAGCAATATGTCTTATGAATATTAGTGCAAACATCCTAAGCAAAATGTTAGTGAACAGAATCCAGCAACATATATAAAAGAACATATATAAAAGAATTATGTACCAGGGCGCCTGGGTGGCTCAGTGGGTTAAAGCCTCTGCTTTCAGCTCAGGTCATGATCTCAGGGTCCTGGGATCGAGCCCTGCATCGGGCTCTCTGCTCAGCAGGGAGCCTGCTTCCCCCCTCTCTCTCTGCCTGCTTCTCTGCCTACTTGTGATCTCTCTCTGTCAAATAAATAAATAAAAATCTTAAAAAGAAAAACAAAAGAAGTATGTACCATGAACATGTGGGATTTATCCAAGAACGCAAGTTTGGTTTAACATCTGAAAATCAATCAGTGAAAAAAAAAACTTATCAATAGAATGAAGGATAAAATAAACACAATCATCTCAATAGATGCAGAAAAATCACTTGACAAAAATGCAACACCCTTTTATGATAAAAACACTAAGCAATCTTGGAATAGAAAAGAACTTCCTTAACTTGATAAAGGGCATCGACAAAAACCCCATCACTAACATAATATGTAATAGTGAAAGGCTGGATACTTTTCCTCTAGGAATAAGAACAAGACAAGAATGTCCACTATTGCCACTTCTATTCAACATTGTTCTAGAGGTTCTAGCCAGAGCAATTAGATAATTGAAGGAAATAAAATACATTTATATTGGAAAGGAAGAAGTAAAATTTTTTCTATTCACAGGTATGACATTTTATATAGAAAATCCTAAGACGGGAAAAAAAAGGAAAATCCTAAGGAAACCACTAAAAGACTATTAGAGATAATAAACAAATTCAGCATGGTTGCAGGATATGAGATTAATATACAAAAACAAATTGTGTTTCTGTACACTTGCAAAGAACAATGTGAAAATGTAATTAACAACTCAATTGACAATACCACCAAAAAAATAAAATACTCAGCAATGAATTTAACAAAAGAAGTACAAAAATTATGCCTTGAAAACTACAAAACATTGTTGAAAGACAATAAGTAAATTCCAAGTAAATGGAGAGACATTTCATGTTTCTGGATGGGAAGACTTACCATTATTTAGATGACAATACTCTCTAAATTGATCTGCAGATTCAATGCAATCCCCACCAGAATTTTATGACTTCTTGGTAAAAATTGAAAAACTAATTCTAAAATTCACATGGAATTGCAAGGGATCAAGAATAGCCAAAATAATCCTGAAAAGTAAGAACAAAGTAGGAGGACTCAGATTTTCTGATTTCAAAACTTACTACAAAGCAATAGTAATCAAGACAGTGTAGTAGTGATATAAGGACAGGTGCAGATAGGGCAATGGAAGAGAATTGAGATTCTAGAATTGAACCCATGTGTCTATGGTTAATCGTTTTTGGACAATGTTGCCAAGGTGGAAAAAGAATAATTTTTTCAACAAATGGTACTAAACAACTGGATAGCCACATGTAAAAGAATGAATTTGGACTCTTCTATCACACCATATGCAAAAACTAACTCAAAAATCAATCAACAGCCTAAATATAAAACTTAAAACAAGAAAACTATTAGAAAAAAACATATGGATAAATCTTCATGGCTCTATATTTGGCAATAGAGTCTAAGATGTGACACTGAAAACATGAGCAATGATGGAAACAAAAACCATTTATATTTAACTCATCAAAATTAGTGCTGTGAAATGTGTAAGCCTGACGATTCACAGACATGTACCCTGGGGCAAATAATACATTATATGTTAATAAAAATTAAAAAAAAATTTTTTT
>CM053603.1:46852772-46870186 GCA_028646535.1 Procyon lotor
GGCTAAAAGCTCCTCCGGGGCAACCTGAAGCCCCTCCGGGGCAGCGTCTGGGCCACCGCAGGAGTGGAGGGGACCAGCCTGGCCGGGCCCCCTGCCTGAACTGCAGCCCCGAGCTGCCCGCTGGCCCGGCGCAGAACCGAGCACGGGCGGGGATTTAATTACCCCGCTCGGCGGCTCAGAAAATCGCCGCTCGGAGAAGCTTAGCAGGGCAGTTAAGCAATGCTTGAGCTGGGGCCTCGGGAGATCCGCACCAGTCTCCCTTCCCGCAATCCCGCCCTAGAGGAAAAACGGGGGGGGGGTGCAGAGAGGAGGGAGCTCCCCCAGGTCTCCTGAGGCCCCCCAGAGTTGCCTTCCTCCAAAAGGCCGGTAGGCAGCTGGCTTGGCGGAGGCCTCCACTATGATTGGAGCTTCTGCGTTGGACGCGGGACTGCTGTTCTCCCGCAGGAACGAACCCGCCTGGGAGAGAAAAGAGGGGCGCCAGGCAGGAGAAGGCCCAGCTGACCAGTAAAATAGCCCCTACTCCAGTCATGAGTGTACGTGTATGTCAGACGGACCAAGGGACACTAGCCAGGCATCTTGCAACGGAGACCATCCTATCACTTGTACCCAAACAAACGTCCCGGGAGGATGAGGGCAGCCCCCCAAATCGGCTGGGATTGGGGAGGCATCCTTGCGCCTGAGAAGAGCAGATTTATTTCAGTTTACAGTTTCGGGATTTGGGGTCTCATGAACACCCTCAGAGGGACGCCTTCCCTTTTTCATGTTTTTTGTTCGATTCCAAGGGTTGTTGCTTATAGCGGGTGCTTCTGATCGCACTGAGAAGCTGTCACTTTCCAGACAGAAGAACAAGACTTCAGGAAGGACTGGGGAAGGGCAGCAGAGAAACAGAATTTTCTAACTGCCCTTTTCAAGTGATCTGAGACCCCCCGAGAAAGCATGGGTCACTGGTGCGGCTCGGGATGCTTTCTCCCTCCCGGGAGCGGGCCACGCAGGGATGCGAGGCCCAGTTCTAGAGGGCCTCACCGGCCTGGGCCGCTGCTCTCAGCTGCCGGGTCTTCCCCATCCTACATGGTTCTCCCCTCTGCGCCCTTTGTTTAAACTTCCGTCCTCCAAGGTAGCCCCTCTGGGACCATAAGTTGGCCCTCTCTTTGTAACCTAATTCTTCCCACCTTTTCCTATGGGCATCTAATTGGCCGGCAGTGGAGGGGAGATTCAAAGAAACCAGTTTGCTTAGGGGCTGCCTTCCATAGGGTTATTGAATTTGTCAACCCGGCGACCTTCAATCCCCACGCTGGCAATGTGCCTTGAGGGCAACCTAGGAGGAAATGGGGGCCCCTTTAGCCAGAGGGGTTCAGAAGCCCCCAAAGGGCAAGGCCTCAGATCTGCTAGGCCCACAGCCATCCCTCCAGAGGGGTCTACAATAGAGGGAACAGGGCTCCGACAGCCCCTTCCGCTCGTTGGGGTTCACTTCCAGCCCCCCAAATGTGAAGGCTCCCTCTCCTCTGGCCTCCATGATGGCTCTCCCACCCCTTAGGTCTCTGGGGCGTTTTTGAATTGTAAAACCCAGGGCCCACCGTCCAAGAAGATTTGGCGCCCTGGGTCGAGGCGCCTGGGAGATCCTGTTATCTCCTTAGCAGGTTCTAACCACCCACCTCCAAGCCGGACAGCTTCCCCTATGGGCCCTGCTGAGACATGCAGCATTCGGGCGGCGTTTTTCCCCCGCTTCACGAACAGCCACGCTTTACTCTGGGTGCCTCGCGGCCCAGCAGCCCCGCAGCATGACAACTGGTAAATCCGTTTCGTTAGACGCAATTTGTTTGCAATTTGTCAACCCGGCTGGGAAACGCTCTCCAGGCGCCTGGGCAGCCGCACTGCCCTACCTGCCTCTCGAATCTTGCCTACTCATAAACGAATCCCATCGCTAGGTGTCTGTGTAGACCCGGAGCTCACCGCCAGATGTTCCCCATCCCCCGGAGACGTAGCTTTTTCCATAACAACGAATTTCCTTCCGTGTTTTCCGGGAAAGGAGCGGCCGCCACTCTCAGGGGCCCCAAACGCCGGATCTTTCCCCTCGCGGTTGGGGCGACCTGAAGTTCAAGCCTGGCCGCTGCCGAAGGATTCTAAATGCCCCGAGTCCAGACAGACCCTGACCGCCGTCTACGCCTCCCGGCGGCAGATCCCGGAGCGGCGGCCCTATTCTTATTGAAATCCCACTAAACAGATTCCGACTCCGGCGTGGGGCTGGGGGGAGACTTCCAGACCCGGCGCTCTGCCCCACCCGCACCCCAGCCACACAGGATAAAGGGCCGAGGGGCGCGGCGCGCGGGGGCGCACGAAGGAGCGAGCCGGGTTAAGCCGCGCAAAGCCGGCGCACGGGACCAGTCGGCAGGTGCAGCCGCGACTCGGCTGCCGGGCTTGGGCGCCTCCGCCGCCGTGGCCCGGAGGTGGGGGCGGCCGAGACAAAGACCTCAGCTCGGGGGGCCGGGAGGTGGGGCGCTTTTCGAGGCACTGGGAATAACCCGGGCTCGCGGCCTATGTATGGCTGCATCCGAGAAATGGGAAAGCGGGAGGCCCGACGCGGGCCTGCTGTCCTCAACTCCGCAAAGATCCCCTCAGGATTAGGCCCCTGTGCCCTGGGTTTCGAGCCGCTGGTAGGACCAGGGCAAACCCCGAAGGCCACATGTCAGGGACCACTGAGCTACGCGGACCGCGTTTAGGGGGCCGGGGGGGGCAAACCTGGGAGCTGGAAGGGCCCTGGCCTGGCGGAGGTGGGGGGACTTACCCAGCGAGGTGCGGCGGGCGGCGCCCCCGGGTGGACGGGGCCGGAGCGGAGCGGGGCGCACAGCCGGGTGCGCGGCTAGGTGGGCCCACAGGACGCCGGCGCGGGCTGGCGGCGTTCACCAGCAGGGCCCGGGCGGCGCGCCGAGTGGCCGCATGGTGCGCGACGGGCCGCTTTTGTTCGCCCGGTGGCCGACGGGGGCCGGCTGGGGTGGGGGCGAAGGCAGCCAGGAGACAGAGGCTTGAGCTGCGAGCCCGGGCGACGCTGGCCTTGTTACCTCCCTCTCGCTCCCGCTGCCTCTCCCTCCCCTCCCCCGGCCGCAGCGGCCGCTGCTTTTTATTTCGACAGCACTTTGAGGGGGCGGGAGCGCCGCAGGGGGGCAGGAGGGTGCCCAGAGCTCTGCGCCCCGTTTCCCTGGTCCAGCCGCCGGGCGGCAGGCCGAGGGCCGGTAGGCACGCAAGGCGCAACACCGTACTCGCCCATACTCCAGACTACTCCCGCCCTCGCAGGGGCGCACAAATGAGCACCCCTGCTCTCAAGGGTGTACATTCAGAAAGTCCGGGGCGTTTCTTTTTGGAGACTCTCCCCGGAGACCCTCACGAACCGTGGCCACAAGCGCTCACACACGTACACAGCCGCCTGCTCCTCTTCTCTACCCTTCTTCCAATAGTGCTCACGCACACACACACATCTGCACACACGCGTTAGAGCACACAGCTGTGGCTGCGTGGACATCCTCAGCGGGGAGATGTGGGTCACACCGGCATGCACACGTGCACACACCCAAATGTAGCCTGAGAATCTGGCACGCACAGCGTGCGTGCGCATTTGCGGGTGCACACACACACACACACACACACACCTCCCTCACTTCCAGGCTGATTCTGCTAAATGTAGACACATGGCCTCTCCCTTCCCCACCTATACCCCCACTCGAATTCTCCAACTCCAGAGCAGACCAGAAAATTTCGGGAGTGGGATGTGAGGTGTCTCCTTGGCCCAGCCCCAAGGAACCCTCTGGCAGGAGGGAGCTAGGGAGCAGAGTGCTTGTCTTTGGAAGCCTAAACAGAGGAGTTGGGTGTGGGAGGCTTGGGGCAAGAATGCTTTTGGGAATCTAGTCCTTGAACTTCCAAAGTCCCTACCTCAGAATTCAACTCCACAGTGGGGGATTGTGGGGGGAAGTGGCCGGTCCCATTCCAGCTGCCCCGGGGGACTGAAAGTGGCCTGGGGATCTTGGGCCCAAAGAGAAAGTGCTTTGCTTTGGAAGGACTGGGAAAACTAGTGTGTGTCCCAGAGAGTAGTGTTCAGCCCACCACTCATCTCAGGGACATCTTCTATCTGTGGGTCTTGAAGCTGATAGTGACTGTGTTGCATGTATATTTGCTGTGTGCACACAGGAGAATATCTATCCTGAGTGCCCGTGTGTGTCTGTGTGCATTTGTGAGCCCGTGGGAAGTCTGCGAAAATGAGTATATTAATATGCCCATTTCTTCTTGTGGGTCCCTGAGAGTTTGCATATTGAGAGTCTGTGTTTTGTGGGTCACTGAGAGTCTGTGTATTATGTGTGGCTGTTTCAGAGCATGACCCCCAAACTGTACATGGGAGAGGGTCTCCATGGAACTGGGTGTGTGTCCCTGTGGCTGTGTATCTGTGCCATCATTGCGTCCATGAAATCATTTGATGGGAAGCAGGCACATCCAAGGGTTTATGAAATGATGTGTGTCCCTATGTGGGTCAGTAGCAGTGTGTCTGGGTATCCTGTGGCTATGAATTGGGGTGTGTGTGCATGTTTGTGTGTCTGCCTGTCTTTACCGGCACCGGGTATCTGCTGTGTATCATTGTATCTTTGAACAGATCATGGGAGGGCGGTGGGTGTAGAGTGTAGCCAAGTGTGTCTGTGGATCGGTGTATAGCTCTGCCTATGAATCTGTATGTGTTGGGGTGGATGTTTGTGTCCCTTTACCTAAGGCGTGGGCATCTGTATGTACGAATCTATCTTTGAACTATGTGTATTTCTCTACCCAGCATTACCCTGTGTCTGTTGTCTGGGGAGGAGTGTGTCCCTGGGTGACACACAGTACGTGTGTCTTCCCAGATCACCCACCGTCCCTAACTGGCAGGGCAGGCGGCCAGTGGAGCTCCGGGGTGCCATTTGTGAGGGCACTTTCTGTCTGTCTGTGGGAGGGGGAGATGAGCTGATAAGCCTTATCTGCGGACGCCAGTGCTGTGCTGAATAACTGCTCTAATGAAGTGGCCTCGCTGGGACCACCCGCTCCCAGGGCCCCCAGCCTCACTGGGGCACAAGAGCAAATCCCCCTGAACCCGGCAGGGTCGGAGTGTCTCCTGGGCCCTTTCTAGCTCTGTCTTGTTTCTCCTAGAGGGGGTGTTCCAGGTCTTACACCCCCTCTCCACCTGCCATCTCTCTGCTGGGCTGGGCTGGGCTGGCCAGAGCCGGCTGGAGCCTCCCAGCCTCTGGGGGTGCAGTCAGGAACACGGCCTTAAGAGGGTAGTGGGTGTGAGGCCCATTGATGATTGATGGCGGGGGTAGTGGGCGGGCTCTAGGGTGGGGGTAGATTGAGAGACATGGAGGCCCAAGGATGGCAAGACCCAGAAAGACAGGGAATGGGGGATGAGACAGGGAGATCCAAGAAGAAATTTTAAAAAGCAACTGGCATAGAGGGACGGAGACACCAGTAGGGGTTGGAGGGGTGGTTTGGGGACATGCAGGAATACACAAAAACAAACAACTAAAAAGTGGCAGAAAGAATCCGAGAGATGGGAACAAAAGCAGCCGAAGTGTTAACCAGAGAGAGACATGGACAGAGAGACAAGGGAGAGATACAGAGAGGAGAGAGAGCAAAACAAAACAAAAATAGATGGGAAGACAGAAGGGAACCCGGACAGGCCTTGAGAGCAGTGGAAGAAGAGGGAGAGCAGGAAGAGCTCCAAACAGAACGAGGGAGAAGTGGGGACGCGGGAGACAGGCTGGGCGGGATGGACAGATCGATGGAGGGACCGCGGCAACGCCGAGCACCGCGCCCAACGCGAGCGCGGGAGGCCAATCGCCAGGCTGCGGCCCGGAGGGCGCGAGCGCAGAGCCCGCGGGCCGGGCGGGGCACCTGGGCGCGGGCGGCGGCGGCGGGCAGGGGGGTCCGCGCGGGGCTGCGCCGCTGTCCGGGGTAATTTTTCATCTCGGCCGGCTAATCTTTGTTCCCGGCGAAGATAATGAATAGCCAATCGTTATCTGCCCGGCTCCCGGAGGCTGCCCGAGAATGGGGTTGTACAGGGCTGGGAATTGTTTCCAAAGTGCCGCGGAATAAATGGTGTTCCTTATCTCTGCCTTCCAGATTATCGGAGCCCTTTCAGAGCGCGCACAACAAATGCGCCCGCCATCGAATGCATCATTTACCACCGCAGATCCGCGCGCTGATGGGCAGGCAGATAGCGGTCCGCGGGGGGCACGCCGGGCGCCCTGTGCCCGCGCCGCCTGCCTGCCTGCCTGCCTGCCGGGGGCACCCGCGTGTGCGCCCCTGGGTGTTTGGATGGACATTCGCGTGTGCCAGTGAATGGGCACTGAACAAGAAAGGGTTTGGTGTGCATGCGGGGATGTCAACGAAATGAGCTACAAGAAAGTGCAGATGTGGGCGCCTGAGTGGCTCAGTCGTTAAGCGTCTGCCTTCGGCTCAGGTCATGATCCCAGAGTCCTGGGATCAAGCCCCGCATCGGGCTCCCTGCTCGGCGGGAAGCCTGCTTCTCCCGCTACCATTCCCTCTGCTTGTGTTCCCTCTCTCTGTGTTTCTCTCTATCAAATAAATAAAATCTTAAAAAAAAAAAAAAAAGAAAGAAAGAAAGTGCAGATGTGCAAGCCCACAGGCACATGTGTGGTGGGCGTGTGTGCCTGGAGCTGGCCCAGCTGAGGCTGTTTGAGGGTGCACAGAGGAAGGGATGTTGCACGTGAGTGTGTAGGCATGCATGTTACTCGGGGTGGGTAGACACGTGTGTGAAGGAGTGGATGTGCAAATCCGTGTCTACAGGTGTGGTGAATGAGCATATTGTGTACATATCTGCCCTGGGCAAAGCTGTTTAGGAGTGCACACAGAGCGCGTGTGTATGTGTATATTCGGACATGGGTGTGTTACTCTCCTGAGTGTTGTGTGCCTGCAGGTGTCCCACCCTAGGACAGTGTTCTGGGTCATATCGGCCTATAAGCACACCTGTGACTGCCGGGAGTGAGTGAGTGCGCGAGGTGTCAGTGTTCACCCCGGTGTGCATCTTCAGGGTGCATGAATCTGCGTGAAGGCGGTTGCGTTGTTGTGTCTCTAACTGCCTGGGTGTGCGGGTGTGCTGCAGGATGGTCAAGAGAGAAAGGCAGTCGTTGGGGCTTGTGCCTGCGCCTGCAAGTGTAGGCTCAGGACACACGAGCTGGGGAGCTAGGACCCCTCTCCAGCGGGGCTGGCTGCTGTGTACGGGTGTGATAGACGCCACGGTGGAAGGAATGGGATGTGCTAAACGCGGTGTGCGGCTGTGTAAAGGAGAAGGGTCTTCGGAGGAGTTTGGGAACACCCAGGTGTCCCATCCCGCCTCAACAAGGACGCCCTGCCAGGGGCCCCAGAGCCTCCCCGCTCCAGATTTGAGGAAAGAGAGACCCGAGCCCCGCCGCCTGAGGTCCCCGCGCCGTGAGTGACACGCGCCTCCGACAAAGGCTGTATTTTTCCAGGCTTGAGCCCCGCCCGCGCGTGCGCGCGCTGGCGCGCGCGATGGTTCCCATGGCGACGCAGATAGCGCCGCAGCCATTTTCCCTATCTCCCCGGAGTCTATTATACGGCGGGATTAGCTCATCTCCAGGCAGGTCAAACCCAAAGTCACACAACCTGCGGCGCGGGCCCCGCCCCCCGCCCGGCCGCCCCGCCCTCGCCGGGCGGGGGGGTCCGGTCCGGCCCGCGACCCCCGAGTCGCGGCCCTTGCGCAGGCGCAGAGCGCCACCTGGCGGCCGCGGGTGTCCCGAGTGGGGTCTCCGGGAGCCGGCAGCCTGAACCTGAGTCACCAGACAGAAGAGCCGGCGGAGGGGTCCTTTCCTCCCGGAGATGGACTCTTCAGAAGCAGGGGCTTTGTTTTGTCACTGCTGTGTCCCCAGGGCTGGGCTGACGCACAGTAGATGTTCCATAAGTGTTTCTTGAAAGGATAGATGGCTGGCCGGAAATTATAGACCTAGCAAACTGTCAAAGGTCACACAGCTTAGTTGGCAACAAGATATCATTTCTTAGAATGTATCCACTAAGTTTAGGATAAAAGCCAAACTCCTCTGAAATCTGGGGAATAGACTTTGCTTGATCACTCAAACCTATTTTCCCCCTTTCTTGATCCAGTCACAGTGGCCTTCCTTCTGTTCTTTGAACAAGTCAGAACATTCCCACCCCAGGGCCTTTGTGTCTGCTGTTCCCACTACCCAGAGTGTATCTGCCTCTGCTCAAATGGCATCCCTCGGAGAGCAAAACTGAGCCTTCAGACCTCTCCTGTCTGTTTGCACAAGTTGCGGGCTTTCCTGCCCCAAGTCCCTCCCAGGAGAGGAGCTGTGGGTTAACGCAGGCTCTTGGGCCAGGACTCCACCCCCACTATATACACTCCAGTCCCTTCTGGCTGGGTGGCCTTAGGCAAGTCACTTTCCTACTCTTAGCCTCAGGTCTGCTTCTGCAAACCTCCTCCAGGGTTAGGACAATTACTCATTAAGCATGTATTTAAAAGGAGTTTTGTGATCCAGGCTTTGAAAATTGGCAGTCCAAGTCTCAGGGACCCATGCAGTGACCAATTGTCGCTAACATTTCAAAGTGGGAGATTTCACATAAAGAATTCCATTTCCAGCTTCTCTTGAAAGTTTGGGAGATTGGCTACCCTGGGCCCACATTACGGCATGGTAACCTAATGCTGGAGTTCTGTATCACCAGCCCCCTGTGCACTGGGGTCTTCACCCACCCACTTCAGGCCCAGGGGTCAGAGATGTATCCCTTGTAGAAATACCATTTGCCATAGCTGTGTTGGTTTAGGCCTTTCTTCTCTGTGTCTTTTGGTGGAATTTCCAGTTTCTTTCTCCCTCCAGGTACTGTAAACCACTTAATAATAAATGAATTAATTAATCCAATCAACATTTTAAAATAATGTGTCTGGCCACACTGCTTTAGACCCTGGATATACATACCTGTCCTCAGGGAATAGTCAGACATAACTACACATATTAATACATCATCACAAATTGTGACAGAAACTCTGCGGGGCAAAGAGCATGTATTTACAGATATTGAATCCAAGCATATATGCAGAGACCTACGCTGGGTCAGGTCCTGTGCTGAGAGGGGAGGGCAATAGGACGAAACCCGATATGGTCACTGTGTGCAAACAACTCACAGGGTGGTGGAGGGGTAGCTTAAGAGATTCTGTTAATTTCAGCCTATGAGAATTAGAAACACAGGGTGCTTAGGGAGAGTATCTAGTCTGAGAGCATGATATATAAAGAGTGCCTACAAATCAATAAGACAAAAATGTAACAGAAAAAATAAGCAAAGCGTGTGAACAGAAAATTTACAGAAAAGGACCTAGAAATGGCTCTTAGATTGATGAAAACATGCTCAGTCTCACTCAAAGAAATGAACATTTAAAACATGTTGAAAGATTTGGGAAGAGAGAAATGTTCTAAAATTAGATTGTGGTGATGGTTGCAACTCCCTAAATTTACTAAAATTTATGAAATGTTCATTTAAAATGAATAAACCCTATGGTATGTAAATTATACCGCGTAATGCTGTTTGAAAATAAATCCTAAAACACTTTGGGATATCATTTTATATCTACCAGTATTAGCCATACCAAAACATTTGATTATATACTATGTTCCTGCGGGAGTGGTGGAAGTGCACTCTTGGGGTGGGATAGGCAATGCGACACCATCATATTTACAAACACATTTATGCTTTGAAACAGTAATTCCATTGATGGGCTATAGATGTGCCCTCACGCTTGTGAAATTTGTAAGGAAATTCACTGTAGCCTTGTACTTGGTGGCAAATGATTGGAAATGGAAGGTGCTCCTGTAGAAGACATTGTTAAATAACTGTCATACAACCAAAAAGCAGAATGTTATGCCGCTATCATGAAAGAAAGAGAAGAAAGAGAGAGGGGGGAAGGAAGAAATGAGAAAGAGGGGAGGGTGGGAAGATGGAAGGGAGAAAGGAAGGAAGGAACTTTGTAAGGATATCCTTACTATGTAAAGGATATTGAATGATCCCTGAATAGTTTTAGTGGAAAAATAAAAGTGCACAGGAGTAACTACGGTGTGCTACCATTTTATTAAAAAAAGAGATAGGAGGGGCGCCTGGATGGCTCAGTTGTTAAGCGTCTGCCTTCAGCTCAGGTCATGATCCTGGGGTCCTGGGATCGAGCCCCCAGTCAGGCTCCCTGCTCAGCCGGCAGCACGCTTCTCCCTCTTCCACTCCCCCTGCTTGTGTTCCCTCTCTCACTGTGTCTCTTTCTGTCAAATAAATAAATAAAATTAAAAAAAAAAAAACAGGGATAGAAGAGAATATATTTGTGTACATATTTATAGGCTTTCTCTGGATGGAAAACAAAAGAATCCATTAACGATTGTTAGCACACACAAAAGGACGGAGGTATGGGTGACTGGGGCCAGGGATCCGAGAGGACTTTTCACTGTGGAAGCTTCAGTTACTGTTGAAACTCCACAGATGAATAGAGATACAGAGATTGAGATAGAGATAGATATATACAGTTACACATACTCACATGTATATCCATATATAATCCCGTACAAAAAAACTACAGATTAAACACCAAAATTTTAAAAAATATTAATAAAATAAAGAGGGAGAAGAACAAGAACTTTGCCAAGAAAGATTGGGTTATTGGGACAATTTCTGGGACAGAAATTTCCCATCGCTGACTAAAATGAAGTGGAAAAAAAAAAGAATTCTCCTGCCCTCTTGGCCAAAATGTAAACTGGTGTAAGTATTCTGTAGGTGACCACCTGGGTGGCTCAGTCATTAAGCGTCTGCCTTCGGCTCAGGTCATAATCCCAGGGTCCTGGGATCAAGCCTCACATCGTGCTCCCTGCTCGGCGGGAAGCCTGCTTCTCCCTCTCCCACTCCCCCTGCTTGTGTTCCCTCTCTCGCTGTGTCTCTCTCTGTCAAATAAAATAAAATCTTAAGAAAAAATGATTTTAAATTTTAAAAAATTAAAAAGAAAGAAAAAGAAAGGAAAGGAAAAATTTTAAAAGAAACTTTGTATGCAAGCTAATGGCCCATCTTGAGGGTACTGGATAAACAAATAACGGAAAGTTCCTCGAATGGAATGCCATGCAGCAGTCACACTGTAGGGATAGGCACAAAGCACAAAATGTTTTAGTCAAAGAAAGAACTGGCAGAATTTTAAACATGGAACAGTACTGTATATTGTTTATGGAAATGAAGCATATGAAGTAAAAGTACAGAAACATAAATGGAATTAAATCTTCTGGAAGATTAAAAAATAAGATCTGGAAGGGAGCAAGCCAGGCCATGTTCCTGGATGGGAAAACTTAATGCCACACAATGCCAACTCCTCCACAGTTTCTGTATCGATTTAACATAATTCAAATTAAAATATGATTAGGGTGATTAAAAAAAAACTGGATAAAATGGACCTCAAAGATTGCATGGCAAAATAAATGCCCAAGAATAACCAAGGAAAATTGGAAAAAGAATAACATGGGGTTTTCACCTTACTGAAAATCAGAACATACTATAAAGCTGCTATAATCAAATCAACATGGTGTTGGCATAAGAATAGACAATGGGAAAGAAGAGAGAACCCAGAACTAGATTCCAGTAGAAGTAAGAATATAATACTTGATAAAGGTAGTATTTCAAGTCAGTAGGGGGAAGGGTAGATCGTGAAATATTTGGTGCTGGCACCGGTGACTATCGATCTGGAAGAAAATAAAATCGGACCCCTCATATATCTAAATAAATTCCAGATGGATTACAAATTTTAATACGAAAATTAAATGACCTGCAAAGAAATTCCCTGAGGCGACACTTGAGATCTAGCTGGGGGAGCAGAGGGTGAAAGGGCTCGGTGCGTTCTGGAAAAAAGCAGCAGCTTAAGAAGGCCGGGGCGGAAGGGGGAGGCCTAGGTTTAGGGGAAGGTCTCCCCAAAGCCTCGTCTCATCCATTACCATCTTCAGAATCATTTGCCACATCTCTTCACCCTGTGCTCTTTCATTAATCTTTTTACTTTTTTCTTTTTTTAAGACTGTATTTATTTATCTGAGAGAGAGAAAACATGGGGTGGGGGGCAGAGGGAGAAGCAGGCTCCCCGCTGAGCAGGGAGCCCGATGCGGGGCTCGATCCCAGGACGCCGGGATCACAACCCCAGCCGAGGGTAGCCACTTAACCGACTGAACCACCCAGGCGCCCCAATCTTTTTACTTCAAATCAATTCCCATCTTTATAAACCAAATTGCTTCAAAAAGCTGAATTTGCATTCCTGCCAAAATCACGGATTCAATGGGCTTGTTATATATATTTTTTAATCATGTGGAAATAGATAGGCTGATTATTAAGATTAAAAAAAAAAGGCCTGGAGTTACCCTGGTAGGATGGGTAAAACTGGCATTTTGGAAATCACTCTGCCACCTTGTGGGCAGGAGGGACTGACTGGAGGGGGTAAGATGGGGAAGGAGCGAGCAGGGAAGTGGCCAGAGCAACAATCCCTAGAAGATAGTGAGATACAAGCCAGGGTCTCCCACACCTACTTTCAGGGTGTTATTCCCAAATCTAACCACCTCCCTGCATCACCACCGCTAATACCCCGCCATCATTTCACCTAGATTATTGGGCTAACTTGGTCAGTGGAAGTCCCCCGGTTTCCCCTTGTCCATTCAGAACACAGCAGCCAGAAGGATCCTGTGAAAATGTAAGTCAGACCCTGTTCCTGCTTCACCCCACACCCTCTCAGGGCTCCTGCCTCTCTCAGAGGATCCCATACCATCTGTTCCCTTTGTTTCTCTCAACTCCTTCCCTTTGCTTGCTCAACTCCAGCCCAACTGGCTTCCTTGCTGTTTCTCAAACGTATCTGGCACATGTTCACCCCAGGACATTTGCACTTGTTGTTGCCTGTCCCCAGATATCCACATGGCTTCTTCTTTTCCTTCAGGTCTCTGCCCACATGCTGCCCTCCCCAAGAGGCCTTTCTGGTGAGGGCCAAGCCCGCTGTGGGTCTAGCCATGTCCTAGAGGCCTTGTAAACTCTGTGCTTCATCTGGGCAGATAGGCTCCCCCAAGAGCCTAGGGTCAGGGCCAAGCCTCCTTCAGACGCCTAAGCCCCCACATCTGAAGTCAGATATATCCTTGGCCTTTCAGTTTCATGAGGCAACCATAGCCCCCTCTCATTTTCTTCCTTTAGCCAGTCTGAGGTGTTTTTTTTCTTCTCTCATAACTAAAGAGCTCTAGCAATCTGAGTCGTGATAGAGGAAAGACGACCACAAATTCTCTGTTACTGAGAGAGAGAGTCTGGGTGGTTTCTCTGTGACTACTTGACAAGGGAAAACAGTAGAAGGGACACCAGGTTTCCAGGTCCAGGGTTTTATTAGCTTCTACCCCCTGTCTCTCGAAACCCTCCCCATGGGAGTCCTGAGCCGCCATGTAGAAAGTCCAGCTACCCCCGAGGCCATCAGGCCACCAGGAAGCTGGAGCCAGCCAGGCAGAGCGACTGCGGGCAGAGAACAAGTCACCCGGTGTTTGAGCCGTCCCAGCTCAAGCTCCAGAGGTCCATGGGTAGACAGGAGCTCCGCCAGCTGCCTCCTGTCCAAATTCCTGACCCACGGTTTTATGGGATACAGTAATAAGGAGCTGTTATAAGCCACTGAGTTTTAGGGTAGTTGTGTTTTTTTGTTTGTTGGTTGGTTTTGGGTTTTTTTGGTTTTGTTTTGTTTTGTTTTAATGCAGCAATAGATAAAGGGAACAATAGTTATCTGCCACATATACTTACTGGATTGAGAAGCGAGTCAGAGAGGAGAGGCTGCTGACACATTGGACTGGCTCGTTTCCTTGGGAATCCTTAGGCTCATTGGGTCGAGTCCCAGCCGTCCAGCAGAATGAGTCTGGGCAGCCGATGGCAATACTAAAAAAAAAAAAAAGATGCCTATCATGGGCAAGGTTCTCTGCGGCTCCAAAGGGTATCGAAATGTCCACAATGGAAGTAAAAACACACCTGAAAGCAGCCCATCCAGCAATCCTCCCGGGAGGGAGGAGAAGGGAGCAGGGAATCGTGGTAGAGCCACACAGTGGAGTCCCAAGGGCTGTGAACACAGGGGCTCTCTGTGTGTTCAACACCACCGTCAATGTGGACAAGCCTCGGCAGGACACCATGAGAGAGAAGGAAGTCACAGATGAGCACATGTAAATAGTGTTTGAAAACAGGGAAAGCCCTTTGGGACGGTCTATGCTTTTGCACGTAGGTGTGTGTGCAAGACCTGGGGTCCGCGGCCCTTTGTGGAGGACCTAAGGGATCTTCCAAGAGTGGTGTTTTCACCCACTGGGCAGGTCCCAGCAGATGCACGGGTCCCGCACCTGCATGAAATGCCCTCGCGGCCAGCGGCTGGGAGGCACAAGAGAATGTCGCCGGTCTGTCCCCGAGCTCCGTGAATGGTAGCTAGTATTACTGCCATTTGTAGATGCCCCTCATCTTACGGGTGGCCAAAGCTGTGGGGAGGGAAGCTGAATGCACAGAGGCCGGCAGCTCCCAACAAAGCTGGGAGTGACCCAGGCCTTCTGGCTCTTTCCACCCCTCAAAGTTACAACTTAATACTCTATGCATGTCAAGTCACCCCGGGGCTTCTGGGGATAATTGTCTTTTCAGATGAGAGAGAAACATGAGGAAGATCGTTCCCTTCTCCCTGGTATGGGCTGCAATGGGTCCCCCCCAAATTCACATATTGAGGTCCTAGCCCCCAGGAATCAGACGTTTCTCTGTGTGGAGACAGGGCCTTTGAAGAGGTGATTAAGGTGAAATGTGGTCATATGAGTGCTCCCTAATCCATTCTGAGGGTGTCCTTGTAACAACAAGAGATGAGGACCCAGACACACACGGAGGGACGACCACGCGAGGGAACAGGGAGAAGGCAGCCATCTGCACGTGGAGGAGAGAGGCCTCAATGGCACCAGTCCTGCCGACACCTTGATATTGAACTCGGGGCCTCCAGAACAGTGAGAAAATAAATATCTCTTCTTTAAGCTGCCCAGCCTGTGGTCCTTGTCTTGGCGGGCCCTAGAAAACAAATACACGCTCCTTGAACAAACTCGCCTAAGGACATGACATGTGGGCACCTGGCAGCTGCGTGGGGGCGGCAGGTGGGGGGACACATGGCGGGGATGCCGAGCAGAGAGGCAGGAAGAGCCTGGATCCCCGAGGACATCCCCAAGCTGCAGTGACATGCCTGGAACTCCCACCTCAGACTCCACGTTCTCTGAGGAAAGTGAAGGTCTGTGTTGCCCGGGCCCCCACTAGTTACCCTAAAAGCATCCTGAGCAGCCCAGATCCCCACTTGCATGGTGCCCAGTGGAAACCCTTCCCACTGAGGCTCTCGCTCTTCTCTTCAGATTTCTCTCCCAGGGATGTCAAGGACGCCGTGCTGAGTTCAAATATCATCTCCTGGACAAAAGAGGCCCAGCCACGTGTGATCCTTGTTGGGTCCTAGACCGGGACAGAACTAGCTAATAAGGATATTCCTGAAGCAAGTAAAGACATCTAAATATGGTTGTGGGGTTAGAGAACAGTCTCATCCTGTTTTCGTTAAGTATTTTGTGTTTATGTTAAGAGAATGTCCTCGTTCTTAAGAAACATACATTGAAATATATGATAGGAAAGGAGCATCAGGTGTCCAACGTACTCTGAAATGGTTCACATTTGATCCATGTATGTCTACGTACATGTTAATACAGAATGATAAATGATAAAGCAAAAGGGGCAAGATACAAACTATTGGTAAATCTAGGTAAAGGGCATATGGGAAATTATATTAAGGTTAAGAGTTATCTAACATGAAAAAATCTCTTCTATAAAAAGAGTCCCCACTCTTTCTCCCCAGCACAGCCTCTCACTATATATGGGGTATCCTGGGCCCATGCCTCTGGTTCTTATCTGTCTGCTCCACTTAACAGCCAACACTCAAAGACCATATATTTCCACAGAGGTATATCCTCAAGCACACATTTTAGGTGTTCCCTGGATTGCATATGTTTAAGTAGAAAGGGAATTCATTGGTTCGCAGAATTGAAAAATCCCAGGGTGGAATGCTTCAGGTGGCCTGAATCAGGACACAGATGACATCCTTACTTCCACACGGGCTCCTCTTACTTCTGTGGGGGGTCCATTCCCAGACAGGCTCCAGCCTCATGGCTACAAGATAGCTGCAGCAGCTCCAGCCCCTATTCCTTTCATGTCCAAACCCAATGGGGAGAACATGGAATCTCTTTCCCCAAGCTTCTGAAAATTCTCACCAGCTTTAGTTTGCCCATGTGTTCATCCCTGAAAGGGGTCTCTGTGGCCAGGAGGACATGGTGACCAGACTGACCAGGCCTGAAGGAAGTATAATAGGCAGAATTATGGCCCCTGAAGATGTCCACCCTAACCTCTGGAACCAGAATTTGTCCCTCACATAGCTAACAGGGCTTTGCAGATACAGTTAAAGTTACTAATCTATTAGGGCACCTGGGTGGCTCAGTGGGTTAAAGCCTCTGCCTTCAGCTCAGGTCATGATCTCAGTGTCCTGGGATCGAGCCCCGCATCGGGCTCTCTGCTCAGCAGGGAGCCTGCTTCCCCCTCTCTCTCTGCCTGCCTCTCTGCCTACTTGTGATCTCTCTCTCTGTCAAATAAATAAATAAAATCTTTAAAAAAAATGTTACTGATCTATTGATCTTTAAGTAGGGAAATGACCCTAACTTATCCTGGTGGGTTCAGTGTAATCACGGGAGCCCTTAAAAGCAGACAGGCATTCCCCAGCAGGTGGCCAAAGAAGAAAACCAAAGGGGACATTAGAGTGGGGTAGGCAAGGGGCAGAGAGATACCAAGCACGCAGAGGGTTCCAAGCATGATTACAGAGAAATATGAGCAAAGAACCGGGGAACCCAGTCCTAGAACAAATAACTGAATTCTGCCAACAACCTCAGCAAGCAAAGGGCTCTTCCTCCAGACCCTCAGAAAAAGAGTCCAGTCTGCTGACATCTTGATCAGCTCCGGCAGACCCTAGGCAAAAAAATCCAGTGGAGGCAGGCTCTGCTTGGACTTTGACCCACAGAAACTGTGAGACACCGAAGGGAGGCTGTTCTACGCCTCTTGATTTGTGGTAAACTGTGATAGCAGCAGTATAGTGGAGGCAACACAATGTCTCTTTCGGTCACGCGTCCAGCCCCGGGATCAGGATTCCAGTGACCCCGGGATTGAGATCTTAACTCCCCCGCCACCCCCACGCAACTTGTGCAGAGAGGAAAGAAGTATGATATCAACTCCCGCGTGGAAAGGGGAGAGTCCATTACCACCGCAGCGGGCACTAGCTCACAGCGCTATTCCGAATACTGGAAACTGTTAGACAT
>CM053603.1:46877410-46940842 GCA_028646535.1 Procyon lotor
GGGGGGGGGGAGGTCGAGGTGGGGCGTGGGAGCCCAGCCCGCTGACGCTGCCCCTCCCCTGCCAGTCGGCCGCCAGGAGAGCCGGCACCTGTTGTGCAAATTGTCAGACGACAACCACCACCTTATGGCGCCGGAACGCCAACGGGGACCCTGTCTGCAACGCCTGTGGCCTCTACTACAAGCTGCACAATGTGAGTCCACTCCTCCCCGGCCCGCCCCGTCCTCCCTGGGGACCGCTGCTCTTTGTGCTCCCTGGCGCGGGGGGGGCCCCAGCCGCAATCTCCAGCGTGGCTTGGCTTGGGAGGCGGCTGCTGCCCCCGAGTGCCAGAAGGGCTTCCCATAAGAGGGGGCAAGCCAGCTGGAAATGTGTCCCTACGGCGGGGGGCACTGCAGGTCTGGGAAAGGGGTGCCTCTTTAAAACCAAAAGTGGGCATGGAGTTTCGGTCATGTCGATGGGGGGGCGGTGCTGGCACTTAGTGGGCTCAGTGCCCTGCCCTGCCCTGTGGGTCCCACAAAGTGAAAAGCACCCTTCTTTACGGGGTAGCATGCTGGCGGGAAGACAGCGATGGGCGGGGGCGGGGCAGCTGCAAGTGGGGTCCCCGGCCCAGACCTGCCTTTGCCCCATGGGCATCGGCGTCTCATTCGGGGAAGGGAACTGGATCTCCTGAAGGTTTTGTGGTTGCTCCCAGGTGAACAGGCCGCTGACCATGAAGAAGGAAGGGATCCAGACGAGGAATCGGAAGATGTCCACCAAGTCCAAGAAGAACAAGAAAGGGGCAGAGTGCTTTGAGGAGCTGTCCAAGTGCATGCAGGAGAAGGCCTCCCCCTTCAGCGCCGCAGCCCTGGCTGGACACATGGCGCCCGTGGGCCACCTCCCGCCCTTCAGCCACTCGGGACACATCTTGCCCACCCCGACACCCATCCACCCCTCCTCCAGCCTCTCCTTTGGCCACCCCCACCCAACCAGCATGGTGACCGCCATGGGCTAGGGACAGCACCCCCCCGCCCTGGCAGCGGACGGACAGATGCCGAAGAGGGTGGCCGGCAGCGCAAGGCTGGGCGCCCTTAGGCAGGGTGGGCCAAACTCTTAGCGGCCTGCCCTTCCCCGAAGACTGATGCCACTCCTGCCAGCCCGACCGGAGCCCCAAGCTGCCTCTCCTGTGGGCGCTCCCATTGGCCGTCAGCGGTCACCGTGAAGGTCCTCACCCAAGCTGGGAGGCAGCCTTGGCCCAGCTTACTGCCCAGGCGGGGTTTCCATCACGGACGATTGTTTGGAGAACAGAACGGACTACTTTATAAAGAGAAGAAGGCGGCGGGGTGCAGGGGACACACGAAGAAAACCATTTTTAGAAGGGAGTGGGCGAAAATAATTTATTGTGCTCTTGTTTCTAACAAGGACTGGGGAGACGTGGAGGTCTGAGCTGCCCCCAAGTTCTCTTCTGGGTCTTCTTTTGCGCCAAGTGCTGCTTGGCCCATCTGCTTGCTGGGGCTCTGGGGGCAGGTATGCAGGGGCGGTGGGGGGGTGCCCCCGCGGCCCACACCTTCTCCTCTGGCTTCCTTTTCTGAGACGGCCGAAGCCCAGGTTGGGCTGAGCCAGTGTGGCCGGGCCGGCAGCCTGGGGAGGCTGAGCGGTGCGTGCCCTGGCGGCCAGGCCCTGGAGAGCAGAGACAATCAGGGGCGGTCCTGCGCTGATTCCCAGGCCAGGGCTGGGTCACAGGAAGGAAACAACATTTTCTTGAGAGGGGAAATGTCTCCCAGATCGCTCTCCTGACTCTGAGGCCGAAGCCGGTGTGACCCGCGTCCCCTTAACGAGCCTGAGCCCCAGCTAGGTGAACCCCTGTATATACATCCTTTTTCTGCAAAACCCCTCAAGCCCCCTCCCCTTCCACTCTGAGACAAAAGAAAAAAATATATATATATATAAAAGACTGCATAAGCTTAACTCGCTGAGGAGTTAGTTGTTTTATTTTTAAACTCGTTTTGGGTCCAGATAATTGTACGTTGCCACGGAAGCCCTTGCTATGGAAAGGAATAAAACCTACAAACCAAGGCTGTAGCTTTGCAATTATTTTTGGAAAAGTACTTGGATCCCACAGCCCTAGGACGGGGAGCCGGGGGCCTGGGGAGGGGCCTTGGCTGCTCTTGGCTTCCAGGGGCTGGTCTGGCAGGTGGCGAAGGCAGGAGTTGGGGGTGGGTCCAGGGAGAGGCCACGACCCCGCTGGGGTCCCTGGAGATGCCTGGGTTCTGCTCTGCTTTGCTGTGGCTGTCTGGATCCTTCCCAAGGTACAGCTGTACATAACTGTGTCTGAGCTTAGATTCTGTATGCGGAGGTGGTGGGGTGCGGCGGCCGGCAAGGGCCCGGCCAGGGAAGAGGATCGTGCCGAGGTAGTCGACCAAGTGCAATAGGGGCCGGCGATCGCTGCAGGGGGGGAGGGGGGGCACCACAGCCAGAAGTAACTTATTTTGTACTAGTATCCGCATAAGAAAAAGAATCTGCAGTATTTTCTGTTTTTATGTTTTATTTGGCTTGTTTTATTTTGGATTAGTGAACTAAGTTATTGTTAATTATGTACAACATTTATATATTGTCTGTAAAAAATTGTATGCTATCCTCCTATTCCTTTAAAGTGAATACTGTTAAGAATAATAAAATACTTTTTGTGAATGCCTCTGGCCGGTCTTGTGGGCTCCTGGGCTGCTGAGTCCTGGGTGTGGCGATGGGCAGTCAGACCTAGCGGTCTCTCCGGGCCCAGTGATTTGGAGAGAAAGGCTCCTGGAATAGGGGCTGGGGCCCTGTCTGCCTGGGGCCGGAGGTCCTGACCCCCTCCCCTGAATTGCTCTCATCTGGATTTCCTCATTGTCACCCCCCGGGGGTACTGGTGCCTGGTACTGGGGAAACACCGGGAAGCTGTGGTTTCTCCAGCCTTTGGTCTATGCACTGATCCTTTTCCTGGGGCTCTTGTAGAATCCGACAAGGACCGACCCCCCCCCCACCCCATCCACTTCCTCCCAGATGCTGATCAGCTCTCGTTTCTGAGCTATTTGTTCATCAATACTCCTGTTCACTGACAAATATGATCACCGATGTTTTTGATCACCGATGTCATCGATTGCTGTCATCTTCATTTAACGAGGCTGGTCATTGGAGAGAGCCGCCATGACTGTTATTCTTGGTCAGTGACATGTCCGATCACCAGAGCCTGTGACCATAGACATTCGATTATTAACAACTGATCACCAACACTCAATCACCAATGTTTTATCAATACCTCTGATCAGGGATGTGTGTGGTCACTGACAGCCACAAAATGCCATCACCAGTGTCTTCAGTGATTGTCCAGGCTTACTAGTAATAGTAAGTGTCTCACGAGTGTCTCCTACTACCGATATTCCTCATCGGCACCTCTATTCATAAATTTTTAATATTCAGTGTGTCTGGTGCCAACATCTCTGATGACCACTGCGTTTCCTCAGTATTTCTATTCACCATATTTGTGATCACTGGAGCCTCTTATCTCTCACGTTCTTGATTTCCAATGCATTGGTCTCCAATGCCCCCAATCATTAATGTCCTACTTTGTCCAGAAGCATGATCACCAATGTCACCAATGAATGTTTTTCTAATCATTGATAGATCTGATCACTCATATTTCTCTCCAGTATCTCCAATCACACTATTTTCATCACCAATGTCTCCTTGACAATGACTTCGGTCGCTTGTCTCCATTCACCAACATCTCAAACCAACCACATGCTTAATGACCAATGTCCCTGAACATGGGATCCTCTTCCCATCAAATTTTCTGTTGATGGGGTCACCAGTGATTCTGGTGACTGACAACCCTGGCTCCCCAGTGCTCATCACCCAGCTTTCTAGGGTCCAGCATAGGGATTGTGGAGTCTCATCTTTCAAGTCCCCAGTGACCAGTGTCCCTTATATCCTGATCGCCAGGAGCACTGACTGCCAGCCTCCTTGTCATCAGTATCACCAGCCACCTGTGTCTCTGGTCACTAAATTCTCTAACCATTGCTGCCTTTCATGCCCAGTGGCTCCCCCACCACCAGGATCTCTGGATGGCTCTAGCCATTGAATGTGATCACCTATGTGTCCTCTACACTCAGTCATCAAGGATATGGGGACCAGATGTTTCCTTCACTAACACTCCTATCGCTCACATCCTCAGTCCCCCACGTCCCTGACCAATGACGGATGATATAGCCAATCGATGATCATACTGCTCGCCAGGACCTCCTGATCCTCAATGTATAGCCACCACCTCTCTGATCATGCATTCGAATGATGTCATCTCCCATGATGCCTCTGTCTCTAATTACTAGTCATTCTATTCGTACATCCTTGATAGATGACTTCTTTTGGCCCCAATCACCGTCTCTGGTACCCTGGGTCCACAACGAGAAGGTATCTGATGGCCAAACTCCTTGCTCTCTGATGTCCACGTGGTCCAGGAGGCCCCTCCTTTCATTCTTCCCATCCCAGACTGCTGGTGCTGGCAGGGTGCCTGCTTGGACCCGGGGAAGCAAGGGTCCTGTGGAAGGCAACAGGCCTCCCGTGATGTCCCAGATACCCCAGCCCATCAGGGCAGTGGGGAAGGAGCAACCCTGGAAATCTGACTCAGGAGTCCTCTCTTCCTGCTGCACCATTCTCCCACTGCCTTATCTGCATCCTTTCCCTGTAGAATAAAAACCCGGAGCAGATAGGAACGAGCCCGGTGTGTAGCTAGATGGGCTCCGGCCTGCCTGTCTCAATGCGCAGTGGCCCTCTCAGCCCTTCCCCAGCTCCCGGCATTCCGGTGTCCCCTCCCATCTAGACACAGTGAGGGCAGGGACGGTCCTGCCTTCCCGCACTCTGGCTCTTAACTGCAGGATTGTGTGTCTAGATGATCATGTACTCAGGTGTGCACGTCTGCCCGCCTGTTGAAAGCCTCCTACACACCAGGCACTCTTCTAGGGACGGGAGCTACACCGCTGAATGAAGCAAACAGGAATTCCTGCCCTTGGGGAGCTTACCTTCTATGCAGTAAACACAGTAATGACTCTACCTGGCCTCCGGCAAGCCATCCTATTACCTGGCTTGAATTCCAGAGCCCGGAGACAGAACCTGGGGTCCAGAGCTTTGAGTGCACAACCGGTCCCAGACCCAAAACATAGAGCACAGAGCCTGCCCCCCCCTCCAATCCACAACTTAGAGCTTGGAGCTCAGAATCTAGAACTTATATCCAACTGTGGCCCAGAACGTGGACCTCAGAATCCAGATCGCGGAATGTTGAGCCCAGAACTCAGCCCAAAGGTCCTGAGCATGGACCTTCAAATCCACAGCCTAGAGCATGGAGCTCTGAACCCAAGACTTAGTGCCAAGGACACGGAGCCCTGGACCTAGAATCTAGGTCCCAGAGCAGCAGTGAGGCTGGTCCCGAAGGCCAGAATCCAGAGCTGCACTCCCCACCCCTGCCCCCTGCCATTTCTCTATTACTATCCTGGTCATAGCTCCTTCCTACTACCAAGCAGTATTTTGGAGCACCCAGTGGCAAACACCATAGAAGGGGCCAGAAGCTGCCAGCAAGCAACAAATAGATGAGTGGATTCTCTCTCCCTGCAATGTCAGGTCCGAGAGGGGCCGGGACTGGGTCCGTTGTTCACTCTTGTGTTTCCATCGCCTCTCATGGGCCACAGTAAGTGCTTCCCAAAGGTCTTTTGGGTAGATTCATTCCCTTATCCCACATGTGCTCGTTGACCCTGTTGGTTGTTGGCGTTCTGGGCTGGGGATGAAGCACACACATCTTGCCTTGATGAATCAGCTCTCTCCGGCTGCCAGGAAACTCTCATGAGGGCAGGGGCTGTTTCTGACACAGGCAGCGGCCAGAGCAGGGGAAGGCTGAGATGGCGGTGGTAGGGATCCTGTGTCGAGTGGGGAGCCGGGAGGTTGTGGCTTTGGAGGCCCTAAGTTCAAGACCCAGGCACTCCTGCCCCTGCAGCTTCTGTTCCCTTCCCCATCAAATAATCAGCTCCTAACAATGACTCCTGCCGCCCAGAGTCATTGTGCGGGTAAACAGTTTCGATTTCGTGACCTTAAAGCTCCCAGGCAGGGCCGGGCAGGCAGGCCAAGTGTCGCAAGTGGCCGACTTAGCAGGGAGATGGTGCCTTTATGATTCTGCGGGGGGCCTGGCGCCAGGGCGCCTGGGGTGGGTTGGCCTTTGTTCCATCTGTTTGCACCCAGGTGGGGCTGGCCTGGCCCAGGGCCTGTTCCTCCCTTCCTCCCGCAGGGGCAGGGGTGCTTCTCAGCCCAGCTTCTCATTCTCATTTACTATAGGAAGAAACCAACCCCCCTCCCCCTTTGTAATTTGTAGAGACCATCTCTGTCCTTCTCCAGTCCCTCTTGCTTCCTGGTGACCATTACTAGAAATGAGGAAGTGGGGCGCCTGGGTGGCCCAGTGGGTTGATCCTCTGCCTTCGGCTCAGGTTGTGATCTTGGGGTCCTGGGATCGAGCCCTGCATCGGGCTCTCTGCTCAGCAGGGAGCCGGCTTCCTCCTATCTCTCTGCCTGCCTCTCTGCCTGCTTGTGATCTCTCTCTATCAAATAAATAAATAAAATCTTAAAAAAAAAAAAAAAAGAAATGGGGAAGGCAAATAACCCTCCCAGTCCCCAGGGCCCCAGAGCGTACACTGCCCCAGGGGGAAAAGATTTGAGAGGAATGCCTGCCATCCACCCAACGGAAGGGAAGGACACACTCCCCTGAGAGGCAGGGAAGCAGGCAAACACCCAGGGAGCCCCTCTTAAGGCGAGTGGGCTGCCCTATGTGAGTTTAGCACCAGACAGTAGATCAAAAGTCCATTGTGTGTGTGGGGGGGGAGGTGGGGAATAGGCAAAATGAAAAAGGATTCCAAACTTTATTTGTAAAAACCAACAAGACCAGCACAACTCAGAAAAATTAGGAAGAATAAAGCAAGGCGTGTGTGTAACACATTCCAGTATTAAGATTCTATGATCACAACCTTTCAAACCTGTGATTCTACTGTAAGAATGAGATCAATGGCTCAGACTCCAGTAAGCCCGAAAGAGACCCTATTATTTACAAGATAATGGATGATAAAGGAGGTATCTTGGATCGATGCAAGGGTGGAGGGTTATTCAAGGAAGTGGAGTTGAAACAACTAACTGGTTAGCATCTTACTGCGTGAACACCTAACTCAGAGATCGGAAACCGTGGCCTGTGACTTTCTCCAGCCAGCAGACAAATTCTTTTTTTTTTTTAAAGATTTTATTTATTTATTTGACAGAGAGAGAGAGAGAGAGAGAGAGAGAGAGATCACAACTAAGCAGAGAAGCAGGCAGAGAGAGAAGGTGAAACTGGCTCCCTGCTTCGAACAGAGAGCCCAATGCGGGGCTCGATCCCAGGACCCTGAGATCACGACTTGAGCCGAAGGCAGAGGCTTTAACCCACGGAGCCACCCGGGCGCCCTGCCAGCAGACAAATTCTGATTTGGCTGCACAATGTTTTTGCAAAAGTATGGATGAGTTGCAAAGGATTTTAAATTAGGAGAGTCATTTAAAAAATAGGCAGAAGGTCTGGTCCCAAGGGGCCATGTTTGCCTCTCTCCCCGCCTCCAACTCCACCCTGCCCCCTCCCTTGCCCCATACCTGCCTGGTTCCTGGGGATGCTTTTGGAGTCCTGACATCATCACACATAATCCATCACACATTCAAGATTTATTAAAGAGTCAGTCTTGAAACCAACCACGGCAACCCACCTGGATCGCTTAGGTTGGTTCCCCCACAGAGAACTTGGCAGAGGGACCACAGACCTCAAGGCGAAGGTCAGCCTTTCTAGGAACCAAAGAGGGAAAAGGAAGTTGTTGAACACTTGAGGTGTAAAAGCATGTGCATCAGGGAAGGCGTGGAAGAATAATCTGGGATCATGCTTTTGGAACGAGCTCTGAGATAATTCCAGTTCTACGGCTCGAATGTTGAGTATTCATCCAAACACCTTTTGCACGTTGTTGTTTGTAAGCCAGGAGACTGGATCCAACCTAAATATTCAACCAAAGGGCGCAGGGAGAATATACACCCAAAGGAATTGGAAGCAGGGACTCCGACAGGTATTTGCACACCCGTTTTTATTTGCAGCATTATTCACAAGTGCCAAGAGGTGGAAACAATCCCAGAGTTCATCGGCGAGCGAAGAAGAAACAAAATGTGGGCTAGACGCACAATGGAATGTTACTCGGTCTTAAAGAAGAGGAAAGTTTGGACACATGCTACAGTGTGGATGGACCTTGAGGACGTTGTGTTCAGTGAAAGAAGCCAGTCCCAGAGAGGAAAATACTAGGGGACGGCGTTTATAGGAGGCACCTAGAGTAGTCAGATTCGTAGAGACAGAAAGTAGGGTAGTGGTTGCAGGGGGTCAGGGGATGGGGTGGGAATGGGAGTTAGGATTTCATGGGGACAGAGTTGCCATTTGGGAAGATGACAAAGTTCTGGAGACGGATGGCAGGGCTGGCTGCCTCACAGTATGAAGGTACTCAACACTACTGAGCTGTACACTTCAAAATGGTTAAAATGGTAAATTTCGCGTTAGGTTTATTTTACCACAATAACCAAGGGAGGGAGAGGAGGGAACTATAGGATTTCCCCTACAAAGCCTTTCAAATGCTTCCTGAAGGTTTTGCCTTTAGAGCCAAGTCGCAGAATAGAGGTGTATGTGTGACACGATGACGACAGTGATTACAGCGTGTAAGGGGAGAGAACTGTCACCAAATGTTGACAAACGGTGACATCGATGTCATAGATACTTTCTCTTTATTCTCCCCATTTTCCAGCGATTCTGTAATAAGGTTTAACAGCTTTCATGATAAAAAATAATATTTGACAATGATTATTGCAGAACGAGGGGTTAATTTTGCAAAATATACAAACTCAAACACAAAAACACAATAATAAAAAGACCAACTGTCACGCAGAAAGAGAGGAAAACAAGTGAAAGACACAGCAAGAGGTCCTTCCCATTAGAAATGTAAATAAACATTCCAACATTCCAACAGGTACTCTACCTCTGAAAGGATCAAGTACATGCAAATCATACATGCAAATTACCACTGGCTGCTTCTCTTAGCAGACAAGGAAGGGGCTGGGGATGTGTAGACTCTGGGCACGTCCATTGACAGGAATATTGACCAGAATATTCTGCGTGCTTTCTAGCCCAGTGAGCCCTGCTTAGGTGCGCCTCCTAGAAACACTAGGAAAAGCAAAAACAGTTGCAGGGGGGTTTGGGGAGGTGGGGAAGTAAGTTGCAGAATACATAAAGCATGATTCTTTTTGTCTTTAAAAATATTTGTGTAGGGGCGCCTGGGTGGCTCAGTGGGTTAAAGCCTCTGCCTTCGGCTCTGGTCATGATCTCAGGGTCCTGGGATCGAGCCCCGCATCTCTGCTCAGTGGGAAGCCTGCTTCCCCCTCTCTCTTTGCCTGCCTCTCTGCCTACTTGTGATCTCTCTCCTCTGTCAAATAAATAAATAAAATCTTAAAAAAAATTTTTTGTGTAGAGAGGCGCCTGGGTGGGTCAGTCATTAAGCATCTCCCTTTGGCTCCGGTCATGATTCCAAGGTCCAGGGCTGGAGCCCTGCATCGGGCTCCCTGCTCGGCAGGAAGCCTGCTTCTCCCTCTCCCACTCCTCTCTCCTTATGTTCCCTCTCTCGCTGTCTCTCTCTCTCTGTCAAATAAATAAAAATCTTAAAAAAAATAAGTAAATGAAATAAAAATATTTGTGTAGATATAAAATAATCAGGGAAGATACATAGTTGTTAGTTTGAAGTTGTTAGTTTGGCAAAATGTAGACTACTGAGGAAAAGTTGTTAGTTTGGAGAAGTGTAAACATCCAGGGGCAGTGGCAGTGGGGAGGGGTGGGGGGAGGTACTTTTCACTTTAGACACTCGTGCTATTATTTTAACATGTTGTGGCCATGTGTTGCTGTTTTGACATAAAAAATAATCGTGACAAACACCTGTTTTCTTTTCTCTGCCTTGTTCCTGTTTGGTCTCTCTTCCTGGGATGTTCTCCCTTCAGACCTGCCTGGAGAGCTCCTCTTCATCCTTCAAAACCCCAGTCAGAGATCCTAGAGGAAATCTTACTTGAGTTCTCCTTTCCCTGAACCCCTCAGGGCCTTCCCGGTCCCTAAGCAATGTCACTCGGGTTACAAGGCCTGTCTGTGGTCAGACAGACCTGCCTCTTCCTTGCTGTGCAGCCCTGAGCAAGTGGCTTAACTTTTCTGAATCCTGACTCCTCACCAATAAAACAAGACCACACCTTGCAGGGTGTTTTAAGGATAATATGAGGATGGGCAAAGGGTATTCAGTTCTTGGAGAAGCCACCTGGCCAGGAGACCTTCTTCTAATGCTATTTCAGCCCATTGGGTTTCAGACTGAGCCCCCACAAGCTTCTTCACTTCCAGAGCCCAGGGTGTTTGGGGAGCCCGCCTGCCCTTTCGGTTCTTCTTTCCCATGCACCCCCTAAGGCTATCAGGGTCCCTTAGGAGTGTGGTGGATACCCGGCTAGTGCTTCCATATTCTCCCCCAGCGTGCCCCCAACCAGTCAGGGTCCCCACAGATCATCCCTCCTGTACAGCTGGGTAAACTGAGGGCCAGGCAGAGATGGGGTCTCGTTTCCTGGGAGGGGACAGAGCAGGATGGCTCCCACTGGTACTCAGGCTAGAGTTGGGGGGGTTTCCTCCTCGAAGAGGGGACTTGGCGGACCCTGCGCAGCTGCTTCCTTCCACCGCCCCCTCTGGCCCTCCCCAGCCCACACGGCTGGGCTCCCTGGGGGACTCTGGGAAAATGCTGTCCTTGCTCCTTCTCCCTGCCCCTCCCCACTCAGGTTCCGCTGTGCTGATCTGGGGCGCGTGGTTGGGATCCAGGTTTCCCAGGCTTTGAGGGGACGCTGGGATGGGCCCCTCCCTTTGTTCTGAATTCAGGAATGGAGGGGATGTTGTTACACAAGCCCCCCCCCCCCACACCACTGGGACCATCTGGACTCCAACCCTCGGCCCTCTTCTCCACTGTGCACTCTCCATCCCTTCACCTGCTCTGGATGTTTCGTGCCTTCCTTTTTTTTTTAAGATTTTATTTATTTTTTTGACAGAGAGAGACACAGCAAGAGAAGGAACACAAGCAGGGGGAGTGGGAGAGGGAGAAGCAGGCTCCCTGCAGAGCAGGGAACCCAATGCGGGGCCTCGATCCCAGGACCCTGGGACGACAGACGATTAATGACTGAACCATCCAGGCACCCCTGCTCCTGATCTTTCTTAAGCTTTTTATTTCAATTTATTTCGATTTTGAACTATTTCAAAATATAGCAATACTACAACAAATGCCCAGGTACCCCTCAGTATGGGTTTTCTGTGCTGCATGGGAAATCACCACCGGCTTAGCTGCTTAGAACCATGCACATGAATTACCTTACCATCTCTGCAGATCAGAAGCCCAGGCATGGCTTAGTGGGGTCCTGAGCTTCAGGTCCCACAAGGCTGCCTGCTGTCAAGCTCTTGGACCAGATCTAGCTTCTCAACAGACGCTTGACTAAGGAAGGGTCTGCTCTGCTTCTAAGTGTCCTCAGGTTTTAGCACAAGGTTTTAGCCTTGCAGCTGGGGGACTCACGGAAGCCTGCTCCTCCAAAGCCAGGCACAGACAGACACCCTGCGGACAGTGGCCAACATATGCAAGTTTTAGATAATGTCCCGCAATCCTGGGAGTGACATCCTATCCTCTTTGCCATATCCTGTTGCTTATACACAAGCCCCAGACCCCGCCCACCAGAATGGAGGCAACTCGAAGTACCGCGGATGCACTCAAGTTAAGAAAGGAAACACTGAATCGTGGAACACTACACCAAAAACTAATGATGTACTATATGGTGACTAACATAATGTAATAAAAAAATTAATTAATAAAAAAAAGAAAGGAAGAAAACATTACGGGATATCGCCTGCCTGCTACCTCCCCAGAAGTAGCCAGGACTTTTCCACTCCCTTGTATGTTACATTTTTACGACATATGTATGAATCGTTGTGCCACAGATGATATTATCCTGCATGTTTTTACATTTTGTATAAACGATATCCTAACGGTAGATTTTTGTCTATGACTTACTTTTTTTGTTGTTTGCTGTCATGTTTCCGATACGCTTTCACATGAATATATGAAGTTCTGGTCCATTCATTTTTCACGGTGGTTATGCTATTTAAGATAATGCAATGTGGGGCGCCTGGGTGGCTCAGTGGGTTAAGCCTCTGCCTTCAGCTCAGGTCATGGTCTCAGGTTCCTGGGATCGAGCCCCGCATCGGGCTCTCTGCTCAGCAGGGAGCCTGCTTCCCCCTTTCTCTCTGTCTGCCTCTCTGCCTACTTGCGATTTCTTTCTCTCGTCAAATAAAAAAAATGTTAAAAAAAAAAAAAAAAGAAAATGCAGTGGATTTGCCCATCCTCCTGCGTTTCATTCTAAATGGGTACAGGTAGCTTCTCACTACTCCACTGCCATGCGTGAGCGTTTCTCTGGGAGCATACATACACCGACATGGGGAATCACTGAGTCCAGGGACTGGGCACCTTCACATCTATGAGATAAGGCCAAGGCATTTTCCTAACTGGTAGTTCCAATTTACATTCCCACCAGCAGGATATGGGAATTCCGGTTGCTCCACATCCTTGCCAACACTTGGTGATGTCAGACTTCGACCTTTTTACCCGTCTGTTGGGTACAAAGCAGAATATCATCATTGTGGAGACACCTCTCTAGAACATGCAATTGATCACGTTCTCCCCATGCCTCAAATCCTCCTAGGGCCTCTCCAGCTCGGGTCTGGCATCTGAGCCTTGTGTGACCATTATAGTCCCGGGTCCTCTACAGCCCCCAGCCCCCCTCACTCACCTCTGTCCCAGACAAGTGTTTTCCCACCAGGCGAGGCTTTGTGCACGCTCTTCCCTCCTTGTGAACTGCCCCAACATTTCGAGGCTCCTGTTTTATTAAGAAATACATAACCGAACAGGTCACTCATGTGTTTTAAAAAGTCACGTTAAAGAAACGAATGCCTTAGGCACACTAAAGATACAAAAGCAATAGAACAGTGCTCATCAAATGATGGTTTCGGGGTTCAGACCAGAGTTTCCACCTCAACACCACTGACATTTGGAACTGGATCATTCTTTGTGGGAGAAGCTTGTTTGGTACATGGCAGGATGTTGGGAGGCTTCGCCCCATGAGATGTCCATAGTAAACCTCTCCCTCCCAACCCCCCACCACCAAGTCATGATAATTAAAAATGTCTCCCGTCATGGCCAAATGTCCCCTCCTGGGGAGGGAGGACTGACTCCACGGTGAACACTGATGTAGAAAGAGATTTATTTGTAATGCACCCAGTCTGAAAGTGCAGCACATTTTCAGTCCCATGACTAACATCTTCCTACCTGGAAACATTTTTTCTATGGCGGAGCAAGTTATGTCATTTGGAAAGGATCTCTCAGTCTAAATCCACGGACCTTCATGTGTGTGAGGTCACAACCAGAGGCCAATGTCACCTTTCCAGGTAGACCCTGCCCAGGTGTCCCGTCCTCTGCTCAAGCCTTCCCAGATGCCCCCAGACAGGTGTCACCTCCCCTCCAATGCTTGTTGCGGTTGCTTTCATGTGTTTGTGTGTGTCTGTTCCCTTTCCCACAGCCTGGGGTTGGGAGGGCCCTCGTGGGTGGAGAGAAGGGAGTCACAGCTGAAATCCAGGCCAGTGCAGGGAAGACTCATGGACCTGCATGGCAGATTGTGTAGAAGTTACCTAAGCCTTTCTCTAGTTGACCCAGTGCAACCCAGATGCGCACTGGGCTCCTGGTGAGCAGGCCTGGGGAGGGACCTGGGGAAGGCTGGGGAAGAAGAAAAACAGTTCTGGCCAGAGGTGTGGGCCAGATCTCCCCAGCTGGGATGGGTAGGGGCATCTCTGGAGACATTGTACCCTAATGCCCAGGCACAGCAGAACTGTGGGCCTCGTGGGAGGCCCGGGGGAGTTCATGTGCACGTGTGTACATACGTGCAGGGGTGTGGATGCCTGACACACATGTGGAGGTGTGGGGGGCCCTATCAGCCTGTCTGAGAGAGAAGCCTCATCACTCTAAGCCCTCCTTCCACTTTGTTTCTTTTTATGGCATCTATCACTACCTGACTTTGTATTAGATGTGTATTCGTTATCAGTTTCTTGGGTCTCTCCCACTAGCTGGCAACTCCATGAGGGCAAAACCCTGGCTAGCATGTTCACTGGCGTATATATGCCTGCACACCCAGAAGAGTGTCTGGCTTCTAGTACACCTATGCATAGGAGCTCAAGAAATAGGTGGAGGAAGTGGATAGATGAAGGGCTGGCTGGATGGGTGGGTGGGTGGGTGGATGGATGGATGGATGGATGGATGGATGGATGGGTTGGTGGGTGGATAGATGGGTGGTTGGATGAGTGGATGAGTGGATGGATGGATGGATGGATGGATGGACAGATGAGTGGGGGGGTGGATGGATGGATGGATGGATGGATGGACAGATGAGTGGGGGGGTGGATGGATGGATGGATGGATGGATGGATGGATGGACAGATGAGTGGGGGGTAGATGGATGATGTGTGGATGGGTAAGTGGATGGATGGATGGACGGATGGACAGATGGACAGATGATTGGGTGGGTGGAAGGATGGATGGGTAAGAAGGATGGATAACTCTGGGTATGAACGTGTGCATATGCATGTAGGCCTTGACTCTGGAAGATATTTTAGGCTTCTTTGTTCTATACTCTTTCCAGAAAGACCCAGGAAGCCTGACATCCCGGAAGATGCAGAGGTCCAGAGGTATTATTGGAGGCTGTGGGGGTTGAATCTTCCTGGAGGCTTAGGACTAGCTGTTGGGAGTAGGATCAGAGCCCTGCCCAGGGTTGCTCCCTGCGGGGGTACCTCCCTGTCTGGCACTGAGCACTCACTGTCCCTCGGCCTGTCGGGTCACCCAGCACCTGACCAGCTCTCCATCAGCTCACCAAGTTATGTGTCCACCTAGCCTTCTACCCATTCTTCTATGGACCTGCCCATCTACCACTCCTTCCTTTCACTCATCTGTCTGTCTGTCTTTCCATCCATCTGTCTATCCACCCATTATCAACATTGCCATCATTAGGCTAGCAAACCCATATACACAGCGTTTCCTTTGTTCTAAGCTGTTCTCGCAGTGACCCCATGAGGAAATGGGGTCTATTACTAAATGGAAATGCTACTATTACTCCCGTTTTACAGATGAGATGTGGCAAGTGAGACACAGAGAGGTTGAGTGACTTCCCCAAGAACACACAGCTGATAAATGGCAGAGCTGTCTGACCTGACAGGCTGAGTTCTGAACCCCCCAGTTTTCTGTTCATCCATTCATCTATCCACCCTCATAGCTGTCCGTCATTCAGTCCCTTCACTCACCTGTCACTGTCCATCCAGTGGCCCATCCATCGCTGTCACCCATCCATCCTGAAGGTAATGCAGTTAGAGAACCAGGGGCCCTGAGGGGAGAGAAGGCCCGGACTGCCCATCTGGTCGGGCCCGGGTGGGCTGCGGGGGTGGGGTGGGCAGCCCCAGGCTGGGCAGGGCTGCATGAGGCTGGAGGGAATTAGCAGAGCGACTGCTAGGATCATCTAATTAGGAACGCTAGTGATAAGCAGATAGGATCGAGGGTGATTAGAATCCTTTTAAAAAGCTACTCCATTAATTACAGAGACAGAGAGGGGCCTCTGGCTGCTCAGAATACCAATTGGCTGTCTAATCGGCCTCCATCAGCTCACCGAGGGAGGGTTCCTGGGACCGCTGTGTGACCTTGGGTGTGCCCTGCCCTCTCTGGGCCTCCCCGTGCCCAGGATCAGGCTCTGCTTGAGATCATCTGGTCACCCCAGATCCTCTTTCTCTAACCGGGCCAGGGCTCAGGGGGCAGGCCTGAGCCTGGGGACCCGGGACATCAGAGACTGCAGGCCAGGGAGGCTAGTGGCAAAAGGAGGAGTTTCTATACCCCACTGACGAATGAGGACAGATAAGCTCAGAGAGGGAAAGTGGGCAAATGGCCAGTGAGAGTCAGAAGCGTGGGGCCCCGAGCTAACGTCATGCCTGCACGTCCCTGTCTCCTCATGAGACTCTGAGGGGGCACCCCGAGGCCCCGACTGCTGGCACTTCCAGTGTTGGGTTTCAGGGGACACTAATCAGAGTCATTTTCAGAAGGGCAAATCACCTCTGCGAGCTGCCAGGTCCCACACCTGCCTTTGTGGGAAGCTTACCCTCCGTAGCCCTCGGGAAACTGGAGAGGGTCTCCTAGCTTCAGGGTACCTTTGGCCATGGGGAGGTAGGATCTCCCTCTCCGTAGTCTGCCCGTCCCAGAAGCCTACCAAGTGCCCGGCCCTCTAAGCCCTGGGGCAGCCGTGAATCTGGGGGGTCTCCAACCCTGTGTCCCTCCCAGCTACCTCCAACAGACCACCCCGGAGTGGAGCCTCAGGCGGGGCGAGGGCCTGGGGTCAGCGCAGTGCAGAGACCCGGCTGGGTGGCCAAGAAAGCTCTTCCCTGGAAAGACAGTGCAGGCAAGCACACGTCTCAGGCGAGGCAGGGCGAGGGGAGCCTGGGTTGAGGGGACGTGTCTGTGGGGTTTGAGGGCGTCTCTGTTCATCCACCCACCCATCCACGCTCGTAGCTGTCTATCATTCGGGACCTTGTCTCTTAACTTGATGTAACCACCCACACTCTGCTCCGATTACCTTGTTAGGGGACCCTCAGGCTTCCCTTGTAGTGATGTCATTGTTGCCAATCCCCTCCCCCGACCAATGTCACATTACCCCATCACCATTAATGCACCAGTGTCCCTCCCTTCATCGTCATCGCCAGCACTACTCCCCTCATCCCCACCGTCACTGTCACCATCAGTACCACGCTGACCATCTCTGCCTCAACCAATATTATCACGTCACGATCGTCACTCCACTGCCACCGCCATCACTGCCACCATATCCTGCTTGACATCACCTCCATCACCTAGACCAGCATCACCGTTCTGTGACCTCCATGACGCCCATCGCTGCCGTTGCCATGCCCAGCATCATCACCGTCACTGTCACCACGGCCACCGTGTCACCTCTGACGCCATCTCCACCGTCAATCACCATAACCGCCCGTCTCCACCTCAACCAGTATTCGCATTACCTTGACCACCAGTATGGCCCTCATCACCATCGCGACCGCCATGAGCATAGCTGCCATCGCTGTCGCCAGCACCACCTTCACCTCCGGCAACGCCACCGTTACCATGACGACCATTCCCGTCGCCACCATCACCTGCAACACCACGGTTTCCACCCCGACCGCCTCCCTTCTCGTTACTACCATCACCATCCCCTCCGTCCCCTCTGCCATCACACCGTCCCCACCGTCTGCACCGTCGCCATTACCATGAGCCCGCCCACACCGCCACCACCACCACCTCCCTCGGAGCCGCTGTCACTGTGACCACACCGTGCAGTTGGTGACTATAACAGGTATGAAGACATTTAAAAGAAGTTTTTGCAACCATAGGACGACCGGGGGGCGTAAAGATCAGGGACACAAGTCATTGCTGCTCTGGTGTCAGTGGATCTCAAGAGCTCGCTTGGAAGCTGCTGGAATCTCACGCTATTCCAGGAAGCTCCCCGGAGTTGCTCAGCCCGTGGCTCTGAAGCCGGGGCGCCTCGGAGGATGGCCCGGGAGTTGCTGCAAACTTCCGGTCGTCACCTGCCTTCAGCTTCTTTCTCTTTCCAAATCGCGTGCATCGGCAGACTCCACCTGGGAACCACGTGCGTAAGGGGATCCTGGAGAATTTCCCCTAACTCTCTAGGCGCGGAGGAGACCGTTGGGGAGTGCGGTGGACGCCACGCCTGCCACGTCATTGCCAGTGGCGTCAGCACGGTTGCCAGAGCACACTGTGCTCCCACCGTCGTGACCCCCTCCATGGCTGTCACAGCTCCCCTCCACCACGCGGCAGGGGAGCACAGGCAGCACCAGAGCCACCGGCTCCTTCAGCCCCGCAATCGCCGGCTGCTTACTGCAGGATCGCCCACTTCCTCAGCCGGTCGGGCCCCTCCAGCTACTGCTAGAGACTCGCGGAACCTTCCTGAAGGGAGCACCATTCATTCCCCACCCCACTGGTGCTGGCCTGGGCCACGTGGCATGAGCACGGGTGACATATGTCACCTCCCGGGAGAAGTTTTCAGCTGCACTCCACGTGCCTTCCAGCTCCCACCCTCTCTGCCACGAGAATGGTATGTTCCAGACCCGAGCGCTCCCTCATCCAGGATCTGGAAGGAGAACCCGGGTGAGCTGGAGCCCCAGCGAAGTGGGCAAGGGCGAAAGGTCTGTCATGAGGCTCCGAGATGGGGGAGTCGTTACTGAAGCAAAGCCGTCCGACACGCAGCTGGCACCAGCCCCCTGCCTTCGTCCCTATCACCGCCACCAACGTTCCCACCCCTAGGACCACCGCCACCGCGGCCAACCTCCCCGGTAGTGCCCCTAGCAGCCCTTCTGCCACCTCCCTGTCACACCTCCACCATCACTATCAACAGCACCTCGACCACCGTCGGTCCCCAGTCCCCTCCTCCACTGTCACCTCCAGGCGTCAACTCTCCACCACAGTAGGCATGACTACTGTCGCCACCACCGGCGCCTACTCCCCCATTATCAACTCCACCATCACCACCATCGCTGTTCTCCCTCTCACCACTGCCTCCACATCAGCACATCTACCCTAATCACCTCTCCCGCTACTCCTTTCCTCTACCAAAGCGACGTGCATCGGGTGTTAGCCCCTGGGGGTGCACAGACAGGGGGCATGGAGGACGGGTCGTGCTCCCGGTAAGGTGGGTTGGGGTGTTGACTGCGTCTGTCACTCTAAGTTGGGCTTGCAAAGTGTCTCCAGGTTCTGCTTTCGTTCCTCCCGGCATTTGGGACTGGCTAGAAGCTGCTGTCCCCTGCTTGGGGCTGGGAACTCGGTACTGATGAGTATGGAAGGAACAGAGAGAGAGAGAAAGAATGCAGAGAGGGGTAAGGACTGTAGAAAGGAAGAAGAGAAGGAAGGGAGGGGGGAAGGGAAGGAAAGGGCAGAGAGGGACGGGGGAGAGAAGGAAGCGGAATAGAGTATTCTCTTAGGTAAGAGTTAGTGATCCCAATAGTGCTGCTCCTCCTTGGTGCAATTCCTCGGTGGGTTAGCATATGTTCCATCTTCACCGGAGTGCGGTGAGGGGAAAAAGGGACTAGCTGTCAGTTGGTACTCTTAGCTGCTATTTCGAAATACGATCTAACATTGGATCAAGAATTAAAGAAATGTAAATGTCCATTTTTGTACATACATACAAATGTAATGTAAATGTAAATACCCACCTAACTCACTCACCTTACTAGCCTTCCAGGGCTGCCATGGCAAATTATCACAAACTAGGTGACTTAAAACAACCAAAAGGCAACGTCTCACCGTTCTGGAGGTCAGAAGTCCAAGATCAAGGTGTTGGCAGGGCTGCACTCCCTCCTTGAGGCTTCTGGTGACTGCGGGCTCTCCCTGTGCTGCCTCGCCTTCCCCTCTTCTTCTGTGTGACTCCGTAAGGATGCTTGTCATCGGACTGGGGACCCACATACATAATCCAGGATGCTCTCGTCTCAACATCCCTAATTTAATTCCATCTACAAAGACCCCTTTTCCAAATAAGATCACATTCGCAGGTTCCAGCGCTTAGGACAGAGGCATTGCTTTTGGGGGGCTACCATTGACCCCCCTGTGCTCACTAGTCACACTTATTATCTGGATTTTTTCTTGCCAGAACTGAGTGGAATGCTTCTTTTTATTTGCTGTCCTCAGACAGTGCTGGGTTTGCTTCTCTCTCCCTCTCTCTCTCAAGGACATGCTGTGTGACCTTGAGTACATTCTACACGTCCTTGTTCATTCAACCAATGTCTACGGATTTCCAGTTCCACTGACGAACACGCCTGCCTTCGTGGGGCTTACCTCTGAGGATCTAACCTGATAGAGAGGCACAAGATGAATGAACCCCTTCTCCCGCCGCCCTGCCCGATTTCCTCTTGGGGCCCCCCTCACTCCATCCCAACAACCCAGCCAACGGGCTAAGTGGACATATCCCAGGAAGCCCGCCAGCCCCTCCCCTGACCATGGCCGTCAACCTGCATTGCCCACCTAGGCCCGATCCTGGGGCCAGCCCCGTCTCTGCTCCTTGGCTCCCGGGAGCTTGGCCCACAGACCTGGCATGACCAAGCTCCAAATTCTCAGCCTGCCAAGGACCCGACCTGGTCGGCAGGGGCAGGCCAGTGTGCCGGGGGGCTGGAGCGGGGTGCTGGTGCAGAGCTGGGGGTGCGATTTGCCCCGCCCATGGGGCTGATGTCACAAAGGGCCCAGCCTCTGCTCTGCATGGGGGGTCTGCCCCTGGCCTGGCCCCACTGTGGCAGTGTCCCCCTCCCCCACCCCTCTCAGTGGAGGCGCCCATCCGTCCCTGAGAGCTGGTACTATGAAAAGGTAAAGTCGCCGGGCAGAGCCACGCCCGGAGCCAGCAGATTCCAGCAAGGCCCCGCTGAGGGACCCCCACCAACTGCTGCCTCCTCTGAGTCCATCCCGGCCCCCTGGGCCCCGGCGCCCACCTCGCCTCCACCCCCGCCCTCCCCTTGGCATGGCCAACTACTACGAAGTGCTGGGAGTGCAGTCGAGCGCCTCCCAGGAGGACATCAAGAAGGCCTACCGCAAGCTGGCCTTGCGCTGGCACCCCGACAAGAACCCCGACAACAAGGAGGAGGCCGAGAAGAAGTTCAAGCAAGTGTCCGAGGCTTATGAGGTCCTGTCCGACTCCAAGAAGCGCTCCGTGTATGACCGCGCTGGCTGCGACACCTGGCGGGCCGGTGGCGGGGCCAGCGCCCCCTACAGCAGCCCCTTTGACACGGGCTACACCTTCCGGAACCCTGAGGACATTTTCCGCGAGTTTTTCGGCGGCCTGGACCCCTTCTCGTTTGACTTCTGGGACACCCCTTTCAACAGTGACCGTGCTGGCCGGGGCCACGGCCTGAGGGGGGCCTTCTCCGCGGGCTTCGGCGAGTTCCCGGCCTTCATGGAAGCCTTCTCGTCCTTCGACACCCTGGGCCGGGCCGGCGGCGGCGGGGCCAGCCGGGCCACCTTCTCGTCCACGTCCTTCGGTGGCTCGGGCGCCGGCAGCTCTGGCTTCAAGTCGGTGATGTCGTCCACTGAGATGGTCAACGGGCACAAGGTCATGACCAAGCGCATCGTGGAGAACGGGCAGGAGCGTGTGGAGGTGGAGGAGGATGGGCAGCTCAAGTCAGTGACCATCAACGGCAAGGAGCAGCTCAAGCGGGTGGACAACAAGTGAGCCCCTGGCCGCCCCTGGGGGGGCCACTCCCGCCCGCCGTGCACAGGCCGCCCTTGTGGCTGATGGTTAATAAACACACAAAGTGAGTTCATGGAAACAGCTGGCCTGGGTGTGAGGGGCACGGGGATCTGCTGGGCCGCCGGGGGTGGGGGCAGCCCCCACGCAGGGGAGAGTGTGCACTTGGGCCCATGGGCGCCCCCTCCACGCCCGGCTGCACTAGTGAGAGCTGGCGCACGCATGCCTCCAGCTCCGTGTCTCACCCCTGGGCCCCTCAGTGACTTGTCATGCAGCCAACGTGCCAAACCCAAGTCACATCCCGTCTCCTGCTTTGCTGCAAGCCTGCGGTGGCTCCCTCTGCTCTAAGCATAAAGACCTCAGGCCTCGTCCTTCCCGGGAGGCTGTGGTGGCTCGCCCCCTGCATACCTTCCTGGTCTCACCTCCCTGCAACCCTTACCCTCTGAGCTCCAGACACACTGGCCAACCCCTCTAGTCCTCCACTGAACCAAATGCCTTGCAACCTCAGGGCCTTTGCACATGCCGTTCTCCCTGGTCTATGCCCACTCATCTCGAGGCTTTTGCTCAAGGATCCCTTCTTTGAGGAGGCCTTCTCCGACACCGCTCTTCTGAATTAGTTCTCCACTTACCCAACTCTAAAGGCCCCTCATTTGTTTCGCCCTGGCCCTTACGGGTTGTCTATGGGACTACGGAGAGATATGTGCCTCCCTGACTACACTGCAGGTCCAAGGGAGGAGAGCCCGTTCCTACTTTGTTGCTTACTGTATCCCCAAAGTCTAGAGCAATGTCTGGCACTAAGGGACAAGTCACGTAGTTATTAGAAGAATGACTGTTTCTAGATGTGGGTGTGTGAGTGAGTGTTGGGGTGTTGGGGGATGTGTGCTGATCCCAGGCAGGCCAGAGCGAGACCAAATGTCGGGGAGGAAATGGGTGCTGGAGCACGAGCTGGGAGGTCCTGGGTCCTGTTTAGGACTCAGGAATACAGTTTGGGGTGAAGGCTTTTGCTTGCCTCTGTAGAGCTCATGACTGGGCCCCCAGGCTGGACTTCAGGGCAGGCTATCGGCCCGATGTTCTAGCGGTGGGTGCCACCAGCCAGGGAGGTGGTGAGCAGCTTCTGAGCAGTCTTCTGGGCAGAGGGACAAGTAGGAGGGAAGGTGAGGCCCGCTATAGGCACACCAGATCGTGGACACGTACGGGGCCCCCCGGCAGGTGTTCTGAGCACTGGGACCCTGTTGTGTGATTTCTCCAATGACCCTTAAGTAACCCTATGTGGTGAGGGGGGAGGGGAGACTGTAGCCTGAGGGTCACGTGTGCGGACACTGACGCCCACATGTTTGCCTGGTCTGTGTAGCCCGGAGAAGGGCAGGATGGTTGATTTCAGTCTGCTGCCCCACTAGACCATAAGCTCCGCAAAAACAGGAGCTCTGATCTTGTTTTTTGCTCACCTCTAGCCCCTAGCCCAAGGTATGACTAGAGTAGATACTCAGTAAATACTTGTCGTATGAAGGTTTTTGTGTGGGCATGCTTGTGTGTTTGTGAGCCCGAGTGAGGTCTCTACAGCTGGGCCACAGGGCTCTGTCCTCAGCCTTGTGTCCCTAATGAGGCACTAAGGCTTTGAAGGAGCAACAAAAGGCACAGACCTCACGTTCTCAGACACACTCAGTTGGCGAACTACCGGTTCTGATATTTCTACATCAGAAATAAGGTGACCAACCCTTGAAACTGGAGCAAATACCATAATTTTGCTTTAAAGAGAAGGAACTCAAGCTGGGGAGACCTGGCTGTGTCAGCCATGGGTGGACAGGGAGCTGGACGTCTTAGTGGGCCACAAGCTTTGCGTGACTGAAGGTGTTGATGAGGAAGTGGCTAGGAAGTTGCACGGGACCTCGGGGAATAGATAGCTCTTCGGTTCAGAATTCTTTTTTTTAAATTTAATTTTACTTTTTCAGTGTTCCTAGATTCATTGTTCCAGGCCCTGCTCCAGGAGAGGGGCAGGAGCGGCCTGGGGTGGGTCCAGACGGGGTGGCTAGGGTGGGGAGAAGGTTGAAGACCCCATCCTAGGAGCAGCTGGGGAGAATCAGCTTGGAGAAAGGCAGCCTCGCAGATTCCATTTGCTGTCCCCAAGTCTCTGCAAGGCTCCTGGAGGCCCAGAGAGCAGAGGGGTCTGAGACCCAGGGATCAGGCCTGGGAGCCACCGGAAGGGCTGGGTATTACAGGGAGCAGGTCCCAGCCTTATGAAATTGGAAATTTCTCTAAGTGACTCCCCTAAGGGGAGTGAGTTTCCCGTCACGGGAGGGGTGACAGTGCTGAGTCCTGATTCCCTGTGGGCCCGTGGAGTGCCAGTTCTTTTAAAGATATTGTTACAGTGTTCTTTTTTTTTTTTTGAAACAATCCCAATCCAAGTTACGGATGGGTTATGCACTTTTAATTCATTGCAAATCAAGAAATATGTATTGAGCACTTACTACAGGCCAGGCACAGTTCTAGGGCCTGGGGATACAGCAGTGGGTGAAACGGACCCCTGATGGGGCAGATGTTCTCCTGGGGAACCAGGGCACGAGCAGGTGTGTAGAACCTTGCCCCGAGTCGTAATGAACACTAGAGGAAGTACTGGCAGGTAAGCTCATAGATGAAGGACGGGGTCAAGGGTGTGGGCATGGGAGCGTTCTGTCGGGTGCTTCTGCCCTGCCCTGATGAGGAACAGGTGAAGGCGGATAGACACAGTCCCATTTAATACTCACACTGTCCCAGATTGGTCGCTGACCCACATCACATAAAGAGGAAACTGAGGCCCAGAGAGGAGAGTCGCAGAACTGGCAGGTGGCTGAGCCAGAAATTTCATCCCGGGTATTTTGACTCCAAAGGATTCACCTTTCAAATAATAATAGTAACAATAACCATAAGAACTGCAGGAACCAAGGTCAGTGTGCCCGTGTGTGGGTGCGTGTGCATGTACGTGTGTGTGCCTGTGTGTGCACACGTGTGTGTCTATGAAGTACTGGCGTGCTGGCAATTCCTGTTCCCTAGGGGCGGGAGTGGAGCCAGTAATGCAGGTGATTCCAGGTGCCAGCGTTCAAGGCTGATTTGTGATGAGTGTCTGGTTCCCAGGCTGGGAAGAGCGGAGTGTGAGCGAGGCCAGGAAAGTGCCGTGCTTTGAGTGCCGATCGGGTTGGGACCTGAGCAGATCTTACTCACCTATGCCTCTCAACTCCCAGCCTGGCAAGTTGTAGATGTCTGTCCAATAAATGATGGGAAATGAAAGAAGGTGGGAGCACACTGTTCCAGGGAACAGCAAGAACCAAGGGGTGTGCTCAGAGGATAGTGTTTGGAGATCATGAGAAGAGAAACTGCTGGGAGGCCATAAACCTTGAGGGGAGGGTGAGACCCGGTCAGAGACCTGGTCAAAGACCCGGGAGGAATTCGTCCGCATTTCCAGATGCACAGCTAGGCAGAAGGACACTCATAGTGGTGGCAGGGAGGCAGGGAGGCAGGGCTGGAAGCCCAGAGGTGGCCTGGGTGCTTTTCCCCAAGGGGAACCTGTTGAAGGCTCTTTTTTTTTTTTTTTAAATTTTATTTATTTAGACAGAGAGGAGAGAGATCACAAGTAGGCAGAGAGGCAGGCAGAGAGAGGGGGAAGCAGGCTCTCTGCTGAGCAGAAAGCCCGATGCGGGGCTCGATCTCAGGACCCTGAGATCATGACCTGGGCCGAAGGCAGAGGCTTTAACCCACTGAGCCACCCGGGTGCTCCTGAAGGCTCTTTTTTTTAGGAAGTCAAGGGGCATCACCCCAAGATCTCTAGGGGTTGCAAAGCTCCTCGGGTGCTGCAAGTGCCCTGGCCAAGGGGACACAGTAGGTCACCTGGCCATTGACCACACCTCCAGGCTCAGCCTAACCTCTGATTTCTCGAGTCCTGCCTCCAGGAGCCCCTGGGACAGGCCAGCAGCTGGAGGTCTCCTAACCACGTTACTGGAGGAACAGGAGAGCCCCATGACGCACAGAAGGTTGCACCCCAGCTCCCAGCCCTGCAATGGGACTAACTTCATCAAAGCCCCCACTACAGCATTAACCACCTGACCCTGTGCCCCTGCCGACCTGCTAATTTCACCAATTACTGGCCAACCGCGGCTGCATCAAGTGGCCCCGCTTAGCTCAGACAGCTGCTGAGCCAATTCAATTACAGCCCAGCAGCCCAGGCGGCCGCGTGGTCCTGGAGCTGGGTGCACGGCGGAGTTGAGGGTGCACCGCGGAGATCCGGGTGTTTGCAAGGCACTGGTGCCTAACCGCCCTCAGGGTCCCAGGGCCAAGGTGCTGCTGCGCTCCCTTCCTTTCACCAAGCCTGGCACATGAAACCAGTGCCTTCCCTCTCCAGCCTGGACCCGTGATAGATCTTGGCATTACCCTCCCAAACTCATCCCGGGGCTGCCGAACACCTGGCTAAGCGTGTGCCATGGCTGTGACCGCTTTGCTGAATCCTGTCTCAACCCTTAGCTCCATTTGCCACATTGAGAAACCAGAGCCGGGACAGGTTGAGGTGCAACTAGGGATGTACACCCAAGATCAAGTTCAACTCCCTAGATGGGCATTTGAGGTACCTGCTGTGTTTCCAGCCGCACATGTCTCCCTCCCCACAGGCACTGACTGCCCAGCATCTACGTCTTGTGCCTTCTGTCCCTGCACCTGAACCTGCCTCCTCATCTCCTTTGGGCCTGCTAAATTCATCCTTGGAGGCCTCGTCCCAAGTCACCTCTTTGGGGAGGCCTCACCAAGCCCCGCGGGAGCAGGATAGTCTGGCCCAGGGAACCCCCACTAGCCAGCAGGCACACCCTGGCTTGGACCAGCTGGTTGGGTCCGGCTCCATTCCACTTCTCATTCAGGAGTGCCCCAAGGCGGGGGTTATGTGGAGGGCCCTCTTCTGGCCCGGCCTCCAAGGGGCTCCTAAGGGGTGAAGGGCCCACTTTCAGAATGTAGCTCCTTACTCCCATTGCTGCCTCCTGGATCCCCCCATCACTCCCCTGGGCATTGTGCCAGCCTCCTCCTTGGTCTCTCAGCCGCCTCCCTTCTGCTCCTTCATCCTGTTCTTATCCCAGCAGCCAGAAGGATTTTGTGAAAAACAGTTTGAGGAGGTACTCAAAGTAAATAAAATCTAAAGTCCTCATGGCAGCTACAAGGCCCTGTGTCCTCTGGCCCCCAGGACATCCCTGGTTTTCTCACTGCGAGTTCTGCTCCAGCCCTACCTGCCTCCTCACCATCCCGCACACATACCTGTCATGCTCGCCTCAGGACCTTTGCACCGGCTGTGCCCTCTGCCTGCAACACTCCTCCCAGAGTTCCATGCGTCCCCTCTCTCCACACCTGCCTTCAGGTCTTTGTGCATCTCCCCATGCCTCCCTCACTCTCTGTGCTGTAGTCCTGCCTCAGGACCCACTGCCTGAAACACCCCTCCCCACTCAACTCCTACCAATAGCCACTCCTGCAGGTAGACCTCAGACTTAGGCAGGATCCCCCTCCTCCACCCCTCACTCCAGGGTCCCCACATCCCTTCTGGGCCCCTGGCTGTCTGAAGGGACCCAAATCTTATGGGGAAGGAGTGGGCTCCCCATCAATGGTTGGACAAGATGGCTTCCCAGCGTGTCCTTCTGGTGCTAGGATTCAGCGACCCCGGAGCATTTTACAAGTAGGGGCACCGAAACCCTGGGGAGGGATGCTTCCTGGTTCGCAGAGCCGGTAGGGAGCCAGGTCTGCAACCTCTCTGCTAGGAGTAGCCTCAGGCCTGGCCAGGGACTGTCACCGCCACAGGGGTGTTTCCATCAGTCTGGTTTCTGCACAGACTAGTGGCGGGGGCAATGTTCTCAACCCTACCAACTCTCTACTTTGTCCACACACTTCCCTGACAGACTTGCACCAATAGCAAGAAAGAGGTACAGCTATTTGCCCCCATTTTACAGATGGGGAAACTGAGGCTCAGAGGGTTAGAGACTTGGTCAAGGTCACATAGCCACGCTGGAAGCTGCTTCTGCCCTCCTCATCCTCTCCCCCTGCACCCAGGGCCTGGGGCGGGCTGGGTGGGGCCCAGGCAGCCTCTGCCCGCCCTCCCTCCCTCTGGCCAGTCGATGTTATCGCAGCTGATTTAATTTCAAAGACGGATTGAGCCTTGGCGGGAGGGAGAGAGGCTAATCGCAGCCGCCATCTGCCCCGTTGTCATGGGGATGGGCTCCCAGCAATTGTGCAGGGGCTGGACCCAGATAAGGGCAACACAGTGGGCTGGAGGGGACCTCGGTGGGTGGGGTGGGGAGGGGCAGGACGATGAGGGAGCAGGGCGAGGAGAGAAGGAAGGAGAGACACACAGACCCCAGAGATGCAGGGACACAGAAGCACAAGGGCATAGACATGTCAAGGGGCTGGGGGAGAGAGCTCAAGGGTGCCTGAGCACGGGGAGACACGGAGATCGAGAGACCCTGGGAGGCAGTGGCCCATTGATGGCTGAGCAGAGCCTTGCGGAAAGGCTGGTGATTGCTATACCAGTGACAAGGAGGCCTTGCCCACCCGTAGCCCTCCTGGCTAAGCACCCAGACCGTTGCTCCAGGGCCCCGCTGAGCCAGGCGGGCTAGCCCTGCCATGGCCTCCCAGGGCAGCACCACCACTGGGCCAGGGCCTCGGCGGGACGTTCAGACCTTCCCCGCCTGCCCCTCTGCCGCAACAGGGTCCCAGACCCCAGAACTCCTCCCTGGCCAGGCAGGGTCCCAAGCTCGGCTCAGAACTGGTCCAGCAGCTCCTTCTACCAAAGACCTACGCCAGCCTAGAGTCTAGCTTTTAGGACATAAACTTGCCAAGTCGACAACGGCCGTGTCTTGGGGATGGAAGGAAGGTATTGAGCACCTACTGTATGCTTTGTTCTCCAACTGTCATCCCCATCACTCTACATCCCCACCCATTTTACAGGTAAGGAATTTGGAAAGAGAGCTCCCTCTGTAACTTACTCAACAAATATTTATCCATCACCCCCTGTGTGCCAGGCCTGGGAAGGTGCCAGAACAAGATGGCAGGGCTCTGCTCTGCCGCCTTCACTGCCTGTGCTCCACCTTCCCCAGGCACAGGGACATGTCTTAGCTCCACACTCAAGGTGCCGCCCCCCCTCCCCCAAGCTCTAGCACATTCCACCCTGGGGCTGTGTGCCTTTGCAGATCTTGGCCCCTCTCTGGGAACCCACTGCGGATCAGCAACTTTAAGGCAGCAGTTTCCTGGGGCATCTCGGTCCCCAGCCCGTCGGACCCTGTGATGGCCCTTCTCTGACTGTCTGGCCGGGCCTCTGTGTCAGACCAGCAGAGCCGAGAGCCACTCTGTCCAGCGCCCCGGTCGGAAGGGCCTCAGGAATGCTACCCTCCTCGTCTACCTCCGAAGCAGGCTCAAACTGCAGATCCGTACACCTACTGTGTGCAGGACGCCCTTGATGGCCCACATCATGGGGAGCTTCCGCGGTGCCCTCCAGGGAGGAAACTGACCGCACCCCAGCCTCCTCCCTGGGTTTTGGGCTGCCAGCACCCTGGTGCCGTAGGGAGCCCCGCAGGGACAGCAGCTCCTTTGACCTTGTCACTCCCCTGCTCCTGTCCTCAGAAAAAGAACAAGGCACTTTGTTTTTCACTGAAGGCCATGATCGTTTCAGATTTGTTCTCCCATGTCTGTTGGTGGAAGCCCAAAGTGGCTCGCAGGAAAATATCAAAGTCTCTTCCGGCTTCAGGACAAATTGTAACTTCCCACTGTGCCCGCAGGTGGAGGTCTCTAAACTCCTCTCCAAGACGCAGGACAAAGGGCCACCACTTGCCAAGACCCCCGGTTCCAGCCTCCTCCTTACTATCTCTCACTTCCCTCTTTCAGCCGCAAGAGGTGGTTATGTGTTCGCCGGCGCGCTGCCACTGTGAAATATACATAACACAGAATTTACCATTTTAACCATTTTATGCGCACAGATCTGTGGCATTAAGTACCCTCAAATGGTTGTGCCACCAAGCCTACCATCCGCTTCCAGAAATTTCTCATCCCCCTGAACTGAAACTCTGTCCGCACTGAATACTGACTCCCTGCTCCCCTCCCCGATCCCTGCAGCCACCTAGCTGCTTTCTGTCCCTGTGACTTTGGCGACTCTAGGAAGGACCTCACTAGAGCGGATAATGCAGGATTTGTTCTTCTGTTGGGCTTCTATTTGTTGCTTGGACTTGCCCTCCTCTCTCTTGACCCCGGTGGGCAGGCGTGGTCGTGGGTGACAGTGGGCGAGGCTGACACCCCCCTCACCCCCCGCAGGGGCTTTAGTGAGAAGCAGTTTTTGGGAATGGCCTCAAAGACTTCCACCACTCTCTATGTCCACGGCACTCCTCCACAGAGGAGTTTGTATGACAAATCTGAAATTTATTTTGTAGCTCGTGCTTATTAGAACAAATTAAAAACATCTAGAATATAAAATAAAAACACTTCCGTAGACACGCCCCACAGTTGGCTTCCCAGAGGGCTCACTGGTGGCAGTTTTCCGAGTGTCGTAGCCAACATTACAGAAAACTGTACGGTGTGTGTTTCTATTTTTCCATTTAACCAAAATGGGCATTGTTTTACACATGTCATAATAGCTCTCATTTTGTCCGCAGTATTTTGTGGGCAGTGGCCGCCCTCTTTGGGGTGCAAAGCGGGCTCCAACAGCTGGGAAGCCTCGCCCCATCTCATGGAAGGGGAAGCCCAGGCCTCACAGGGACGGCGAGTCGCTCAAGCTCACCGGACAGGAAGAAGAGGGGCCTGATCCCAGGTTGGCAACCTCCTGCTGTTTTTGGGCTGGGTCTTCTCCCCTGGGGAGCTGCCCACCAGCCTGGGGACTCCAAGTCCTCAGCCCCATTTCATCGGGGCTACCTATTTCCATCACCAGCCCCGCCAGACCTCAAGTGGGTAGAGTGGGGACAAGCCCTTAGGGCTGGGGGTTGGGCTGCCATATAAACCTCTAGCCTCAGGTGAGATGCTCACCAAGTTCTGGCAGGAAGGATGGTGCTGGAGTCCGACAGATGGGAGTCCAGCCCACGGCCAAATCGCCTTACCCCTTGGAGGCTCAGTTTCCTTATCTGACAAGCGAGATGTTACTGCCCGCTATGCAGGTTCCCTCGCACTGGCATTGTGGGGCACTGGGGCTGGCTTGAGGGTAGGGACAGCGGGCTTGCTTCCCGTCGCCCCGAAAGCCACCCTCCCAGGCCCCTCTGGCTGCTGCTCACACTTCTCCTTACTTCTCAATGTCTCTTCCTTTGCAATCCAGGACTTTCCCTTTCTTTAGGATTTCTCAGGGAAGGGGCTTGGAATGGCTTCCTCCGGCTGCTGTCACGGATCACCACAAACTTTGGGGCTTAAAACAGTACGCATTTATCCTCTCACGGTTCTGCAGGCCAGCGTTCCAAAGTGGGTCTCACTGGGCTAAAATCAAGGTGTCGGCAGGGCTGGGTCCCTTCTGGAGACCGGGGCAGCACTGTCTCTGTGCCCCTGGAGGCTGCCTGCATTCCTTAGCCCCAGGACGCATCCGTTCTCCGTCTCGTCTCCTGTAACATCTCCGATGGCTCTGACTCTGACCTGCTTGCTTTTCTGTGCATCTTGTGGTTACCCTGGACGGACCTGGAAAATCCAGGACGATTTCCTCATCTCGAGACCCTTAATCGCATCCGCAAAGTCCCTTTTGCCACCTAAGGTAAGAGGCAGGTTCTGGGTCTTAGGACGGGGACATCTTTGGGGGCTGTAACTCAGCCCGCCACAGGGCCTGGAGAGAGGACAGGGGACAGGGGGGTTGGTAAGAGGCCGGCTCATGTCCCTCCCCCGCTGTCTGACATTTGCTTCTTCATCTGCCGAAGCTCTCCCTCTCTCCTCTCCCCTGGCACCGAGAGGCCCCCCACCCCATGTGGGCCGCCCCCAAAGCCTTGTTGTTTGTCCCACAAGCCCCGGCATTATTCATCCCTTCGACTGAACCCTGTGAATGGTCTGGGCACAGGTCTTGATGGAGGCCCAGGATCATAGTACAGAGCTAGTTCCCGGGTGAGCATCTCGGGATGCCAATAAGATGGCGGGACGTGAAAAAGGGCAGTGTGGCTTTAAGAAAAGGTTTGAGTGTAGCCTCCATCAGCGTCTCCGAGGGGTCTGGGGTCCAATCAAGGTTGACTGTGATCTCAGATGACATCTCTGAACCCCCTCATCCCCCCTAGAGCTGCCTGACTCTCTGTCCCCTGCCCCTGGCACTCCCTGGCTTGGGAGCTCTGGCCAGTGGGAGGGGCCTCTCCTCCGCAGGGCTTGGGAGTCATGGGAGTTGGGCAGTGCCGGGCCTGGGCCACCCCGACCGCCAACCACACCGTGCTGTCACACCCCAAAGCAGGAACCTGGTACCGCCAGCCACTTGAGCCCCCAGGCGCCGTGGTTATGCCTGCGGTCACCCAAGCAGCCGGTCAGGAAACCCCTAGGGTCGTGGGGTTCTGGGGTGGCAGCAAGGGTATGCACGAGCCGTCTTCTCCAGATGCTCCGGCTGCCCTTTGCCACTTCGAGCCCTCGCCACGCCTCCTGCCATGTGGTTCCCACCCCCAGAGCATCCTCCCAACCTTTCCCCATCACAGCCAGGGATGGCGCCACCTTCTTATGGCCCATGGTCCCCTTCCCCCCTACCCCGCATCTCTCCCTCCTTTGGGACCACAGGAATCAGTCTGTCTTTACCTACAGGTCCCTGATTGTCTTCCACCTGGCACCCAGAGGGTAGGGACAGTTTCTGCTCCATCTCCAGCTTGTCCTGCCTGGCAGTGATCGCTGAGCGGAGAAAGCATTCCCCGGCACGGCTAAAGGAGACAGGGCTGGTGCCCCAAGGATCCCTGTGGCTAGGGGAGCGGATGGGGTCCCTTTGCCACTATTGGCAGGGCCCTCCACTCACGTGACCCTGGAGCCCGGGTCTTTGACAGAGTCCCTTTAGGAAAGAAAAGCAAGGGCATTTTAATGGCAAGTGACTGCTTCCCATACTTGTTTTAAATTGATATGTAATTAAAAAGTTAATTATTAATCAGGCTTATTGATTACCCACCAGTTGCCGGCCGGGAGAGGCTGGCCTGTCCACATCCATCCATCCATCCACGGGCCTTGCCGAGCCGGGTCAGTGGCTCTGTCTCTGCTCTGGTTTGTTTGGCCGCTGCTTTTGCCGCAGTTGGGCTGGATTTTGCTCCCAGAAAGCCTGGCTGAGGTGGGGGTGTGGGTGCTGCTCAGATCTAAGGGTGAGGCTCGGGGTGGCGGTCTCAGGCTCTCCATGGCAGCGGTTGCTGGCCCTGGGCGCTGCCTCCACACTCTCCTTTCTGCCTGGGGCTCCAGAGCGTGAATCTGTCAGGCTGCACCCCGGTAGCCTCTTCCTGGACAGTCCATGGGGCCGCTCACGCCCAGTGCCGAGCATGGACATGTGAGTACAAGGGCCAGGAGAAGGCATGGGGGGACGCGCTCTGCTCCACACGGCCGCTCAGGGATGCGGGCCAGTCTGTCTCCTCAGTTGCCATGGTAGGCAAAAAGGCACTGAATAATCTTTTTTCCTTGAAAATATTTATTATGGGGGTGCCTGGGTGGCTCTTGGTTTCAGCTCGGTCGTGATATCGAGTCCTGCATCAGGCTGCACCCTTAACCCCGGGGGTCTGCTTGAGATTGTCTCTCTCCCTCTGCCCACCACCTGCCCCCTACTCTTGTGCACACACACACACATACACACATACATACACACTCTCTCTCTCTCAAATAAATAAATAAAATTTAAAATATTTATTTTGAAGGCTGCCAGGCATACATAGAATGGGAGAGAGCAATGTCATGGGTCTCTATTCGACCATCCCCCCAGGCGCCCCCCCCCCCCCCACTTCAACAATTATCAGCATCCGGCCAATCTCATTCCATCGATATCCCCATCCACTCCTCCAACCTTGGGCTCTTCTGAAGCAAATCCCTACTATCTTATTATTTCATCCATAAAGATATTAAAAATGTAACCGCGATACCTTTATCACACCTAAAAAGCAAAAAAATCTTCATATCATCAAACGACAAGTTATTATTCAAATTTCCCAGGTTACTTTTGATTTGCTCAAAACGGCTTTCAAACAAGATCCACACTCTGTGTTTGACTGATACGTCTTTTAAGCTCTTTTTTTTTTTTAAAGATTTTATTTATTTATTTGACAGAGAGAGAGGTCACAAGTAGGCAGAGAGAGAGGGAAGCAGGCTCCCCGCCGAGCAGAGAGCCCGATGCGGGGCTCGATCCCAGGACCCTGAGATCATGACCTGAGCTGAAGGCAGAGGCTTTAACCCACTGAGCCACCCGGGTGCCCCACGTCTTTTAAGCTCTTAAGAGTGCAAATCCCCCTGCCCCCTGTTTTTCCTTTCACTCCATTTGTTGGAGAAACTGGTATCTATCGGATGCCCTATTTTGGAGTTTGCTAATTGCACACCTGTGGTGTTCATGTTTTGCTCCGAGCCCTGTGTTTCTTGTAGTTCTAGAGGCTTGAGATTGGTCTAGAGGTTTGATCAGATTCAGGCAGAGTTTTAGGTGAGGATGCTGCATGGGGATCATTGTGTCCTTCCTAACCTATTACCCCAGGAGATACTCAATGTCTGATCACTTCCTTTTTGTGAGATTAAGACTGACCAATGGTTCAGGAGTTCTCAGCTTGGCCCATCCATTAGAAAGCATCCCGCATGCTTTTCACTAATAATTTTAATAACCACTGATGATCGTGCCTAATTCCCCTACTGGAGGGCTGCCAAGCGGTGAAATTCTATCATTCCCTTTTCATTTATTAGCTAGAAGTTTCCTAAAGGGAACTGGTTATTCTGAGAAATAGGTCATAGAAGAAATGGAAGGTAGATGATGGAAGGTAGATGATTGTTCTTCCCTTTATGGAAAAATTTTTGGAATCATAAGTTGGTTCCTAGCACACCCAATGTTGACCAATAACGTTTTTCAGCTACCCTTCTTTGCGCATGATTTTTTTTTTTAAGCGTCTCTGTTGTATTTCAGTCTATTGCAGACTTTCTTGATGTTCTAACTGTGCCACCTCTGGCCAGTGTGGGAGCCCCTGCAAGTTAGCTCCCAAGTCCCGTTTTCACAACCCCACAGACTTTGATCACTCCCTTGCATTGTGCATGACAAGACACCCCAGATTCATCTCGAATATTTCCTGCCCTGCCCTGGAGCCAGACCTGTATCCAAGGATCCCTGGCTCCTCGGTGTGGGGCGTGTTCTTGAGAGATCACGGGAATGAGGGCCTGCAAGGGGGTCTGCGGTGTAAAGGATCAAAGGGGATATCTGAATGCCCCCGTCCCTGCCACAGGGGTTCAGGGAGGGCAATGGAAAAATAACGGAGGCCCGAGGATGCTTTAGCTTTGCGGCAAAGAACACGTTGCACGAAATAGGAGTGTGTGATAGTGGGGAGAAGGAGGAGGAGGAGGCCGAAGGCAAGAGCCGCTTGAAAATGCAATTCCATTGCATTGATAACTGGTAACTGCCACAGTCCTTGGAAAGGAAAGGGGACTGGGTCCAATGCCCAGGAAATAAATTGGCCTTGGGTGGAAGTGACAATTTCTCCAGTGACAATCTCTCCAACAGCAGAGAGGGAAGAGGGAACTTTCCGGGCTTTTGGCTGCTCTGAAGCAGGTGACAAGAAGGTAGACAGCTGGACAGCTGTGGGAGCCACTATTTAAGATGCCCTCACGGTACTCAGGCCCCTGTGTGGTCCCTTCCCACAAGGTATAGGCCCCCACAAGGGACCGGTAGAATATTCTGGAAATGTGTGACTTCTGAAGGGAGGTCATAAGAGATACGGTGGCTTCCCTCTCCCGCTCCTGGGTCGCTCGCTCTGAGGGAAGCCAGCTGTCTCGTCCTGAGTAACTCCAGTAACTCCAGGAGCCGGCATCAGCTTGCGGCCAGGTCAGCATCTTGGTTGCAACCTTGGCAGAGACGGGAGGTCAGAACCACCCAGCTGAGCTCCCGGGCTCCTGACCCACAGAAACGGTATGAAATAATACATATTTGTTGTGGCTTGAAGCTGCCGGCTTCTGGGGTGATTGATTGATTGGCTGATTGATTTTTTACCGCCCATAGACATCTAATAACGTGACTGTGATAAAAGATGGTGCGGCGGAAAGGAGATAGTGGTCGGGGCGTGGACCAATTGAACGCGGAATCCAGAGGAGCGTCTAAGAGCCCAGAGGGAGGAGGTCTTTCAAGTTGAAATGGTCAGGGAATTGACAGGCCAGATACGGGACAGACTGTGGGTATTATCATCCTCCAGGAAGACAGGATGACTTGGGATCTGGGGAAGTCCGTGAGCTGGATTTCGAATTCTTCAGCGAATGAGGAGGAGCTCAGGAGATGTGACATCATGGCGGTAGTGGAGGGGGACAGGTGGTTTGGCTCTCAAAAGGGAAGTCTGGACCTTGGTGGGGGGAGGGTCTGTTTTTGCATGAGGAGGACGAGGACTAGTCAGAATGGAGTGAAAGGGCCAGAAAAGACCAATCCAGGGGCGCCTTGGCGGCTCAGTCGTTAGGCGTCTGCCTTCGGCTCAGGTCATTATCCCAGGGTCCTGGGATCGAGCCCCGCACCTTCACCAGTATGACCCCGTTAAGCACCACCACCAACCTTGTTGCCACAAGCATCAACCACCACCACCACCGCCACTGTCACCTACTCAGGGCCAACATGGCCATCCGTGTGACCACAGACATCGTCATCACCACCACCACCTTCGTGATTACCCCCACCTGGGCCCCCACCTTCCCTGTCACTGCCCCGCCATCAGGGACACCACCATGCCCACCACAGAAGTGTGGCGGATTTCCAGGAAGTCTGCTCCAAAGAGGGGCAGCCTCTCCTCTCCCTTGCCATCACTGTGGGCCAGGCAACGATTATCTCTCGCTCGATTTACTATAATAGCCTCCTAATGGGTCTTTCTGCTTCTCCTTTGCCTCCTGATTCCATATAGCACCGGAGTGTCCCCAGGCCTTCCAATAGCTTCCCAACGCATTTAGCATAAAATCCAAACTCTTCATTCTGCCCTATGAGGTTCTAAGAAATGGAGTTGCTGAGCACATCTTGGTTCTATCTCCCACCAAACTCCTCTTGCTCACACTTTCTAGCTATTTTGCACCCCTTCTGGAATCTCTAAGGAGCTAACCTTTTGCTTACTACAGTGCCCTTGCACATGTTGTTCCCTCTGCCCAGAATGGTCTTTTTTTTTTTCTTTTTTAAAGATTTTTATTTATTTCTTTATTTGACAGAGAAGAGAGATCACAAGTAGGCAGAGAGGCAGGCAGAGAGTGGAGGGGGAAGCAGGCTCCCTGCTGAGCAGATAGCCCGATGTGGGGCTCCATCCCAGGACCCTGAGATCATGACCTGAGCCGAAGGCAGAGGCTTTAACCCACTGAGCCACCCAGGCGCCCTTGCCCAGAATGTTCTTTAACCCCAAACTTCTATATATTCCTCAGGGTTCAACTAAAGTATCTTTTTTTGCAAGACCCCTGCCCTGAACTCTGAGCCAGGTCAGTTTCCTGTTAATAGCTTTGTGGCAAGTATCTTTGTAACAATAGGCTTGTACTTGTTAAATATGTATCTCCTCCACTAGACTGGAACATTTTTCATGGCGAGGATATGGGGGTGGATGGGTGTATGTGTTTGCTAACTTCTATTTCTTCAATACCAGAAACAGCACCGGGAACATGGAAATATTTGTCGAAAAAAAAAAAAAATGCAGGCGTGCATTCATGCTGGTCCATCTCTAGGGCTATACTCCTACCTCAGTTTCCTTTAGGCAAGTTATTAAATTGTCCCTTGAGTCAGTTTCTTCAACTCTAAAATGGGGATAGCCATAGACTTCCTTCTGGGTTGTTTGGAAAATGGAATGAGTTAATATGGATAAGGTTTTTAGAACACTACATACGCTAAGGGCCATATTTTGCTGTGGCTATTTTCACTCCTCCTGCCCACTGGGTCTGCTTTAATGACACTGGGACCTTCTCCCACCTCCAGGCTGCTTGGCTGGATGTTGTTCTTCCTTGGGCTCTGGCCAGTTCCCTACATCCCAGCTCCTAGAAGGTTGAAACTGTCCCAGTACCTCCCCCTGCACCTGATCGTGCCTCCTTGGTGTAAAGTTGGGCCCAAAACACAGCCAAGTTCACCTCCAACCCCCTTCTGGGACATCCCTCCCCGTGCTCAGTGCTAGTCTCTGCAGTTGGAGCCGGCCCCACCTAAATGCCCCTGATTGCAGTCCCGAGGCTTAAGGGATGCGTTTAGCAGTGTTCATGGAATTTTTAAAATGTTACTTAATAAAAATTAAACATACTTATTTTAAAAGCATACATGACAGAAAAATGGAAAAGCAAAGTTGAATCATCATTCTCAAGTCCTACCACTCAGAGCGATCGTCACCAACCTGGGAAGGAGCATAATTCCAGATACTTCCCTGAGAGGCTTGGAAACATGGAGCTGGGTCATTGGTGTGGAAATAGACCCTATGATGCCGGCCGCTTACCAGGGTTAAAGGATTGCCTTTAGTTTCACTTGGAGTTGATCCAAGAGAAAAAAAAGCTTGACATGCCACTGAAGGAACTGCTGGTCTGGATATGTGCCAATTGTCATGCTGGTCCACTCTCCTGATGACGTCACGGTACTCAGGTTGTGCAAGCACCCTTGTTATCCCACTGAGGCACGTGAGGCTTGCCGCATCAGTGAAGACTGTAAGGGGCCCGAGCCCTGAGGCATGCTGGGAACTCCCTTTCGGGGGGGGGGGTGAGGACAGGCCCCTCCTACCTCCCACCATGAAGAAAGAGGCCCCAGCGCCAAAGGACCCCAGGATGCAGCAACATCACCCTTGGGAATGCAGCCCCAACCCACTCATCAGGTGACTGTGTGGGTGGGGCCCAGAGCAAGAGAAGTGTCTCTCTCTCTCTCCTGAACGTTCAGGCTGTGGTCAAGCCGCTCTGCAGTCATATGACCTGCAGATCTGATGGGGGTAGACACAGCCCCAGGTGGAGCTGCTGGCCAGCCCTGTAAGAGGTTGCTATGTGAACGCTCAGAGCGCTGTAGCAGAGTTAGGTCAGGGGCCCGGCTTCTGGAATGCTCCAGGGCCCCTGCAGGGCCTGAGCATCTGGTGATGGGGCACCATGTGACCGTGTGACTGGACATGGCCACCGTCAGGTCCACTCGTCATAAGGCGGCCGGGTCCAGCGGCGATCCACGGTGTGATAGACGGGGGAGTTGGCACATGGGCGCCTCGACAAGGCGGGCTAGGCTCCTGCAGTCCCGATCTCTGGGCTTCTGCTGCCTCTTCCTCTGCCCGCCTGGAGCTCCGTGGGACGGGGCCCTCAGGTCAAAGGGCGGAGGAGAAAATATGAAGGCCTGCAACCAAGTATGGGCCTCTGCCATCGGGCCATCCCCGCGGGAGATCCCTCAAGGAGACTGGCCCTGGGGCGCTGGGTTACCCGCTGAGGAAGAGGGAAAAGCGGCCTGACGGACGGGGATGTGTGGACTCCGGGCAGCAGGCAGGAGCCCGGCTGGTTGGTCACATGCTTGGAAGAAGGGAAGACTTGAGACAAGGAGGTCTGGGGAGTCGATTCCTGGGTGGGCATGGTGCGTGTGCATCCAGCCTGGAGAAGAGCAATGACAACCAGGCCCAGACTGACTTGCCCTGGGGCCACTCTGGCATCGGCACCAGGGGTGTGTGAACAGGGGAGGCACGGTGGCAGGGCGGACTCGGTGCGTGGGCCCCAGCGTGCTCCCTGCCCCCCGCCACTGTGGCAGATGCCCACCTTCCAGCAGAGGAGACCAATGCAGGGTCCTTGATGGGGGTCACCCCTTGAGGAGACTGGCCAGCCGCCCGGCAGCAAGTTGGTCGCACTGGATCCTTTCCACAAGAGCAACTTGTCTCTACCGGCACCAGTACCCTCTCTGGGGGGCCTCTGGGGCTGCCGTGCCTCCACCAGCATCGCTGCCCAGGGGCGCACACGGGTCTGATGGCCATATTTTTTCAGCCAGGGCAGACGGCTTCTCAGTCGCTTCCCCATCTGCACCGGGCACACCAGAAAAATGATTCGAGTGACGATCGGCTCAATTTACCCAAGGGGGGGGGGACATCATTAGGACCATTCTAGAAGCACAGGAGAGAAATTAGACCATTACATACAACACATACCTTAGGTTATTAGAGCTTCATTCTGTCAAGGAACCCTGGTGTTCCTGGTTACCGGGGACCATCGTACCCTGAGGAGGTGACCGTGGAATGTAACCATAGGCCCCCTGGTCACAGCACTTGGCAGGAGCCCACCTAAAAGGACTGGCCAGTTAAAGGTTTGTTTCCTGTGCGGGTCTGGGACATCCTGAGGGCTGAGGGCTCGTCCTCTGCCGCACGAGAACGCCCGTAGCCCAGACGGACATGTGGCACAAGGCCCCGTAGCAGACCCCTGGGGAAGAGCCAGGCATCCCCCCAGGCAAAGCCAGAGCAGCGCAAGTGCTGGCTGGAGGCGAGAGGAATCCAGAACAGGTGGGAGAAGGGGACGGTGGGTGTCAGTTGGACCAAGCAGGACCGAGAGCGACACGAGGGACCATCGCTCATTCTACGATTCCCTGTATTAAAATCTGACAGGGTCGAGGCCGCCTGCCATGTGGACTTGGACCCTGGGACACACTGGCCATAGGTGGAACTGAGGAGAGGTATGGGGGGGTGGGGCTGTTGTTTTCTGTGTCTGATGCTCTGACCTCTGGCCTGGCTGACCCTGGAGGGACTGCCCCTCCCAGAATTGGCCAATTCCTAGAGAGTGCTCCACGGCCCCGGGGTGCTTTTCAAAAGCAAACCAGCCAATCCTGAGCCCACGGCCCCAGCCCTCTAGTGGGCTCTCACACTCTGGGCCACTAGTCCCCAGACCCTGTCTCCCAGGCCGGGTCCCAGACAACTCAGGACTGCCCTGGGCTTCAAACAGGCCAGCCTGTCCTTTCCCGAGGAAGCCACAGGAAAGGCTCCTGCCACAGCCGCCCTCTGCCCCTCACCCCATGTTTTCTCAAACGGCTCCTCTTCTGCCAACTGCAACGGTCTTTTCAATAATGGCCTTACCGAGCCTCGAATTTTCTATTAAGACACTCTTTTAAACCGCGGACTGTCTTGGGCGCCTCTGTGGGCAAGGCAAGCGCTCCTGCCTGACGGATGCCGGCCACCGTGGCACTGCGGTGACCAGTCCCTGCTGTCCCCAAGCCCGCTTGGCGCAGGTGCCCATGGCCCAGCTTGCTCTGGCCCACGGCGTCTCGGCCACAGCATAAGGACCACCCACGGGGCCTGCCTGGCCCCCCGCTATATGAACCCAGAAGCACGGGAGCAAATGGGAGGCAACCCTCCGGCTATGCGTCCCCTCTTGTCCCTCTCGAGGTTGGACAGTTTTCAGGACCTTCCTTGAGGTTCCGCAGATGGCCCGGTGGAGTCCGTATCCCCTTGGCTGGGGCTCAGCAATGCCTCTGGCTGCTGGCTCTCCTCCCTTCGCTGCCTCCCCTGCCCCTGGCTCCCCCTGTTCCCTGGACCACCTTCCTCAGGCCTCACTCCTCAGGCTCTCCTGTCAGCCACGCGTGGGCCTGCCCTTCCTCGAGGTCTGTGGAGAAGGAGGGAAATCTGTCAGGAGGAACTCAGGGCCCCCTAGGGGGATCCTCCTTATAAAATGGAGCGAGCGACCACAGCTGCTCCCCGAGGCTGTGAGGATCCCAGAAACGTACTGGGCAGGGTCCGGACAAGAAAGAGGCTACAGGCGAACTAGGCAGAAGGGTTTCCCGAAGGGGCTATTTAGGGGGACTGCGGAGGACACGATGAAGTTAGAGACAGCCTTGGCCCGTGAGAACCGAGCCCACGAGGGCCGGCTGGTCCAGCCAGGCCCTGGGGCACTTCCGGGAACTCCTGACAGGCACGGAGGCAACCAAACTGTGCCCACCGGAAACGCGGAATCCCGCACAACCTCACACCGGGCAACCTCAGTCCCTACAGCCTCTTGGCTTTCGCCCCTCTTCATCTCCCTGGACAAATCGGGCCTCTACTTCTCTTCCCCAGGATGGCCTCTTCCCCAAGGGCCACCTCTCACTGCAGGTGCGGGGGTGGGGAGGCTGCAGAGAGGGCACCCAGGTGGCCCCCGAAAGCTGGTGACAAGCTGGGACAAGCTGGGGGCAGACCCTGTCCCACCTCTGAGTCAGGCTGTGCCCGGAGCCACCTCCTAGTCTTTGCCCAGCTTGGGTCCTCCTGCCCAGCCCAGCCGATCCGCACAGACCTTATCTGGGCTGTCCATCGAGGGCCACCTGGACTAACCAGTCCTGCCAGAAACTGGATCTGGCCATAAAGGCCCCTCCCTGGAGGTGTGTGAGATAAGCCCCCACCTTCCCCTGGCCTATGCCGGAGCCAGAGGGCCCAGGCCTGGGGTGGAGGCGGTGGGTAGTTCGCTTCTCCTCCCCCTCCCCTGCCCTCTCCTGTAACAGGCAAGGTTGTGTGATGTCTCTCTTCCTACCAGCCTCTCCCGCCTGAGCTGGGGACTCCCGGCTCAGCTCTGAGAGCTGGGGTGAGGGAGGGCAGGGGTCAGGGGGGAGGGCCACCCAGTGAGCTTCCAACACCAATTTTTCTTTGTTCGAAAGGGAAACTGAGGCCCAGAGAGCTTTTTCAGCTAATAACCTCCTCATATCAAAAGACTGCTTTTCCTTTATGTAAATCTGTCCTCTGTGGGTTCCTCACGGGTCCTGGGGTGAGGGCCTTGCCTACGGCGGGCTGATGCACAGGGGATCGGTATGGCCATGATTCCCATCTTCCAGATGAGGAAACAGGTCAGTTGCCCAAGGTCGCCCATGGCTGACCTGGGGCTGGAGCTCCCTCCCATCTGCTGGCGGAGCCACGCTCCCAGGGAAACTTCCAGAGTCTCAGCATTCTAAATAAGCATGCTTACCCACTTGTTCTGTTGGCTCCTTTTAACAATAAATTCCTGGGAGTACAGTCACTGGACCGAGGCTCCGCAGGATTCTGAGCATGATTCCTACTGAAAAACTGTGCCAGCTGTGGTGACCACGGGGACCCATCATGTTAGCCGGGAGAGGGCCCCAGCCCGGCAGCTGTCGGCGTTCTTGCTTTTTACCTGGTTGGTGGGAAACGATGTTTCTCTGTTTGTACATCTTGGCCTCCAAGCAGCTTGTCTATGCATGTTGGTCATTTCTGTATCTTCTGGTAGGAATTCCAGGCCTCCATTCTTTGCAGGCAAAGACAAGGGCTGGGAAGCCACGAGTTCCCGCTGCTTTCTGGCCTCAGGCTTCTCATCTGCAAAATGGGGAGACAGGCTGCTCCAGGGAGGGGGCAGGGCAACAGCCCCTCCAGGCCTGATTCCACGTACAGGAATGCTTTCCCCCCCCTGTGACTCGCCCCAGGCCTGACTCCTGATACCAGGCAATAAATAACTTTCCATTTGGTCATGTCTGTTTTGGTGAATCTTTTGCTCTGGGGAAAGTGGGTGTGTCCCTAGTCCAGGACCCACACTGGCTCCCCCTGGAGGGGCCAGGAGGGGCGAGGAGGGGTAGGGAGTGAACTCCCCGGCTTTGACCAAGGGTGCCCACTGTGCACCAGGTGCTGACACCCCACGGTGTCAAAGTTCCAGCCCTCAAGGCACAGGTGGGAAGACTGAGGCCTGGGAGCACAGGGACGGAGTCCCAAGGACCCACAGTGCCCTCCGAGGTCTGGATGGCAGGGGGCCTGCTCTGCTGGTCTGGCTGAACCCCAGGCACAGGAGAGAAGAGGGCTGTTCCTTAAATTTAAGTGCTCCAGCCTCCAGGCCCCAGCGCCCGCAGATTCCTTTGCCCGGAATGCAAGGAAGCAGGCAGGCCCAGAGAAGCCCAGAGACTTGAGCACGTGGCCCAGCATCAAGGAGATCGGGGGTCCCCACGGCGGGAAGATAAAGCGGGTCTTCCCCGCTAGCCCCGGCCAGATTGGGGCGCCGAGACGCCCCCTTCCGCCTCCCCCCGCACGCCCCCCCCAGGTCAGCTGCGGGTGCGGAGGGGCTCGGCCGATTACGGAGCGCGGCCGCCAGCGGGTCATCTGCATGACAAAGGCGAGGCCGGCGGCCCGGGCGGGAGGGGCGGCGCGGGGGGCGCCTGGCCGGGCTCAGCCCCCGCCCCGCCCGCAGGCCCGCAGCTGCCCCGCTAAGCCTCCGCCCCGCGGCCCGAAGATTTGGGGGGCGGGGGCGGCACGCGAGCCCCGGCGCTCAGCTGTGTTTGCTCGGGGGGCGCCACGCGGGGCGGCGGGGCTGCGGCGCGGGACAAAGGCCCGGATCTGACCGACCCCGCAGGTGGCGAGGGGGGAAGGGAGGGCGCGCCGGGGGGCCAGTTCGAGGCGGGGAGGGCCGGGGGAGGGAGGGGAGGCCACAGCGGCGTCGGGGAGAAGGGATGCAGGCCCGCCAGAGTCCCCGAGACCTGAGAACCCCCCCTCAGGACTCCCTCAGGAGTCCGGGGCCCCGGGATCAACAGTGTCGCCTCCTCCGGCCTGCCTTCCAGAGCTGCCTCCAGGCCCCCTTCCTTCCCTGGAACCCGAAATGACAAACGATATTAGCATCCATCCGTTCTAGGCTGCTGTGGGCCTCCGGCTGCTAGGAGCCATTTGTGCTCACTGCCGTCTACACTTGCTGTCGTCCGCACTTGCTCCCCGCGGCTGTCATGGCCCGTTTCCCCCAGCCTCCTCTCCCAGGCTGCTCTCCCTACAGCTCCACCCCAGCCCTACATCCTCCCCAGCCGGCTCTTTCTCCACCTTCCCCATCGCAGGAAATGGCCCTTCGGTATTCCAGGTGCCTGGACCAGATCCGGGCATCAGGGCATCGGGCATCGGGCATCAGCATCATCTTTGACGGGTCCCGCCCCCTCTGCTGGCTTGACCTTTGAGATCTCTCCGGAGTCTAACCAACTTCTGCCAGCCCTGCTGCTGCCCCTCGGTCCAGCCCCCATAACCTCTTGCTGGGACTATTCCTTCCTGTTCTCCCTGCTCCCGCCCCAGCAGCAGCCAGAAGGATCCTGTCAAAACCAAAGACAGACGTCACCCCTGCCTTGCTCCACACCCTCCCATGGCTCTCACCTTACTCAGAGGCAAAGCCAAAGTCCTCCCGGCGGCCATGAGGCCCCACCCGATCTCCTCCCAACCCCCACCTCCTGAGCTCACTGACTCCATTCTTTCCAGTCCAGCGACACACTGGTTTCCAGCAGCCATTCCCCCTGCTTGGAGGGCACTCCGCCCTCATCGTCGTGAGCCTTACTCCCTCATTTCCTTCCCGTGCCTCCTATGCAGTGGGGCCCTCCTTGGCCGCCTGACCTGAAATGTCAGCCGTCCTCTTCAACTCTCCTTGCGTCCTCCTTTGCCCTATTTTCTTCCCTTTGGCCTTTCTTGCTCTGTGGCATTTCTACGTGTGAGCCTGCTTCTGTTCCTGCTCATTTTCTGTGTCCCGTGGACTGTGAGAGGCACCGGGGCAGAGACTTCTGTGTTTTCTGTTTGCCGTGGTGCTCCTGTCCCCCAGACCCGGCATTGTCCCCCGTGCACAGTAGCTGCTCAATAATATTTGCTGAATGAATGAAGACATGCAAGGCATCCAGGCCCGGACGGTGACCCGGTCACGTGGGCACATTTAGTTCCATTTTACAGATGACAGCACCCAAGGGAACAGCAACCGGTCCAAGATCACATGGCTGGAGATTATGGGGGTGCAGGGTTAGAATCCAGGCCCTCTCTTTCTACGGAGGTCCCCAACCAGAGGCCCAGGGGCTAGTTTGGGCTCCCAGAAAGGCTTTGTGGGGCTTGCACAGTTTCAGAAAAAGTTGGCCATTTAAAAAATCAGAAGGTTTTGGGGCACCTGGGTGGCTCAGTGGGTTAAAGCCTCTGCCTTTGGCTCAGGTCATGATCTCAGGGCCCTGGAATTGAGCAGGGAGCCTGCTTCCCCTTCTCTCCGCCTGCCTCCCTGCCTACTTGTGATCTCTCTGTCAAATAAATAAAATCTTAAAAAAAAAAATTAGAAGGTTTTATGCAAAAACCTAAACTTCCAGGTTTTCTGGCAACATTGAAGCCGCTGGCCATACTGGGTCCTCAGTCCCACAGGACTAGAGCTGAGCATCAGTTGCCCCTCAGATGGGGGTGTGGGCTGCCTTATTTGCCCCGGTCTCCACCAGGCTGCTTCCTGGCCAGGCCATGCCGCCCCTCGTCCTGCCCAGGCCTCCTTCCTGTGAGTTTTTGGTCCTCTGGGCCTCTGCCCTCGGTGGTCCCTCTGCCTGGGATCCTCTCCCACGATCCATGGCTGAGGTGCCTCCTTATCAGTCAGGTCTCAGCCCAAACATCCCCTCCTCCGAGAAGCCCTCCCTGAGTGGCTATTGATCACGATCTGAAATGACATCATTAGTCTCTTCGGTGCCTGCACACTGTCCATCTGTCCCTGGAGAATGGCAGCTCGAGGAGGGCAGGGCCTGGGTCTGTCTTGTCACACTGGTCTGGGGCAGCACCTGCGCCTCCAGGCATTGGGAGACGGAATGAGTGAAGGAGTGAGTGGAGAACTGGTCCGTAGCAGCCTCTGCTCCGAGTACCTCCCAGGCATCACACCCTCCGGTCTGTGCACTGGAGCACAGATCCCTCGGCAGGGCTCAGGGGATCCGTGGGGCCAGGCCACAGCTCCCTTGCTGAGGAGACAAGCCTCGTGGTTCCCGGCTCTGTGACTCCTCACTCCAGATCACTGGGGTCTTACCAAGGAACTGGGGCTCTGAGTCTTCTGAGTCGGCCGAGTGATGCTGCCCCGGACCCCGCCCCCCCCCATCGGTCGCGTTCCAGATGCAGCCCTGCCTCTACTTGCCTATTAGCCTCGCCCCATTAGGCTCCCCGCTGGCTGGCTGGTGGGCTGGCTGGTGAGGCTGAGTTTGGGGCCTGGTTCCATTCATTTCTCCCTGAGTGACCTTGAGCTGATTCATTCGCCTGAGCTTGGGTCCCCCACTGTAAGTGGGGACCCCTGCCCTCCCCGAGGTTTGGGGGAACTCCTGGAACTTGTGCACAGCGCCCTGCCCCGGAGCATGGTGGGTTCCCCGGGGCAAGGGTGGGGTGGCTCCCCCCCATACAGCCTCCCTAGTTGATGGCCCAGGTGGACAAGGAGGTGGATGGGACTTCAGGAGCCCACCCCGTGACTGTCGCTTGTCTGTGTGTGTGCCAGCCGGCTGGCCGGGACCTTGCGTGCTTACTTGCATAAGGGTGACCGCGGGATCACACACGTGAAGGTGTGTGTGAGTGAACACGTGTGTCTGTGACAGTGCGGTTGTGAGTGACTATGTGCATGTGTGAGACAGTGTGGCGTGCGGTGCCCGAGTGGCCTAGCCCGTCCTCACTGGCCAGTGGGCGATAGGTGAGAGCAAGCTCGCCGGCCCCTCCAGGCAGTCCTCGGGGCAGGAGTCCGCTGGGTCCTGGCTGACCAGGGCCGGCTGGTCGGCCTGAGCCAGAAGGGACTGGTTGGCGGAGAGAAGGGAGCCCTACCCCCCAGGGCAGTTAGTTCCCAGGACCTTGCTCGGCTGCTCCCGCTCTGCATCTCAGGACCCAGGCCCTGGGGCTGGGGGTGGGACCCTGGGCGAGGGTGGGGGGAGGGCGAGGAGGGGAAGGGGGAGGGGGTGCAGAGTTTGCATGCTGACTCCCCACTCCGGCATGGTCCTCCACTGCTGGGGCTGCAGCCCAGCTCCCCCCTCCCCCAACTCCCAGGGGGCTCCTGGTGAGGTCAGGGACACTTACTTCCCTGCTGTGTGGCTGCAGGCCCCAGAATGTTCATTCAGCGTGCTCCCACCCCCTCCGTGTTTGCTGATCCGGTGCATAAACTAGACGTGTGGGGGAAACTGGAGGTGTGCCTGCTTCTAACCCCAGCGGGGCGGCCTCCCAACGAGGCACGAACTCCCTGCCCCCAGCTTCTAGAGGGGTTCCACGGGAAACACGACCCTCCACACTGCCACCGCCGCTCTCCACTCAGCCACTTCTGACTGTCAGCTTCAGAACCAAATGAATCTCGCTTTCCCCTGCCAAGAATCCAATCTCAGCTGGTGGGGTCTGCCGTGTACCCCCTTTCTGCCTAGTTCCTGAGGGCCTCAGGGCCTCGGAGCAGAAAGCTTCCTCCCCGACTGGACTTGTTAGAGAAAACTAAGGCTCCTCAGGGCCTCAGGTTCCCCCCTGGACACTCTGGGGTCGCTGGCTCAAGGAAGGCCTCCCTCGGCCTAACTCTGATCAGAGGAGGAGGACTTGGCTTGCCGGTGGGAAGCGAGGCAAGACGGCAGGAGAAAACCCTCTTCCCGGCCCGCCCCTCCGGAGCGGAGCCGAGAGGAAACCCAGGAGGGAGAGCTGGGGCCCTGGGCACAGTGGGAACTGGACTGGCCGGCCGGCGGAGGCTGCCTGCCTGGTTCTAGTTCTAGAAGCATCAAATGTGGGACAGAGGCACAGAGACAGAGACAGACAAACAGAAAGAGACACACACTCCCACACGGGCACATGCTCAGGAGTCAGCTGGAGGCGGGACATGGGCCAGGCAGCCTCTGGTCCTCTTAGAGTCGGACCCTGAAAACCAATTGTGAACCCCAGCCCAGGCTTCAGTTGTCCACATCCAAAGCACGGTGCGCGGGTGTGTGGTGTGGACTTGCGGGTGCGCACCTGCGGGGGCGGGGTCAGTGGGAGCTGATCTGTCTGCGGGGCCAGGCCACCTGAGCACGAGGACAGGCATGTCAGGGTGTGGGGTAGGGGTGCGATCTGAGAGTGTGTGTGTGTGACCAAGTTCTAGTGTCCCCGTGCCCGCGAGTGTGATGGTCACACCAGGGCCAGCCCTGGGCTGTTGTGAGGACCTGGGCAGCCATCACCCCAGCCCTGGCCTAAGCCCTAGACCCCCAAGCCAGGAGCTCTGGCCTGCCCACCCGGGTGCTTTTGTCTGTTCCTGAAGTGACAAGAGACACACAAAAGGGCTTTTAATTAAATCAAAGGAGGGGGAAACAGGCCAGCCGGGCCACTATTATGTTACCCAACGTGAAAATGAAAACTTATTTTTAAAGCTCTGGTATTAATTTGAGATTATTCAGATAGTTAATTAAAAGTGCAGCATGTGTTAAATATTATTTCAACAAAGATTATCATCGGGCCTCCATGTAATGCGATCCGCGGGCTTGGGGAGCTTTATGCAAATGCTCTGCAGCCGGGAGGAAGGGCCTCCAGCGGCCTGGTGGCAGGCAGGGCAGGGCCGGCGGCAGAGGGCAGGGTGCGGTGCAGGCTCACCTCGGCTCTGGCTCTTGCAGACATAAGCGGAGTCCCAGCCGGGCCCCCAGAGTCCAGGCCTGGGGGAGCAAGGAGACCATCATGCCCGGCAGCAGGACCCCCCAAACTCCTCCAGATGGCACCTGGGGCGTGCAGGTGTGTGTGTGGGTATGAGCAGGGGGCAGTGCTCAGGCGCAGGGACGTGTGTGCTCGTGAGGCGGTCGCGGGACTGGATGCACCCGCACGAGCTGGGACATAGGCGGCGTGTATTTGTGCCCTGGCCCATCCATTACACATATACCCGCGCACATGTGATGCACATTTGGGCACTTGTGTGTGTTATGCGTGTGCACAGGTATCCGTGGGCATGTGGCGGCCGGGGCCCCTGTGGACTGTGCCGTCGTAACCAACCCGGGGCCCGTCACGTCACCTCTAGGCCCCCCAGCTTCCCCACCTGTAAATGGGGACGAGGGTACAGGCCTCATAGGGAGCACGAGATGAGCATGAGATGGGCTCACAGACGGGAAACATTTCGACCAGCCTGTCCTAGACGAATGGAACACAAGCCACGCACGAGAGCCACGCACGCGGTTGTCAATTTTCAGCCGCTACGTTTGAAACAATACAATGAAATTAATTTTTCATCTTTTATTTAGCCCAGTATATCCCACTTACTGCCATTTCAGCATGGGATCAATATTAAAAAAAAAATGATGACTGTGATAGTTCAGCCTCCGTTTTTCATACTCCGCCTTTGAAGTCCGCCCCGTGTGAGACATTCAGCCCATCTCAGTTCGGCTGGCCACGTTTCAAGTGGACTTCACAGGCTTTGAACCTGCTGAGTCCTGTGAGCGGAGGCCGGTTTTCCCGGGTTCTGCAGGCGGCTTTCCTGGAGGAAGCCTCCCCCTCGCCCCATGCAAGGGAGAGCAGGGGGGCCTGCGGTGAGGGCCCCTCCGCTGGACTCAGCTGCAGAAGTCGGGGCGGCCCAGCGCCGGGTGGGTCTGAGAGCAGAGGCGGTCAGGCCTGGAACACTGGCGCCACTAACGCCCTCAGCACCCCTACCCCGTCCTTAAGCGGGGGCCTGTCCCTGGGTCGTCCCCGTCTTACGCCCACACGCAGGAGTGCTTAACAGGGGCGCCCGCGTCCTGAGGGTACATTGGGGCACGACCCAGTAGAGCGCCCTACGGGGCGCTGGTCCCAGTCCCCAGACCAACTCTGCGCCCGCGCCCCTCCACGGTGCGCTCTCGGCCGGGCGTGGAGGCGCGGGCCGCTCCTGCCCTCTGTCGGCGCCCGGCGGCAGTGCAGTGCTCTCCCACAGCGGGGGCCTGGCCGCTTCTGTCCCCACGGCGGGGGAGCAGCCCTGTGCCCGCTGCCCACCGCCGGCACTGCCGTGCCAAGATGTTTCCCACGGCAGGCTTCAAGGCAGGCAACCCCGCTCAGTTTTGCAGATAAGAAGGCTGAGGCTCAGAGAGGGCCAGTGACCTGTCTGGGTCACACAGCAGGATGTCAGGGAGGGACTCCAGTGAAGGTCTGAACCCCGGTGTTGAGCACACTTCTGGGAGTCCCACCGGGTTCAAATCCTGGCTTTGCCTCTCATGGCCCTGAGGTAGGTGACAGGTCTCCGAACCTCACAGTTTCTTGGCTGTAAGCTGGAGATGACAGCGGTCCCTCGTCTCTGGGTGGCCATGAGGATTGAATAAGAAGATGTCTCTAAGGTTTTTAGCACATTCCCGGCACGCGGTGAGTTCCAATAAATCTGTCACAGTCCCAGCATCCTGACATACCTGCCTCAGGGCCTTTACTCCTGCTCAGTCCTCTGCCAGGAATCCTTTGCCGGGGACCTTGGCCTGGATGGGTCCTCCTCATCCCTAGCCTCAGTTCAAAGTCACCTCCTCGGGGAGGCCTTCCCAGATCATCCCCCCCTTCTCGTCACCCTCCTTTGCGCCCTCAGAACCCTTACCATCTGACATGATCTTCCGTGTTCATGAGTTTTCTCGTATCTTCTCTGCTTCCCCCGCTGGCCTGGCTGGCAGTCCTGGGAAACCAGGGCCTTGCCATCCTGACCGCTTGCATCCCTGGCCTAGCTCAGTGCCTGGCCCTAAGTGGGTGTCTGATAAGAATGTGTTGCTTGAGGGGCGCCTGGGTGGCGCAGTCGGGTAAGCGTCCCACGGCTCAGGTCGTGATCTCGGGGTCATGAGATCAAGTCCCACATTAGGCTGCACGCCCACCTGGGAGTCTGCTTCGGTTTCTCTCTCCCTCTGCCCCTCCCACTCCTGCTCTCTCTCTCTCATTCTTTTTTTCTCTCTAAAATAAAGAAATAAATCTTAAAAAAAGAGAGAAAAGAATATGTTGATTGATGGGAATACAAGTGCCAAGTCAGGGGGGAAGGCAAATTGGGACAGCCCCTTGGAAAACAGACAGATACTTAGAAAGTAAAATGTACACTTACCATACAGCCCAAATGTTTCCTCAAGAGAAGTAAAAACTCAGGTTCACATGGAAATCCATAAATGAATCCGTCCGTAAGCTTTTTCATAATCACCACAAACTGGAAACTAGCCACGCGTCCTTCAGGTAGTGAGCACACACACGGGCTGCGGTGCACCCACGGGCCGGGACACCACGAAGCCGCCACGGGGCCAAGGTGGACACACACGGCGCCTGGGAGGGAGCCCATTCGCCAGGCGAAAGGAGCCTTGCTCAGAAGGCTACACAGGACAGGATTCCGTTTATGTGACATTCTAGGTGATGCAAGTCGGGACTGAAAGCAGTCCAGTGATGATGCGAATGTGGGGACCGGAGCCAGCCCAGCGAGCACCAGGAGCAGGGGTGGGGTGCAGCAGCGCCTGAAGGATGGTGGGCAGCCGCTGTGTATTTCGACCGTGGTGGGGTTTGCACAACTCTTGGCATTTTTCAAAACTCACAGAACCGTGCGTTTAAAAGGGTGATTTTTACCGTGTCACAAGCAACATGTTTTGAAACCCAGAGTGGTAGATTTTCAGAATCATGGGGCCCCTGGGTTCCACATGCCTTCTGGGGGGGAAGAGGGAGCATGTGAGTCCTGGTGGGGCCAAGTTTCCATCTCCATCAAGCCGGGACCTCACCTCCGAGCGGCCATCTCCCCAGCGAGCCCCCCGAGCTGCAAGCACCACGGCAGAACTTAGAGGGGCCACATGTGGACGGGCAGGGTGGGCGGGGACCACGGAGCCTGAGGGTCCAACGCCCCTGTCACCTCTTATTTCTCCAGCTGGCATGGGGGGATGGGAGTTCATTGTTTTATGCACTGTGCATTTTTTCCTTAAGAAACAGCAAATCTGGGGCGCCTGGGTGGCTCAGTCATTGAGCATCTGTCTTCAGCTCAGGTCATGATCCCGGGGTCCTGGGATGAAGCCCTACATCGGGTTCCCTGCTTGGAGGGAAGCCTGCTTCTCCCTCTCCCACTCCCCTGCTTTTGTTCCCTCTCTCGCTGTCTCTTTCTGTCAAATAAATAAATAAAATCTGAAAAAAAAATGAACACAGCAAATCATAAGCTCATTTAAAAACGAGAACAAGGGGCACCTGAGTGGCTCAGTGGGTTAAAGCCTCTGCCTTTGGCTCAGGTCATGATCTCGGGGTCCTAGGATTGAGCCCCGCATCGGGCTCTCTGCTCTGATGGGAGCCTGCTCCCCCGCCCCCGCCTGCCTCTCTGCCTACTTGTGTTCCCTCTCCTCTCTGTCAAACTAATAAATAAAATCTTTAAAAACAAAAAAAAAGAAAAAAGAAAAAAATGAGAACAAAATCGTTTCCATGGCAGGGTCTTGCTGGCCCCTCCTGCAGCCCTGGGAGGACACGTGGGTCCACCCACTGGACAGAAGCAGAGATGGAGGCTTGGAGGGTCACCCAGATGGCCGGCACAGAGGGCCACCGGGGACAGAGGCCAGGGGGCCTGCGTGAGCATCTATGGGAGCTGGGCGCTGCGGCTTCCCCTGACCACCGTCCTATACTGCCCCTCATCCCCCAGGGAGTGTGCACCGCTGTCCCGCTCATCCAGCCTCTGGCCCAGCACCAAACCGTGCAGGGGTGTCCCCAGAGTCCTGTTTACGTTTTAAAACAGTTTTATTGAGATGAAATTTACATGCCATAAAGCTCCCCGCTTAAAGTATACGATTCAGTGGCTCAAGTGTATTTACAAAGTTGTGTGACCATTCTCCCTAAGTTTAGAACATTCTCGCCCCCCACCCCAGAAGGACAACATATGTACCTGCAGTCACTCCCGTCCCCCCAGAACCCCCGACCCCTGGCAACCACCTAGAAACTTTCTGCATCTATTGGTTTACCTGTGCCGAACGTTTTGTTAAATGGAATCATACAGTGCTTGACCTTCGTGTCTGGCTTCTTTCACTGAGCACGATGTCCTAGAGATTCCTCTCTATTCCTTCTTACGCTAAATAATATTCCATCATATATATTTTTTAATAGTTTTGCCTATTCCGGGCATTTCATATAAATGAAATCATATAATCTGTGGTCTGCTATGTCTGGCTTCTTCTTCTTTTTTTTTTTTTTTTTTTAAGATTTTATTTATTTATTTGAGAGAGATACAGAGTACAAGCAAGGAGAGAGGCAGGCAGAAGGAAAAGCAGACTCCCTGCCGAGTAGGGACCCGATGTGGGGCTTGATCCCAGAACCCTGTGATCATGACCTGAGCTGAAGGCAGACACTTAACTGACTGAGCCACCCAGGCGCCCCTGAGTCTGGCCTCTTTCAGTCAGCATGATATTTTCAAGGTTCATCCATGTAGAATGAGTCACTACGCTCTCCTTTTCAGGGCTGAATAATATTCCACCGTGTGGAGATACCATGTTTATCCATTCATCAGGTGATGGACCCTTGGCTTGTTCCCAAGTTTTGCTCTGAATCATGGTGCTATGAGCACACAGGTCCACATTTTCGTGTGGACGGATGTTTGCAAATCTCTTGCGTAAATAAATATCTAGGAGTGGATTGCCGGGTCATCCAGTAACTTCATTTTTTTTTAAACACCTTTATTGAGATATAATTCACACAACGTGCCACTCACTCATTTCAGCTGTATAATTCAATGGCTTTCCATATATTCAGGGAGTCAGACATCCATTAGCACGATCAAATTTAGAACACTTTCATGACCCCAAAAAGAAAACCTACACCCATCATCTCTCCGCCCTAGGCACCCACTCAGCCACTTCCTGTCTCCGCGGGTTGGCCTTTTCTGGGCAGATCAGAAAAACGGCAGCACACACTATGTGATCCCCGCGCCTGGCCCCTTCGACTTAGCACGGTGTTTTCCAGGTTTCCCTGCACACCAGCATCTCATTCCGCTGTACGACCAGATTATTACCCAGGGGTGCACGTGTATACCGTACGCCATGTTTTGTTTATCCGTAAACATTTGGGTCACTTCCACGTTTTGGCGGTAACTCTGTGTTTCATTTGCTTAAGAAACACCCAAACTGGTTTCCCAAGGGGCGGCCATAGAGCATTTAGTGAGTACCGGCTGTGTACCCCTTCCATGAGCTCACTCCTACCCGGTGGGGCGGCTCCCGATATTCATTTCATTTTGCTGAGGCACAGAGAAGGTGACACACCTGCTTCAGGCTTCATTGGATCCCGGAGCTGTCTGTGCTGTTGAAGGTAGAGCTGCCGTGGTTGGTATGGGCTCTGGGGACCAGCCCCTCACTCACACGACCTCGGGGGTGCAGGTGACCTGCAGTGGGTGCCCTATGATTTCTCGTATTACCCGGTGCCCCCAGCAGATCTGGCAGGTTGCAGAAGGGAGAAACTGTAGGAAGGATCTGGGCACGTGCCCCGGGCTAGCGCTGGGCGTGGTGTCCCGGGAGGCAGTCCTGAGACTCCCAGCTGATGGTGTAGAGGGTGGGCAAGGATCTATGGGCCTCTGGCCGGGGTGGCAACTCTCCCAGCCGTCTAGGGCGCCCCTCGTCAGGGCATAGGCTGTTCCAAACTGCCCCAGGTCCCTGGCAAGGATTCAGGAAACTTCAGTCCAGTTTTGGGTCAAAGGAACGAATGAACAAATGCACAAAAGCCAGCAGGCAACAGCAGCCAGAGGCATTTGAGGGCCTACGGGGCGAAGGCAAGGGACCCAAGGGCCTAGCTTTTTGGAGGGGACAGTCGTGCTCTGTGTGGTTCTGCTCAGAGTTCTGGGGAGTCAGCGGGGGTGGGAGTGAGATGCGGCCTGCGGGCATGGTCCCAGGGCCATGGGGGACAGACGGAGCTGCATCTGGCCAGAGGGCAGAACCGACACCCACCAGAGTATCTCGGAGAGACAACCGCAGCCCCGGGCACTTGGTGTGGAGCTGGGCATCTAGTCCTCGTGACTCTGCGGAGCTGCTGTTTTCTATCAGCTGTCAATGGGCTGGGGGCGGGGGGGCATGGAGGGAGCGCCCTGTGCCCGGAGGTGTGTCAAGGGAGGCCAGACCTGGAGGGTTGCCCCACCGGTAGGACCCAGCCCGTGCCATGTGACTCCGGGCTCGGAGATGTGATGCCGTCTGGGTCCTGAGCACACGGGGCGTGCAGGTGGGCTGGGAGGGGGGTCCGGGGCTCCCGTGGGGGTAGTGAGAGAGGCCTAGGCCACCAGGCAGCCCAAGAGGAACGTGTTCTTCCTCCTTCCTGTGCGCACAGTGGGTCGTCCAGAGGTTACCCTCGGGAAAAGCTGGCACAAGAGGCCTGATGGCCAGATTCAGGCCGTTTGTCACCAACGGGCTTCGGCCGGCCCTTGGCCGACGTGGGCAGGGCGGGGTGGGGCACAGATGCCGGGCCCTGCGGGGCTCGCCAAGTAGGGCCCACAGCACAGCACGGCCCGGAGCCCCATCCACATGCTCCGGGATCCTGGAGGCCCCCTTGGGGTGTACCGAGCACAGCCCCCGAGCGCTTGCAAAGACGAGATCTCAGAAGACCTGAGGTGGAGATGGAGGGCTTCCTCCCAGCTCTGCTGTGGGACTGTGGACATGGGGCCCCTGGAGTTGGGGGTCACCCTGGCTGGAGGCCGAGCCTTAGGTTGGGCTGTGTTTGCTGTGAGGTCACACCAGCCAGGACTCAGAGACCAACTCTGTCACCTTTGTGAGCAGGGTGTGAGTCTCTGGAGAGGGCAGACGCGGCGGACAACTGCCCTCCCCCCGCAGTGCACCGGGTTGGGGACAAGGCCTGAGGACACTACAAGGGCTCCCGGGGGCCCACAAGGGCGTCGGCCCACTTGCTACCCTGCTCTGGCTCCCGCTGGCATTCTGACCCTCCCAGGATGGGGCGGGCCCCTCTGAGGGGTGGTCCTAGGGCAGCTGGGCCTTAGGAGGCTCCAGGGGCCCCCACTTTCTGGAGCCTTCCTATGTGGCTATGTTTGGGAGTATCCCCTGGGAAGGGCACGGGGTGGGGGGCGTCTGTGGGGGCCCAGGCCGAAGAGGACAGGAGCCTCTCCTGGGCCCCAGTGTGTCTATCCTCTTTGGGGAAGGGGGGCTGCGTCAGATTTGGGGGGCTCAGCTTTGCTGCCTGGGTAGCCGGAGGAGGCCAGCAGCTCTGAAGAAGGAGCCAGCAGGGAGACGGGAGGGGTAGGGGCTTCCCACGTCCCCCCTCAGGGGCTTTCCTACCGTGGCTCTCTGGACACCAGACCACCTAGAGGCTGATGAGTCTCAGCGCCCACCCTCCGTGCTTTGAAGCAGGGAGCAGAGGTGCTCTTCAAAGGGGGGCTAAGGCCCTCCAGGTGCCAGAGCACCACCGAAGAGCCAGAAGCCCGAGGCTCAGAGAGCCCCCGAGTCCAAGAAAGGCAGGGTGGGCTGCTCCTGGGCCAGGGCTGGGCGCACAGAGGCCTGGAGGCTGCCGTCCGTCTGAGGGCTGCGCTGGCCCCTCTCCCCGCCAGTGGAGGCTGTGCACGGGTCCAGGCCCCGGAGGCCACCCCACCCCCAGTCCACCTGCCAGGGCTGAGATTTCTTCCCAGCAGGGGCTGTTCTCCTGTGTGCAGTGAGGAAGGAAATTGCAAATTAATCTTTATTTCCATCTTGGAAGAAAACCTTAATTCTCCGCATTGAAATGATCCTCGTCATCCCAGGGAATCAATTATGGGCTTTGATTGCGGCGGGTCCCAGCCAATCAGAGCAGGGCCGCCCCACCCGCCCCGCGCTCCCCTCCCAGAGCTGGTCTCCGTCGCGGTCGCCCCTCCTCCAGGTGCTCGGAGCCTCTGGGACTCTCTATCTCTTTGTCTCTCTCTCTCTCTCTCTCTCTCTCTCCCTCTCTCTCTCTCTCTCGTCTGTCTCCCTCTTTTCCTGTGTGTGTCTCTCGCCATGTCTCTATCTCTGGGTCTTAGCTGTCCCTCCAACCCCCCAGCATAGGGCAGAGCAAGAACCCCCAGGTCTGACAAGCCCCATGGGGGTGGCTGGCTCCTGGGGGGCCTCCTCCTGTGATCAGTCCCTGGGCCCAGAGCCACGGCTTTGAGGGAGGGGCGTGAGGGTGGGGTGAGTTACAGGCCTGGCCCCGGGGTCCCTAGGTGCCCTCAGACTCACTGGCACGTTCACCCAGAGTGACCATCCCTGGCCCCACAGGTCACAACATCCCAGGCCACTGTAGCTCCGTGCCTAGGGATCTGAGTGGGGGTCCCGAAATGGGGTGGGGGCATTGGGGCCCCAAAGATCTGGGGCCGGGAGATGCCTGGGCCTTCAGGTCTGGTGCTGCTCCTGGGGAACCTGGGGGCGGGGTCGAGCAGGAAATCCGGGCAGCCCTGGAGGAATGTCGGGGCCTCACTCTTCAGTGAGTGGCCGGAGAGTTGGTCTTCAGGAAAATGGGGCCACGTGGTGTGTGTGGCAAGGATCCTGCGTGACTCCCCTGACCACCACGCCTCTGTGCCTCACAGAGCCCTGACCCTCGTTCATTGTTAATTCATGGCTAATAGGCCTTGGAGGGCGTCCTTTCCCCACGCACTTAAATGCGTAGACCTGTGTTCGCAGGGTGCACAGGGCATTGCTTTATGGCTTTTCTTTTAAGCGGGAAATGGTTCGTTCCGCAGGTAGCCTTTTGCAACTTTTCACGTGTTTGGGGACCGAGCCATGGGTTTCTCGGAGCTCATTCCACCCTATGCCACCCATCACTGTCCGGGCGGGGGCCACTCCATGCCGATCAGTGTGGTTTGCGTTCCCCGCTCTGCCGCCTTGCGCATGCGCACGCGTGTGTGTGTGTGTGTGCTCACGCCCACTGGGCCCTAGACTGTTAGTGACTAGATGCGGCAGCTTGCTCCTTGGAGCGGCGACGCGGATGTCCTTGCCTAGGAACATGGTTCCCGTTCCCCCACCTCTTCGCCCACATGTGCTATCATCAAACTTTTCCATTTTTACCAGTTTGGCCAACGCAAAATGGCATTTTCTTGTTGCTTTAATTTGTATGCGGTGCAGAACGCGGTGGCCTGGGACGTCCTGGGAGAGGGTCACCAGGGTCGCCTGGGTCTTGGGGCCCAGCTATGGGGTGGGGAATGGCAACAGGTAAAGGGAGGGGGTGACAAAGACCACGAAGTGACCCTCGACTCAGTGCCTACACACGTGGCCCTCCCCATTCGGGCAGCAACCGCGAAGCAGCGATGATAGGAGCCTGTGTTTCAGGAGAGCCTGCCCGAGAGGACGACGGTCGGAGTGGGCAGGAGAGGGAACCACGTCCGGCTGGCTCTAAAGCCCTCCAGGCCTCATTCAGGCTGCGTGTGGGGGGCACATGCATGCACAGCCTCATGCACGTGCCCCACACACCTGCAGCCAGACTCACCAAAACATCGTGTCCGGCTTCGCGGACACACCGTGTGTGAAATTCACCCGCACGCCTGCGTGTCCCATGATCCCCCAGCGAGCACCAGAGGGCACCTGCCCGCGCCTCTGTATGGACGTGTGCCCCACAGGTGCCCCAGCCTCGCACACACTCAGGGGCGCGCAGGTCCCCCTACAAACCTTGGCCCCTTCAGGCCGAGCCCCAAGTGCAGCGGACCCTTGCAGACCTCCCTGCACACATGCCCTCCCACGTTGGCCAGCCCTCCCTCACAGCTCAGCCTCCGGGCAGCTATTAACATATCTGCTCAGGGAGCTGTGGTCTTAACCAGCAGCTTCGAAACTGCACTTAGCAGGTTTGCCTGGGTGGGACAGGGGTGAGGGGAGAGGGCAGGGACGAGCGGAGGGCCAGTGGGGGGCCAGTTGCGGCTGTGGGTGTCTGACTCCATTCTGTCTTATCCAACTCGAGGACCTTCCTCTGTGATCCTGGGGGCTCCCGTCCCCTCAGGGAGGCCCGAGGACCCCCTCTGAGTGTGCTGACCCCCACCCAAGTCGTGCATCAGCCAAGGGAAGCCCCCGCAGGAGATGACCCCTGCTGATGAGCTTGCTGCGAAGGCTGGCCTCATGCATTCTCCCGACAGACTCAGCCTGCACTTATGCGGCACCTGCAGTGTGCCAGCCTCTGTTCTGGGCTCTGTTCCCTGGACATAGCAGTGAAGAAGAGACAGGCCCGTGCTGCCAAGAGCCTCGTGCTCTCGTGGGGGCTGCTCTCGATAGCCAGGGGACCAAGGCGAAACAGCGCTGTGGGTAACTAAACCAGGGGCTGTGGATAGAAGGACGGGAGCACTTCCCGCTGGGAGGGCAGGAGTCCCTTCTGAGATGAACCCTGAATGAAGAGAAGGAGCCAGCAGGGCAAGGGCGGACAGAAGGGGCGCCCATGGCAGAAAGAACAGCAGGTCCTAAGGCGGGAGAGGCCTGTGTGGGTGGCAGTGGCAGGGAAGGGGCCATGGGGAGTTAAGGAGGGGGAGGAGGGGACCCAGGTGGGAGGGCCACCACCCCATTTCCTGCAGGGTGGCAGTGCCAGGAAGGGGAGCAGCCCTGATGGGAAGTGGGTGGCCCCGGGGGTTCATGCTCTGGCTCCCTGGTTCTGGGGGAGCAACCCCTTGAGAGGAGCTCCCCACTTTCAGAGCCCAGCTGCCCAGCAGGGTGATTCACGAGAACACACCTTTATTGGTCCCTGCCCTTCCCTCGCTCGCGCCCTCTCCTGCTGGTGTTTCCTGGGACCGTCCCCACATGACCAACCCCCGATGGCCAAGGTTGCCCTGGGGTACAGAGGCCAGGCCAGCAAAAACAGCAGTGGAACTAGCTCCATTTCCGGGATCGAATCCCACAGGAATTCGACATGGACTAAGCCGTCCAGTCCTGGGCAGCCACGAATGCACGAGGATGGGGCACCTGGCAGGTGCACTAGGTGCTAGGCCAGGTGCTGGGGATGGCGGTGAACAAATGCACGGAAACTTCTGTCTCTGGAGCTCACGTTCATGTGGGGGATGCTGACAAGTGAGGTCAATAAGCAAGACATTTGGTGTGTTAGAAGGTAGTAATCTTTAGGGAGAACACTAAAGGAGGGATGGGGAGTGTACGAGGTAAACTTTATAGAGATACACAGATGGAGACTCGCTGAGCAGGGGGAGGAAGCAGGCTGACTGGTGTCAGTGGGAACAGCAGGTGCAAAGGCCCTGTGGTGGGAGGCCAGTGGAGCTGGAGCAGGTGGGTGTAGGGAGGGTAATGGGACAGGTCTAGGAGCCCACAGGGCAGGTGTGTAGGCTTTACCTTGAGGGAGATGGGGGCCCTGGGAGGGTTTTGCACAGAAGAAAGGCTTATGACAGGTGTGAACAACAGACCTCTAGCCAACCTCCGGCTGGTGTGAAAGCAGACCACAGGAGCAAGGGTGGAGCAGGGGACCAGTGAGAGATGCTGACATCGGTCTGAGCCACTGGCATAGGGTGAGGAGGAACTGACTCTGGGTAGGTGCTGAGGTTAAGTCCGTGGGACCCGCCAAGGAGGGTGTGAGAAAGAGGGGATGCTGTTGCTGTCACTGGCTTTCGGACAGGAACACAGGCATGAGTAAGTAGCTCAAGGTCAAGGTTAGTAAGTGGCAAAAATCGGTATTTTTATATGAAATTCGCCATTTGAAAATGCTGGCAGTAAAAATGTTAAAAATGTAAGGGCCGCGTGGAACAGATAAGAGCCCGCCCCCAGCCATCGCAGTGGCACGATCATGGGTGAGCCAGGTCTCAGGGGACATAGCAGGTGGGCAGCCGTGGGAATCCATCCAGGTCCAGGGTGCTGATTTGTGCCCAACCCTGCTGGGCTGCTGAGGAGGGCAGGGAAAAAGTGACTGGTAGAGTATCCCAGGATGGGGTAATTGTGTGTGTGTGTGGGGGGGAGAAAGTTGGGGGGTACACAGAGGAAGCGCAGTTGGGAGGAGGGAACTGCTCAAGACCCCACAGCTGAGATGCGAGTACTGGCTACGGGAAAACACTCCCAGAGGGGGCAGGACTGGGATCCACAGGTACACGTGGGCATACATGGGCTTCTGTATGTCTGCAACTGAGCCCAGGATGCAGGGCATGCCCCGTACTGGTGAGCGTCACTGCAGACTGATCCTGCCCATGTGCACTTTATGAATCTTAAACAGCAACTCAACTACAACAGGCTTCAGCTTTGATAAGAGGGAATTTATGGCCTCATATAACGAGAGGATGGGCTTCAGGCACAGCTGGATCCAGGTGCTCAGCTGATGGGTTCAGGAACCTGTTTCTTCATCTCTCTGTCAGTCTTCCTCAGTGTAGATGTCCCTCTTTTGTGGTGTGAACTTCACTGCCTTCATGGTGACAGGATGATCATAGCAGCTTCAAGTTAATATCAACGAACTCAGCAACCCCAGCTGGAAGACAGGGCCTTCTTCCTAAAGGCTCCAGAAAAAGAACCCAGTGATGTGCCAGGCTCTGCCACCCCCACATTTCAGAGGTATGGAGGAACCCTGCCTGGGATCCTGTAACCAGTGAGACCGGGGCTTCTGTGCGGGTGACCTGCCGAGGGACCGTCCCCTCTCTGAGTCTCCTCCCCGACTCCTGTGAAGTAGGAACAGCCATAGTGCCCCGAGCATGAGGACAACAAGATGCAGGAGTTGTCCTGGGAGACCGTGGCACCATCTGGGCAGGACGTGGGCTCTGGACCCCTTCAGACTTGGTGTCAATCCCCGTCCCCCACCGACTCCCAGGGGACCCCATGCCAGTCCTGGGAATCCTAGAGCCTCTCCCCGCCAGAGCCCAAAGGGGAGCTGGGTGTGGGGCTGCAGGTCGCCGGCAGCTGGCAGAGTTCACTCCCGTGGCTGGAGCTTGGCTCCCCACAGGGCCTGACTAAACTCCCACCTGAGCACCCCTGAGCCAGGCCTCGGCCTCCAGCGGCCCAACCACCTCCCTCCCGAGGCTATTTCACCTTGGACTTGTCACTTGGCCTGTCTGGGCCTCAGTCACCTAGGGGAAATGAGGGTGAGGATTTGCACCTTGTAGGGTGTCACGGGAGAAAGTGTGTGTGCCACGCCCACCCTCTCTGTAACCCCAGCTTCGCAGAATCCTCTCTCAATGGCTGGATCATTGCTCCTTTAAGGGGCCAGCTGGGCCTGGAAGAATGAGCAGGAGAGGAGCATGGTGGGAAGGGTGCTCCGGGCAGGCGCGCGGCATGAGCAGAGGTGGGGCGGTGCCACGAGGCTGTCGTGCCAGCGAGCCCCGAGAAGCTTGTTTGGAGCGGTCTGGGGCTGCGGTCGGCCTGGTGAGTGGGCAGGGGAGGCGGGGGCAGAGTGGCTCTGGTAGAAGATCCTGCAAGGTGACCTTAAGGTCTGGCCCACCTCTCCGGGTCAAGGTCCCCGGCTGCCCTTGGTGAGGGCTGCTGGCTGGGAGGACGGTTGGGGGCGGGGCAGTCCCCGTCCAGAGCCAGCAGCCTCAGTGTTTCCACCCGAGATGTGGGCATCCCCAGGACTGGGCCTCTTTCCACTACCTTCCGGCCACCGGGAGATGCTTGTCTGTTTTATCAGTGGCATCCCGTGACTCTGACAACCGTCTCTCCTTATCAGCAGCCCACCCGGCTGGCCACGGGGTGACGGGTGCCCCCGGGGGCCGGTGTGTCCACACCCAGACCCCTGGGAACTGCACCGGGACCAGCCATGTGCTGGGACCCGCGCGCTGAGCATGTCACTCTGAGCAGGGCCTGGAGTTGGCAGCGGCCATGTCCCCCACAGGGTTCCTGGTGCTGGGGGGGCTGAGGCAGAGGACCAAAGTCGCCCCCCCCGCCTTAGTTTCCCCTTTGTGAAGCAAGTCCAGGAAGCAGGGGTCCCCAGAGCAGTTCCTTGCCTTCCAGCCCACCCTTAGGTCAGGAGGCAGCCCTGCCAGGAGGGCCAGGCCACCAGCCTCTGTGCTCCGGCCCCCCATGTCAGCACCGCAGTCCTTTGAGCCTCTTCCTCCCACTCGGGCCATGGGCAGCCATCCGCGAGGGGAGCCCTGAGGCAGCGAGCGAGGAGAGCTTGTTTGACGCCCTGCAGGGAGACAGACCTGAAACCAGGCCCTGCCGGGCAGAAGGAGCCACCGAGGGCAAAGGCCTGGAGACCCGGGGGACCCTCAGGGGAGATGGAGGAGGGGATACTGGCCGGGCCTCGATGAGCTTGGACTCAGCCCAGGGGGAGGCTCTGAAGCCAGGCTGCTGGGGGCACCCCGAGGGCCTGGTGGGGGAGGTTGGCGTGGGTGCGTTTCCCTCTGCCCTGCTGAATACCGAGAACTAGCGAGATGTGGCTGATTGGGGCTATCACCTGTCCCATCTTCCGGCCCCACATCTGATGAGGGAGAGAATTGCT
>CM053603.1:46940942-46965800 GCA_028646535.1 Procyon lotor
CCCCCCCCCCGGCTCTGCAGAGCAGACTCAGGGGTCCACGCCAAGCTCATCAAGGGGTCTGGCCCAAACCCGGCCCCGCTGCTGGGTTCCCCGCTTGGTGGGCCCACGGTGGGCCCAGTGACCCCACAGAGGCTGCCCAGGCACCCTGGGTCCCCTCCCTCCCGGCTCCCTCCTGCAGTCAAGCAGTGCCAAGGCCAGCAGAGGACTTGGTCTGCTCATCCCCAACCTGCCTCCTCCACCCTTTCCCTCCCCTGGCTTCCTATGGCCCCCCTTCCTGGCCAGTGACCTCATGTGTCCTTCCCCTGGATGCGGGTCTTTCCCACATGGATCTGAGCAGGTCCCTTATGATGCTGCTGGAGGAGGTGAGGGGGTGGTGGTCTTGCGCGGAGGTGAGCTTAGTGGCCTTACCATGACAGTCTAGGGACAGCATAAGGAACTGGCGTGGGGGTCCTGCTCAGGGAGTGAACTGAGAGGACACGGGATGGGTCAAGGTCTGGCTTCCGTGGCCCAGCCTGGACTTTGGCTCTGGAACCCTTGGGAAAATTTGGGTTTCCAAGGACTCCCCCTGGCCTGCCCCACCACCTGCCTTTCTATTTCCAAACCGGGAGCCCCTCGGGGCCCTCTCAGTCTCGGAGGGAACTTAAGAGGTGGGGTGAGGAGAGGGGGGGCCCCAGAGGCCGTAGGGTTGGGGGGAGGAGGGTGTGATCACAACTAGGGGGGCAGACATGGGTGGACAAGGCAGGGAGAAAGGATTTGAGGAGAGGGTGACCCGAACTCCACTGGTGCCCTTTGTAGGGACGGGTCCACGGAGTTGCGCATCCCACGCCCCTCCCTCCCGCGCCCACCTCAGGGGGCTGCCCCGGCTCAGGGCCTGGCCTCAGGGTGCGGCAGGTGAGAGAAATGAATCGGGCTGGAGGGAAAGCCATGTGGACACCCAGAGACAGGCGGTGCTGGAGGGAGCGAAGGGAGGCCCGCAGGGAGGCCGGAGGCGTGTGTGCCCCGGCGGAGGCCATCAGCTCCCACCAACCCAAATGGCCCGGCCACCTTCCTTAGCTCGGTGGGGCTCAGTGGGCCCGGGGAAGCTGATGGGGCCCAACCTGGGGAGGGAGTGGGGCCGTGCAGGTCAGGGGAGCGGAGGCCTGGCCCTCGCAGGCCAGGGGGGCGGTTAGCCCTGTCTGATGGGGATGGTGCCGGAAGCCCGGAGGCTCAGGGCCGAGGCTGTGGGGTGTCCCTTGAGGGGCCAGGCAGGTGGCTGAACCTGGCCCCTTACCCCAGGTCAGCCTGGGCTCCCAGCTGGCCTTTATCTGGAGGCCCAGCTGTGGCCACGGGAAGTGGCCGTTTCTCTCTGCTCTGCTGTCTCCCCACCAGCCCCGGTGATGGAGATAACATGGGAGGGCGTGGGGGGGGGGGTTGAGCAATACCTCGTGGTGGGGCACACGGGGAGGCTCCCGGGGCGCCTGACCTCCGACCTGCTGGCCCGGGTGGGGGTGGGGCACAGGGCAGCCTGCATGGCTGCGCTACACATGGGAGTCCGCTGAGGGCAGGGGTCACGGGCCACACCGTGTGGGCTCCAGGGTGCCCCACCTTCAGGCCTCTTCCCAAATCTATCCCTGTTTCCGTCCCCTTACGCTGAATCCCCAAATCTTCCCACAAGCCCTCTTCTTCCTCCCGGGGCTCAGCCTCACACCTCTCCTGCTCCTTGGCCAGCTGACCATCAAAACCAATCCTGGGAGCCTCCAACCCTGTGGTCTCTGCCCCTCCTGGGTGAGGGGGCCCTGACCTCCAGGTCCCGGACATTCAGATCTGGCATGAAATTGCAGCCAGAGGGGTCTCTTAAAACCCCCATCTGACGCACTTGACCTGCTTATACTCTTCAAGATGACTAGCAGCCGCCTTCGAGGCCTCCGGCCTCACCCAGCTGCTGCCTTTACTTCCCCTGCCCACACCACTGGCTCTCAGCAAGGGAACGGGGCTGGGACAGACAGAGGAGCCCGGGGTTGGGGTCTGCTGCTCCCCGAGGGAACACAAAGCACCCCCCACCCCACCGTCCCCTAGCTGCTGGCCGCTGCCTCCCGCAATCAAGCCCCACCGCTGGCTGAGCTCGGCTAATTAATGGTACCACTCTGTTATCAGCCGAGTGCTAATTACTCTTTTTAATCAGGGCTGCCCGTGTGGAGGCTTCTGGAGGCCTGGCACGCGCTGGCGGGAGCCATGACCTCATCCCTCCTCCTGCGGGCCCTATGCAGAGCTCTCCTTGAGGCCTTACGCCTGCTATGCCCTCTGCTGGATGGCACCCCTCCTCCTCCTGGCGAACTCCTACTCTCTCTTCAAGACCTTGCCCCAGTGGACCCTTGGCGAGAGGCCTCATCTTACCTGCCATGGCCATGGAGGACAGACATGGCTAACCTAGGAGCTGAGCTGTGGGAAGGACTGGCCTTGGTCTCCAGAAGGGGAGCTGGAAAGGCTAAAGCTCAGGTAAAGGTAGAGGCGGTGGGGAAGGCCCGAGGCCTGGATCGACTTGAGGGGGCTCTGGTCCCCAGAATGGGGGCAATGAGCCCCCTTCCCATCCTCCCAGGTCCTAGGGACCAGGCCCCACTGACCTGCAGGCCCCTGGGCCCCAAGGGCAAAACTGGCTCCGGACACACGTGTCACCACCCTGTGCACACTCTTCCTGACACCATCTTTACCTCCCCTCCCACACAGACACACCGGAGAGCCACAGGCTGACAGGCTGCCCTCCCTGAGCACACAAGGACAAACACACACACCCAGGACACTGAGATCCACACACCTGGCCGTCCATAGCCGCAGATACCCGGAACGCAGACCTACGCCCAGACACACACGCACACATGCCCGGGCAGGGCAGGAGGCCTGGGAGAACAGAAGCTGCCCCTTCTCCTGCCCTAGGCCCCCAGGGCTTCCCGTTTACGAGACTTTATCTATCAAAAATATATTAACCCAGAAGCCTGTTTCCATCAGAGTCTCGATTCCAGGGACATTTCCAGATAAGCCTTATCTCATTGCTGGTGCATTAGCCCCGCTGGTCCGGGGGCCTGCCAATCACGGCCGCCCCTCCTGCCCTAGCCCGTGGCAGGACGCCTACCCATGACTTCATTCTGTATGGGCAGGCGGACGGGGGTGGGGGGGGTTGGGCAGGGCACTGCTGCCCCTTGTCCCCACCCCATCTCTCTGCCCAAAGCAGGGCCCCAGAAGGCACCTTTTTCCAAGGACACACCCAGGACCTTGAGGCAAGGGACCGGGCCGGGGGGGTGGGGGGGCATGTCTGGAATCCTCCAGAGCCTGGATTTGAGTCCCAGCTCTACCTGAGGCTATGGTCAGCTGAGCCCCAGTCCGCACACCTCCCACACCTACAACAAAGGTGATGCTTCCCAGACCACCCCTACCTATGGGTAGAAGCGCCGATTCAGTGAGTTTGTGTTTGAAGGAGGCTGCAGGGGGCTTGCCCTCTCTTGCACAGCACCCAGAGCTGGCTGGGGAGCCAGGGGAGGGGGACACGGCTGTGGGAACGCCTCTGGACACTGCTCCCCCCCGCCCCCCGGCTGCGCTTCTACTTCAAAGGCCGTGTCCCGGCCCAACCCGGCTAATGGGTGCTCGGGTTTCTTCTGATGCCAGGCCTGATAGAGACCTCTCCCTGAGCAGGCTGCTGGCCCGCTCTCTCTGGGGGACCCCGAGGCTTCTGGGAGTCACACCCTGGGCAGCTCCTCCTCTTCTCTGGGCCTCAGTGTCCTCCGCCCGAGTCGGCCTCCTGGGCGTTGAGGGGTGCTGTCCGCAGGCGATGTAGGAGGCAGGGAGAAAGGCGTGAGTGGGTGTGGGCACTGTGACAGAGGTCCTAGAAAAACGGCCGGTTCGGAGCTGAGCTGGGCCCTGGGGCTGGCTGCACCACTCCCGAGGGGTCCGTAGGCCCCTCGCCTCCCTGTGGTAAGAGCACGTCTGCTGGTCCTGCTGCCAGGGCTGCGGGTAATACGACGGGCAGCAGGGCGCCCCGTACCCAAACAACCTCACGAAACAGCTGCTTTTGTTGTCATTTTGTACACGGGGGCACCAAGGCACAGAGGTCGGGGGACTGGCCCCAGGTCACACAAGCAGAGGGGCCAGAATGAACCAGGCAGTGAGTGGCTTTGAGCCCACCCTGTCTCCCCTCTCCCATGGATCTGCCCCCCAGAACTAGTTCCTGTTTGGTGATCCCTCTCTGCCTGCTGGTGGGTGGAGTGGGGCTCAGCCGGGGCACAGGACCCCTTGTTTGGAGACAGGGACAGTGATGTACCCAAGGGTAGGGCTTCTTGGGCTTTGGAGGGGACTGTGCTTGGGATCCCTAGCCCAAAGGGTGCTCTGCGCAGGGTTCTGCCTCCTGGCCTCGCCTCCACACCTCGGGGAGTATGGGCGCCAAACTCAAGGGCAGAGGCCTAGGGATGCCTGGTGTGGGGACGGGGGAGCGATCCTTCCAGCCGGCTTCTGTCCTGGCACTTTGGCAGGGCACCTCGTGGCTCCCCAGCATTCCATGAGGGCTCTTCCCGGCAGAGCCCTCTCTGGACTTGGCTGTCCAGAGAACCCCCGTGTCCCTCAAGGCCCAGGAGACCCCTGGGGCCACCTAGCCTGGCTTGGGGCCTGACACCCTGTGGACTCTTCAGCCCACTCTCACTGGGCTCTGAATTCTGGTCCCTCCGGCTCTTCTCTGGGTGAGAACCCTGCTGAACCCCCTCGATACTCCCCCTCGGGAATGGGCATGGGGGGGGGCCCTCCCGGTGAAATCAGAGAGACCAGCAGAGCGGGCAGACACCCTGGGACATTTATTTGTAGCCGGCAAGTGCCAGGCTGCCTGCGGGGCGGCCTGGGAACCACTGGCCCCCAGTAGGTGGGAGGGTGCGGGGACAGACCCTCCAGGCCCCGGCCCTGGTACCATGCCGCCACACCCTTCCAGGCTTCTCACTGGGGCGTAGGGCCAGGCCCGGGGCTCGAGTCTGCAGGGTCGTGGGGAGGGACACACGAAAGGAGGGCGAGGCACATCTGGTCTGATGCTTGGCACTGCAGCCTGGCCCAGGGGCCTGGGCAAGGTCACGGGAACACTCAGGGAGACTGGACCATGCGCTTGTGGGTGTCAAAGACGTAGCGCTTGAAGGATAAGCTGAGGGCCACGTGCTGTGCAGGCTCGGGCCGCTCGGCCCCCTCCTCTGGCTTGGCTGCTTCCCCTCGGCCTGCCCGGCCCCGCTTCTTGAGGGTGGGCGTCAGCATCTTCTTGGACTCGGGGCTGAGACCACCTGCAAGGCACAGAGGGGGAGCCCGTTACTCTGCCACTCCCCGGGCCTGCCTGCTCTCTGCTCGTGCTGGCCCATCTCCAAATCTCCTTCCCCCAAATCGGTGATACCCTCATGCCCTCCTAGGCTGAGCCAGGACCCCGGTGCCACCCTGGGCTCACCCCCTTCCACCTCCTTGCACAGCCAATGGACCCCCGAGGCCTAGGGTCCACTCTGCTACCTAAATCCCTACATTCCAGCCCCTCCCCCACCACGCTGGTCCATGTTGGGGGCCTGTCCGGCTTGGAGCTCAGCAGGGCTCCCCACCTCCGTCTCCCAGTCCCCTGCCCACCCACCCGCTCTGCACTCAGGCTCCGTGCGGATCAGCCCCACACTTGGTGGCCGTGTCCTTCTCCGGCTCTAAATGGTCCTACTGTTTCCCAGAACACTCACGATAAAACACACATGCTGAAACCTAACTTTTGAGGCTCCCTGGGCTAGGTGTTCTCCAACTGCCCCTGGAGATGCACTCTCTGCTCCTGTGCGTGCCTTTGGGAGGCGAACCTCTGCAGACAGCATACAGGCTCCTGTGCCCTCTGGCTCCCACTGGGTTCAGCCAGTGGGAGCCCCAGCAGATCAGAGAGTGAGAGGAGAGTGCAGCTGGGGTGTTGATTCCTGTTTCCTAAGGCCGGCACTCCTGTTGGGGAGCCTTCTCCCCAGGCTCTCGCATATGCTGTCCCTGCACCCCATGCAGGGGCGGGCACGGCCCCCACTGGTTTCCATTACATTTTACCAGCTCCTTTAAACCGCCCTCTCTTCACCGCCTCCACTACGTACAGCACATAGACTTTACTTCACCCTCTTCAGCCAAATGATGGAGTGGAAATCAGTTTCCCGCTAACACCCTAAGGCCAGGCCCAGGTCTTCTAGCCCCTTCACCCACTGCTTTTGTGTATTCCCCCATGCCCTGAGGAACACGTGCCCATTCCCCGGCTCCCTGTGGTCATGTTTTCGAGCCTCTACATCGGCTCTTCTCTCTGCCTGGAGCGCCCTTCCCCACCTTGCCGACGGAAGAAGTCTCACTCATCTTTGCGCACCAGACTGCACTCCTCGAACACTAGGCTTTCTCTGGGGCTTGTCTTTATGAGGAAACTGCTTGGTAGCAGCAGGGCCCAGCGTCCTTGTGGGCTGCTGGCCAGGGTGGGCGCTCGGCCGCTTCGAGCACAGGCCCGACTACTGGGAGAGCTGGGTACACAGCCTTCGTTCCTGGCAAGCAGCCCACACTGTGCCTGTCAAGAGGGGCCCCGGCAGACCTGTGTCTCCCCACTTCCTTCTACTATGCACAGGGCGGCTGCACTGGCCAGCGGACCCAGACGCTAAGTCCAAAGCTGGCGGGAGCTGGGGGAGGGCACCAGGCAGAGGGCTTCCTTCCCTGCATGCCCTGCTACACCCAATCTGTGTCTGCCAGCGCCCCAAGGGCCTCCTCCTTCACCCCAGTATTGGCCAAGTGTTAGCAGTCTCCCCAGGGAAGCCAGAAGTGATGCTCCGGTGTCACACTTCAGTGCCTTTGCTCATCATGTCCCCACCAGGTGGGGAGATGCGGGCGGCAGTGGGGTGTGGACTATTCTGCTCTGATGCATGTTTGCCGAAGCAACCCCTTCATCGTACAGAGGCGAAAATGGAGCCCCCGGGAGGGCCCGGACTGACTCCAGGCCCCAGAGTGAATCAGGAAGAGTGAGGGTCTGAGGTTGAGCTCTGGGGTTGCACCTGCTGGCCAATGCGGGTCATTGCTCCCCAGCCCGTCACTCGGTGGGGGTCCACCTTTGGCAGGGGAGTACAGGCTGTGAGGGCACCCTGGATGTTTAGAGATCCATACCACCCTGAACGCGCCCGATCTCGTCTGATCTCGGAGGCTAAGCAGGGTCGGGCCTGGTTAGTACTTGGATGGGAGAGGTGACCAGGATGCTGCTTTGAGGGACCCTGGAGAGTCAGCCAGGGGTAGCTCTGCCTTCCGGGGAGAAGGACTCGGTCTCCCTTCCTCAGGCAGAGATGAGGCTGCTGGCGTCTCAAAGCTCACACCCCCCAGGAAGGCCGGGACTCACGGCTGATGTGAATGGGGCTCTGGGATGTTGGGGGCCTGCGGGACCTGGCCCAAGGGGAGCCGTCCTCTGGCCGGCCAGCACGGTGTCCGGTCGCAGGCCCCACCCCAGACGGTCAGTGCACCTCTGGGACGGGGCGTGGGAATGGCCCCGGGCCAGGCCCCCAAGCTAGCGCCAGGCCTGCAGGTATCTGCCTCCCCAGATCGGAGCCCCGGCCTTCCTTCTGCAAACAGAGAAGGTGGCTGGCACCAGACCCTGACAAATGGCACGGCCAGCCTGTCTCCCTCTGGTGCCAGGAGGTCTGATGGCTGGAGAGGCGCGGGGCTCCCCGGCGTCTGCGCTGGGCTGGAGAGACAGGCGTGGCCCAATCGGCGGTCCATCTCGCCCGCGCTGGCTCTCGTTACACACCGGGCATACTTCAGGCTGCCCAAAGCAGGCAGACCCAGAAAAGCTCTCTGGCACTGGTGAGGATTGGCCATTGAATTGCTCTTCCGAGATGGTCAGGCTCATACACCTCTGCTCCATTTTGGGGTGGCCTGGATACAATGCCCAGAAAAGCCTCCCCAACAGGTAAAGCTGTGGATTTGGAGCACATGTCCCCCGGAAAACCCCGTTTTCCGCTGGCCTTTCTCCCCCTTAGTCAGATAGCCAACGGAGGGAAGTGAAGGGCTGCTCAGGGTATTGGGGGTCGGGGCTGCTACCCACGCTGAGCTTCTCCCAACCTGGGCCTGCATCCTTCCCTGGGAAACGGTGCCCCAGGACTGGAGACAAGCGTGGTGAGCACGCAGACCAGGGCCCGGTTCCCATGGAGTTTACGAGTCTGAGAAGGGGCAGAGAGAAAATAAGCCAGCAAGATAATCCAGAGAGCCACCAAGGCGATCAAGGAAGCAAAAGTGCTGTGTCACCAGGAGGGGAGGGCGGCCAGGCCGTATGGGCCCAGGGCTGGCTTTTCTGGGGAAGAGCTCTGAACGGGGGGCCAGGTGACAGGGACTGGCTGCATGGAGATCCTGGGCAAGGGTCTGCAGGCAGAGGAAGTCTGAGTGCCCAGTCCTGGTGGGGGGATGAGCAAGATGCCTGAGGACGGATGAGGATGTGTGGCTGCATGTCGGTGGGGCCGTGGGGGGACCCCAGAGTGGGGAGGGAGGGGCCAAATGTCAACTGTCCAGCTGCCTGGTGTCCCCCAGGGCTCCTGCAACTTCCTGTAGGCCCAGGGACACAGAGGCAAGCAGGACCATCCTGCTCTCATGGAGCTGCTGTCCTCTTTTGGGGACATCCCTCTGAGGCACCCCCTGGTAGGTGTCGCCCCTCCCGGGATGGTGCCCAAGGTGGGGAGCATGTTTGGAGCTCCTGGCTTCTGACCCCTGCATCCCTCTGCTCCCATGTGACCTGGCCCGGATCGCGTCTCCAAAAAGTGCATTCCCTTCACCCCAACACACCCACCGCACTCCCACCGCCGGCCATTGGCATTCACGGGTCCCTCTGCTGGAAGATCGGCCCCAGGAGTTCCACTGGCTCCCAGGCCCACCTCCTTCTAATCGCTGGGCAAATCTCACCTCCCCACGAGGTCTTCCTGACCACCCTCACCCCGGCTGCCCCGACCCCTCCCACCCAGCTCTGTTTTTTCCAATAGCTATTATCACCTTCCAACATACCGCTGTGAGTTCCTCATTCTGATGTCTGTCGTCTGCCCTGCCCCAACACGAGTTCTACCACGGCAGGGATTTTGTGTCTCTATGCACAGCTGGAAGCCCAACATCTAGAACGATCCCTGGCTCAGAGGAGGGCCTCAAAGAATACCACCGAGGAACAAGCACCGGCTACGAAGCTCCCGCCGTGGTCACCGCAGGGACCCAGCAAACCCATTCCCGGCATTCAGTCCTAACGAGGAACCTGAGATTTGAACGCACAAAATTCCCCGCGCAAGCACGCAGGCACGCAGGCACTTAACCCTCACAGCACAGTGTGGAAGACCCCGAGGTCCAGGCCAGTAACCGGCCCCCAGCCACACAGATCTGGAGAGGCCGAGCTGGGCAGTCAGGAGGGCAGTCAGAATAGGACTGGCACGCGTTTGCTGGGGCAAAACAGTCTGGGAGATGATGTGACACCTGAGAAGAGTTTAAAGTCACACAAAGACAAACTTACGAGCTAACTGGAAAAAACAAAAACAAAAAACCAACCCACAGGAATACAAACTGTTGGAAGATTTTTGCTCTAACTCTGAGTTGCAGAAAGAAAAGACCAGAAGACTATCCACTTGGCTGTCAGAGATCAGGACTAAGTTACAGGAAATGCTTTTTTCTTCTACTTTTCTCTGCTTCCCAAGGTTCATTCGTTCCTTCTTTTGTTCCTTTATAAAGATCGTTTATTTATTAGATAGAGCGAGCAGGAGCCAGTGGAGGGGCAGAGGGAGAGAGGGAGAAGCAGACTCCCTGCTGAGCAGGGAGCCTGATGTGGGACTTGATCCCAGGACCCTGAGATCATGCCCTGAGCTGAAGGCAGATGCTTAATCCAGTGAGCCACCCAGAAGCCCCTCTGCTCCCCAAGCGATTTCTCTCTGTGAGCCTGGGTGCTCACGGGGCCATCTACAAGGGTCCACTGGCCTGACCTCCCGCACCCAGGCCCGAGCCCAGAGGAAGCACAGTGCCGCCCCATGCAGTCCGGCTGTTGAATGCATGGGCACAGGGGGAGGCCGCGTGGGTGGGGGTCAGAGGGCTCCAGGGGGATGGGTAGGGGAGGAAGGAGAGGGCAGGGAGGAGCCACCCCCTGGGCCAGGTTGGCCTCCATGTCCTGGCTAAGGCTCTCAGAGCTGTTGTGGGCCAGGAAGCTCATTGCCATCTCTAGGTCAGTGGGGTCATCTCTGCGGCAATCTGGCTCTGCCTGCTGACGGGTGGGCTGAGCATGACCTGCGGCCATGCTCATGGCTCCTCCATGGCCGCTGGAAGCCCTCGATTTCTGGCGCCGCTGGTACATCAAGAGCAGGAACTGGGGGGCACAGGCTTCAGGCATCGCCTTCCACAGCCTCCTTGAGGGTCCAGCCCGTGCACCCCGCCCTTGCTGCCCTGGCCTGGCATAGGAGGCCTCTGGGGGCACTCTCCCGGGCGGCCTTCTCTCGGGTCCTGCCCCCAGCTGTGGGGGGAGTTGCTCGAAGGCTCATGCGGAGCTCTGGATTGGGTTCCACCAACAGGATAAAGTCTGTCTTCTTACACGGCATCCAAGACCCCGGGTCATCCAGCGTGTGCCTCCCTCTGCCCCTCACGCTCTGCTGACTCCCACTCTCACTCCCATGCTGCTGACGCTCCAGCCAGGAGAAACCAAGCACGGCCTCCAACTAGCTGCCTTGGTCTAAATCGCTCTTCCCTGCCCTTCCTGTCGGGCTAATCAACGCCTGCTCTGCCACTGCTTGGGCCGAGCAGGAACCCTCTCGGAACCCTGCTTGGCATGATTATTGCATCCCTCTCCCTGGCGGCCCCTGCAGTGCTGGGCACAGGGCCTGGCAGACAGGCTCGGGGCGGGTTCGCTGGATGAAGGCAAAGGGAAGGCGCGGCCTGGCCCAGGGGTGCGGGGCAGCACAAGTAAGAGAAACGCTCCCGCAGAGCCCGTGCCTCCGGGACTAGGACATACCTGTCTGCGAGCGGGCGGCCCCAAGGCTCAGATGGCGGGCTCCCTGCCCCCTGCAACCCGGAGCCTGGCTCCCTACCTGGCGGGGCGCACACCGCAGCCATTACTCCAGAGGGCCTCAGCTCACGCCTCTGGCTCCTTCTGCCCAAACCCCAGGATCCTTGGAGCTCGGCTGCCCTGCTCCGTTCCCCCACCAAGCCCGAGCCGGGAGGCTGCGGGGGTGGGCCGGCATGACCCCGGGGGTGACGCTGCCCGTCGTGGCTTTCCTTGGGGACACTCTCCCAGGGCCGAGCTGGCCTTTCTCACCGAGCGCCAGCTCCACACAAAGGCGCAGTGGGCTGGAGGCTGCTGGGTCTCGGCTTGGGCCAGGGGTAATCAGGGAAGAATGCGGGAAGCACAACTGTTTCCCAAGGCCTGGCCGCGGGTGCCGCCCCGACATGGCCATCAAAGGCCGGCAAATTGCCTCCAATTGCTGGCGTCGCTTTCATGTCGGGGGCCAGACTAGAAGAGGGGCCTCCACGCTGGTGGGCGGCCTGCACCCCCCAGTGGGAACGGAGCCCTCGCAAGCAGCTTGGGGTCACGGGCCCCCTCGGTGGCCCCACGGGACTGTAGCCAGCTCCAGCCACTCCAGCTTCCCCTCCTGGAGCGAGCAGCTTTGGAAAGAGCCGAGATGACAGGGCGGAAAGAGAGCTGGGGCAAGGGGCGGGGGGGCCTTTTTGGGGTCGGTATCCTGGTGATGACGGATGGCCTGGGGAGCTCAGAGGGACGTGCCTGGCAGCTGGGCTGGGCTGGGCTGACGTCGGGGGTGGCCGGGACGGATGGCCGGGGAGGGCCTCGACTCCAGCCAGACCCTGAGTCCAGACTGGAGGCTCGGCCCGTGGGTAGGAGGGAGGGGTTGCCTGAAAGAGGGAACCCCCGTCAGGGAGGCTGAGGTTCCTCAAACAGCATGGCTGCCCCATTGCCCAGGGGGCTGCAGTGTCAAAGTTCACCTGAAGGAACAGGGGTCTCTGTCCCGGAGAGGTCACAGGCGGTCACAGGAGGTATGGGCGGCACGGCGCATCAGAGGTCTCGTCGGGCAGGGGGAGGCTGGGCAGGAGGGCACTTGCCCGCAGCCCCGCAGCAGTTGGTGGTGGAGCTGGTATTTGAACCCAGATCCCTCTGCAAGCCAGCGGCCTAGAGCCGCAAGGGCCCTGTACCAGCTTGGCTCCGACGGCTCCAGGGGAGAGGAGAGGCCCAAGGAGGACAGGCGACCTGGTTTTTGGCGCAAGGCCCAGAGGCGAGCTGGCACTCGGAGGGCCTAGAGAGGCGAGAATGGCCGAGAGAGCAGCCCTTGGGGACACCCGTCAGCGGGCTCCCTTTGCCCAGCCCCCGACCTCATCTGTGAGGGCTGCTGTGGCCACCCTCTCCTCACCCTCTCTTCGCCGGCCCTGGTTTTCCGCATTTATTCCGGGGAGTGGGAGCGCGAGCCTTGAATGCGCTGGTTGGGGCTGGGAAAGCTGCCTGGTTTTCTCTCCTTTCTCTCCCTGCTATGGACCCCGTATGTAAACAAAGATGCAATTTGCTTTAAAAAGATAAGGTGATTAAGTTTTTATCAGACAAGTACTCCGCTGTCCCTGCAACAAAGGGAATTAGGGGAAGGCGGGCGACAGAACAAGCCCTTTATTGGAATCGTGCTCTTTCTGAGGCTCTCGAGCGCACACTCGATGGGCTCCTCGCGGCCCCTTTGATTGGGTGGAGGCGAGGCAACGAGCGCCCGCACCCCCATTTTGATGTCTTAATGTTGCCTAATTCCTCCTTTAATTTATATTAAGCTTCTTAGCAGCAATGATGAATTCTTCAAAAACAAAAAAGGACCCTTTGCACAAATCTTTCCCACACCATGTAAATTGAAATTATAATGCAGTCAAGCCTTTGGAGATTGGGGGTGCGTGGGGAGGGAAGCCCAGCACATTATGCGGAAGGAAGGATTTTGTTTTAAGGCAAAAACAAAACCAGTCTGAGAAAGGAAATGACTTGGTCTCGAGAATCGAAGGCCCCATGATTAGATGGGCAGCCCAGGTGGAGGAAAGTTTGCTGTCACACGGGGGGGACAGCGAGGGGGCGGCTGGTGCAGGGCTGGGGGTCATTCTGAACCACCCAATGCCATCCGATGTCGGCTCCCATCTGTTCCTCCCAGGGGCGGCCCAGCGCCGGCTTGATTCCCACTCACCCGGGGCGCGGCCTCGTCCCCCCCGAAGTGGCTGTGGGGGTGGTCATGGAGCCTCGTTGTGCCCGCAGCCCGGGACTGATTCTACATCCCACCTGGGGCATTCCTCGTGTGCAGCCCAGAAGCTCAGGCAGGGCTCAAACCCTTGCTTGAGTCTGCACAGCCCTGGCGGCTGGCCTGGCCCCTTCCCTCAGGGATCCCCCAGGCCCTGCAGGAGCAGGCTGCTGCCACTGGGGCCTCGGGTGCTGGCCTCCTGGCATGAGTCGCTACACTGCTCTCCTGCCAGTGCCGCCTTCTGATCTGCTCTTGGGTCTCCTGCCGAAAAGATCTTTCCAGAACAAAAACCTGATCGTCCCTCCCAGCCCCAAATCTTCATCTGTTCCTCAGGCAAGGGTCCAAATGCCTCTAGCCCAGCTCCTCCCAAACTACCTCCTGCAGATGCAGTGTGTCCTCACCTCCACCACTCACCCCTACACAGCCCCCCCCACCTCCCCACCCATTCACAGGGCCTCACCACCCACCCCTGCATGGGGCTCCCCATTCACCCAGCCCTGGCTCTGTCCCCGGTGCTCTCTCATCTTGGGGTGAGCCACAATGCTTGTCTACCTGGCAAACCTCACTCCTTTGGTTTCTTAGCAAAAGGCTTAGCATCTTGGCTCGGCCTCCTATGATACTTTCCAGGCCTCTATCTTCCAGAGAGACCTTCCACACGGCCTCAAGTCCAGACCCTGTGTCCTCAGGAGGGAGGTGCAGCCCACAGCAGTGGCTGGCAGCTCCACGAAGGGGTGTTACTGGGGACCGAAGCCCGCCTGCACGCTGCCTCATCTACCAGTAGGCTGGGCCCTGACTCTCTCGAAGGTGACCCCCCTCCCCCGAGGGTCAGAGCTCACCTACCTGTCTGTCCGGCTCCTAATCACCCTTTGGCTGCCAGGCAGCCGAGTCAGGCCCTATCAAATTGCGGGAAGCTTGGGGAGCAGGAGGTTGGCCAACTGCTAGCAGGGCTGCTCGAGGAGGCAGGAATGCGCTGGCCCTTTCCTTCCCCACGTGCCACATCTGCCTAGATCTAGAGGCCTGCGCCTCGGTACCCAGGGGACCTGGACCTTAGTCCCAAGCCCCTCATCAGCACAGGCAGTATAACCTCCGAATGGCAGTTTCCAGAAGGGGAGCCTGGACAGTAGCGTCCATAGGGAGTCCTTCTGGCTGGCCATCTAGGTTATCTGGCAAAGTCTCCAGGTGGGGAAGCAGAGGTGAGGCAGGCTTCAGGGGTCAGTGGCTAGGTCATCTGCCTCCACCTCTGTCACCATTGTCACAGGACACTGCTTAGCTAGTGTCCTTCTCAACACACCACATAGCCAGGTGGGTTCACCTGGCATCTCACTCAAGCTTCTGGACATCCTGTAAGTCACTTTCTAGGCAGGGGAGCTGACTGCCCAAGGTCACACGGCTAGCAGATGGGGAGTGGGACTTCTTATTCAAGCCTCTGGCTTTACAAAACCGTCCGCTGGCTGCAGGCCTGAGAGAGTAGCCACGGGCCTGGCCACCCCAGGGCCCTGCTGCGTCTCACTGGGAACAAAGCGTCAGGGATGGCAATGCCACGGGTGGGGGTGGGGCAGAGGGCGCTGAGGCCACTGCCACTCAGGGTGGGGAGGGGGTGGCAAAACGCAAGGGGTTTGGCATGACTGCGGACCGCTCTGACTTGAGCAGCCTGGGGCAATGTGGGCGGGGCCAGGTGGAGACAAGGTGGACCTTGTCTCCAGAGACTTCCAGGGATGATGCCTTACATACCTGTGTGTTCTCGGTTCCATCAGTGGGGGCGCGGGGAGGGGGGGCACTGGAACTTGGCCCACTGCCTTGACACACTCTGAGGGTGGCCTAAATGGCGAAGAGTGGGTCTGAAGTAGAAAGGCCATCTTGTGTGAGGCAGGCCTAGCCCAGATTGCCTCCCCAACCGGCACCAGCCAGTGGTAAGCCTAGCTAGCACTCACTGTGCCTTTGTCACGTGCCAGGCCCTGCTCACCGCGCTTCTGTACATGCTGCCCCTCCACTCCTCAACTGCTCCCCAGCTGCTGACTCCACTCATACACACGGAAACACAGGCACAGAGAGAGCTGGTACGAGCCCAGCATCACACAGCGAAGATGCGGTAGGCTGAGCTCAAACTTGCGGTCCGGCTTCGGGCCCTGCTGCACCGTGTGCTGGTGTCCCTGGGACCACCCTCGGGCCCTGGGCCTGCCCCCACGTGACCTCTGTCATGGGTGTCCACGAGCTCACTTCCCTGACTGTGACTCTCTCTGAGGACGGAGATTAGATCACAGAGCCTGGCACAGCGTCTGGCCAGCGAAGGATCAGAAAAGCACTTTTGCATGCCTTAACCTGTGCGAAGAGCGCACAGTATCCACTCCCGAGAAACTGAGGCCGGGGATCTCAAATGATTTGCCCAAGGTCACACGGCTAGTGGCAAACAAGTGATCATACATCCTCATTACTACGTGGATTCCAAGTTCTTTTCCAAAGGTAGCCGGAGGAGACGGGTCTCCCTTCTCTCAGATGGCATTCCAGAATGTCACCTTCTTGCCGGTGAGCCGGACTTTGCCAGTGACGTGCACACACATACGCACGCACACATGTGCAAACACACACACACAAGCCTCTGGACTGAGAGAGCCCCCTGGAGAGCAGGATCCACTCCTCTGGTGGCTTCTGTTTAGCTCGCAAAATACAGCGGCTACAGAGTCAGTCTTAGCTAATTGTCAGAGGACCAGGACCAGGGCAAGGAGCTTTCCTCGAGACAGGCCTCAGTGAGAGCGGGGCAGGCAGGGGAGATGGCCCAGGTCTGGACGCCGGGCTGTGGGACATGGTGGCCCTAGTGCCCTGCTCTGAGCGTCGGTGTCCTCCTCAGTCAGGATGAGGGATGACAGGAGTAAGGCCGACAGCAGGAGCTGCCTCCAAGAGACCAAGGGCTGCTCCTGGACTCTACCCAACCTGTCCCTCCTCGCGGAGGCCCGGATTCGCCCCTCATGCAGGTGCCCTCCTCCACAGATGGCCCCTTGACGCCAGCCGGGGGGGAGGGGCACGGTTCCCAGTGGCCCCCACGGAGACGGTCGCCGCCACCGAGGGAGCTGAATTTTAATACTCTAAACACTCACTCCCTAAATGTGTACACTCTTTAACAGCAGTTAATCTTCAATTAAAATACCTAGAGCAGAAACTAAGATAACTGGTTTAAAAGGTAGAGCTTATTGACAATAAAAGTCTTCTTCGTATTGCTTTTCTTTAAAAAAAAATTCCACATATTAAAAATGTCATTTTTATGACTTCGGAGAAAAAAAAAAAAACCTCATCCAGAATAATGAAGGTGAACAAAGGCCCGGGGAGCAGTCATCTTCCAGGGCCCATATGCAGCGTCCTGATTACTGTATCAGCCCTGTTTCTAGAGCGGAGGGAGAGGCGGGCGGGTGGGCGGGTGCCGGGGCTGGCTGTCCTCTCCGGCTGACAGGGAAGGGCGGCTGGGGAGTTTCGGGGGTCCTTAGTCACACTCTCGATTTGACAGCTGTGGGTTCCGAGGGTTCACCCCCTCCCCGATGTGAAGACTACAGCTGGGCTGAGCACAGGGGTGCCCACGCATCCACACGGACACACGGGGCTGTGAGCACACGCACGTCCCCTCCCGGGTGGGTCCCAGGCTTGGCTGGCGGCTCTCAGGCCCTGCAGAGGCTGGGGTGTGCATGGGCCAACCTGCCCATCTGGCACCCCAACACCCAGTGTGCCCTCCGAGGCTGGCTAGACCCTTACTGCATGCACGCCGTGGCGGGTTGGCGGCAGTCTGCTGTGTACACTGGGCACCTGGGCCGGCCCCCAGCGCCTTCCACCCTCGTGTCCACATGACTGCGTGGGTCCCCAGTGCCCAGCGCAGGACCTGGCACAGAACAGGTGCCCACAACTGGCATCATTGCTTTGGTCTCACCTTGTCCTGGTTCCCCCCCTGCATTTTACGCCATGACTGCTTCTGGATCGCTGGCCATCACTACTGGCCAGGGAGCCCTCTGTAGGCACGACGGGGAATGGGGTGCCCTCCTTTGGCTCTGTGCTACCCCACGCAGCTGCTGGCAGGCTGGTGTGGCCCCGCATCTGCTGCTGTGTGTTCTCCTTCCTAAACAACCTCTCTGGCTCTGCCCTGGGCAGGATTTAATCACTCGGTGGCCACGGGGCTCAGCTCCTTGATCAGAGCCAGGGGCGGGGGGGAGGGGGGAGGGGGGGCAGCTCATGTTCCAGATGGGAGGCCGCCCCTCCCCTGAGTCTGGCTTCGGCTTGGGGTACTTCCAACCAGGAGTTTCTCCCCTCTCAGGAGCCTGGGCTGCATGGGGCCCGGGGAGGACCAGCCCAGGGTTGGGCCCAGCGCTGACAGATCTGAGCTGGCATCCGTGGCGGGTCTCTGTGCCAGTAGGAACACGTGAGGGGTTCCGTCTGGGAAGGGGAGCATGTGTATCACAGAACAGCTGTCACCGTGGCCCATTTCCCGGAGCATCCTGTACCACAGCCAGCCATCAGAAGGTCCCTGGGCCTGGAGCTTTAGGCTCTGCAAGGTACTTGGGAGATGGCCCCATAAATCTCATTTTCCATGTCTGTGAAACGGGCCAAGCAACCCCCTGCTTTTGCAGGGAGCAGGGAAAAGCCCCTCAGAGAGGCTGTGAACACATGTGGCTCAGAGTCCCAGAGAGAGCCGGGCACGGGAAGGGGCCCTGTGGATGCAGCCCTGCCTTCCCTAGCCCTGGAAACGATGCTTTCGTCCGCTTTGTTCTTTTCAGATAAAGTCTGTGGGGGCCTTAAACATCAGGTGTCTGGGCTGTTGGTGCCGGGGAGTGAGCTCCACACACCGCTCCGGGCACACGGATGCGCGGCGGCCACATGTGTGCTCCTGTGCGGGTGTGATGGCAGGGGCCGGGGCGGCCTGAGGTCAGCTCCGAGGAAGTCCCTGTCCTCTACTGACCTGAAGGGCCGAGAGAAAGCCAAGGGACTAGGAGACAGAGAACGCTAACAGAGCCCTGGGCAGTGAGGCCAGACTCACCACCCTCTTCTTGGGTCACGGAACCCCCACACCAGCCAGGAGCATTCAGTGCCCCGTAGAGAGCGAACCTGGGCCAGGTCCCCCCAGCATCCCGTGTCAGGTGGGCACAGGGGTGGTCACCGGTGTGGCTGGGGGAGTCCCCACTGAACACAATGGCCCAGGCACTCAGAGAGTGAGAGGCCCTCCATTATGTGGCCCGGCTCTGCACAAAGCCCACAGCCACACTGGTCCGGGGCACAGAGCTGGGCAAGGTCCCAGGGCAGTGGGCAGGGCAGCTGGGCAAGGTCACGCTCTCAAGGGTGGAGGCACTTCTGAGGGTCATTTGGGGAGGCCAAGCCACCCCGAGAAGGGTGGGGGCCCTTCTGCCTCTTGGGCAGGTGGAGGAAGCTGATGCTGTGAGATGGGCACAGCTTGGGGCTGAAGACAACTTCCTTTCTGGCCTTTTGAAAGCCACGAGCACGTCAGCGGCCACGGTCATCAGAGATCAAACGAAGTTCAGGAGTCTGCCCAAAGTATGCAGTGCCTTGAATCGAATTCACTTATTCGATCATATTTAGGGAGTGCCTACCCCGTGTCAGGCACTATACTGGGTACCGGGCCTGGCACGGCTTACTTTCCAGCGGGGAGACAGGCCATGCGACCCCATGAAAACGGCGGGCGTCGGGGCTGATGGTGGCTGGCAGAAGGGCAGGGGCTCTACGGGCTCTGCACACACGGGCCCCTGTCTCTCTAGGGCCCGGGCACCAGAGCCAAATGAACGAACATTCCGGTCAGGTTTCTGAATCTGACAGAGGTCTTCACATGCCGCTCTTGCTTCTCTGGTGGCCAAAGTTCTAACCCTTCTAACTTCCTCGAACGCAGAGACAAGGGAGGAAAAAGTTCCCAGAGGCCCCTCCACGTCTGAAATGAGTCTCTGTGCCACCAAGCCAATCTTGCTGCTCCTGCCCACGACCGCCCCTTGCCTCAGGGTGAAATCAGATCAAAACTACAGGGGCTCCTGCGGACTCTGCGGGCTCCTCACCTCTGGCCCCAGCCCAGCAGGAGTGTTCCACACGCACACACGGACGCGTGCCATGGGCTCTGCGGTGTTCCATCCTAGACCGTTCCTCCTCTCTCTGCTCATTTCCCGCCTCACACCTCCCACACCTCCTCCACAGAAGAAGGGAGGGCGGGAGACAGAATGAAGGCAGGCTACAGGCCTCCACACGTGAGCCCTGTTTGCACCTGAGCCTGGAATGGCCCGCCCAGCTCTTTCATTGGGTAGGGGTTCGGGCCCCTGCCCTGAACGAGCTTGTCTTCATCAAGACCTCGACTGGCCAAAAGCAAATTCAATCGTATCCTTGAATCTGATGAGGCAGGAGAACCCCCACCCCCCACTTTCAGGAGGGAACTAACTCTCACAAGACATGGGTAGCTGTGACGAATACAAAGAAAATTTAGGCCCAGAACCTTCTATTTTAAGATGCCGTTATTTGGGGTCCGTACACCTATCGCGCCTGGCTTCCCTGACTCTAGGACTAACATCCGGGTGTTCAGCACCTCGCTTGTGCCCACACATTGAGCCACCCTACCTGCCTGACTCCCAGCTTTGGCTGTTTGAGCAGCAGGCCAGCAGCGTGGAAAAGAGGGTGGGATCCGATTCACACGGGCTGAGGCTCGAGCACGAGCACAACGTGTGCTTACTCTCAAGGGAGGCAGTGGGCCTGTTCGCTCGTTCGTAAAATGGGCACAGCCCCTATCACCCACGGTCGGTACGTGGACTAATGCAAGAGGAGGGTCAGGGCACGTAGAGGGGAGCTCCAGAGACGCCTGGCTCTCTCTCCTCTCTGGCGGCCCCCTGCTAACCAAGACAAACAGTGGCGGCTCTGAGTCCTCACGGGACTCTGGACTCAGGGTGCTGGCAGAGCTCGCTGAGCCCTCCCCAGATACCGGCGGCTGTCATTAAGGCGCAGGTCAGCACCTATAATGTCCCTGTGCAACGTCCCTCCTTGTTCTGCCGGCTCACGGCCACCCCAGCTCAGATCAACTGGGCTCCAGATTCCACAGAGGGACTTAGCCCAGACAAACACTGGACCCAAGGCTCGACGCGGACCATGTCATACAGTCAGAGGGAGACGCGGCCCTTGGAGTCACTCCAACACTCCCCTCTCCTGAGGTCGGCCATAGCCCGCTCCCCGTCAGGGTGGGTCCGTGAAATCGCTGTGTCGAATGAAAACCAAAAGCCCTCCTGATGTTCCTGTAACTGGACCATGTTTATAAGCTGGGGCCTCCTGTGAGCAGGCAGCCAACGCCTTCCGGGTGGGGGGGCTGGGTTCCCAAGTGCTCGAGGTGGGCCCTCCCCCCCAAGAGGGATAGCTTTGCCATTGACCACTGTGTGGCTCAGGATGGCCACGGGAGCTCTCTGGGCTGGCCCATCATCTGGCAAGTGGGGCCGAACAGAGTATTTGTGTCCCAGACGGCTGGGAGGGGGCCAAGTGGAGGCTGCATGGGGGTTCGACGCCCTCCTGTTGTGTCCCTGTTGGACAAGTACCAATCATCAGGGGGTACTAAGCCCCCTTGCCACCAGAGGCCCTGTGCTCCCTTTGCAGACCGGGTTATAAATGACCCCAGCGTGGAGCTCGTCCCCAGTGGCCCATCTCTTCTGTCCCTCTTCCCATGACTCTGACTCAGTCAATGGACACGGCGAATGGCCTCAGCCCCCAGCTCCTGCTGGCCCCCTAACGGGAAGTCCTTCTCTAGTCTCTCTGCCCAGATGATTCGTCCTTTAAGTGGCAGCTCACGCTGACTGTCTTCTTGGTGCCACCTGCCCTGGGATGGGTCTTGTTGTGCATGCTAGACTCCCAGGCTCCTGAGGGTTCTGACCCCTAAATACAGAAAAGGGGAGGTGTCAGGTGGACTGGGGAGGTCCTGAAGATTGTCAGCCTGGGATCCTGGTTTCTGCCTTATATCAGAAAAGCAGATCGGATTACCCTCGGCTTTTTAGACTTTGTCTTCTAGACTAGGTTTCAGAGGGCACCTGCTTAGAGGGCATGAGCACCTCGACAGACTGCACCAGGGAGGTCCAGGCCAGGCCGGTCTCTTACTGGAAAGAGAGGAGCCCGTGGATGGTGTTCCTGCTGGCCTCTCTCACCTCTGGAGGAATTCTAGGTTCTTGGGCCCAGCCTGCCAGCCCCCAGGGTCCCAGGAAAGACTAAAGTCCCTGGCTTCAGCTACATTGCTGGTACCTGCCCAGTGTTCCCTGTACCACGCAGTTGCCTTCTCCAGCTAAGCTGTGAGGGCTACTCCTCTAGACGCCTTCTGGAAAGGTCCATAGTCTGCATCTGCCTGCTTGCCTCTGCAGAGCTTTCTCCCTGGGCTGTGAGTTCCTTGAGGCACTCACCACCCAGCCCCAGGCCCGAACAGGGTCTGGCACATGCATTTCCTCAACCTTTTCCCGAGCCTGTTGGTTCGGTCTCTATCCTCACTGGGTTTACATCCAGTAAGCTACCGAGTGAACAGACCATTATATCAGAAGGTAACAAGTGCTTTGGCTTTGCTATGTGTATGTTCTCGTCTAAACATGCTCTTGCATTAGGCCCTCTAGCCACTGCAACCCTATGGGAAAGTCCTATCATTTCTCCCAGTTTAGAAATGAGGAAACTGAGGCCCAGAGAAGTGAAGTCATCTGCCCAAGAACACACAGCTAAGTAAGTGGTGGAGCTGGACTCCTGACCCGCTTAGCTTGGATGTGTGTTCTCACCATTTGGCAACAGTGAGCCTCTCACATGCCCGGAAAGAAAGAGCAGGGTGTCTTGAGTGCGAGGACTGTGGGGTATTGACTGACCCAGCCAAGGAGGCGGCCTCTGGGTGGTGATTTAAGCTGACCTGAAGGAGGTACACGAGGAAGCCATGGGAGGGAAAGGGGACAACACTGTGGGCAGAGAGAATGGCATGTGCAAAGGCCCGGAGAAGGGGAGAGGCTGGAGCTTGGGAGGAAGTGACTTAAGCTGGTGGGGTGGCACGGGGAGAGTGAGAGGCCTGGTAGGGCCGGCCACAAGAAGCCATGGGGGTCAACATGGGCCTCCGTGGATTCTGAATGAATGAGTGAATGACAGAGTGAATAAATGCTTGTAGCAAGTCAGAGGAGAGAGCTGCGGAAACAAGGGGTCAACAACATCCTCTCCCAGATCCCTTCTTGGGCACAATGACCACTCTGGCTGTTGCCATCGAAGGTCACTACAAACTTACCCCCCAACTCCAGGGTGTAGAACCAGGTGGACTGTGGCTAAGCCTCTAAGGGCGGCCAGGCCCGAGCACGGGCAGCAGGAGCTGGGAAAGCAGCAGGCTTCCAGACCTGGCAGGAAGCCACCCAAGATGCTGACCCCCTGCCCAGTGGGTCAGACCGACGGATGTGGGGCAGAGGCTGGGAGTGCTGGGTGCCACTGAGGCTTTGAGGGGGCTCCAGAGGAGGAGTGGGGGGGAACGTGGAGGAATTCTGTCCAAGACAAAGGATCAGTGCTTTGCTCATTGCCCCCGAGTGACCCCCTGCGCTAGCAATTTCTAGCGCTGAATGGAACAAGGAGGGAAGAATGTGGGAGTGTCTGCTCAAATGACTTCTGTGCAGTTTTAGGGGAGCCCTGGTCCTAGGGAAATTGGGGGGGGGGGCTCTGTCCTCTTAGGCTGGGTTGATCCAGAGCCTCCGGCCTCCCAGATCTACTGCATTTCCGCCTACCTCCCAGCCACCTGACCCACACACTGTACTTGAGCCCCCAGGTCTCTGCCCCTGAACTTCAGATCCACATAGTCAGCTCAGTGCCTCCCCCGACCCCGCAGCTGGAAAAGGCCAGCCGAGACCACCTCTTCCAGGGAGTCCTCCATGCTGTGTGGATGAGTCCTACAAGCAGAACTGCCAGGGCCCTGGACAGGGAGGAGGTGGAGGGCAGCCTCAGGCCAGCCCTATGTCTCTCCGAGCCTTCACGGCCACGTCTGCAGAATGAGGACCGTGGTCCTGACCGTGTGGGCAGTGGAAAGGTAGCATCGAACATGGGCTTCCCTCTCCGCCCCACTCAGCTGACAGAGAGGGTTTCGATGGTGCAGGCCCCATCTGGCCTGGACCATGGCCTGGACCACGAAGAAGTGACTCCGAACTGCCCCCCATTCCCACCCTGGAGATGAAACAAGGAGAAAACCAGGGACCGTCTCAAATGCCAGCCAGCCGCTTGGTTTCCTCTGCTCGGCCAGACACGGTCACATGTCTGGCCACACAGCACTTTCCTTTCAGTCATTTTTTTTTAAAACTTATTTATTAGAGAGAGAGAGAGAGAGAGAGAGAGAGAGAAAGGGAAGGAGAGAGAGAGAGAAAGGGAGGGAGAGAGAGACAGTGAAAGAGGGAACACAAGCAGGGGGAGTGGGAGAGGGAAAGCCTGATGCGGGGCTTGATCCCAGGACCCTGGGATCATGACCTAAGCTGAAGGCAGCTGCTTAACGATGAGCCACCCAGGTGTTCCCCCTTTCAGTCACTTTGAAGAAGATTTTTACTTCCTTTTCTTAAAGACTAGCTACAACAGTGAGAACTGCCAGGATACGGGGGCATTTTTATCCAAGGAAAACTCGAGCATGCCTATGGAGAAAGGGTCAGAGCTGCTGCCTCTTTCCTAGGGGCAACCAGATCTGAACCAAACCATCCATGGATCCCATGGCCCCAGGGCAACAACCAGCATCGGGGGGGAAGGAGAAAGGGTGCCTGGAAGAAGGACGTGGCCCCTCTCGGCCAGGCACCCATGCCCTTGCGGAGACGGCTTTATATGATGCTCTGGGCTGGGCCTGCTCCCCCCTGCTATTGGGGGGGGGTGCCGACAGCTGCAGAAAGAGCACCCACGGCCCAGCCTCTGCCCACAGCCCCCACAGAGCCTGCCGCCCTCTGAAATCATGGTGCCACGTGCCATCACACAGCTCTTCCTGCGAGTCTCAGTGGTCACCAGGTCCCACATGCAGCTGTCTACGTGGCTGGGGGAAGAGAAACGGGCTGGGGGCTGCAGGGGACTGGCGGGCGTGCCTGATGGCTCATTCATCCGTGGGGACAGAGCACCCTGCCTTCTAGCTCATCCACACTCCTTCTCTCCCTGCTCTAAAATTTCACCTGCCCTGTAAAGACCACCTGAGTCCCTCGTCACCATCGAAACTTCTGGATGACCCACCCAGGGTTTCCCAAATCTCTTTTCCACATCGCTACTTTTGCACCTCCTTTTTTTAATAGGAGAAATTTTAATATTTCTTTAAGTCAATTCATTAATTCACTCAGAAAACGTTATAGGCTACCATTAATGGACACCCAGTATGCCTTGTCCCCATAGAATACAGGTGAAAGCATGACGAGCAACATTCTTTGTTGACTTGTTTGCACGCCATCTTGAATTCTCTTGCACACTCCTGGGAGGACTTGCACTGCAGGCTAGGGGTACTGCTGCCTGAATTGTCCCTCGGTGTTCCTTCCTTGGACCAACATCCCTGTTGGGCCATGGCCCCAGGTTCAAGGCCAGCCTCGGAGCTTGGCTGTGGCCCTGCATGAGACTCTCTGACTTTCAAGGTTGGCCAATGACTTTGGCAGAAAGAGACTCAAAGCTACTGAGGCAGTGC
>CM053603.1:46966300-47042164 GCA_028646535.1 Procyon lotor
ACTGCTTTAAAAAACCGTTCCCAAACCACCATCTTGAACACACCAAACTAAATGAATGAGTAACCTATAATGCATTTAGAACAACGTCCCACACGTTAGAAGTATGCCATACTCCTTCTAGCCTATGTGCGTTCGCATGCTCTGTTCCCTGTGTCCTGAATGCCTTTCCTCCTTTTCTCTACCTGGGAAAATTTCTGCACCTTCAAGCCAGCTCAAGATTCACTGTATCTGTGGAAACTCCCGGCCGACTCTGGAAAGGGGGGTCACCCCGTCCTGCCCGTCCCCACGGCAGGTAGGGCCCCTGTCATGCTTAACTTCCTGTGGTCCTCTCTGCCATACTTGTGCTCTCCTGGGGAAGGGCAGAAACCAGTTCCTTGTGTGCAGGGCTGCTGCTAGTCATAGGAGAGGGCCACGGCTGGAGCAAGGAGGGAGGGAGACAGAGAGACAGACAGACACAGAAAGACAGAGACAGAGGACTCTATAAGTGTTGGGAAGCAGCAGTTTCTCTCTTGCACAAGCCCTGGCTTAGCCCGCACAGGGCTGTGGGGAAGGGGCAGGACACTCCTGCACTGGGACCCATGAAGCCAGTTCCGCCTCACTGCTGCCGGACCTGGGGCTTAACCTTGACTTCCAAAGGGACTTCCTGGTGCCCTTCCTCCATGCAGGCCACAGCTCAGCAGCGGTGCGGCCCTGAGCCCCCTTCACACCAGCTCTCTCTGGGCCATGGGCTGTCTCTATCTCTTCCTTGATCCTGCTAACCATCGCCTTCACCAGCCATCACAGCTCTGTCCCCCACGGTGGGCAGACTGATGTCATGGGGGTCCCATGTGATGCTCTAAGAACCGGAGGGCGCCTCTGTGCAGTTCCTTCCAAAAACACACCACCTGAACCTAGTCAGGAAGAAAAATACCAGACTCACCCAAAGAGCACACGTGGCAAACAGGTGAGCTGGACTCTTTGAACACCCCTAGGAGGGGCGACCGCCAGCTGTGGGGTGGTGAGCCTCCCCAGACCCCTCCGGTAGGGAGAAGTTTTAAAAGACATCACTGGGACAACCGGGGGGAATCCGAAGGTGGGCTGTGTCTTAGACGGGCCTTGAGTTTCTCGAGAGAAGATCATATTGTGGTTGTATAGGATGTCTATGTGATTGTATTTGTATAGGACACCTTTGTTCCCGGGGGCGCGCGCTGACGTGCGCAGGGGCCAGGGGCATTCCACAGCTAACATTCCAATGGCTTAGTACACACACAGAAAACCAAGGTGAGAGCACGTCAACAAGCGTGAAATCCAAGGGAACACGCGGAGTCAATGAACTATTCTTCCAATTCTCCGTATGGTGAAAAGTATTCAAAAAGTTGGGCGGGGAAACCCTCACAATAACCCATCTTACAGATGGAGACACCAAGGCCCCGGAAGGTCAGTAATATTCTAGCCAGGGTTCTAACTCGGGTCTGGCCCACTCCAGAGCTCTTGTTCTTTGAAGGTCCCCTGCTCCCACCTCCTAGAGGGGGCAGGAAATGCTAAGCGTGCACCAGCCTCAGCCCTGCCAGTATCTTTCAGTAAAAGTCAATTTGGGCCTGGCAGGGGCCACTCTGGACGCAGCTGGCTGAGAACGCGGATGAAGCCCCAAGGACAGGTTACTGAGGTCGCCCAAGGATCTGTGCCAGAGTCTACGGCCGCGACTCGGTGGGTGGGGAGAGCGCATTTTAAAGGCAAAGAAAACCAGTTTCATTTCAAACCCCAGAGGGAACATGCAACTAATGGCCTATTGTGTGAGGGCCTATTTATGGGAACTCGATAATACCCACAACCTCAGGCTTTCTTGCGGCCCCTCCCTTTGGCACCAAGATGAGTTTTCACTTTTTCTCTTTGCTGCATTTCCAGATGCCTCTCCATGGAACAGTGACCACGAGACATGCCCAGTTCTGTCTGGGGACTCCAGGGTTTGCCGGGTGGGTCATCTAGCTCCTCCGAGCCTCAGCAGACCCTTCAGGGAAAGGGGATGGGGGCTGCGGGAGGATGGAGAGTCAGCACGTCAGGGACCTGGCCCCAACAGGGGCCGGATATGGTGGCCTCATGGGAGGCCTGGGAGATTTCACGTAAAAACCCAGATCTTCAGTCTCTCTTGGAAAATCTGGGAATGTGGGGAAGATCTGATCTCTCCGTGGCTGTGCTGTAGTCCAGCAATATCGGCGTGGAGCCGAGGGCTCTCTGTCCCTGGGCTGGGGTGGCGTCAGCCTCACAGCCCGCACCTGGAAGGGCCTGCATTTCTGGGCCTGGGTGCCAGCAATGGCAGGCAGATCAGAGCATCTCTGTCCGCTGGCCTAAGCCTCACAGCACCCCAAGATTGGATCGTTAGAGCCACATTCATTCAGGGCAAACAGCGGCTCTGAAGGTAGTGAGATGCCCCCAAATGCCCTCCGCCAGGCTACTGGATCTACAACATGGATGGTTGATTCTCGGATCCTTCTTCCCTAAAAACACAAGGCTTTGCTTCATCAATTCTCACGTATACAGGAGGCATTTCTGGCACCATCTGCCATAACCCGCTACAGCTGGAGATGGGAGCAGGGCCTGGGCTGCTGGGTGGTGGCACCGGTCCGGCCCGGCCCAAGAGCAGCAAGGCCATATGTGGACATTTTAAATTGCATGAAACTTGGGGCACCTGGGTGGCTCAGTCGTTAAGCGTCTGCCTTGGGCTCAGGTCATGATCCCAGGGTCCTGGGATCGAGCCTTGCATCGGGCTCCCTGCTCAGCAGGAAGCCTGCTTCTCCGTCTCCCACTCCCCCTGCTTGTGTTCCTTTTCTCGCTCTGTCTTTTTCTCTCTGTCAAATAAATAAATAAAATCTTTAAAAAAAATAAATAAGTTGCATGAAACTTGAGCCGTGGCCAGTCCTGGAGGTCCCCGCTCTCCTAGCTAATGGTGGGACAAGGGGCCCCCAGGCCCCCAGATGCAGGCCACTGGAAGCTCTAACTGCTCTCTTTCCAGAGGTCAGCAGGGCAGGCCCGTGGGAGAGCAGCCAGTGCAGGGCTGTCTGTCTTCCTGACCAGGTGAGGTGCCAGGACAAGGGAGTCTTCCCGCCCAACTGACTTTGTTGGGTGCCTGATAGAGCTGTGGATGTGGGCGGGCAGGTGACAGGCACGGTTCCAGCCCTGGTGCTGAGCTTGTCTTGGGGCCTCGTTTCCAAGGCTTCGTCTCCCTTCCCATACGCGGGGACATAAGCAAGCAGCTAGTCCCGGCTCCTGGATTCAGGGCTGAGGCCTGGCCTGTTGTGCCACCGTCTTGCAGCATCTTTGAGCTGGGCCCGTGGAAAGAGGACAGGGCCCTGTCTTGCGAGGTAAGAATCCATACCGGAGGTCCAGATGCATGCCTGCGCCTGCGCTCAAGGCCAGCAGCAATGCCTGGGCAGCAGGGACTGGAGAGCTACCTTTCTGCTGCATGTAGACCCATGCCCATCCTTCTGGACATGGTGAGAACGGCGCTGTGACAGTCTGAGTGTGTATAGGGGGGTGTCAAGAGCTGTGGAGTCAAGCCTGCAGGTGAGGCACTTAGTGGGGATCCAGCATGGTCCTGAGGTTCCTCTCTTGGGGAGGCGGGAATGACTTGGAGGAAGCACAGCCAGAGGCTCACTCTCTGAGCCAGGGCTGGCCCATGAGGCCCTCGGCGGCCCTGGCTTGTGGCCCTTCCTGCCGCAATCCTCAAAGGCGCCCGAACACTCAGGCTTCTGAGCACTGCCTTCTTTTCTTGTGGTTGGCCTGGGGAAGGCCACTGATGGCGTCAGCCTTCTGTTCCAGGATCACCTCCTCTGGGAAGCCTTTCTGGATTCCCATGCACATGACACAGGGCCCTCCATCACTGTGTACTGCTTCTGCCTCCCGCTTTCCCCCTGGCCCTCCTTGACATCACTGTGTACTGCTTCTGCCTCCCGCTTTCCCCCTGGCCCTCCTTGAACCATTCTCCCGAGGGTAGCCAGAGGCATCGCTCAAACATGCAAATCGAATCAAGTCAGTCTTTCACTTGAGATCCACCTGTGGCAGCTTCCCATAGACCCGAACTCCTCTCGTGGTTCCTGGCCATGTCTCTGATGCCTTCCTCCTGTATCTGCTCCGCTTGCTCATGCCCTTTGGGGGCAGTCCCCCCACGGTCCCATGCCCCTTTGCAACCTCCGAGAGGCACGCCTCAGCGCCACCGCAGGGTCCCTTCTGCTTGCCTGCTGTCCAGGCCTCTGGCACACGTCTGTGCACGCAGCCTGGGGCCTGGGAAGAGCATGTGTGTAGGTGGGAGCGGAATGGGGTGGGGCATGGCTCTTTGAGCCTCAGCTGTGACACTAGGGTTGGCAGGAAGATGACCATTCGTATCAAGGGATCTCTGGCAATGGAAATCTGACGTTACATCCCGCCATGGGCCCCTCTAACAAGTCCTCTCTGTCTTACGGTAGAAATGAACAGCCTCCTGGGGTTCACCTGATGGCCCCACATGGTGGCCCCTGCCCGCCCACGCCCCCATCCTCTGCCAGTTTCCTGGGCCCAGTTATCTGTGAAGATGCTGCAGAGCTCCGCTTGGGCCCCACCTTGCCTGGGACGCTGCCCCGTGATCCTGGACTTCTAGCCCCTGAATAGAGACCATCAGTGTTCCTGGTTTAAGCCACCCAGCCTCTGGTACTTAGTATAGCAGCGCCAGGAGGCTCCCACACCTAACCATGCTGCAGACCTCACGACAACAGGGGTCATGCGGGTTTTTTGCTCCCTGGGGTCCTTCGAGAGCCTGGCACAGGGATGACACGTAAAGGGGCTCAAACATTCATCGCCGACTGTCGCTGCTGGCATCTTCCCCACCATGGGTCCCGCCTGCTGCCTGCCTGGATGCTGCTGTCCCTGCTGCGGGTCCCCAGGCGGCCCCACTCCCTCTGGCTGCTGGCCCATTCGGCTTCAGACGACACCCCTGGACAGCTTTTAGAAGCCATATGTCTAGTGTTTCACCAAGCACTTGCTCAGGCCAAGGGGGGCACCTGGGACTCCGCATTCAGTCGGAAGGGAAGTGTATAACCCTTCCTTTTGACCAAATGCAAAGTGCCTTTGAGGGTCAATAAATCGGAGGGATTCTGGGAGCCGAGCCAATCTCCGCTTGAAAGATGGTAACTCCACGTGGGACCCCAGGTAAGGGCAGGTGCTTGGTGGGTGAAAACAGCACACAAGCTCAGCTGCTGTTCACAAAGCTCGTCACGGGTCAGATACTACGGGCAGGACTTAGCAATCCAATCCCCTACTCCCTGCTTGGAAATCAGAATTGTTCCTTGGTGTTAGCACCGAGGGGCTGAAGCTCCAGGTGGTGCTGCCCCGCGGGGTGCTCCGACTGAGAAGGAGCACCTCCCTCTCCTCTGCCATATTCCCGGATGTGGACCAGGGCTGGGCCCCTGAAGGGCCTGAGAAACAGCCGACGAGAGACAGACGAACAGAGATGAGGGGCTGTCCCTGGAATCTGGGGACACGAAGGGGAGTCCGTTTCAGCACATGGGTGCTAGGGCTGTCTGCCCGAACGGAGTCCTGGGGAAGAGCTTCTGAGAGAAGAGCCAGCCGGTAGGGCCTCGGCACCCCTCATTGCTAGTAGCCACTGTGCGCTTCCCTGGGACTGAAGAGGCAGGCAGGGAGTCGGGGCTCTTACTAGTTGTGTCGCTGTGATCAAGGGGCCTCAGTTTCCCCATCCACAGAATGGGTTAGAGCCGGGTTAAATGGAGAGGCTCCATCCTTTCAGCCCTGGCCTCCTCCTACACGAGTGCCCAGGGCAGTGCCAGAGAGGAGCACGAAGCGGGGTCTGAGTCAGGCCTATGGAGCGGTCTGGGCAGCGAGGGGGGAATGAGGCCCTGGGAGGTGCGGAGGAGCATTCCCACAGCCACAGCAGAGGCGTAGCAAATGGAGCCCAGAGCAGGCAGCCAGGGGCCAGGGCCTGCCCTCCCCACCCGTGGTTTCTCCCGCTGGCCACAGGATTCTGGAGAACACACATCTGATTCCAGCTTTCCCCACGTCCCTCCTTCTCCTCTTCCCTCCCAATCCCTGCTGGGACAGCAACTCCTCTGGGAAGCTTGCCCTTTCTCTCTCTCGGGAATGGCCACTCTCTCCACCCCGTTCCTGGCCCTATGCCCCTACAGACACCAGCCATGCTGACTGCAAACTGCTGGTCTGTGCCTCCGTCTCTCCCATAGGGGAGATGATCTCTGCCCCCCCAGCCCTGAGCCTCCACCGGGGTCTGCGGAGCCAGATGGACTTGGCACCCTCCCCCTTCAAGCTCACTTTAAGGAACTAGAACCCCCAAAGCCACGTCACAAGGAGATGGCCGTGCTGAGGGGGTCTGATGACACTAGTGCCTGACTGCCTCAGAGATGTTTCTGGGGAGGCCCCTAGCACACCAGGCTCCTCGGCGTTCATTCCAGTCCAGGCTATGCCCCTGAACACACTTGATTTATTCATGCTTGCAAGCAGCATTTCTTATTCCATGGAAAGCCATCCCTTTGGCTTGGACTGGGACATCTCCCCGTTGCATCTCTCAGGCCTTTGGTTCGAGGCCCCGGCAGGCAGAATGGCCACACGGTTCCCTTCTCCCACATTCCCACCTCCCCACCAGCCCTGCACATGACGAGCCAGGGCTCAGGGTGAATTGTGGGCAGAGTGGTCGGCAGCGGGGTAATCTGGGTTCAATCCCACTGACGCTTCCCGCTACGTAACGTGGGGCAAGTTCATTGCTTACCCCGCAGGCCTCAGTGTCCTCATCTGTGAAATGGCAGTACTCCAGCGCCATGGGTGCCAGGCTTCCTGGGGGCTTCACAGGGCCCCCCTCAGACAGCTGTCACAGCTCCCCAGTGGTGCTCCTCCTGAAGGGCAGTATGCAGAAATTCCTTCTGGGTTCTTACCATGAGTACAACTCCGCACATTGCTTTTTTTTTTTTCTCTCCTTCTCTGCCTCGAATCCATTCCGTTGTGATTAGTAGAAGCGGAAAGGGTGTTAAAGATCACCAAAATCTGAGGATCCCAAGTGCCAGTTAGTGGGGCCCAAGACCTCAGTTTCTGGGCTTGACGGAGGGCCTGGCTTCCTCACAGCAAGGCCAACTTCTTGACCCCTACACAGAGTGTGGGTCTCGGCAGGCGGGACAGGCCCATGGAGGGATGAGGTCCTCGCCGTGGCCAGCAGCAGCTGCGGTTCTCAGTAACCACAGCTCGGGCCATGTCCGCTTGGAGCTCTGTGACTCGGTCAGTTTTACCTGGGAGTCGTGCAGTCACCTGACTCGAGGCAATGACGCACAGGTCCCACCAGTGGTGCTTGGGCCTAGGTTGTCCGGTGACCAGGCCGTCAGCCGCACGCGCACCGCATGCCATCCCCACCTGTGCTACTAGCACAGACTAGTCCAATCCCCACCCCCAGCTGGCAGGCCCAGGAGCCCCTTGTGGGAGACGGGCCACTCAAAAAGCTTGCTGCGTCCTCCCGGGGTACACATAACGATCTAGCAGGTGACTCTAGGTTTCTGAGGCATCATTCCGGAAGACAAAATTGCAGGCGTATGTTCACCTTCTCCCCTAGGGTCGGCAAGAAGTGACTCGTGGCTGTCTTCCTCCCCTTGACTCTTTTCTGGCAGGAAGTCATTCGGGAGCTCATTTCCCTTGCGGAGTGGGGCGTGCGGGCTGGGATGCTGGTGTGGAGTGGAGGGCGGGAACTGCAGGAAAGCATTCGCCAGGATGAGCAGCGGCAGCCCAGGCCAGGATAACTGCACGGAGGAGGGGGCTCCACCCCCACGTGGACCCCATGGCGTCTGGCTCCCCGAAGCCCTGACCCCTCCCTTGGGAGGCTGTCCGGGCAGACAGGGAAGGGCTGGCCGCTCAGACAGACCACGAGCGAGGTGCTCAGCCCCTCTGCTCCCCAGCCCCCGGGGAGACAGAGGGCCCCGGACCTGGTTCCACAATGTGGCGCCTGGCACTTGGGAAGCAGAGACCCTACGCCCTGGGCAGGATCCTTGGGAGGATCCTCAGCTCAGCCTGCAAAGTCCTCCACCACTCCTTCTCTGTAGCAAGGCGACCCAGTGGGCTCCTAGCTCATCTTGCAGGCCCCCCGGCTCCCCAGGACTTACAGAGGCCACTTTCCTGAGGGGAGCAGCTATGTAAATGTGGGGCTTCCCAACCTTGAGCCAGCCCTCCACCCCAAGACTTTCTGTGTCAGCTCCTTGGGTGTCAGGATGAAGCTATCCCTCTAGCCCTTCTGATTTCGGGGACTATCTTCTGGCGGAAGCCATGGGCTTAGGGTCAGGGCCCCTGTCTGGGGCCAGCATCTACGGCTCCATAAAACGCCGTTTCCATTTTATGGTTCACCTTTGACTCCTGAACCTGAGGGAGTTAAGCGTTGGTCCTGAAATGCAAGTATGAGTTACAAGACGCCATGGGCCAAACCCAGCTCAAAGGTATGTGCTGTTTAGTTTCCACGGTTTTACATTTTTAATCAGGAAGTTTTACATGAAAATGAAATCAGATAAAATTAGATTCCTGGGCCTACAGCAAGAGACCCAAGGAGCCGAGCAGGCCATCACGGTCCCCACTACTCCCTCAATAGGGTCTCTTTGGCACCTGCTTGGCTGTGTCACTGGAAGTGAGAGGCCCAGGGGGCACCTGGGCCTGGGGGGGGGGCGGGCAGGGGCACCTGGGAGGACGCTCAGATGGTCTTTAGTCGGCCTCGCCCACCGTGCTGCCCTACAGAGCAAGCACCGAGGCCCACAGGCCATATTTGACCCCAGCCCCATCCGCAGTCTGTGGGCCGGGATGGCTCCCCTGAGCTGCCCCTGCTCCGGGAGCCTTAGATCGTGCAGGGCCAAGGCCCCGGGCCTCCGGACCCCGACCCTTTCAGCTCGCAGCCAGCAACGCTCTTCCTCCTCTGCCTGGCACTGGGTGTCTCAGGTTCACCGAAGAGTCTTCCACAATTAACGCACTTCAAAAAGGTTAAAAGTAATTCTTATGGGAGGAATCGGCAGGAAAAGACAAGCAGGAGGGGGCTGAGGAGTGGGGTGGGTGGGATGAAGGAATCTGACCAGTTATATTTAATAAAAAGCTTAAAAGCCACAAACAGGAAGCAGACCTATTAAAAAGGCAACACTGACCTAACAAAGGAATGTGAACTCGAGTTGACTGAAGCAGCGGCACTGTGTCTCCCTCCCTGCACTCCCACCCCAGCACCCAGGGCCCCCAAACAAGCCGCCTCTTGTACTCTGGCCTGTTCTGGGGACACCCCAACTCTGAGCTTGCCTTGGGCTAAAGGAAGGGGAGCCGAGGGGAATGTCGGCATGATCCCGCACACCCCCAAAAAGGAAACAGGCAGTGCTGTCCTTCCCTTGTCTGGACCAGCAGGCCCCCACAGCTGGGGGAGGGATGAGTGTTCCGGGGCGCGACCCCCCTCAACTTGAGGCTGCTCCCCTCCTGCCCTCCCAGTGCCCTGTACCCCTCCTTCCTAGGACCCTGGGGGACCTAAGGCCTGGACCTCGGCCCGCCTGGCTCATGCCTTGTGTTCCTTGGAACCTTGGAACAGGGCAGTGTGGACCCTGGTCAGGCTGAGGCAATGACCAGAGAGAGGACAGCACGGGAGCTTGAAGCCTGGTATCATGGCCAGAGGCTCCCACGGGTGGGCCACGTTGCCGGTCCTGAGGAGTATCTCCAACTGTGAACTTCGCCTTGACACAGACCTCGGGGTACAAACAGTGGATCTGAGTGCCACAGGGAAACAAGCCTCCGGTGCCTGCTGCCCTTCCTCACGAGAGCACAACTGCCACACATGACACTCTGGGCTTGCAGGAGGACTCGGCAGGCAAGGCCCCCCAGCCAGGAGAGCAGAGGGCACTAACTTGACTCGGTGAGCTGCCAGGGAGCCGGCATTCCAGGGCCTGGAGCCTACCTGGAGATTTCACTCAAGAAGCTACATGCCAACAGCACGCTGCTGACCTGATCTGAACCTCCCCATGGCCTTCCAACCTTCATAGAATAAACCCAGCGTCCCGCAGATAGGCAAAGTACAGCTGCGTGCTGATGTGAAGTCGGGGTTTCTCCATAAACTTCAACTGTGCTGAATGTTTGAGAATTGGCCTAACACGGTGCTGGCGAAGGAAAGTGGCATCCCACACGCCTCCCAGTTCGTGCCAAACAACTGGTCCTCAAACGCACACCCAAACTCACTCTTACCCCAGGGCCTTTGCACTTGTCGCCTCTCCCCATGGAGTGTTCCTTCCCTTGGTGTCAGTGGGGCTCCCTCCTTCCCCTTGGTCAGAGCCCTACTCAACTGTTACCTCCTCAGAGAGGTCTTCCCTGATTGTCCCTGTCCAGAGGGGCACACAGTGCTTCCCACCCTCTCCCCTGCCTTATTTTTCTGCGATGTACAGTAGACACTCACTGAATGTGTTCCCGTGACCGCGGCAACCTGCCTAGTGTGTGGCAGGACTTTCAGAAGATGGGTGTGGGCTAAGTGCAGTAGTGATGGAAGGGAGGGCCAGACTAAAGAGATCCAAGGGCTCTATTTCCAAGAGCAAAGCCACACTTTTGACCCTGCCACGGACAAGTCCCAACTCAGATCGCGCAGAGGCTCAGCACCTATTGTTCTCCACCAGGCAAAAAAGGAGGTGGCAACTCATTCTGGGAAACCACACTGGCTACTGGGCAGTACGCCAGGCCCCGGCAGACTCTCTCACCAACTCTCCCTCCGAAGCACCTCCCAGATCAGGATCGGAATCGCCCTTCACAGACAAGCCAGGTCATTGATCCAAGGTCACCCCTGTATGGTTTACGATGGAGCAGGAGTGCAGACTCACACCTTGACGCTGGCTCAGACCAGAGGCTGACTCTGCACCAGACCGCCCCCCTCCCCAGGAGCCACAAGTCTGTGGGACAGAGGCCATGATGTTGAGAGGGCTGGGCCCTGTGCATCAGCTCAGGCGGACTGAGCACCCTCAAGCCAAGGGGCACTGTCCGTGCATGGTCCGCACCATCTCTCCAGGCCCGCACGGCGCCTGCCAGTGGAAGGAAGCGACTGCACTCACCAGGGATGTGGATCTTGAACTTGCCACTCTGGCCGAAGGCGCTGTCGATGACCCCCAGCTCCCCAGTGGACAGGTACACCTTGAGGCCCACGAAGAGCTGGATGTTGGTCTCCTTTTTGAACAGGGAGCGGCCGATCACGCTGTGGTCATCCATCATCTGTCCCCACATACCCGGCCCCAGAGAGAGCATCAGTGTGTGCTGGAGAAGGCCAGGCCTGAGGCTGCTACTCCCCACCCCCACCCCCACCTGCTGGTCTGCCTGTCTCATGGACAATGGGACGCACTGGAGCCATGCGGTGACCAGCCATATCATCACCACCACTGACCTTCACAGAGCCTCGGTCACTGCCAGGCCGGGAGCGTTACATGGATCACACTTAGCATCACAGCAATGGGAGGGAGGCACTCTTTCCTCACTTTACAGATGCAAAATTGTCGGCAAGGCAGAGTCAGGGCATCAGTCGAGGTCACAGAGCTCCCAGGGCAGAGGGAGCTCAGAATCCACAATCGCCCTGCCTATACCTCCTCTCACCCTTGAACTTCTTCCCAGGAACTGAGCTGGGGGAAGACTAAAGTGTCACTCTCCCCCTAGGGAAGGTGGCATGGCCTGAAGCACCCCCTGCCCCCTGCACCAGGTGGCCTCCCCTGCCCTGCCTGGCTCCTTTCCGGGCCCGTGCCAGGAAGGGGCCAGGCCTCTGCGTAAAAGAGAAAGGGGGTGCGTGCATACACTCACGTATTAAAGACTAGATCCTCTCCCAGATGACCTCAGACGGGCTAACACAGGGATCCATCCTGAGATTTGCTGCTACTTTGGAGCAGGACCTGTGCTCACCTGACATCTGGCATGCTGGGTCCACCGCGGCTAATACTGGGCAACGGGGGGGGGGGGGGGCAGCTTCCTCCTGCTCTCCAGGCCCTGTGCACCAGCCTGGGGGCTTCTGGGGATCAGGGTTGAGTCTGAGCAGGTGCTAGCCAGGGCAGCAGCGTGGAGGACGGAAGTGCTATGGGCGGTGGGACCTGCTGCCTCCATGGGCTTTCCTCCTGAGGCTGAGGCTCAAGGGGGACCCTCATGGTCTGGGCTGTCCTCCATCTCAGAAACATCTCACTTTTGCCCAAGACGCCAAGGTTTGGCCAAGGGCCCCAGATGGTTTGTTTTGAAAGGCAGAAACTGTCCCATTTACCCTAAAACCCTTTTAGAAAAACATATCCTATTCTATTTGATTCATAGCGCCAGATAAAAGGTACTCGCATTCCTCCTCTCCCCGGTGATGGATGAATCGGATACAAATAACGATAAGAATAATCATTTCCACTCGCACAGCCCTTTATAATTCACCAATCTCCTTCCCACACATGAACTCCTCCTCGTCCTTCAGGACTCGGCTCCAGCAGAGCTCCCCTGTGGGCTGGCTTGCCGTGGGCTCTGCCCCATCTGTGGGAGCTGCTGGGTGAAATGAAGGAAGCCAGCGCCTCTGACCTGCAGGCCACGGGGAGGGAGGGCGATCCGCCGGGCTTCCCGGCTCCCAGGAGTCCCGTCTCCACACCCAGCAGAGTGGCCTGCACGTGGAGCTCCATTCCCAGCCTGGCCGGAGCCCGGGAGGCAGGGCTGCCTCTCACCTTCGGCAGCCTACCTGCATACCGGAGGGGCGCAGGATGTCTAGCTGAACGGACCCGATGGCTCTGGACTAGCCGTTCCGTGCTCCCCGTGACCAGAGCAGCTCAGTGCCACTTCTTGTGGCTCAGCCTGGGCTGCAGAGGGGCCACCTGTCCTTAGGAGAAAGAGACTTCCTTGGGGGCAACCCAGCCTAAGACAGAGGCATTTAGCGGGGGGCCCCCCTGAGCCCTCGAGCACCCCTGTCTGCAAGGGGTTTTCATTCCTACTTCAGGGTGGTTCGAGGCGAGACCTGGGCCAACTGCCAGGCCCAGTTGCCAGGGCCAGCTGCACAGTGGAAGCTCAAACCTATGTTGCAGCATTTAGCAAGAGCAGGGCTGCGCTGACCACTGCCCCTTCCCCACCAGGCTGGGGAAGCAGGCAAGTCTGCGGCTGCCGGCCTGCCCTGGGGCACTCGGAGCACGACGGCTGGGTCCCAGGCCTTTGCTGGCCCATGAGACAGAGCCAGCTGAGACACAAGCCCTGTCCCTGGCATCGTGGCTGGCTGAGAAGTGACAAAAGGCACAGTGCTCGCACCAGGAGCTCACAACCTACCTAGAGAACTATCTCATTGAAGGCACCCCAGGGACCCAGCGGGCAATCCAGGCAGAGAATTCACCCCAAATTCAGAATGTCCGTCCTTCCTTTCTCCCTATAAATACTTATCGAGGGCCCACCGTGCACCCAGCTATGTCACTGAAGACAAATCAGAGCTCCTGCCTCAAGGGGCTCGTGCATCGCCTCGTGGAAGGTAATTATATTCTCCCTCTGCCTCACTGCCTTGGGACTGCTCACAGGCAGACAGGGTGTCCCATCTCTGGGCAGGCCCCTGGAGCCCAGCAAGGGCCCCCGTCAAGGCCTTTGTGCCTGTGTCCCCCTGCACCCCGGCCCTTGCTCCTCTGCACGCCCTGGCCCCGTCTGTCTTCAGAGCACAGATCATTCCCTGAGATGACACCGAAGCTTTAGCTGTTACTCATTTATTCCTCCCAGGCAGGACCCAGGTCCGTGAAAGCAGGGACACGTCTCCATTCTCCGCAGCTGCATTTCCCGCCTGTAAACAGCACTTCCTCTCTGTGCACTCCTTGAATGTCTAAGTCAAAGCTGAACACGTAGCTGTGACGGTTGGTACATCTGCAATGCTCAGGCCTGTCTGCGGGCTTTCATTTTTAACACTTCATTGAGGCATAATTGATACGTAACAGCATGCGCACATTTTAGGTAAAATTGGTGATTTGAGATACCCACGAGACCATGACCGTCATCAAGCTGGTGAACATAACGAACATGTCTACGTTCCCCCACCCCCTTCCCGACTCTGCACCCGCCCCAGACCCCACACAGGCCTCCCAGGCTTAGCTTGGACGAGCTCTCCTGCAGACAGCCTCCCCCGGTGGCAGGCGCCTCCTGTCCCGAGGCCTGCCCGCTCTGTCTCATTGCAGGCGGTTGGCCTGTCTGTGTCCCTTATCGGACCGACTGGGAGTTCTCTCTCACGTGGCCCTGACCCACGACAGGTCCCGGTAAATATGCACACAATACATGGGTGGGGAGGGAGACATTGGTGACAGAAGACGACTCTCGGCTCCTTTGGGGGCAAAAGAAAATCACTCGAGTGGACTTGTGGTTGGGTGGTACGTTTCATCCAAGAGGGAGCCAACGGCCTTGCCTTGTGCCTGGTTCCCCTGCACACCCCAGTGCTGGCCATTCCTGGAGCACAGCGGCCCATCCCTTGGCCTAGAGGCTGGGCTTCACTGTGACCGGGGCCGTGGGGTGGGGGGCAGGCACGCTACCCATTAGCAAGAAGCCATTTCACAAGACTTCCTACTGTATCTTCTCCCCTGTCCTCCCCCTTCCTTTTGGTTATGGAATATTAACTTAAAGAGCGAAATGCCACGGACAGAGCGAAAGATCCATCTTCCCCCCAAGCCAAGGACTTGCAAGGAGGGCAGGCTAATTTTATTAACTCCAGGGGAACTTCAAAAAGCTCCAGGGCTTTCAAGGCAGACAGCAATGACCCCAAAGTTGCTTTAAGTGCTACATAAACAAAAGCCTAGGGCTGGGGAAGCGGGGGCTCCCGGCACTTCTCATGTTCTCATCTGACCAAGCGGGGCCGGCGTGCGGGCTGGCGGGCCCTGCAAGCCTGCCGGTGTGTGGGGCCGGTCAGTTCACTGACCTACATTACCACAATATTTTTTTAAGCATCCAGGATAAGGTGAAGAGAGAATGGGCTTTCGCTGACCCTCTGGGGAGGGCCCCGGGGGGCTCCCTCTTGCTTGCTGCTTTGTGGTCTCCCTGGGGCTGGAGTGGCAGTTTAGAAAGGACTCAAGTTCAAAGGGAGTGCCCGTGTCACTCCTGTTCTCTTGTTTTATGGCTTGGCCAGAATGCCTAATGGCACTCTGGTGGAATGGCCCCTCCTGGTAACTTTTGTGTCTTCAATTCCACTTGTAGGGTCAGGCAACGTGGGTGAGAAGGCTGGCCTTCAGCACACTTCCAGGAACCCAGTGTGCTCTTGGGAATGCTGGCTCCTCTGCCCCCTGCCTGCTGATGGTCTGCACTGTCATTTCCAGCAGCCTGGGTGGGTCCCTCCAGGAGCAGGAAGAAGGCCGAGACAGGCACTACGGACACGAGCTGCCAGGGCAGTGAGAGAAGCTGGCAGCGAACTCCTCCTCCCTCAGACTATCCAGCCCTCTGCACCTCCTCTCCTGTCCCACCCTCAGCAGGTGAGAGCCACAATTCGTCCTCGGCCACGCTCCGGGAAAGGCACCTCCACACCATCAGTGAATCTTCAGAAAAGCCCTACAGGATCTCAGCTAAGTGAAATGACTTGCCCAGAGTCACACATTCCGGCTTTCCCTGCTCGCCCCCACGGCACGAAAGCAGAGGAGAAGGAGGTGTGGCGGCAATGAACGAGCCCCGCCAGGACACTCCCCACCCTCTGGGCTCCCCCGAGCCATGCCATGGCTGGCTGGACCCAAACTGGCTTGCAAATTCAGCCCCATCCCTGCGGGTCCCAGCTCCTGAAAACCTCAAGCCGCTGGAGGAGCCAGCTGCAGAAAGGGAAGACAGATGGAGTCTGGCCACTACACGCAAGGAAGTGAGGTGCAGCCCAAGCACCCCAGGGAAGACCTGCCAGCCCAATGGGCGTGATGCACTGAGAGGGAGGTCTGGCTTTGTGGCTGTCGAAGTGCTTCTGGTCTGCTCTGGGGCCACCCAGGGTGCAGGCTGCCAGGCCCAGAAGGCAAGTGATGAAGGCCAGTAAGGCAAGCTGCTGACCCCCCAGGGCCTCCCCAGTTTCCTCATCCACAAAATGAGCCTGGAAGGAGGTTAAGCTTTCCTTTACTGATGGTTATGGGGCCCAGAGGCAAATTACCCTTCTGGTGAATTCCAGTACAGGCTGGGGGATGTGGGCACACTGGAAACAAGAGAAGACAAAGAAAGAAGGCTAAGGGGATGGGGAACCAGGCATGAGGGACGGTGGAGGGAGAGGAGGTGTTTAGCCAGAAGCAGCAGCTAAGTACAGACTTGAATGCTGTCGTCCAACACGGCTCTTAAGGTTTTGCACAAAAGGGCCAATTCCAGAGGGAATACTAAGCTCATGCTTGTGCAGTAGGCCAGAGCCTAGGCTCTGGAGCCAGCCTACTTGGGCTCTAAGCCCCAGTCTTGTGGTCTTGGAGACTCTGGCCCATGGCCAAGCCCTTGTGGGCCTTTAGCTCCCCATCCACAAAGTGAGTTAAGAGAGTTACGGCAGGTTCACACAGAGCTGTCATGGGCCTGGCCTGTGCTCCCTGGGCAGGGTGTCTTTCTCCCTTGGGACCCACCCTGCGGCACCACACACAGGAAGGCCGGTGGGGGTGGGGGGGTAGGTCCCGCGTCCCCGGCCCCACTGGCTGCCACACGCAGACGCGAGCAGATGTTGCCGACAGACCACGGCACTCTTCCACAGCCCCCTGTGGGCCGCATGGCCCCCGTCAAAGGGCTGCACTTGGAAAAGGCAGGGACAAAGCCCATGTGTGGGTCTCGGCCCAGCCACAGCTTGCCGGCAGGGGCTTCCCCAGTTGGAAGAGGGGTAGTTCTGGAAGGCAGGACTTGGCCTACGTGCATTTCTGCATCCCCAGAACATGAGCCTTCCAGATATTACCGGGGGTGTGATACAAAGAGGGGACTCACAAATGATCACTGAGAGAAAGCTCATTAGAAGTCTGGCTATGGCAAGGGATGGTAGCTCTTGCTGCTGGAGGTAGTGAGATCAGCATTTCTGGGGAGCTTCTGGAAAACTGGGGGTCATCATGTGTCCTGGGTGGTAGAGGGCAGAGGGCTGGAGGTAATGCATTTTCTCGGCCCTATCCATTTCTAGAACGTGTGCTTGCCCAGTGGCTGGGCTCGTCTCCAAATTATAGACTCTTTCAGCTGAAGGAGAGAGACCTCAGATCAGACAGCAGCACATCCAATGAGGAAAAACCTTCAGAGAACAGTTGGAGGCTTTTCATGTTGAAATCAATCACTGTGACGTCAAACCAAAGGCAATGCATGTGGGACTTACTCAGTGGGCCCTGCTCCTCGGGAACAATGCTGAACCTGGGCCAGCATAGTTACAACAATAGCTCTAAGTGGGGACTTTCGCTGTTTGCATGAATACTTCACTTCGCTTATGAGCCTTCAGTCACCGGAGGGTGAGTTCCCAAAGAGCAGTCACTGGTTGCACGTGGAAGCCCGGGCCCTCGCTTCCACGCCGAGCGAGTCCCTACTGTCCCCAGCCTCCGAGTGGGAACCTGGCTGCCAGCGCACATAATTATGTCATTACATGTGTGTGTCTCTCTCGGGGCCCGGCTCCCGTGATGAGACTTGGGAAGTGCCCAAGTTCTGAAGCGGCTATTTGAATTCATATTGGGAGAAGTGGCATCAAGGAAAGAGGGGCCCCCAGCTATGCGGTGGGGCCCCGAGTCACTCACTCCATCGGCCGTGGGGAGCACTGAAGCATGAAGAAGGGCTGGGAAGGCTTGAGTCTGGATTGCCTCTTCCAACAATATGACCTCGGGCAAGGGACTTCCCTGACCCTCGGTTTCTTCCTCTAAAAGGCTGTTTTCGGGATTAGGGGTGTTGGTGTTGGCAAGAACAACTAAGACATGCTCAGAAACCGCAAGATGGAGAGTTATCTCATCAAAGAAAAGCAAGGACGCGGACACCTACTTCCGCAGAAACTGCAGGCTGGCGGCCGCTCTCGGGACTCTGTCTCCCTCGTACCCTCCAGCCCACAGTGAGGTCCTCGTGGAGGACAGCGGCCAGGGAAGGGATCTGCGGGGGAAGAACTCAGAAGTTGCCTGGATCGCCAAGGTAATCCGACAAGCTCCGGCACAAGGTGGTAATTCTCCCAGAGCACTTGACTGACAACTTCCCCAAGGGCCCCTGCGATGCGGCTGTTCCGGTATCTCGCCCAGAGGCTGCCTTTCCTTCCCCGTCAGTACAGGGCCATGGCAGGAAGAGGGGAGCCCTGGAGCAGCCTGCAAGGTAGGGTGGCTCCTCCACCAGCCACAGCGGGACCCTGGGCAGCCACATCACTTCTCTGAGCCTCAGCATTCTGTCCGGTGAAAATAGCGAGAACGTGTCCTCCTCCAAGGCTGCCGTGAGAAGAGGCAAGAGATCCGATATGAGAGATTGCTGTGAGCAACAACCAGCCTATTGCAATCCTGTGGTGTCAACCCACAGAAGGAAAGCAGCCTTCAGTTCCTCTCGTTTGGTCAAGTGAGTTGCAAAGGCCCAGTGAGGAGGCCTAGGACAGGTCAGGCTCTGGGCATCACAGGAGGCGCCCGGCCTAGGAGGCGTCTGCCCGCCTCTGTCCCACCTCTCCGGCCAGCCGGGCTGGCTTCCTCAGTTCCAGGGCTGGGCGGGCCCCTCACTTGTCTGTAGCAAGCTGCGTCTCCCTGTGCCCCCCCATCCCCCCAGCCTCCGTCCCTGGTTCTGCCCTCCATCACCCAGGCAGCAATGCAGGGAAAGCTGTCTGTCTGGAGCTCGTAAGGAGGTACCAAAGCACAGCTCACAAACGCAGCTGCATTTTCATGGAGGAAAAAGGGGATGAACATTTTAGGGGGCGCTTGCTTCACGCCAGATCCTGTCCGCAGCCCTCAGCCCACGTGGCCTCATCCACTCTGCACCGCAGCTCCTTCACAGAAGAAATAGGTTCTGGGGCTGGGGAGGGGGTGTTGGGGAGACAGCGACTTGCCTACAGCCGAGCTGAGCCAGTCCAGAGCCAGCTCCTTCTGCCATGCCAAGCGGCCTTGACCCTGTGTGGGTATTTGAGCACAAAAGCAATCTCCAAGAGGAGGATCGCCACACTTCAGCAGCTGAGCAAGACTCTCCAGTCTCAGACGCTGACATATGGAAGGGAGGTGAGGGGCTGAGGGCTTGGGCTGAGGCCAGAGCCCTAGAGTGGCCGTCTGACCTCCCTTGGCTTTAGGGGGCACCTCTGTTTTCTCGAGTGGCCTGGGAACTGACACAGCCCTCGGCCTGCTGGACAAGGGCCCCGGGCAGCAGGGGTTAGCCAAGTGGCTCAAGGGGCCAGGTAGATGGCCTCGCTCGCTTCCCCCCAGGGCGAGGGTCTGCCAGATGGCCCCCACTCGGAAAGGACTACCAGGGAGCCAGGGCCAGCCTGCACCCCGGCCAGCACGCTCTCCAGTGCCCTGGGCACATTTAACAAGCCATCAGCAGTGGAGCGGGGTGAGCCAAGAGCAGGGAGGCAGCACCGCTTTAGACTTCAAAGCCGGCCAGCGCTCCCGGTGGCGTCTGCGTGTTTCCACTTGGTCGGGCCGATGCCGCAGGCTCCTTGGCCCAGCCCTAAGGCCTGCCCCATCCGGCGCCAGGGTGCCAGAGCCAGGACGGTCGGCATGCCTGGCCTGATCCCACCACAGGAGGGGTGCGGGTGCTCGCATCTTGCCACCGCCCCAGCTGGGAACCCAGGCATCTGTGCCCTTAGGGAAGTCCGAGCAAACAGCAATGAGGAGAGCCGCTGCTTAACAATGGCCCACCGCGCCAGGTACGGCACTCAGCATTTTATATGGACTCACCTCCCTGCCTTACACCAGCCCATAGAGTAGGGAGGATAAGCCCTGTTTTTCCAGTAAGGACACCGAGGGGAAGAGACTCGCCCAAAGTCTCACACCTGTGCAGGGGGCCAGCATCTCCCAGGGACCCTGGGGATAAATTCCCTGGGCCTTCAAGGCCTTGGCCTGCAGATCTTGCCATACTTGGTCCTCTCTTCTCCTCTCTTCTAGCCCTGGTTGCAAAGAGACATCCCCTCGGTCCTGCGTGCCTGCCTCTCCGGCCTGCCGCGCCCTGAGACCCAACTTTCCAATTAGTGGCAGGCCAGCCGTGGTAGCTAAGGTGTGAGTATTGTCTTTGCCTTGGCCGTGAGGTGGGCCCAAAGGGATTTTTGAGCAAGAGCTGGCACGACCACCTTTGTTCAGGAGAAAATGCTATGGGTGGAACCGTGCAAGCTCCAAGGCGCGGAAGGAGGCGCGGAGGGCCCCTGGGGTGTGGTAGCAGCCAGAGGTGTGAAGTGGACCACGGCGAGGCAGGCGGCGCCCAGCACTCTGTGTCCTCGGCACGGCGCCCTCGGAGGCCCCGCCTTTACTCAGGCAATTGTTACAAATGAGGAAACAGGGCCCCAGAGAGTAAGTGGCTTCAGTCAGGCCAGACCACGCGACTCAACCTGGGGTGCCCAGGCTCAGAGAGAGCCTTGGGTATGCAGGCTAGGTAAGAGGGGACAAGTCTGGGGACCTTGAGTGGACACCCACTCTGCAGACTGCCCCGGTGGACCCCACTCAGAGGATTTCTCCAGCATAATCTGAATGAAGCCCCAGACTCCCCCAGCCCCCAGCCTGCATCGCTGGCCCTGCTGGTGGCTTCGGTGGTCGGCCCACATGCCCCTTGGAGCTGCCTTCCCCTCCTCCAGCTGCTGGGCACCCTGGGCTCAGGGCCCTTTTCCAAATGCCCAGGGCCAGACTTCTGGGACCCTGCAGAAACAGTGCCTGGCCCTGGGACCCCCACATCCCACCGGTCTGACCAGTCACAAGGCACAGCTCAAAAGTCACCAAATCTTTGTACTTTCCCTCACCAGACTACCTCCTCCCCGCCCCTGCAGAGTTCTTGCTCCTCTTCTGTCCCTGCAGCCCCTCTGTGTACCCTAGGCTGTCTTCACAGGAAAGACATGTTTGCTGTGACACTTAGCGAGGAGCAGTGGGTGTGACTCTCCTTGTGGCTACGAAGCAGGGACCTCTGGAGCATGGCCTAGCGGCCCCACTCCAGCTGAAAAACACTCTCCATCTCCCTTCACTTTCACCAGGTCTTTGCGCCCCTGCAAAGAAAGATCCTTTACCTAATTGTTTTCTTTAAACACCTCCGCTTAAAGGGAAACTTCACGTGGTACCCAGAGAGAAAACATGAGTCGCCATAAACACAAACCTGATAGCAAAGTAAATACCATTAAAAAAATGAACTGGATCCTAGTCACAGATCATTGGCTACTGGAAGGATCTATCTTGGTGCTGTTTTCTGCCTGTTCAAAAAGCAGATTAGCATGGAACGGAGGAACAGTAAAGTCACCTTCAAGGGAATCTAAGACTTCCTTTGTGATGTAATTAAGGAGCCCCCCCCCCAAAAAAAACAAAAAAAACCCCAAACCAACCCTGAAAAAAAGACGTAAAGTTTACTAAGGGTTCTACAGTATATAACAGTATGAGAAAAAGCCTTAGCCAAACGAACAGCAACTTACTGCTTACAAGTTTCCAAGTTGCAAACATATGAAAGAATGAACAAATGCATCTATGTGTCTATATCCATTCTTCATTTCTAATTTTAATGGTTCATGTTTTCTACTTTTAAAAGTCTACGAGGGTTTTCTCTGTGGCAACAGGTACAACCAGAACCTAAGTCCCACAAGGACAGGGATTTTGTTTCTCTTATTCATGGTTATATTTCCAGCCCTGAAAACAGCACACAGGTGTCGCACAAATATTTTTCGAGCAACTATTGCTGAGGGTCCAGTTTTGTAAATGTTCCATGGGGGGAAAAAAGGAGAAAGTGTGTTTTCTCTATTTCTATCTAGAAATCAAGCGTAGCAATCATGTCAGGCCTCGGTGTCCTTAGGTGTTGTTTAGTGGGCCTGTCCAATTCCAGAATCTGCATTCTAAAGTGCCCCAGTACAATTATGACTCCATTTTTTACCAAGTTCTCCTTGGATTTCTTTTTTCTTTTTAATATTCTATTTATTTGACAGAGAGAGAGAGATCATAAGTAGGCAGAGAGGCAGGGGGAAGCAGGCTCCCCGCTGAGCAGAGAGCCCGATGCCGGGCTCAATTCCAGGACCCCGAGATCATGACCTGAGCTGGAGGCAGAGGCTTTAACCCACTGAGCCACCCAGGAGTCCCTCTCCTTGGATGTCTAACAGATTTTGTTTTTATATGTTTGGTAGACGCAAGTTTATAACCATGCCCTTTATCATTACTTTATGATATCTCTCATATCATATCTCAAGAGAGATATGTATCTTTCTTTATCTTGGTGAGTATTTTTGTCTTAAATTCTAGCTTGTCTGAAATTACCACTCAAACTTTTTGTTCAGTCACCTGATATTTCTCTATCCTTTTATTCCTAACTTTTGTTTACCACTGCGTGTTTCCTATAATTGGCATACAACTAGATTTTGTGTTTTAATCCAATCTATCGATCTCTGTATTACACAGGAGATTTTGGCCATTCATGTTTAGTATAATGACGGATATAATGACTTCCTTCTGTTTTTGCTATTATTTATGACCAGTGTTTTTGTTTCCCTCATTTTTGTTGGTCTAATCAAATTCATTCTAGTTTTTCCTTTGTGTGTGTGGAAGTGCTATACTTTCCAGTTCCATTCATAGTTTCTTTCTCTTTGTGTTTATAATCTGACACATCTTTCTATATTTTTACTTGAAAACAGGATACTAAACATCGCCCTCCCCACCACAGGCTCTAATTTCTTTTCCCAAATCCTCTCCCTAGAAAGACTAGCCCTTTAGAACACCTTCACTTCCCTTCTTCTCCCTCTCAGGTGAGACCTCTGGAGCATGTCTGTTAACCTGAACTCCCTTCCCAGGACTTAATTCCTGAGGAATGTAGACATAGTTGAGTACTTGTGGTTGTAGATGGTGATTAGACTTTTCCTTGCAAGATGCTCAAATCTGATGTTTCAAGAGTCCTATTTACAATTTAGATCAAGGGTGGACACACTATAGCTAGAGGCCCCAACTCTGCCCAATATCTATTTCCGTATGGCCTTCAAGCTAAGAATGGGTCTTCTATTTTCCAATGGATTGAAAAACATCAGGGGCGCCTGGGTGGCTCAGTCGTTAAGCGTCTGCCTTCGGCTCAGGTCATGATTCCCAGGGTCCTGGGATTGAGCCCCGCATCGGGCTCTTTGCTTAGCAGGAAGCCTACTTCTCCTGCTACCATTACCTCTGCTTGTGTTCCCTCTCTAGCTGTGTTTTTATCTGTCAAATAAATAAAATCTTTAAAAAAACAAGAAAAGAAAAACATCAAAAAAAGGATATTTCCTGACATATGAAAACTATGAGAAATTCAAATTTCAGTGTCCATCGATAAAGTCTTACTGGCACCCCACCATCCCTACTTGCTTCTACTTGTCTGCGGCTGCTTTTGTGCCCCAGTGTCAGAATTGAGCGGTTGTGACAGAGACCTAGGAGGTACTGGGTGCCATGAGGAGGGGGGCCATCTGGGATGGCTCTACAGCAACTCACCCAGCCATATGTTTTATTTATTCATTTTTATTATCAGTGCACAGGCACCATGTCAAAACACGAAAAGTGGACTTTGAATGTCATACTTTTAATGCTCGGTGAGGTGTGGATTATTATTTTATCGAATGACATGGCAAAGCTCTGTGTTTTTTATTGACTGTGTTAATAAAATACAGCATACACTGACATCACAATATTCCCAGCTCACAGAAAAAAAAATAAGATGATTTCAAGTAGTGCATCTTATCACGGCAGAATTTCTTCACAAAACAAAAAGAGAGAGAGAGAGAGAGTATACGCTACAATCAACGTAAGTTTCCGAGTGGTTAATTTGTTAGCCAAGCAAGGAAAGCCATTTACTGGTGTTAAGTTAATTAAATCGTGTTTGTTTGTAGCAGTTAAAAAAACAGTATCTAGAGAAAACAAGCTTGTTAAAGATGATTAGATTTGGGGCAAGGCCAATTGCTTGGATGTGGCCCATGGGCCACAGACACTGTAGGTGACACTAATGAGTGAAGCCACATCTGCAGGGGAGTCAGACCCATCCTCCTGTGTGAGCAAGTGAAGCAGAGCACAGAACTAAGAGAAAACCTGGGGAGGGCCAACAGCTGGCCTCAGCATTTGGTATTTATTTCACTGTTATTTTCTTTCTAGAACTTACTACCACCTGAAAACATCTAAGGTACTACTCCTTGTCAGTCTCCCCTGTGAGAACCAGAACTCTGCCCACCTTGCTGTATCCCCAGTGTCTGGCACACACAGGAGCTAAGTAAACATCTGGATATATGAATCAATAATGTCTTTTAGGCAATGGGCTCAGAAGGACTATATGCCTTAAGTCTGTCCAGACGGAAAGTGTCCATTCAACACATATCCATACAGGACGGGGCCTTCCTTATTTATAAATGGAGCATGTCTTAGAGGCCCAAGCTGAGCTCCCATCCCATGAGGCAGCTCTGTGAAATTCCCTGGACCTGTCCACGTTTCCACACTAGGCTGGGATGGAAGCCCAGGCCTGCACGTTTGACCAGTCTGCCACATGGCAAAGACTGTGGCCAACCAAGCGATCTGAAAATCTCTGTGTACTCTGGGTCCTGCTCAAAGCAAATGGGGCTGCCCATTGGAGTAAGCCCAGCTTTCTACCCAAGAGCTGTACTAGGAAATCTCCTTCCTGCTTCTCCTGAGCATAATCAACTCTCACATATGAAGCCACTTCACCTGTGAGGTGGAGACGGATCGCTCCTCAAATGAATGAGCCTGCTGAAGTAAAATGATTGCCTGAGGCATACAGTTGTTATGTGGGTTGAGCCCACTAAGGGTTGAGCCCGGTCTGTGTGATCCCCAAAGTTCAATGCTTACCAACCTGATCAGGAAGAAAAGTCTCCCGCCAAGGAGACACCAGCTTCTTGGGAGTATACCAGCCTCTCAACTCACTGGGCAAGGAGCCTACCAGACATGCTGGAGAGGTTAAGTGCTCAGAGGCCAGTCAGTGCTGGGTCCAAATCCTGACTTGACCATCCTGTGACCTTGGGCAGGTCGCGTCACATCTCTTGAGCTGGTTTCCAGCATGGCTGCCTTTGCAGAGGGGCCCTGATGGCCTGAGTTGAGAGTAGGAAGAAAACGAGTTTTTTTTTTAATGACTTTTCGTGTTGTTTGAATTATTTTTATTATGTGCAGATATCACTTCTCTCAAATATTTACATAGAATTTTAGGAGGAAGAAAGTGATCTATTTCATAATTTCAAAAAAAGTATATAGGAAAAGTAATAACCTCCTCCTTGAATTTTTATAAGGATTCAAAATAATGTATACAGCTTGTAATGGCACACAGTAGGTGCTGAGTAAATAGAGTAGGGATGGGCTGGAGGGAGGCAGGAGCTGGTGTATTCCTGCCCTCGGGCCCAGAAGCAAACCCATGGCACAGAAGAGGTGTCCATTCGGCCAGCGCCTTAAAGGGGCTGGTAAGGGGTACTCAGGTGCTGTGCCTTTTCCTTCCTTTCAGTATCCCAGTCTCAGGAGCCCTCCACACACAGCCACAGCCCTGCCTGAAGCAGCCCCTGGCTAGGGGGAGGCTTTCTGCTCGGGGTGTCTACATAGGGTCTGTTGATTGCAAGTCTGGGGCTCTTGTGCCTCCACTTCTGGCTTCCCTGGACTGAGGAGAAAAGGGCTGGTGGCCCCAGGGATGCCCCAGACTGGTGGCAGGGGCTGGGTCAGCACGTCTCCTGGGCCCTCCCCGCTGCCCTTAGAAGGCAAGAGGCTTTGGATAGTATGTTTACTTGCTCCTCACTAACCCGTGCTCCTCATTCTCGAAGGAAGTGACTGCTGCTCCACCACCAATGGGCCTGTGTGGGGCAATTAGACCTATGAACTCACCAAGGGGGACATTACTCCATGACCGATCTTTCACCAGAGAATAATTACACTTCATAATACTGCTAATACATCAAGCGAGACAAACGGGCGACGCGCACTTTATCACCTTTGTCCTCAGTCAGCCTCTCGGGGCTGGCCCCCCACTGATGGAGCCTTTAAAGTGGCCCCCACGGTCAGCCCTTGACCCCTCCCGGCAGCCCTGGGAGTTTAGGCTGCTGCTCTGCAGATGAGGAAACCAACCTTCACAGAGGGACAGGCAGCAAACAGTGGGGGGGGGGTGCGGGGTGGGGGCAGACACGGCTCCAGCAACAGGACTCCAGCAGCAGCACGGGTGACCAAGCCTGTCAGCCTGAGCGGGCGAGGCTGGCCTCAAAGGGGGAGGCCTGAGACGACAGCGCTGAGGATCTGAGTTTCGGATGGACCGTGAGTGGGTAAGTAAGCCACTTCTACCGATTACCCCGTCAGAGGGCAGGCAGATCTAAACACAGGCAGGGGAAGAAGGGAATCGGGCCTGAGCACCAGGAAGGATCCTGAGACAAGGACGAGGGCAGTGGGGCTTGTGCGGTGACAGAGTTCCAGAGGACAATCTGGAATGTGGGGATCCGAGAAGGGAAAGAGACAGGGTCGGGGGGGCGGGTGGCAGTGGAAACTGCCAGGTGGAAACCTGCGCCCAGTGGAAAAAGCCCGACCCCGGCCGGCCCCCAAGGCCCTGGCTCCTTCTCCTGAGTGCCTGCTCGGTTAGGGCCAGACCCCATGCTGGGGCCTATGCCGACGTGGGCAGGGTGCTGCAGTGGAAGGGGAAACCCTCAGCCTGCCGTCTAAGGAACACAACTGCAGCCCTGCTGAGGGCCTCGGGGCAGACCCCACTGGAACCCGAGCCTCCCAACACCGGGGTCTCAGCACAGCCGTGCTCAGCCGGCCCTGCCCTGCAGGGGCCCACAGCCGGGGACTGAGGTTTGGACATTCTCTCCCCATCTCTCCAAGGCCCAGGAAGCAGACCTACAGTGATAGATGGGGGGAGAGGGGGCACAGCTGATAGAAGGCAATCCCAGGACTTCAGGAGCCCCCTGGGCTCAGGGCTCCTGCATTTGCCCCCTGTAGTGAAAGGCCTGTGAACCAGACCGGCTCGCCCGTGTCTACAGACCTACATCCAGTGATGATGCCAGGTACCTGAGGAAGCCAGCAGCCTGGGCCTCTCACTGTGTCTGTGAGACTTGCCCTCTGGCACCCCTGCCACTATCATCCCCCACGTACCCCACCCCACAGGCTGAGGACACACTCGCTTGGCCAGGCCCGCCCTGTATGGACCAGTCATGCTCCCTCTGGTGATACGGCTGGCATCTTTGTTGATACGACCCAGCAGCCATCCTGCCTGAAGGGGGCTCAGCTCCTACGGAGAGGGCATGAGAGGGAGGGCCTGGTCCTCAGGCTGGGAGGGGCACGGAAGGCCCAGCCTCTTACCTGAAGCTCGTGGAGGCCACTGATACCGAGGGCCTCTGGCCCAGGTAGAACGCTGCTGTCTGCGACAGTTAGCGTGAGGGCCCAGGGCCGCTCAGCCCTACGCAGGCCACCTCCACCCCTGAAGTGGAGGGCAGGGATGGGAGCAGGTGCCAGTGGCACTCCCCTGCCTTGGTGCAGGCCCCAGCTCTGTGACTGAGGGCTAGGAGAACACAGGCCCCTCAGCCACTCTGGGCCTCAGTTTCCTTGTTTTAAAGCCTCAGAAGTTGGGACCAGAGGCCTCTGAGGTCTTTTTGGTTCTCATCATGGGCCCCAAACGTGCCCATCCCGGCCACCTGCGCCCGGCAAGGAAGGAGGATGGGTGGAGGGACCGCTTACCCGTTCTACGAGGCCATGTTTGTGCTTCAGCTTATACACTTTCAGCCTGGGCAAGAAGCTCTCGGCATAGTCCTTGTCCTCCAGCCCGTGCAGCAGGACGCCATGGAAGGCCAGCCGGCACATGTTGGCATGAATGTCCGCATCTAGCCTGGAGCCAATCACCAGGCACAGCCGAGGGCAAGTGACGGGCTTCTCAAATTCCACGAGGGCCCACTGCTGCCGCGGGCAGCGGCCTTCTGCGGCCTGGCCCGTCTTCTTGTCAGCCTCATCGCTGTCCGTCCCCGCTGGTGCCGAATCCTTCTCTAGGTACTGCTCCTGGAAGAGGTATTCTCGAGAGAAGTCAAAGGAGTCCAGCACAGGCTCGAGGTCAAAGCTGTCGGGGGCGGGGCTGAAGAACATCAACCGGCCCATGACTGTCTCATGGCCCACCGTGATGTGGAACTTGGCTTTGGTCTGCAGGGGCCCCCGGAAGTACGGGATCTTCTCCACAGATATGATGGCCGCGTGGACAGTGTGCAGGGACTCGGGGGCACACACTAGGCCGCGCTCCAGCAGCTTGGGGTCAAACTGGGTGACGCAGATGCCCAGGCGGTCTCCCTGCATGGCCGAAGTGACAGGCATGTGAAACATCTGCATGGACTTCACCTTCTTCACCACCTGGGGGGTAGCAGAAGAGAAAGCTCAGGAAACGAAGGGCCTTGAGGCTGGGGGGAGGGGCTCCAGCTGGAGAAGTCCCCATCCCAGGACCGCCAATGCCCACCCGGCCCTGGGCATGGCAGCCCAGAGGAGCTCTGGCGCATTCAGACTCCCCTTGTGCAGAGCAAGCGCCACCCTGCAAATACGAGGCCCATGGGGCCCCCGGTCCAGGATGCGGGCAGTGGTCACGGCAGTCAAATCCTGAGCTACCTTAGCTCCCCCTGTCCCTCTAGTCGCAGCTCCACCCTGGACCCCATTCCAGCACTTTCTTGCCTTGAGCTCTCTGCAGGGGCTTGTAACCACATGCAGAACAGCCCCCCAGGTCCTCAGCCTGCCAAGTTATGGCCATCCGTCCTTGAGAGCCCAGGCCAAACCCTGCTGCTCTAGAAAGTCTACTCTGACCCCCAGTGAGCAGGATCTGTCCCTCTCTCTTTGGTGCGACCCCAAGCCCCTCTGAGTCATGCACAGCCTCTGCCCGCGAGCCTGTGCGCTTCTCCAGGGCAGGTCACACTGAGGGGCTACAGTGTGCCAGGGACTGCTCTGGCCCCCCAGAGTGAGAAACAGCAGCAAGACTAAAAATATATTAACATTACGCTTATACGGATATAATTAATATATGAAAGTATATGTCAATATATAACATAATTATACACATATATAAAGCTTTATATTACTTATTTTATATAATATATAGTAATTATTATAATCATGTACACATATACAAAGTACTATATCACATAGGATATGTACACCATATATAACATATAGAAAAGGCCTAGGATGTGGGGGGAGGTCTGGCTTTTCAGAGCAGTGGTCAGGGAAGATGTCTCTAGAGGTGATGACTCAGCTAAGACCCGATTAGAAGAACTTATGCGAAGGTCCAGAAAAAGATAGTCCTGAACAGGGGAACTGACAAATGTACAGGCCCAGGATGGAGGCTCCGTGGGTCTGAGAAATAAACAAAGAGGCGGGAGGGCTGCAGCAGGGAGGGCAGGGAGGAGAGGGCAGGCCGGAAGTCACAGAGGAGTTTAGGCAAAGGAGTAACCTGATCTTATCTCTGTTTGGAAACCACCACACCAACTACTACACCAGGCAGATTTCTGCACCCACAGTTTGTAAATCAGGAACAGACATAGGAAAGGCTCTAATAAACGTTCACGAAAATCAATGAACATTCCTACTAAGATCCACTGTCGGAGAGGAGATGAGATCACGCTTAGCACAGCAAAGGAATGGATAATGCATTTTAGAAAACCTGCCACCAAAGCTTGCTAAGTTAAAGACACTTCAGCCTTCAGGTTGCAAGCACCCCCATCTGCAAAGCCCAAACGGGTGCAAGGAGCACTCGTTTTCCCCTGGATAAAGGGAGAATGCTGAGCTGCTCCAGGAGCAGGAGGCCAGGCCCTTTCTTGGAGAGCCATAATACTCGAGTGTTTGTTTAAAGATCATTAACTACCTAACCAAGAGGTCAGGGGGCAGAGAAAGTGAGAAGTGCGGTGTCAAAAGCCACAGCCAAGATCAATCAAAGAGAAACATAAAACATCTCTGAAATGGTCTACAAGGGCAACGGGAAACTAAGATTTTCAGGAATGCACCTCAGAGTAACCGGAGAATATTATCTTACGCTAAGCGTCTGCCCAGCGAGGCAGGCCCCACATCACAGCTCTTCCCCCGCACCCCCCTCCGAGGCCTGCAGCCGCCGGGTGAGCTGTCCTCTGGCCCCCACCGCACCCGTCTCCGTTCTCCAGGCTGGCTTTCTAAAACACATGTCCGATGATGCAATTCCTTGGCACTGACCTCTGCACGGGCTCCCCTCTTCCATATCATCACTTTCAAACCTTTTGGGTGTAGCTGTTGTGAGCGGGAAGATCCTCTGATCATGGGAAATTCTATGGGTCATCAGCCCCCAGGCCGCCACCCCCCACCCCCCACACCGGAGATGCTGCTCAGGGAAGGTCAGGGACTCTTGATGCCCCCTCGGCTGCCCCACCAAGGATTTCTGCCTGCCTGGCTTCTCCGCATGGCCTGCTCCATGTTCTCCCAACACTTGAAGCCACAACCAGGGGAAGCTTGAACAATCCCCTACATACAGAACCACATATGCGTTTTGCTTGTGAGGACCCTTTTCCCCGTGACTTCTTCCACCTGAAATTCCTGTTCGTCTCAGGGGACCTCCTGGAACAGTGTCCCTGCTCTCTCCAGATTGAGCTGGTTACTCTGCTTGGGTTGCTCTGAACCTGACTTCCTGTGTCACCATCGCTGCCTTATGGTTCTTCCAGTCTGTGCCTCCATGTACTTGCTGAGTTAAGTTACCATAGAGTAAATAGCCATGGCCCCATCGTCCATTCTGAGAATTGAAACATCACCAATAACTACTCCCCTTCTGTGCTCCTCCCCCATCTAGTTCTCCTGCCCGCACCCCAGCTGGAGGCAACCATTCTCTTGAATTTGGGGTGTGGCATTCCTTTCTTTTTACAAATACGTGTACATGGTCATGCGGAGGCTCACTACACGTGTAGTACATATGCCTAATCAATACTTCGCTTTGTTCTCTGAGCGTCTGAACTTGGGAGTTCGTGCCCGTGCCACCTACACCTGCAGCTTGTTTGTTGCTGAAGCTGTATGTCACACGGCACACACAGACCCCGACCCATTCGGCCTCCTGTCAGTGCGCACCTGGGTCATGTCCAGTCTTTTGCTGGAAAATGATGCAATGAATTCCCTCTCACACCAGAGTCCCGCCTGATGCACAGTGCAGGGAGGGTTCTGGAAGATGCGGGTGAAGATGACCCAGAACTGCTGGGTCAGGGGCGAGTGAGGGCTCACGTCTGCTAGATAAAGTTCCAGTGTACACATCCAGCCACAGGCCGGAGACTCTCGGTGGATTCGTGTCTTCTCCAATGTCTGGCATGGTCAGGTTTCTTCATTTTTGCCTATCAGATTTGTGTATTTCCCCCTTTTAAATCCAGGTTCCTACGGCTGCATCTTGGGGCCTAGCACACAGGGAGGCTGACAGGTGCCGCTTATGGGAGACCCAATTAAATCCCCAGGCTGTCCAAAGAAAGTGGCTGCATCTGATTCTGGAAGAGAAATGCCCCCCACGGCAAAGAAAGCGTGGAGCAGAGATTTCAGAGCGGCCAGGGCCTGAGCGAGCTCTTGGTGTTTAGGATGCTCCCTGGGATAGAGGGCGCAGGGCCCCCCCACCCTGCCGGCCCCCACCCCCACCATCAAGCCCATCTCCAAGCAGGCTTCATTAAAAGCATGTTCTTTTCAACGGGGCTTGTGTTCTTGGGACTGAAATAATAAAGAATGCCTTAAGAGGGCACCGTGAAGAGCAGAAAGACAAATAACTGTGCAAATCAAGATTTCAAGGGCCCAGAACAGGAAATTGTGAAACAGATAAAGATGGGGACAGGGCGGCGAGGCACGGCTGTGGGCTCTCGTGGGCGCACGCAGCTGCACCGGTGCACGGACTTGTTGACAAGCCCACATTCTACAAGACGGCCTTTAAGAATGTGAGAGCCCATCCAGGACACCAAAAATACGGGAAAGTCGTTTTGGCAACTCCAAAACGGGAAAAAAAACAGGCTTTCCTTTCATTTACAGGCCAACTTTGAGAGATTCCATCCACCTACTCAACCGCTCACTCATATTTACTAATATCCAAGCTGAGTGGCAGAGGGCATTCACTCAACACGTATTTATCAAGCTGCTCTCCTGTACCAGGCCCAGGCCCTGCAGTGATACAGGGCAAGCAGAACGGACTCTGGAGTCTGCTGCTAGGGGTCAGGGTTGGGGGAGCTTATAAAGTCATCAACTAATAGACGCAGATTACAAAACCATGGCGAGGTGCTATGGGAGAGAATAAACGGGTGACGCAATCCTTCCTGTGTCATCAGGGAGGGCTTCCCTGAGGAGGCGGCACTAAGGCTGAGACCAGAGAAGTACAAGAAACCAGCCACAGGGGCTCCGGGCAGAGGGAAGAGCCTGAGAGCAGGTCTGAGCCTCCGAGGTGGGAAAGAACGTGGCCTGTGTGGGGGACTGAAAGGTGTTGGGCTGCCTGAAGGGGCATCTGGTTGGAGACACGGGCCCGCCACCTTCACCATGAGGACAGCAGAAGCCCCCCGGTGGTAGCGGCAGCCTGGGGTTGAGTAGAGGAATGACACCTAATCTCATGAGCTTTGACAAGGTCACTCTGGCTACCCGGTGTGGAGAAATAAGAAGGGAAAGAGGGAAAGCAGCAAGGAAGGGGCCGTGCTGCACCATGCGGGGTGTGCTGACAGACCAGATGTGGGGACGAAGGAGACGCTGGCACCCGAGGATGGACTCCCCGGTTCTGGCGGGAGAAACAGCCTTGCGCTGTGGGGAGGAGGGGCAGCTGAGGGATCCGTGCCTGGGAGAGGCCTGTGAGGCAGCTGGCAGCGGGTGAGCACAGAGGTTGGAGCTCCAGGAGAGGCGGAGGCTGGAGGGGGAGGCCGTAGGCTGGGAAAAGAGGACTCACACACCTGCCCCTGGCCTTTCCACCTGGAGGTCTGGTGGGCACCTCCAGCCTCCCCCATCTGAGACTCCTCTCCTTCCTTCCGTCTCAGAAACGGCAGCTATGTGTTTCCAGCTGCTCGTGTGAAAACTGTGGGTTCCACCGTGACTCCTCTTGTTCTCTCGTGCATATACCCAGCCATCGGGGGCTCGAGCAGGCTTCACCTTGCAAATGGGGCCTGTGCCCAAGACCCTCCCTCTGCCACCATGGCCCACCCTGCTCCCAGGCCCACCTGGCTTGGATTACTGTCCCTTCCCCTGTGGCCTGTTCCTCACAGCAGCTTCAACGTAAGCTAGGACTCTGCACGTGTGCCTCCAAGCCCTTTACTGGCTTCACATCCCACTCTGTATAACTATCCATAGCAAGGACCCTGAGGTCCTATAGTCGGCCCCTGTCATTTCTCTGGCTTTATTCACTACAGTTCCCCTGCAGCCCCTATTCACGTCACTTCAGTCACATGAGCCTTCTTACTTCTTGCTCCTGAAACATGCCATGTGTGCTCCTACCTCAGGGCCTTTACACATGCCAGTGCCTTTGACTGGGATGCTCCTCCCCCAGATACTCTATTTCTCTTTTCCTTGTTTTCTTCCTGTCCACTCAAATGTTTATCAGAGCCCATCCTTGACTCCGTGGTAAGAGCTCCCCGTCCCTATCTTTTGTTTCATTTTTCTTCATAGCACTCATCGCTATGTGACGAGGGCTTTATTCTTATTTTCTTTAACTTCGTGTCTATCTTCAGTGCCCAGTGCAGTGCCGGGCATACAGACGCCCTTATCACCTATTCATGGAATGAATGGAGCAGCCACAGACAGGTGCGGCACTGTCCCTGCCCTCAGGGAGTTCCAGGCCGGGTCTGGGATGTACACGTCCAAAAAGGCCCATGGAGGTGCATAGCCATGCAGGAGCGGGAGCAGGGCTGGCCCCAAGGCTGGCTAGGAGTTGGGAGGTTCCAGACCACCCAGGGGAAGGAGCCCTCCAAGCCTCTCCGAGGGCCTCCGCTTTCTCTGGTGGGGCGCAGTTAGGATGGCGGCAGAGCAGGGAGGCGGCTCTGTGTGGGGCCGTCAGGAAGGCCCATTCCCTGAGCTCGGCTGAGACAGGTGGCTGCCGAGTCTCTTCCTCTTCCCCTTCCCCTCTTTCTGGCACCAAGCACTTCTGGGGAAGGGAGGATGGGCCCACGGAGAGAGGGAGGAAGGAATACATCAAGCAAGCAAGCAATTTTTAAAACTCAAGTTCGTGCTTGCTAAGCAGTTTGGCCCTTTCTGAGTAACAAAGAGACTTTACCATCATCTGGGTCAGTTATTCTTCATGCAAACCCTACGAGGCAGGTCAATATTTTTACATTCAATTTTATGGATGAAGAAACAGAGGTTTTTGATGTCTCCAAGGTCACAAAGCAAAGAGGCTGAGACTTGGGACAACGAGCGCGGGGTGTGCAAGGCAGGCCTGACATCCCGCGGCCCGGTCCCTGGACCAGCTGAGCAGAAACCGCTGGGGGCAGGGTGGCCCTGCCCTGCCAGGCGGCTTCGGGCCTGGAGGACCCACGATGTGGGTGCCCATGTGGTGAGAACCAGAGGGCTGGCTCCAGGGGAGGGGCAGAGGGAAGACTCCACTGTGAGGGGACCCTGCTCAGGGGCGGAGGGGAGCTAAGGAGAGGCCAGCCTGCCCCGAGACTCGAGAGTGGTGGGGGCAGGGGCAGCTCAGTCTCTCCATCCCCCTGCCCAGGCCGCTACGGCTGCCCTGGGCATGGTTGGCGATGGCCTCCTCCTGGCCAAGCACGGCGGACAGTCTCAGACCCGACTTCTCAACTGCTCTGCTCCCTCCTAGCCACCGGCGTGTCTGGGTTTGGGTAGCACAGTGCACGGGACACTCGGTAAATGTCTGCCGGTGGAGTAGACAGGAGGACAAAGGCATCCTCTGTGTGCTCCCAGGCCCGACACACTCGGATACCCCTGCTGGTCTTCTGAGCATCCGAAGCACAGTTCTCTGGCATCCTGAGGACTCTGTAGGGTGCTGTACTCAGAAGAACCTGATCTCTGTTTTGAAGCCGACTGAAAAACTCCAAAAGAAATGACTCAAGGTAGGAGGCATGGAGCATCCATCCCTGCTCATAGCATCTTGCGTGGAAGAGTGGCACCCAGCGAACGCTGAACTTCATGATTTTACCCCAGGACCTCTACAGAAGGTACACGGAGCGACACCCGACGTTGGTCAGAGACCTACACGTGCTAACGCTCTACAGACCTGAGTGACCTTTTAGGTGGCTAACTATGACCTCATTTTATAGACAAGGAACCGGAGGTCCCAGAGGTTAAGACATTTATCCACAGCATCGAGGGCCAGACCCACCAGGAAAACCCAAATTCTTTTGCTGTATCTTGCCATCAAAACACATCTACCCCCGCCCCCCATGGAAGTCCAAATGACTTCCCAATCACTGTAGTGAGGTTCACTCACACGCGGGGAGTTCTTTGGCAGCATTCCTTCTGTGGGGTAAGAAATGGGGGGGGGGCCCGACGGCATCAGAATACACTGCACAGGAACAGCAGTACTTAGGGTCCTCCCGGCACTCTAGGGAATCAACAGATGCTTGAAAGAAGTGGACAATAGCCTGCGCTTAGCAGTTTTTCTGATGTGCAGAGATTTTTGTAATAATGGTCCTGGCCGTAATGAGATCGGACCTCTATTATCCATTTTCGTTCCACTAATGAGCCTGGAAGCTCCTGGCTGTGCCAAAGGCGAGGGTCGGGGCCTTGCAACTTCATCATTACTTAATAAAATGTAAATCGGAGAGGAAAAGAAACACACAAGGTTTGACACTAATAAGCTTACAGCAGGATCAGTTACTTCAATTCAAAGAGGTTCAGACCGGAGGGAAAAAATGAAATAAGCTTTTAAAGATCAGTCTAGGTTTGGCTCCATCAGACCTAACCAATTTTGTTTAATAAGGTTTCAATTTGGCTGCTCTTATTTCTCCCTCTTCTTCGAGCTAGGCCGGGTACAGATAAGGCATCCCCCCCACCCCACCCCAGCCTAATGCATTAATTGCATCTCGCACAAAAAGCCAAACTCGGGCCTCTGCACAAGGATAGCTCGGTGTGGGCCCCTGGGGGCTGCGTGCACCTCCCCTGCTGGGACCGACCCCAGCTCCCCGGGCACCACCTCCGGGACTATGGGAAGACAACATCGCATGGATCCTGGGGACTCCATTCTCACCCGCTTGTTTTTCAGAGAGACGAAAACCACCCCAAAAGGCACGAGGAATCAGATGACATCAGAACCACCTGTGTTCCCACCACCTGAGACTGATCACTAAGATCCTGTCACTTGGACTTCACGCTGACAGCGAGCTGAAGACCTCTAGTCTCATTTCCTTCCTCGACTCCCTGCATTTGCTTTCACGAATTCTTATGTGCCCTTCTATTATATACACTTTGTCCCATGCATGTGTCCTTGAATAGTATGTGTATTTGTTAGTTTACACAAATTGTCCCATATTATTGCTTCACTCCCACTTGCCTCCTTCCTTCTGCATTATGTTTCTCACATCTGTTCTCCCTGGGAAAGAGAGACCCTGATCTCTGTATGTATTCAGCATAGATTTATCTAGACAGAGGTACTACTATCTCTGCGCATGCCTTTTTGACCACTGTGTGGTATTTCTTTTAGGAAAGCTCCCACCTTTTACCCATGCCCTCACTGATGGACGCGAGTTGCTGTTTTTGCTGCCAGAGATGATTGCATGGGTATCTGGGTGGAAGGCTGGTGTGGGGGCCACAGTCCAGCATCACCAGGTCTCACTGACCGCTTTCTGAAGCAGCCGGCTTCTACCCACACGGGCAGTGCAGACCCTCACCAGCACTTGGTACCACAGGCTTAACTGTTGCCAAGCTGATGGATCAGGCGTGGTGTCCCGTCGCTGTCTTCACGTGCATTGCTAGGGCCAGGCTTCCTCAGTCTCTGCTGCTTCAAGTTTACCCAAGATAAACTGGTGAAAGCCCCTTGTCTACTGAGACCCTGCCAGGCCCCAGGGGCTTCATGGGCATGCCTCTGAGCCCACGAGGCTGTCGGAGGAGGGCAGGGAGGAGATGAGGTGGAGGAGATCTGTGAAGGCCCTTCCTTGCTGTCCTGGCTCTCCTCCTGGGCTCCCAGCCCTCTGAGCACAAGTGCCAGGAAACGCAGTCCTGGCAGCACTCCATACACTTCTCCCACCAGGCTGTGTCTCTGGGGAGCTGGGCTGGCTGACCAGAGGTGCGATCAGTTTTGTGCAAAAATGCCACCAGGGCCTCAATAAAAGATCAATTGTCCCCTGCGGAAAGAGGGGAGGGAGTCAAGGAGATCTTCCTCTCCGAGATCTCTGCTAAGAAATAACGAATGCCCCCATATGAAAAGGAGAAGAGGATCTTCAGGAGCCTGGGAGCCCCCAGATCCCCCCGAAAAAGGCCCAATTCTAGGCTCAGAGATGGCATGGGGCTTTTTGCCTGTGTGCATGTCTACCTGCTCCAGCTCTCCTCCTGGCCCCGGGCGCCCAGGCCAAGTTCCCAGCCCCAGCAGGGCCCACATGCACCTTCCCCACCCGCACAGCTCGGGTCACCCGCTCAGGGCCTTGGAGCTCCCTACACTGTCCCTCATGGCACTCGGAGCACCTTACCATCATTGCCGCTACGTGCCTGTGCGTTCTGCTGTTTTCCGTGGGGCCCCCGCGCCACACAGACAGCTGCCAGTGCACAGGTTGGGTTTATTTCGCTTACCACTGGTCCCCCACGGGGTGCCTGCCACATGGAGGGCAGCCAGGGAGGAAGGGAACGGATTTGGTTTCCTACCACATGGCCCGGCAAAGGGCCCCGCTCCTCCACAGCGGCCTCACCAAAAAACCCCAGTTACGAACCTCCCAGTCGCTGCAACAATGGAGAACCGTAAAAGTGACAAGCGGCCTGCCAGGAAGCTTTATGCTCCTCCTCCCAGCCACCCTCCACGCATTTGTCATCCCATAAAACTTTAAATTGAATTACACCAATGTTTGAGTCTTCTGTTTTCCATACAACTGGGGCTTTAATTGTTTTTAATGACATCCCTTGGCTTTTTGGGGGGTAAGGAATCCTTGGGAGGCAAGCCAAGGGAGCCGGCTCTGTCTTCGGGGCAGGGCCCAGAAAAAGCCATCTGCGGAGCGACAAGCGTGACCACACCTGTGCGTGTGGGCCTGCGCAGAGAACCCAGACGGGCTTGGGTCTCAAAGGGGTGGGTCCCAAGGCTCCCCTTTCCTTTGGCCCTCTGTGAGCGCTCCCCCTGCCCCATGGCCCCTGCTCCGGGGGGGGTACACCAGGCCTGTGGTCTAGCTCTGAGCTTTGGGCAAGTTTCCTGACCTTTCCAAGCCTCAGTTTCTTCATCAGTAAAATGGGGCTAATACCTCCCAGGCCACAGGGCTTCTGGGACAGATTTAAGGAGGTGGCATGCACCCACTATCTACTGGAGCAACTGGAGAGTGCCAAGTCCTCACTGAATATGGTGGCCCTGGCCCCAACTCACGGTCCAAACCTCAGCCCCTGGCTTCTTCCTCATCCTTTAAAAGTTCCCATTGCCCGTAAGTGGCAAATCCTGGAATACGTCTGCCCCACACCTACAGTTTCTTCCCATCCCTGGTCCCCATTTCCAACGCAGACTCCCCCAGCGATCACCCTTTCCCATGTTTCCGCCAGGCCATACCCCTAGTAGAGAGCCCGGGTCATACACTGCCCTTGCTCAAGGCCGCCCAGGCTCTGGGTGTCACGGTCCCTCCGGTTGGCACTCGGCCCAGCCCTCCTCTCCAGCCTGGCCTCCTTCTGTGTCTATGCCCCGGCCTACTCAGAGCCTCTGCTCCTGCTTAGCTATCCACCTTTCACAGTGGCATCCTTCAAGGGCTGCTGCCAATGTCGTCCCCTGCATTTCCGCAACACACATACTAGTAGCACCTGCTACCCGTCAGGCCCTTCGCTTTACACTGGGGACGGGGGGAAGCCATGGCCTGTGCCCTCTGTGACTCCACACCCCCTGTGGGGAGCAGGTGTGTAAAGCGCTACTTAGAACACAGTGCGTTGAGTGCCATGAGAGGGGCTCAGGGGGCCTGCAGAGAGGAGGTGACATGTGAATTGGATTTTGAAGGATGATGCTGTGCAAGTGAGATTAGGAGAGAGGGAATGGCATGGGGAAGGGGTGGCGAGGAAAGTGCAAGGAGGGGCCGGCAGGTCTGGGCAGAGTTCTACGGGGTAGGGTTCAAAAGAAGATGAAGCTGATGAGGGGGCAGGGCTCTGAGGGGGCAGGAGCCCCTTATTCCCATCTGTGCAACTGGTCCCGGTGAGGCAGGGCCTGCCAATATGGAAGGGATTCAGGAAAGGCCGTGCAATGGAGTTCCAGGCAAAGCGAGGCTGGGGTTCTCACTTCCGGATCCCTCCCAGGGAAGAAACCTGTACGCGTGAGCACGAGACCTCCACGCAGACTGGGCAGTGGGCCAAGAGCCCATCCACGGCACAGGGCATATGGCAATGGCCAATACGAAATGTCCATACTCACAAACGCGTGCACTGGCCAGGCTCTGTCGGTAGTGACTGGGGGAGGCCAATACTGGGCAGAAATAGAAGTGCAGAAAAACCACACGACATGCTCCATTTACAAAATGGCATCACGTATTTTTACGTAAATATCTATCTTGCCTAGAGAAGGGTTTAGAAGGCTACACTCAAAAGAATGAACAGGGGCCCTCTCTACATTGGGAGCCAGGATGGGGTATGATGTGGGCCCTTTCCCCTTAAGTGAAAGGTTTCACTTTTGGGACATGCAGGCATTCATAAACTGGTTATATAATTAAAAATTAATTCTTTAAAAAATAAAAGACAGACGCTCTAGCCAATTAAATTTAATACAATCAGGTTCCAATCAATTCACTCAACGAAGACGGACAGCTCACTCTGAGCCAGACTCGGTGAGGGTGCCGGGCCGGGAGGGGCAGTAAAGGGAGGTGGGCAGGGTGGGAAGGGCGGCAGAAGAATGAGCGACACACTCCCGGGTCTCCCCACTGAGCGCTGTGAGCGCAGACTTGAGTCTCGCTTTCCCTAGCAAACCCCTGAAGCTGCAGGGAGTTGGGGAGACGGGGGGGCTCTGGCTGAGGCAGCTGGCCCAGAATGGGAGACTCTCATTTCTCCTGAAACCTACGGAAACAGTCACGTCACCTGCCAGGAGGGGGAGGACAAAAGAGATGATACAAGCCTCCGAGCTCCTACAAAATAAAAGGGATGAGTGGCATAGAGGGGCATGCGAGTGGCCCGAACAACCCCAGCTCTGTGCAGCACCCAGACCAAGAGCCAGCTAGTGGGGGAGGGGGACCCCAGGCCAGGCCTGAGAGCCGGGCGCTCTGAAAACACTCAACTGCTTTGTCCTCAACCTGAGCGAACCCACCTCCACTCCACCCAGGTGGCAAAGGCTTGTTTTCCATGAAGTGGCCTGGGGACAAAGACACACTGCCCACGACCACAACCCTCCTAGCCACCCGAGATTACCCTGGTCCAGGCCTTTCTAAAAGGGCTGTTTCTCCATTTTACATCTAAGAACCCCACCCCCAGGAAACTCTCTGCAAGGCAAAGAAGTTCCCTGAAATATTCCTTTCACTGTTCTTCATGATAACCACAAGCCGGTGATGACCCAGCCGCCCAACAGTAGACAAATGGCTAAATAAACAGCAGATGAGATGTCATGTAAGTAATCAAATATATGAAGCAATTTTATCAGCACGGAAATAGGCTCTCTCTCTAATACTGGATAACTAATCAAGGCATAAAAATATTTAAAATACAATCTTAACTGTAAATAGCAGTTGCCTCTGGGTGATGGGCTTCTCGGTGCGTTTTGTTTTCCAGTTTCTTCCTACTTCATAGAGATTTCTAGGGTGACCATGTATTGCTTTGATTTAGGAGGAAAGGCTTCTAAAGACCTCAGTTGAAGGAAGAAGGAAGGCTGCATCCCATCAGGCTGCCGCAATGCGTCATCTCTGCAGAAAGACCGTCGTTCCTTCCCTAGCCAAATGCCGTGGCCCCGACTGCATCAGGCAGGCATCCCACGGGCATGCCGCGTGTTCTCGCCCAGCCTCACACCCACCCCACCAGGTCGGCGGTGCTGTCACCGCCATTTGACAGATGAGGACACAGAGTCAGTAACCTGCTGAAGGCCACCCGGTGGCAAACGGGGAAGCGAGGAGGCAAACCCAGCAAGGCCTGGCTGTGAGGTGCAAGCTCAGTGGCCTACAGCCCGGGCTACGACCGAGCACAGAGCACAGAGCACAGAGGTCCGGCCCTGGGAAAGCAGTCACAGGATGCCTCGGTGTCGGCAGAGGCTACAACGCAGGGGTGGCAGCAGTGGCAGTGGGGGCCCAGGTTCCCCTGGAGGACTACAAGGATGCGAGCGCTTGCGGGCCCAGGGAAAGGCTCAGATGGGCAGTGAGAGGCTCGGGCACTCACTGACTGCCGGGCCCAGAGTGCATGGAGACGTGGCGGGGAGCCCCCTGCCCTTCAACACCAGTGGGCACCTGCACGCTGCCGAGGAGATACACACCTGCCATCCGACCCCTCACCCTCTCCTGCACTGAAGGAACATGACCATCCCAACACTAGCCTACCCTACTAAGGTGTGGGCTGGCATCCCACTGGGCAACCACCCAAGGAAATTTTTGAGGGGAACACCTGTCTCCCCGGTGTTTGCCTCCGGGACCGGCCTTGGAAAGTAGTCCCATGCCAAGATGTGGCTCCCAGTACGGCAGGAAGCACTCTAGCTTTGCAGATCTGCCACTTCCCAGCTGTGGGAGAGCCTGGCCTCTTTACCCTCTGAGCCCTGGCTTCCTTGTTTGTGAAGATGACAGCGCCTGCAAGGCTCTGGCAAGAACTCAAAATGACATGAGTGAAGCCCAAGCACGGTACGAAGATGAGCCCCTCAACTTTACTGGGATGACCACGAAATCAAAAAGAGGATTCGAAAAAGCCGCATGGGCTGTTTGCTCAGCTTCCTTGAAGCACAGGAAAGAGTTGTTATGATTCAAAGAGGGAAATTAAAAGACCCAGTGTGTGGGGAGCTGCATAAAACGACATCTGGAAGGTTCGCCGGCTCCAGCACTTCATATAACAAAAGGTCAAAGGCCCTTATACCCAGGCCAGGCACTAGAATCATCAAGTCACCAGTAGCCGTTGCGCAAAGAAACCTGGCCAGAGCCAGAAAGCCAATGGTCTCAGCCAAGGCAGGCAGAAGGCCCTCGGTGCTGCTGCGTCTGGCCCTCAAGACGCCATCCTGGGCGGAGCTCCCCAAGAAGTGGGTGGCCCGAGGGACTCAGAGGAGGCGTGGTGGCTGGCAGCAGTTTCCATATGTTGGAGATTGCTCCAAAGGCCAAGCTTGGGGCTGACAAATGTTTTCCTGGATATCTGGAGAGACTTATTTCACATGAACTACTCCTAAGTGCAGACACCAACATATATATATATATATATGTTGGTGTCTATATGTATGTATATGTATACCTTTTATGTGGAGCTCAGAGAAGCTCTTCCCCAAACGCTATTAAGAATTTATAAGTGCTCGCCCAGAAAGCAGGTTGGGGGATGACGATATCATGCATTATCTGACAAGTTTAGGAGCTGTTGTTAAGGTTAAATATTTTAAACTGTGAAAATCAGTTTAAACGTGTAAGCAAGAACTTTGGGGAAATGTCAGGGAATAAGCTGCCCCCTCGTGGGATGGAAAAGCGGCACCCTCCCTGCCCGGAGAGTCGGAGTTCCCACAAGGTGACAGGTGTACGTCGGCAAAGACGGACAAGAGGAATGGCACAGGCGGCGGCGTGCAGGGCAGAGAGGGAATCCGAAGCCCTCCTGCTCTGCCGGCTCCAGACCTGGGCTCCCCACTACCTGGGCATGGTGACTGGGCCCCGGCTCCAAACCACCCACCTCAAGGGCGACACACTGTGACCACCTCTGCTGTGTCAGAGTGAGGGTCACACTGAGACAGCCCGTGTCTGTCTCAGTGGCTGTCTGAGTGGCTGCCGTGAGTGCGGCACTGTAAGGAGTAGATACTGTTCAATAAAGATCAGTTGCTCACACTATGTCATCCCCGGTAAGCGAAGATGAGCCCCTCAACTTTACTGGGATGACCATGAAATCAAAAAGAGGATTCGAAAAAGCCGCATGGGCTGTTTGCTCAGCTCCTTGAGCAAACCGGGTCTTGAGGCCCATGCACCAGGGCTCGTATACTTTTCTGTAAAAGGCCAGATAGTAAATATTTCAGGCTCTGTTTGCCCTGATCACCTCTGCCGCAACCACTCGAGTCTACCATTCCGGGACAAAAGCAACTATCAGCAAAAAACTTTATTTACAAAAACAGGTGGCAGGCTGCAGTCTGCTGAGCCTGCCGTGCACTGAGGCCCGGGAACTGTGAGCTACACCCCCGAGCACGGAGACCCAGCCCTGTGCCTGCAGCAGCCAGACCCGTGCCACCAGGCGCCAGAGGGACGGCCCGAAGCCCAGGTGCGAGTGACAGAGCAGGCCCGCAGGACGGGCATGGACTCGGCAGGCACTTTCTGAGCACCTACTCTGTTCCAGGCACACAGGACAGAGTGGGACATGGTCCCTGCAGTAGAGGGCCAGCAGCCCAGTGTGGGGAGACGGCCACACAAACAACACGTGGCGTGACATTCGGCTTCAGTCTCCTCATCTGCAACCCGAACACAAGAATAATACCACGTCTTGTAAAGCAGCGAGAGAAAAACAGGAAGCCCCTGGTTGGGTGCTGGAGTGATGATCACTCTCACCCGTCTCCTAGGAAGCAGGAGGAGAGGGCAATCCACTTGAGATGACTTTCAGAAGCTTAAGGGCATAAGCTTTGTGCAAAGTCTGTTTGGGGTAGAACGGGTAACACACAGGCCAACGTGAGTCATGTTCTATCGCAAATAAAAATCGGCCCATGAATATACATAATCCCCAAGGTAATTCTCCCAATCTCACAACGGTAATGGAGCCACCCTCGCTCACTGAGGCATGAATATTTACCGTCCTCTGGCTTTACTGCTCTCGATCTGGGTTCAATTTTGCAAATTAAAATGAGGGCTGTGTGGATAGAGAGATTACAGGAGAGCCTCCCGAAGCCTGCTGTCCCCGGTGAGGGAGCCGGGCAGGGTAAGCTGGCTCCTGCCCGCTGGCCTGGTGCTTCTGCCCTGAGGGTCAGGAGCCACAGAAAACAGACTGAGGGGTGGCAGGGGGGGGGTCGGGACCTAGGAAAATACACGGAGCGGGAACAGGAATGGCACTTACAATGGAAACACGTTCCGGCGGGGCGGGGTGGGGGCGAGTGGGAAAATACCCCAGGCTTCTCTCTTTTTTTTTTTTTCTTAAAGATTTTATTTATTTGACAGAGAGAAACACAGCAAGAGAGGGAACACAAGCAGAGGGACTGGCGGCAGGAGAAGCAGGCTTCCCGCAGAGCGGGGAGCCCGATGCAGGGCTCGATCCCAGGACTCCAGGATCATGACCTGAGCCGAAGGCAGATGCTCAACGACTGAGCCACCCAGGCGCCCCTCAGGCTTCTATTTTTGATGGTGGAGGAGAGTTTCCGAGTAGGCTCAAGAGCGGTAACTTCACAACCAGACAGACCTGGCTTCAAACCGTGTCTCGGGGTTGAACCTGGGGCGTGTCATTTCGCATCTCTGGCCTCAGCATCTCTGTCCGTAGAAAGGGGTTAAATGCCGCCTTCCTCTCACGGCTGCTGTGAGAATCAAGATGAACGTGCCAGGTGCCTGGCCCAGAGTGCTCCCTCGGGGCGACACATGGACGGCCCCTCACGCGCCTGCCGCCTGCCGGAACACGCGCCATATAGGAGGGCGGCACGTGGGGGACGGCCCGCAACCTCACGGGCCGGGCAGCGGCGGGGATTCGGGCCAAGGAGGAGATACTGACTTGCACAAAGGTGGCCCCTCCCGCCCAGGACAGTCCTGGCACAGGAGCTGGCCCACAGACTGGCTGTGGTCTAGCCGGGCTAACTAAATGCCTGCAGCGAGGCCACTGGGGAAGGATCCAGCACCTCCCACTGGGTCTTGCTGGTAGAAGGGCAAGAACAGTGCCCTGTGCCTTCTGCTATCCGGGGTGAGAGGGTGTGTGTGTGGGGGAAGAAATCAAGTGGTGGAGCAGGGGTGGGAGCGCTGTGACAGGGAGCTCGAGGAAGCTGCTGGCCTCCTGCAGACACGGGACACCTGCCTGCCCGCCACAAAACCTGGTTCCTTGGAAACCAAAAGCCAGAGATAGAGTCACTTAATCTGGCTCCGCTAATCTCAGGGCTCTAAAAAGCCAACTGGAACAAAATCTGTGTGAAATTCAGTCCAGAAAACCTTTGCAAAGGACAGCACTACCACTTCTTGAGCACCTATTGTGTTTCGGGTATCGGACGAGGCCCTTCGAAGCATGCCCTTGACTCACAAACAGTCTGCGGGGGAGGGATTCCCATGCAGCTTTTAGGGCCGAGAAGCCAAGGGCTCACAGACTCCCACAGGCAGTCAAACCACCCGAAAGTGCGGGGGCCAGGCTGGGCACAGCGGGCCGGACAGCCCCCTGTCCCCCTGTGTGAGGAGGAGGCTGCTGCGTGCCTCGCACTAGGCCAGGTCTAAGGACACAAGGACCACCTGGACAGAACCTTCCGGCCCCCAGAGCTTCTCGCCACCTGACAACCTGCTGCTGCGCACCGTGGCGGGGGTTTTCCCAGGGTGGCAAGGAAGGAGCCCCGGTTACCACGTGGCAGGGGACCTGGCACGCAGGGAGGAAGTGACGTTTGTGCGGGGCCCTGAGGATGGAGAGGGCAGGGCGCACACGGGTCAGGGGGCGGGGAGCGCATATGAAGAAGAGTGGCCGCGGCTGCAGCAGGCAGGGCAACACCCCACAGCTCACGCCAAGTTGCTGGAACCTTCTGCCGCTGGCAGGCGGCGGCCACGGGATGCTGTCATGCAGACGTGGGGTGTGATGAAGCATAAAAGTCAGAAAGGCCCCCAGGTGGCACACGTGGAGAAAGGGCCGAAGGGGAAAGGAGCGAGGGCCAGCGGAGCAGACGGAGGAACCGTGACCGGGAGACAGAGGGCCGGCTCCTGGGGGTGGGCCCTTTGTCCTGTTCGCCGGTTACGTGCAGAGCGCCTGCCATGTGCCTGGCACACGAGAGATGTCAAGTCAATGTCTGCTGAGTGAGCGGAAGAACAGAATGAGAGTCTGAAGTCGCCCAGAGAGTACAGGCCATAGGCCTGGGCTGGGGGAGCCCACTTTGCCAAGCATGTGGGGGAGCGAGCGAGGCGCACTGCCTCCTCGGGCCTGGCGACGGTCGCTGTCGTCCACAGGGCTCCCACCGTGCTCGAGGGGCCTGGGACCAAAGGGTTACTTGCCGCGCTCGGAAAACCCTAACCCCCAGCCTGACTAAACGTCTTCTATTTTTCTTTCTGCTTTCTTTAAGACCCCAGATGTGTTCTTGCACATCAAAAGAGAGCAACTTATAAAGTTAAACTAAATCAAGGGCTTTTGTTCTGAGGCATCGTTGCTGAACTAATTATTCCTGTATGTTGTTTAATGAAATAGTGGTGCCATATATTAAACCAGTTAACAGGATGAGCACATGAGTTACAAGGAAGGTCGGGGCTGGGATTATAAATTTAACTTTTTCTTAAGAAGAGATGAAACAAACCACTCAACTCCCTGCTGTCGTATGTCACGGGAGGGGAAAATGATGGCACCGAGCAGCGCTGAGGGAGGGCTGTGCCCTGGTTCACGGATGCTGGCGGCACTGAGCCGGGCGGTGGGCGGAGGGCCCCAGCCTTCTGGCTCCCAGCCCCGGCTCCTCGGCACCCAGCCTCCGGGCGGGCCCGTGCTCACTCATCCCCCGGCGCCCTCCAGGCCCACGGGACACTGTGCCTGCAGGTCAGGTCAGCTGGCCACGTCAACAGCCATCCCGACGGTCAGAGATAGCCCTAACGACACTGTCCACACGGAGGGGCTGTGCAGCGTTTCCCAGAGCCGGAAACACCCAGAACAGTCTGCAAGTCAATTGTGTGGGACAGCAAGATAGCAAGGGCACCTCCCTTTCGTGGAGCACAAAGCAGTGCATGCAGACAAGCCACACGCGAAGATGCCACCACATGGTAAGTGAAAATATGAGCATAACAGTGCATGTGAAAGAAGCCCATTTTGGCTTTTCAGTCTTAAATATGTGTATAAGCATGCATGTTTGTGTGTGCGCACGTGTGTATGATGTATGTACATAAAAAAGGGTATAGAAGCACGCTGTTGACACTGGTTCTTTCTGGGGAGGAGAAGTTTAGGAGACTTTAACTTTCAACAGGAGGTGACGGTGTATTAACTTTGCACAAGCATGCATTTCTATTATAATTGAATGAAGCAACAAATAAACATCATTCTTCAAAAAATAAAACCACAAACATGCAGCAATACTTCTGTGCCAGAGACTACAGCTAAGAGGATGATCGAGAAGGGCTTTCCTTTCCCGGAAAAGTAAGAAGCATTATGATAAAAGATGTACTTCATGGATTACTTGCATAAAGAAAATTAATTTAGAACAATTTAAGAAAGAAAACATTTAACATAAACATAATATTACGCAACCAATAAAAACAGCAACTAACCAAGAGCTTTGAAAGATATGAGACCTATTTGTGACACAGTCGTGTCAAAATGCATCAGAAATAGTGACATGATATTAAGTAAAAATTAAGTATCGGATCTCCGCTATGCAAATATAGAGCATATAATCACAGGAAAGTGAATTAAAGGAAATTCACATAAAAATGATCGCTAGAATTATGGTCAATTTTTTTCCTTATTCTTCTCTGCATTTTCCCCATTAGGCATGCATGGCTTTTATAATCAGAAAAAAAGAGGTCATCAACTAAGAAGAAGAAAACATGCTGAAAAAGTACATCTGAGCCAGGGCTCACAGTTCCGGCCGCCCTGGTCATGGAGGTGACCCTCCAGGCACAGGTAAGTGTATGGGCTCCTACAAACGGAGCCTTGCCCTAGCACTAACACTGTGTGGGGATCTTGGGCCAAGGAGAACTCCTGCCAAATGATTCATTGGCTACAACACATGGTACCACTGGCAGACTGACTCTCTTCCTCTTCTAGAGCCGGGCCCACGTCCTGCCTTCTGGGAGCACGAAGCAGAGGCTGCAGCAGCCTGAGCTTGGCCCTTAGCCCCGGCTCCACTCCCTAAGACTCGCCAGCCACTGGATCCTGAGCAAGGGCCCCTGTTTCCTGAATGTAAACTGTAAGAAGGTCCCATCTCCCCATGACCGTGGACAAATTTAACTGCCATCCTCAACTGGAAGATCCTGGCACGTGGATAAAGCTAAGCACTTGTTTTTTCTGCAGGTAATAAGAATGATGTGCGTGAAGCACGTACCACACACTTGGCCTTGGGCTAAGACAGTGCTCTGCAGGCACTAATGCACCACTCCCCACACCAGTGAGGGAGGTACTATTATTTTCCCTGTTGGACGGCAGAGAACAGTGACTGCCAGTCCATATCCTGTCTCAAATCATAAAGCTAGGGAGGGGTTGCCTTTTATCCAGAATCTACAATATGTTAGGTGCTTAATGTAGGCATTCTCGCAGCAATGTTGTGATGAAGAAGTGACGTCCGGGCAGGGGGATGAGACCCACGGATGCTCTGTGACTTGCCCATGCCCACGCAGCCACAAAATGGTAAGCCCGATATTTCAACCAAGAGCTCTGAGCCCAAAACTGATGCTCGCCCCAAGCACGCCACCTTCCTGGGGAACTACCTCTTCGTAGGGGGCTTAGAAGTCTTATGGTACGTGGCAGGGCAAGAAAATTGTCTTCTGAATCTTCATTTATAGCAAGATTCAGCTAACTGGCGAGGAGAAAGGGAAAGGGAAGCGAAAAATTCAAGACGGCCCTTCCCATTGGCCTGTCCTACAACCAGGAGGTACTGGGAGAGGAAGCCTCGCCCACCAGCAGCCCTGCCTGTCGTCTGCACCAGGTCAGGACGTGACGTGAGGCAGCGGCCTGCTGCCAGGATGGTGGCCCACCCATCTCTCAACTGTTCCTCATTAGCTGCAGCATTCGGCTTTTCAACAACCAAGGACGTCTCTGTCCTTCCTTGGAGGGTGAGGGCGGACCCTCTTCTGAACACTGGTATTTCTCCCGGTGGGTGCTCACACCGAACAAAAGCTCCCCTATCCCAGTGCAGGCTGGTGACACGGAGGCGGCGGGATCTCTCTACCCCATCCTCTGCCCGTGGAAGCAGCCAGCAGATGGGACAGAGAACAGGGCCTGGCCCAAGAAGGGGCTCTGGCAGACATGAAACTCAGGCCCAGGGTTTGCACCTTCGAGCTGTGGTGCCTTCATCTCAGAGGGAGGAGGACTGTGACAGCACCTCCTTCACAGGGTTGTCTGGCCGGAAAGCAGAAGGAAAGAGGCAGAAACGGCTCTGGATCTGCCATGTTGTTGTTGTTGGGGGGGGGAATTCCTTTGCCCTTCTGTTCCTCCTCTGCCTTTTGGCCTCTCTTCTTTGCAGCACAGCCACAGCCCCAGGAGCGGTCCAGGGGCGACAAGAGGGAACCCCGACTACCGTGGACGCCATGCAGGACAAACACACGGCATTCCCCGTGGGCCGGGCACTGCCCATGGGCCCACTTCTGTAAACCGCAGGAAGGTTGAAGTTCTGTAAAAATAACTACACTGTTAATGGATGAAGGGACCACACAATTAAAGAGAATCTCATGGTTAATCCTTTTCTAAAACATGTTACCATCCTCTCCTGAGATTTTGGTCTGAATCCAAATTTTAATTTTCAACATTTTCTTGGAAAGAGATCTCCTGCATTATACATGATCTTTGTTAACTTATTTCTCCAGTTAGTTCACATTATTGTGCAGTTTGTAGTCTTACCTAGACTCTTTAAAAAAACACAAAAGCTTAACTGAGTGGGTTCTTCCCTGGGAAGAAGGCCTTCTGTGGCGGGGGAAGTCCCTGGGCCCCGCCGTGCTGGGACAGCTGACAGTCCAAGTGGAAGGGGGTGGCGAAGGCAGCCGCGGGTCCCCGGCCCGCAGATCCCACCCGCGCAGACCCCGGGAGCCCGCAGAGTACACATGCCTACTCCTGGCCGCACCTTTTCAGACTGGGAGTTGAGAATTCAGAGGGTCAAAACCAGCTGTTCCTGTTTTAAGTGAAAAAAGGAAGAGAACAGAATGGAGTAGAGTGCAATGCGAAAGAAACCGAGAGGCAAATGTGTTGCTTTGCAAGACTTCCATGCTCTCTACTGGACGTGTGCCGCGTCAGGGTATGAAATCCACCTGTGCTGTGGGGAAGACAAGTGGGCCAACACCGCACGACTGCGTGCTTATAAGGGAACCGGTGGCTACCCTCGCCCTCTGGATCCAGTTCCCTGTCTGCAGATGTGGGAGTGGGGGCACCAGGGGAGGGGCCAGGCCCCTGGCTCAACTGTGCTAAGAGGCAGTCTACCAGCTCTGCCCTGGTACAATCTGGCGACCTCTCAAGGAGTCAGACTACAGGGTCGAGGGGAAAGCCACATCTCTACTGGAATCGAGGTGAATGGCAGCAGCATCTCTGTTGGTGGCCTCCAGTTCAAGCCTGCGTCTCCAAGGGCAGGGGTGGGGAGAGCCAAGAGATGGCAGGAAGCAGTTCTATATGGCCCCTTCCTTACAAGGGGAAGGAAGAGAAAACAGGAAATCTGCAACTTTCTCCCGTCTTTAATTAAACGCACAACTCTGCTGAGTCCTAATTTCCTAACCTTGCCGAAAGGCTCATCATCATAGACCATGCCACGGGAATGTTCTCAGCAGAGCCTCAGATGGCCTAAAAACGCTGTGGCCAAAGGGCATCCCGATGATAACGGTGACACCTGCTTTTCTTCCTGGAAAGCGCAGATACCGCGCACTGCCTTTGGTTCTGTTACGACTTCATTAAGCTGCACGAGGTGTATGTGGTTGGAAAAACAACTGCTCCTTTGTGGAGCTTTTCAGTTTCGTTCTCTAAATGTGTCTATTTTAAAATGGGTCAATGGATGTTAAAGCTAGGAAAAGATGGCATTTGAATAAGATCCCAGAATGTGGCATCCAGCGTCTCTGCAGACCACTCCAGGCTTGGCCGGGAGAACCAGAACGGGCGAGTGAGGCCCCGGAGAAGGTGCCAAGTGCCACGTGCCCAGGCGCCTCCAAGGAAGCATCTCTGTTCTCCTCAAGTGGACAGAGATCGGGATCCCCAGAAGCTCTCCGGCTGGAGGGGGCCGAGCACTCTCAGAGAATTCGGATTTATACCTCACTCCTCGGGCAATTTGCCTTTCCCAGTTTTTTTTTTTTCCCCTGACCTCTGCCACAGATCCTAAAGTAGCTGCCTGGAACCTTCACATCTAAGATTGCAATGATTTAGGGACAGAACTGATGGTCTTTGGCAACCAAAGAAATCCAGATTTGAATCCTGGTTCTGCCGCTTAGCTAGCTGTGAGAGCCTGGACAAGTTTCTTCCTTGAACCTCAGTTTCCGCGTGTGAAAAACGGAGAAGGTGCCTCTGGCAGAGCCCCTAAGGGTTTGCTCAGTGAGCCTGTTTGTCATTTGCGTGGACCTAGCAAGCCCTCAGCAAAGGACAACTGCCTGCCTCCTCTCCTCACCTCTGTGCAATGACCCTCTCTCCTCCAGGAAGGTCCTGGCCCTTGACTTCCTGCCTTGAGGCTTTCTTTATCACCCCGACCCCATCCCTCCTCTAACTGACCCAGCGTTAGGGGGCAGCCCCCTGGGCTCGGAGCTGCCCCCACCCAGCCCTGCCACAGTGCCCTTTCTGCACACACCAGACACAGATCACCTGCACCTAGATGGATCCTGATCTCTGAAAAAGAAACTCACCCAAACACATTCATCTTTCCTCGAAGGTCCAATAGCCTTTTCCAGGAACAAAGACAGTTCCACCAAATTTTATCTGTGACCTCTCTTTGACTATCCCCCAACTCCTGCTCCGTCCTGGAACTCCCGTCTCTCCAAGCCTTGTGCCAGGAACACCCAACAGTAAGCAAGAGGCTGCTCCACCGTCCTCCTGAGAGCAGTCCGACTCAATCCTCGGCAAACACTTACGGGGAATTAATGAGGAAACAAATAAATGTTCAGTTTCATACTCTTACTCATGGTCAAAGCCAATCTATCTGAATGAGACACCGTGTGCAGGTTTCTAGTTGGCTATCCAGCACACAGTAGGTCCTTAACCAGTGCCAGCTGAAACACTTCACTCCGGCTCAGAAGAACAGAACCACTGGCGTGCGGGGGAGAGCCTGGCTTTCAACAAGACTAGCCCTACTGGCTCTGACACCCCCGTGCTGGGCCATGTAATGACACGGGCTCCAGCTGCTTCATCTGCAGGGAGGGGGTAAGAATACCAACTCTGGAAGGTTCTTTTGAGGACTGGTATATAGAAAACCTAGTTCAGCACATGGCACACAGTAGGAACTCAATAAAAGCTATGTCTTTTCCTGACTCACAACCCCTACGCCTCCCCCACACTTACCCAACCCAGTCTGGTGCACGTACGAAGGCCACAGTGAACCTGGCTCGGCCCCTCCCTGGATGGATGGCCTGGCTCCCGCAGCTCGAGTGGGCATGAAGCTGAGCCACAGGGCACCATGCAACACAGGCAGACTGTGCCTGAGTCTGGCTGGCCTCTGGCCCCTTCTCTGAGGCCAGCCCGGGGTCTGAATGGCAGAGACCTGGGCTTGCTGCTGAGAGCCTCACTTCTCCAGCTGTACTTATCAGCACGTGCAGAGCCATGTCTGCAAATCACTGTAAGTTCCAACTCCCTGGCCCATTTACTCTTAGCCACACCGCTCAAGTGGCAAGGCAGAGTACCGGTGAGCTCAAGGGACCACTGGGACCACACACTGCCCAGGCCTCACCATTTAGGGACTAAGGAGAGATGCCGATCTTACAGAGAGCCGGTGGGTTAGTACTCCTCCTCCCTGCCATAGAGAGAGCACAACCGAAACCATCCCCATCACCCCTCAAGTGGAAAAAGCTCAGGGCCCCACTCTGAACAGCATCATCTCTGCTCCGCTGAGGATGCCTGAAGAGACCCAGCGATGGCCACGTTCACAGCGCTGGAAGCGGTGAGCCTAGTGCCTGTCTTAGACCCGAGGGCTGACGCTCCGGGGTTCTGTCTAAACACACCTCCCGTGCATGTCCCTGTTGCAAATAAGGCAGCTCAGGGAGTTCCTTCCCCGTTCATCCAGCCAACAGTCACTGAATGCTGGAGCCAGGCCTCAGAGGAACAGAGACAAGTGAATGTGGGTTAGGCCTTAGGGTGCTTTGTAAAGGCCTTTTAGACACCAAGCTGGGCTTGCGGGGCCAGGTCTTACCTCCCAGGAGGTTCTTACTCTAACCAGGCCCCCTGGATACCTCCTCCTCACTGAGAGTGTGAGGTATCACCTGCCACGACAGGATCCAAATAGAGACCCCCACCCCTTATGAACCAAGCCCTTTCCTCTACATTCAGCACAGTGGCCTTGGCCCCAGGAAACACGGACTCTGAACTGGGTGTCCTTTTTCTCCAAGTCTCTGGCTCCATCTGCTGTCTCTGAATGTCACAAGGAGCTGAGGCTGGAAACAGTGTCCGGAGGGTGCTTGTGAGCCTCAAGGAAGGCTTGGGGAGGGCCAAGGGTAAGGGCAAGAATGGCCCTGCGTGCGGCCAGGCCCCCACACCCAGCTTGAGGCTGGCCTCATTCTCAGAGGATGGGGTGGGGTAGGAGGGTGCTGGCGAGAAGACTGTTTGCTTGACCCTTGAGCCCACTGCAGTCTGGTTTCAATTAAGTACAAAAATGAGCTTAGTTACTAGGTTACCCTACTTGCCACAACTCGTCTGAAAAGCCAGAAATCATGTCACACAGGGTGACCTGGGGTTTCATCCATGGTGCTACAGTGGCTATATGGGCTGAGCAGAAAGAATGTGGACTTTGGAATTAGAGAGCCCTGGACTGGGGATGAGTCATAGTTCAAACACCATCCATCAGTTGTGCAACTTTGGAAACTTCACCTTCCTGGGTCTTACTCTTCTCATCTGTCTAAGGAATAAGAAGTAGTATCTCTAAAGGATAGCGTTACGCCAATTAAGTGACATAACGTATATAGACTAAGTAGCATGAACCTTATCTTAGTCAAATCTTTTGTAGCTAAAAAAAAAACCTACCCATTTTGCAGATGGGGAAACTGAGGTTCAAAGAGTTTTGTATGACTTTACAATTTCATTTTGGTTTTTAAAAGGCCACTATGTATTATGAATGAAGAATCACATTTAAACCATAATGACCCAGAAGGTTAAAAGTGATAAAACATAAAGACACTAACAAAAAGAAAACTGGATTGCCAACTTCAAATCTAACAAGCCTAAATTCTAGGCAGAAAAGGTTAAATGAGTCAAAGGGGCCACTGATGATTAATGAAGGTTTAATTCACAATGAGGATATGAGTCACAAATATTCACATACCAAAAAGCAGAGCAGCAAAATATATAAAGCATGAACTACAAGGAAGGAAACAAAACCCAAAAAACAAACAACCAATTCACCCCTATGAGCCTCGGACAGACCCAGCAAGGCAAGTAAGTAAGAATATTAAAGGATCTGAACCAAGTAAGACATTACCTTGAACTACGATCCATATATAGATGATATATAAGGATGTGTGTGTATGTGTGTGTGTGTCCTCAAACTTTATATCCCGGTAACAGAGTAAGTCTTTTTAAAAGCTCCTGGAACGTTTACAAAATCCTATATTAAGCTATGAAGGAAAACTCAATAAACTCCAAACAGCTGACATGATACAGGCCACATTCTCCCCCAATGGTGCAATAAAAACTCTAAATGCATAACAAAACTAATAGAAAAAAAAAACCAACTTGGAAATGAAGAAGATTTTGCCATTACACAACTCCTGAGTCAAAGGAGGACTTAAAACGGAAGTTGCAGACTATCTAGAAAATAGTAATCCAATATTTAGTGGAACACGACAAATGCTGTGCTTGGAGGACATTCGCAAACTTCCATGCCTAGAGAACTGCACAAGATCAATACATTTAGCTTCAAGTCAGAAGCTAGAAGAGGGGCACCTGGGTGGCTCTGTTCATTGGGTGCCTGCCTTTGGCTCGGGTCATGATCTCAGGGTTCTAGGATTGAGCCCTGCATCGGGCTCCTTGCTTGGTGGGGGGCCTGCTTCTCTCTCTCTCTCCCTCTGCCTGCCACTCCCTCTGCTTGTGTTCCCTCTCTGCCAAATAAATAAATAAAATCTTTAAAAAGAAAAGAAAAAAGAAAAGAAAAGAAAAGAAAAGAAAAGAAAAGAAAAGAAAAGAAAAGAAAAGAAAAGAAAACTAGTAGAACCTTAATCCAAGGAGAGCAGTACGGAGCAAAAATAAGAGCATAAATTGTAACAGACCATTACAAACCATATTTTCAACTGTTATCTGTTTAAAAGTATAAAAGATGCTTCTTTAAAGAAAAAAGATGCTTCTTTTATAATATGGGCTTAAAAGCGCTAATGGCATTTTTTTTCCAGTCTAACTTGGTGCTGTTTTATATACTGTATATCATCGTTTTCTTTAATATTTTGTGCTTCATATTTTGAAGGTGTATTATTCCAAAAACAAAACAAAAACCAACTCTTCCTCTGCCCCTAGCTCTAAAACAAGTAATCTTAAAAAAATTTAAATCATAAAAAAATCATTCAATTAAAAAAGGGAATAGTAGAACTGATAAATGCAAAAGTTCTTAAAAATGGTTAAAAAAAATACACAAAATTAGAAATAAAAAATAGCCAATGAGTCTATATAAAAAATAAAATGAAGTTTACTTGCAACACTCCATGCAAATAAATCTGAAAATACAACTTAAATAGGTAATTCTCTAGGAAAGCATGTTTTCCAAAATTATCCCCAGAGGAGGAAGAGATCGAAAAGAATAATATGGAGGAAAAAACCTTAGAGTTACCAAAATGCTTAATCCCCAAATGGCATCAAGTTTGGATGGTTTCCGAAACAAATTCTTTTTTTTTTCTTTTAAGATTTTATCTATTTATTTATTTGACAGAGAGAGACACAGCAAGAGAGGGAACACAGGCAGGGGGAGTGGGAGAGGGAGAAGCAGGATTCGCACCAAGCAGGACTCTATCCCAGGGCCCTGAGATCATGACCTGGGCCGAAGGGAAATGCTTAACGACTGAGCCACCCAGGCGCCCCTTAAGGTAAACATCTTAACTGAAATGCTTGCACATATAATTCGGTGGTACAGTAAAAGAATCCCACACTACAACTACAATCCATTTCAGGATACATCCTGAAATGCAATACTAGAACACCTGTGAATGTAAAGCAGCATGTTTATAGCTCAAAGACAAGAATCCTGAATCATTCCAAAAGATGCTGAAAACGACTTGGACAGAATTCAAGAGCAATTCTTGACTTAAAAAAATAAGAATAAATGGATATTTTCTTTATCACGAGAACAAAGATACATGAGACTGAAAGCTAGCATCGTGGTGAATGATATAACATTAGCCACATTTTCATTAAAATTATAAACAGGGGCACCTGGGTGGCTCAATTGGTTAAGTGTCTAACTCTTCAGCTCAGGTCACGATCTCAGGGTTGTGAGATGGAGCCCTGCATCAGGCTCCACGCTCAGCAGTGGGTCTGTTTGAGTTTCTCTCTCTCCCTCTCCCTCTGCCGCTCCCCCCTCATTCTCTCTCTAAAATAAATAAAATCTTTTTAAAAAAAGATTTTATTTATTTATTTGACTCAGAGAGAGAGAGCAAGAGAGGGAACACAAGCAGGCCAAGTGGGAGAGGGAGAAGCAGGCTCCCTGCTAACAGGGAACCCAATGTGGGGCTTGATCCCAGGATGACCCGAACTGAAGGCAGACGCTTAATGACTGAGTCACAGAGGAGCCCTAAAATAAATAAATCTTAAAAAAAAATTATAAACAATGGGGCGCCTGGGTGGCTCAGTGGGTTAAAGCCTCTACCTTTGGCTCAGGTCATGATCTCAGGGTCCTGGGATGGAGCCTCTCTGCTCAGCGGGGAGCCTGCTTCCCTGTCTCTCTGCCTGCCTCTCTGCCTACTTGTGATCTCTCTCTCTCTCTCTCTCTGTCACATAAATAAAATCTTTAAAAAAAATTATAAACAAAAGGATCTCTGCCATTTAACATGACATAGGAACTACGAAGCAATGTAATAAGAGAAGGAAACTGGTGGTCTAAATATTGAAAAGGAAAAAATAGAATTGTCACTGTTTGCAAAGGATGGAATTATAAAGCTAGAAAACTCACGAGAGCCAATGGAAAAATGTAAGGGAAATACTGAAGTCTGTTTCAGTAAAGTGGTGGGTTACAGCATTAATATTAAAAAAAAAACAACAGCCGTCCTATACAGAGACAAATTACAATTACAATAAAGAACAGATCCCATTGATAATAGCAACCAAAAAGATGAAATGCCTAGGTAAAAATTGAAGAAATGTGCAGGATCTATTTGAAGAAAACTAAAAAACTCTAAGTAAATGGAAAGACATACAGTGCTCTCAGATACGAAGACTCGAGATCATAAAGATGTAAACGCTCTTTGAGTTAATCTATATTCAATTCAATTCCAATTATAATATCAAAAATTGCTTTTTGGCAATTAAAAATTATATTAAAGTTCGTCTGAAAAATAAACATGAAATAATAGCTACAAAGATATTAAGAAAAAGAAAAAGGGGAAATGGGAGTGGGGGGAGGCAAGAGCTAGCCTTACCAGCTAAAAATACATTAATACAAAAGCTATAATAATCAGAAAGAAAAAAAAGAGACAGTTTGGCACAGGTGGAAAAAGTGAACAAATCAATGGAACAACAACAACAACAACAATACTGAGATGGATTTAAGTAGTTGGTAACAAAAGTAACATTTGGAATTGGGGGTTCGAATTATCAACAAATGGTGGTGGTGTTATTCGCTGACTGGTGGAGGGGAAAGTAAAGTGAAATACCACCTTTCTCCCTGTACCAAAATAAAGTCAAAGATTAAATGCAAGCAAATGGATGGATGAGAAAATTTTCAGAAGAAAGCATGGGTGAATTGTAACCTTGGAGGCCACCTAAGCAGGATGGAAAACAAAGCAGTCATAAAAGACTGATGAATCAGACTACATAAATATGTAAAACTTCTAAGTGAAAAAAAAGGCAATCAAAAGATTAGCAAAACAGAAGGCGGGGGAGGACTAGATATTTATAAAACAACAGACATAGGGCTAATTTCTTCATTTTATAGAATTTATACTAATAAATATAAAAATGACAGCGCACTACAAAAATGGGCAAGCCCAGAAACAGGTAATTTATGGACAATGGCACACAAATGGCCAATAAACACGTGTGAAAATAGCCTCATTCATAAATGAAACAAAAATCAAGCCATAAGGAAATAATACTACCACCTTAGCAGGTGAGGTAATAAAGTGGCTGATGATACTTCATCTGGGCAGAAGTCTGGAGATATGGCCAATCTCACACATTACTTTAGGAAAGAAAATTAGGCAATATTTATTAAAACTAAAAAGCAGAACCACAGATCATTTGATCCAGCAATCATCTTGCTAAGGATTTATCCATGGATATACTCACACAAGTCCCTCAAGATATATAAAATAGGATGTTTAATGAAGCACCAGTTGTAATCTTTGAAAAAGGCAATAGCCCATCAACAGGGTAAATGGTTAAATAAAATATGGTATATCTGCATAACACAACATGCATGAAATGTTTAAGAGGGAGAGACATGTGAATACACATGCTGATAAATATCTCTAAGATTACAATAGATAAAAAGCAAGTATTTTTTCCTGAGTGTAATTCTTAAGGGAATTTTACACACACACACACACACACACACACACACACAGCTATGTATGTACCGGTTCATGCATACAATTTTTCCTGGGAAAAATTTAGATGAATGTTGACACTGGTTACAGGAGTGGGTCTGTGGTGCTGTGGAGAGGCTTTCACCCTCCATTTGTAACTTTTGTGCTGCTCAAAGTTCTAACCATATGCATGATTTACCTTTGTAGAAAAACCAGGGATTATGAGGAACGTGACATTGGACCATTTCTTCTCTGCATAAAATGTTTTTAGATATTTTGCTTATAAGCCAAACCTTCTTCGAATAATTATTTCAGGACTTTTAATTTTTTTTACAATTTCATGGCTGGAAATCAGAGCACTGAAATCAGTCTGCCAGTATGGTCAACCTCTCCCGCCATCAGCATTCCCAGATGGGGGGCAATAATGCACCTCCTCCCTTCTCCCTCCTTCATGAATATGACTGTGGGTTTTGTTCTGCTTTGAAATCAGGCCCACATTTAGAGCTAAATGAACACTAATGTTACAAGTGTCTCTGGTCAAAAATATATATATATTATTAAAATAGCATCTTTCTACCACAAAAAGAACAGAGTCCTATCACTCTGTGTATACCTTCCGCCCCTCCACCCCCAGCCCCCTGCCTTTGGACCAGGATGATAAATGTCATGCCAAGAAAGTTATCATTATAACCAATCCACTAGGAAATGGAGGGAAATGATTTTAATTTTGACAACTAAATGAGCTTTGACAAATGACTTAACTAACACTCTAACCAACTTGGTCTGATAAAAATCGGGCACATTTTCCACTTCAATGAGAAAATTCATCTTCACTCCATTACATAAATGTTAGCAGCCACCCAGGGCCCCTGTCACAGCCGCTCCCACACAGGCCCACGGGCCCACCTTCCCAGAGCGGTTCTCTGTTGAGCCCCCTTCCCCCGTGGGTGGGCCTCTCTGCTGGGACCATGGTGGCCTCTCCACCCACCGTTTCCTCACGAAAGGATGGAATCTGAAGTCCCTCCGGGCACCAGGCCCTCCTGCTGCCCTGCTCCCAACCCACCGAGTTCTGCAGCTCTCTGGCCTGTGAAGTAAGTGATGCCGCCACAGCTCGGGGAGAGAAGCAGGCTGCCTCGAGGGACGCGAAGGACAGGAAGAGAAAATAAGGGGCCTAAGAGGATACTGGACCAGTGTGGTGAACAGAACTGGGGAGTCTGGGTTCATAGGTCTGGAGTCCAACAGCTGCCCCCCGCTCTCCATTTTGATGACTACTGGGAATGAGCTCCTCAGGGCCAGAGTGGGGTTTCCTGTGACAGGCAGCTGTGAAGCCCGACCAATCCGCCCCCGCGCATTTTGGCGGTGCTGAGCCCAAGGCTAAAAGAAGCTCACCACCAAGACGGGACGGGGTTCCATGGAGGAAGCACAATGTGTACCAAGCCCTTGCTGTAAAGTGGGAGCTCAGCAGGCAGACAGAAGGGCCGAGACGACGGAGCGTGCCTGGCACAGCGGGAAGCCAGGGCACCCAACGGACATGGAGCTGGAGTCCCCCCAGCTGCATACCCTTCCACCCTTGCCCTCCAGTCTTCAAGCTTCCTCTGGCTGTTGCGACTCAGCCAAGTCTGGTTCAAGGCATGGCCCCTGGATGGGACACCACACACATTACGTGGTCTAGCCTGGCAGCCAGAAGCTGGGCTCCTGGGGCGCACCTGCTGCAACCCTTAGGGGCAAACAATCACACTTCCGCCTGTGCTGATCGCAAGCTGTTTCTCTCTTCCTGGATCTGGTTTGGCAGAACCAGGTACAGAATTTTACATTAATCCCTATTTAGCTACAACAATTAAGTGCAAAAACTTATCAGCTTAAATAGCCAACAATGGAAAATAATTTATGGTATGTGCAGTATTTCACTGCTTTTAACATAGAAAAAATGCCTCAGCATAGAACAATATAGTACAGTCCTTGTTTTTTTTAAAGGTGTATTTATTTACTTATTTGAGAGAGAGCAAGCGTGTGTGAGTAGAGGGGAGGGACAGAATCCCAAGCAGACCCCCCACTGAGCACAGACCCAGATGTGGGGCTCCATCTCATGACTTGCGCTGAAATCCAGAGTTGGACACGAAACCAACTGAGCCACCCAGTCGTCCCAGTCCTACTTATTAAAAAAATATATATATGTATTTGTTCATATGTGCATAGAAAATATCTGCAAGAGTGAATTTTCAGATTATCGAACTTCGGAAAAGGTACGAAAAGGGACTTTGATTTTTTCTATAGCATCGGGATTAGTCAATACAGAAGTTTCTGTGCGTACAGGCAGGCACATGCGCACACATGTGCACGCAGCTTTTGGGCAGCAGGCTGCCCAGGTTTGAACCCCCGTCCTTCTGGGATCGTTTACCAGCTGAAACTGTGGGCCAGCGCTGTGAAATATTTTTTCTCCCCTCAAAGAGGGCTTTGTCAGTTCCTTCCGAGGCAGTTGAATGGATTAGTGGGAACTTCTGGACACTGCCTCACATACAGCAGGTACTCCAGAGATGACAGCTGTTTCTAGGGCTGGTAATACCCCTGCTGTGGCTGGCAGAGTAGTGGCCCCCTGGGGTCCAGCTCCTGATCCCCGGGACCTGTGGTATGTTACAGTTCACGACAAGGGGGAATTAAGGTAGTAGACAGCATTAAAGTTGCTAATCACTTGACCTTAAGATAGGGAGATGATCCTGGATTCTCTAGGTGGGTCCTCTGAGACCGCAAGGTCCTTAAAGAGGGACGAGGAGGCTGAAGAGTCAGAACCAGAGACACAGATAGCATCGGGGGGGAGACTTGATTCAAAGCCACTGTAGGCTTTGAAGACGGAGGAGGGGGCCGCCAGCCAAGGAGTGTGGGCCTCGAGAAGCTAGAAAAGGCAGGAAAATTAATTCTCCCTCAGAGCCCCCAGAAAGGAATGCAGCCCTGCCATCTTGATTTTAGCCCCGTGAGTTCCATTTCAGGATTCTGACCTCAAGAAGTGCGGGGGGGAAAAACACCCATGTTGTTTTAAGCTGCTAAATCAGTGGTAGCACAAACCTAGTGGTAATTTGTTACAGCACCAACAGGAACAGGGATAGGAAACTTAACGTAATTGCCGTTAAAAACAGATTAATAACATAGTTCCTTCTAATAGCTTTTTATCACCATCCTAACCTATCAAGACCCAGGAGTGAGATAAAAAGCCAACCTGCACACAGTGCTGGAGTCAAGAATAGGAGATGAAAAAAACCAAAAGGTCCAGACGGGGGAAATTCTGGGACAGAGAGAAAGGCAGCTGGGGAAGTGGCCAGAAGAGTCATCCCACCAGGGGACTCTGGGCTAGCTCTCGCACACCCAGACTCGGGAGACAACCAGAGAGCGTCACTAGGGAAGACACCCCCTGCCCCGGCCCCGACCCCAAACCACAGCAAGCTACGGGGCTTGCGTGGTGGGAAATGGTGCAGACCCGTGGGCCAGCCCCCAAGGCAGACGGCTCACAGGAACCACAGGCCACATCGCCAGCATCCACAGTGCGCCCTGATATTTATGTCTTTCTGATTTAATCCTCCCAGTGACTGTATGAAAAGGATGGGAGGGCAGGTCACGTCCGTGGAGCAGATGTTATCAGCTGCCTCTTGGAGCTGAGGAAAGTGAAGGTCACAGAAGTGAAAGGACTACACCACACAGGGACCCAGCAGCCGGGCCTCAACGGGAATCCAAGTCCATGCTCCCGGCTTCCCGTTACCTTTCTCTGAGCCCACCAGGTGTGTCGAGTATTCATGAACAGTAACTCTTAGAGCGCTAACTACATGGTTCCTGAGCAATATGGCATGCCCGAGAACAGGGGTGACCTACGTTGGCACAGGGAGCAAGAGGGGCTGAGCCAGGCGTGTGCCCCCTCCGTCCCAAGGGTAAGGTGATTTCCAGAAGCTTGTGTAAGCACATCTGGCCACACACTGCTCTAAACTGGAGGATGCCCACTCCCTGCATGAGGGCACCCTCCCCTCCTGCCCCAGGGCTCCCAATCGACTCCCGCTCCTGGACTCTGGTGAGGCATGTCCCTCCGGCGTCCAGCAAGCACTGAGAGAAGAGAAATTAGAAGGGTCATCTGGGAGCTGAGAGACTAGGGTTTCTAGCGGAACTGAGACAAGAACCTGCTCTAAACCCACCCAACAACTGTGAGAGCAGAGGGACTAGCTTCCTAGAACCGGCTAGAAAAAACCCTAATTTTGTAACCTTATATGTTTGTATGTTGGTATTGTCTGTGATTCAAAAATGCATTACTTTACAGCACGGGAGAGTTAAAAGGAACGAGGCTCACAACCAGAGCCCAGAATCTAGGGCGGTCATATGAAGTCCTCTGACGAGGACGTCTGAGGAATCAGAGTGAGGCCAGAAGCTCTGTGGTACATGGAGCAAACTCAAGACTGGGGAGTCATGCCCAACACACCACGCTTTGTGAGGAGCTGCTTTCCTCCCTGTGGCAGCTGCTAGCCACCCAAAGCTTGGAAATCTCTCTTCCCATTAAAGAAGCCAGAGCAGAGAGCTTATCCTGAAAACAAAGATGGAGGAAGTGGTGGAATCAAGCCAGAAAGGAGCTTCACGAGAGGTTTTTCCCCTAAAATGATTCTCAAACCTAATGGTGATCGGGGAAGGGAAAGCACACAACCTGAGCAGCTACTTTGTATTAGCTTTTCAACTTACTATCTCAGGGAGCCCTCACAAGACTTCTCCCCTTGAACAACTGAGGGCCTTCACTGGGCGATGCCCTCACACCTCCCTGACCACCCCTCCCAGGCCCCGCTGCCGACAATCCGGCCCGAGCTGGCAGGCCCTCATTCCTACAGGCTCCTTCTGGGTCTTCAGGAGGAGCGTGCTCATGAAGGACGAAGGCCAGCACCACGCTAACCCACCAGCGGCTCACCAACACCTCACGTCTCACGCCTCTACTCCCCTTTAAGAAAAAAGGCTGCAGAAGTTGTGCCAAACCTCGGGGCTCTGGGAGATCCCTGGCCTGGCGGATACAGAGCACGCAGTCCAGCTGTGAGGATGGGAGGCGCTGCAGAGCGAAGAGTTCCCGCACCCCACGGGAGGCCTTCCAGCCTATGCTTACTGGGAGCCGTCTCTCGCATCTCCCGGGGCACAAACACTGCAGCAAGGTAACAGGTGCCGGAGGAACACAGAGGGTGGAAGCGTGTGGGTGGAGGGAGCGGGAAGGTGGAGGAGGAGAACCTCAAGCTGCTCCTCGAAGTTCCTCCGTGGGGAAAGGGAACACACACTGGGAGAAGGGATGCAGGCCTTTGCTAAGGACGGAAAGTGCTGGGAGGTGGGGAGCAGACTAGATGGCTTTGAATGCTGGACTCTGGGGGCGGGGAAAGAGGAGAAGGGGAGGGTTTACGATGGCCAGGTCAGGGTCAAAGGGGCATTTTATAGTGTTGGCTGCGTAGAATGGTCAATGCACACTCCCACCTTCCTCCTGCCTCTGCCCCACCTTTCTCCCTACTGAGGGACAGGAGGGCTAATCCTGTTGGTTATATTCTAGGATCCTATATGGACTATACCTTCCAGGGCTGGGACTTTCGGTGGGGTGGGGGGCGGGGGTTCCTGAGTCAGCATATCCAAGTGTGCCACTACGCCTCAGCTGAGGGTGAGAAGGTATGATTGGACTATCAGAGGGGACCCAACCATCTCATGCTCTGCCCCCTCTCCCCCAGAGGCTACCAGGCTAGCTCAGTTCTAGGGGACCAGGGCCAAACTCACCTCTCACCGTCTGTCCATCTTCCTCTTGGGGGCTGACGGGGCATGTTCCATCAAGGGGGAAAGGGTAGGCCTACCCCACAGGCCAATGCACTCATGAGAGGGGACTGGCACATACTGGGGCTGGGGACCCAAGCCATCCTTTTGGCTTGTTTTCCCCTATTCCCCACTCCATACTTCCTATGGGCACACTCTGTGGGCAGGAGAATGGCTGGGCTAGGAAGGTTTGAGAATTTCTGGGTTCTTACCACTGCACTGAGAACCTCTCATTGATGGGGAAGGCAGGGTCCAATTCATAGTGGTTCCTGCTACATCCTGGGGTGTCTGCTGGATTGGGATGGGTTGCTGGGACTCTGCTGGTTGACACTGTGACTCTGCTGGTTGACACTGTGACTCTGGAGAGGAAGCAGCCTGGAGCCACATGACTTCTCCCAAGCTCGGGGCCTTCTCCATCTTCCCACCCCAATCCTAGCCCCAAGGAAGATTAAGGGGGAAAAAAAAAAGACCAGGGACTGTAGGAAGGCCATGTTACGCAGTTTGGAATTGTTTATTTTGTAAACAAACCAACGGCAATAAATTATGCTGAACTTTTAATAAGATGCACATCATATTAGGTCTGTATTTTTGCCAGAAAGGAAAAAAAAAAAGGTAGGGGGAAGTAGAGAGAGAAAAATGCCTTGAAGTAAAGATCACAAAAGGGGTTTCCTGTTATGAGATACGGATGCATTTCCCTGACCAAAACCAGACTGATCAAAATGCCAAATCGAAAATTATGAAAACTACAAACAGGTGACAGATGTGAACTTGCTTCCTCCGCTGCCCGGACCCTAGGAGGCAGCCTGGGGGTCACCCCAGCCCTTGAAGGGGGCAAGCGCCTCGCCGTCCCCAAGGGCGGCACTGAGGGGCTGCCTCACGGCCGCCGGTATCAAGCAGAAAGCCGCTCGGGGTGCCTGGAATCAGTTGCAGCCTTTTTAACGGGCCCCCCCTTTTGTTTCCCTTGAATCTGGATGACCACATGAGACAAATACCCCCAACTGAGCACATTCCAGCGCTGGACCAACAACACGCACCCCGTAGCCAGTGAAAATGCCCCGCGCGCCGGCCTGGGCCGGCCTGACCACAGCCGCCCTTCCCAGGCATCACAGGACCAGCCCTCCCTGCGAACCCGGCACAGGCCTGGAGGCACATGCAAGAGGCCGAGTCCTGGTCAAAATGGCAGCAACGTGCAGTGGAGGGATTGTTTCTGGTTTTGTTTTGTAACAATTATGATTCAGACAAAAGGTCAAATGTCCAAGCACGGTCTTTGCTATTACACACAATCTTCTGGGTCTCTGCACATGCTGTTCCCTCTGCTGGAAGGCCCTTCCCTTGCTTTTCCACCTAGCAAGCTCCTGTTGGTCTTTTAGGAGGAAGTCATGTGTCACTTTCCTCTGAGCACCCTCTACATTTCCAGGAGAGACAACCAGTTCTTCCCTTGACACACCCCCCCATCAGTGTACTCTGTGTTCAGATGCTATAGTCTCTTGGCACTCTGCCTTCCTTAGGTCGTGAGCTCTGACAACTGAGCCAGTGTCTAGCTTGGGTCTGGGTCCCTGCCACTGGGCCTAGGAGACCTGCTAAAGATTCTCGCCTTCTGGGCCTAGAAGAGCACTGACCTGCCATTACTAGAGGCCCAATACTTGATTTTTTTTTTTTTTTAAAGGTTCAGACATGACAAGCCAAAATCACTTTTCCCTTCTAGGTTCCCCCGCCTAGAACAAACTTCCAGGAAGATACAGGTCTTCTTGTATGCACTTCAAATGCCAGGTCCTAAGGGGGTCGGCCAACTCTATTCCTGGTAATCTTCATGGGGGGATGGAGAGAATGTCCTCCTACCTAGGCCTGAGTTCCCATGGGAAGGAGGGCTGTCTGCTCACCAGGCATCAGGGTGAAGGCACCCCAACAAGGCCATGGCTGGCTCTCCATCCCAACTCCCCAGACCCGTCAGAGCACCAGCCAGTTAGCTGACAGGAGCCCTGGCTCTGTGCTGCCTGTGCCTTCTGAATCCCGGTGCCAAGGTCACAGCCACAGGCAGGGAGCAGCCTTCTCACAGATAATAGAGCAGACACTTCTGCCTACAGCCCAAATCGGAGGAACAGCAATCTGCAAGTAAGCTTTCCTACCTTGTCTGAGTACTGCTACTACTACAACTATCCACTATTTACAAAACCAAGAGCTATGAAAGGCATTTAATAGGTATCTCATTTAACCCTGCTAACAAGCCCGCAGGGAAGGTATTCCCTTCACAGTTTTAGGAGGAGTAACTGAGGTTCAGAAAGGTGAAGTCATTTGCCCAAGGTCACCTAGCCAGAAAGGGACAGAAGTGGCAGCACTTCTGACCCTAAAGCCTGGGTCCTTACTGAAGCCCTGTGATACCATAAGGGAAGTTTGAGAAGGCAACATGGAATACAGATGTCTAGTAGAAGCAGACAGACGCAGAACTAGAGGAGGAACGAGAGATGTTCCTACAGGAACCCTTTCTACTCTGAGCTGCTCCCCTACGCATCCACAACCCTCCTCACCCAGGACCCCAGCAGCTGCCTCATCTGCTGGATGAATTCACATTCCCAGAGTCATCATATAGGCCATGAAGGAATTATCAACAAACTTCAAAAGACTGAAACCATAAAATATTTGTCCTCTTACCACAGCAGAATAAAAGCATAAGTCAACAACAAAAGTTAATTAGAAAATCCCCAAATGTTTAGAAATCAAGCAACACATTTATAAATAATCATGGGTCAAACAAGGAACTACAAGAAAAATTCTGAAATAGTTTTAACCAGATAGCTAACTAAAAATATGACATATCATTGGGACGAAGCTAAAGTAGAACTTATAGGAAAATTTATAGTTCTAAACTACATATTTTTAAAAAAAGATTGATAATCAAGGATCTAAGCTTTCATCTCAAGAAGCTAAAGAACCACACAGTAAACCTAAAGAAAAGTAGAAAAAAGAAAACAAGACAGAAGAGAAATCGATGGGATAGAAGCAAATGAACAATAAAGAAAATCAACAGAGCCAAAAGTTGGTTATTTTAAAATATTAATAAAATTGATCAATACCTAGCAAAACCAGAAATCAAGAAAAAGAGAGAGGAGAAAAACCCCCACAAATCATCAGTATCAGAAATAAAATGCAGAAAGCAGCTCAGGCTGCCTGGAATCAGTTGCAGCCTTTTGAACGGGCCCCCCTTTTGTTTCCCTTAAATCTGGATGACCACATGAGGTCACCCATGGGGACATCACGGAGCACCTGGGTGGCCCAGTCTGTTGAATAGCTGATTTGATTTTGGCTCAGGTTCAATCTCAGGGTCCTGAGATCAAGCCCCATATCAGGATCCCTAGTCAGCAAGAAATCTGCTTATTACCCTCTTCTACTTCTCCCATTGCTCATGCTCTCCATCTCTCTCTCTCTCTCAAATAGACTTAATAAACAGATTCCAAAATATAAAAAGATAATAAGATTTTATGATTCATTTTAAGCTTTCAATAAATAGACAAAAATAGGTTAACTCCTTATAAAAACATAACAAAACTGATACATGAAGAAATAAAAATCTGAATAGTCATATATATTGAAGTAACTAAATTCATATTTAAAATACTTCCTTTTTTTTTTTTTAAAGATTTTATTTATTTATTTGACACAGAGAGAGAGAGAGAACAGAAGCAGGGCAGACAGTGGGGAGAGAGAGGGAGAATCAGACTCCCTGCTGAGTAGGGAGCCCCATTCAGGGCTCGATCCCAGGACCCTGGGATCGTGACCTGAGCCGAAAGCAGATGCCTAACCATCTGAGCCACCCAGGCACCCCTTTAAAAGACTTCTAAGTAAAAAGAAAAAACAAAAAACTACAGACCCTCATAGCTTCCCTGGTGAATTGTCCTAAATTTTTAAGCAAGAAATAACAACTTTACACAAATTCTTCCAGAGAATATAAGAAAACTAGACACTTCATAACTCTTTTATAAGGCCAGAATAATGTTGATACTAAAACATGACATAGACAGCTTAAGAAAGAACAATTATGGAATAATTAATGAACACAAAAATGCTAAAAACCCCAGCAATATATAAAAAGAATATTCACAACCAATTAGGATTAATTCTAGGAATGCAAGGTGGGTCTGATACTCAAAAATTAATAAATGTTAACTCATCACATTAACAGAATAAAGGAGAAAACTCATATAATCATCTCAATAGAAGCAGGAAGACCATTCTACAAACTTCAACACTCATTTGTCATTAAAAAAACAACTTCAGTAAACTAGGAATAGGAAGGAACTTCCTCAATCTGACAAAGAATATACATAAAGAAACCGTGGCTAAATAATATTTACTGGGGGAAGAGTAAACACTTCTCCTAACATCAGGAAGAAGATAAAGATAATCTGTTCTCTCTACCTCTATTAAACATCGTACTGGAGTTCCTAGCAAGTAAGTTAAGAAAAAAAAAGGATAGGAAAAACTGTATTTCTAGATGATATAATTGTTTACAAAGAAAATCCTAAGGATTCCACAAAACTAGTACTAGATCTAGTGATTTAGCAAGGTTGCAAGGACTCATCATCAAAATACATAATTTCTTCTAGCAGCAAAGAATTGAAAAATAAGAAAATATAATTTAAAAAAAGATTTTATTTATTTATTTGAGAGAGAGAGCTCAAAAGTCAGGGGAGGGGGAAGAGGGAGGGAGCACACTCCCTGCTGAGTAGGAAGCCCAACCCTGAGATCATGACCTGAGTCCAGGGCAGACCCTTAACCAACTGAGCCACCCAGGCGAAAATAGCATTTTCAACAGTGTCAAATAAAATACTAAAAAAAATAAATTTAGTAAAAGATGTGCAAGACTTTGCACTTGACACTACAAAAAGTTGCTAAGAGAAACGAAACACCTAAATTAATGAAAAGATACTCCATGTTCATGGATTGGAATACTCCATATTTATAAGATGCCAATTGTCCCTAAAGTGTTCCATAGGTTCCACATGATGACAATCAAAATTCTAATACACATTAAAAAAAAAAGAGATTAAATTGGTTTGAAGATTTATGTGGATACAAAGGACTTAGAAGAGACAAAACAATATTTTTAAAGAACAAAAGAAAGACTATGTGATTTCAAATTTCACTGTAAAGCTACAGTAATCAAAACAGCATAAGACTGGAATAAAAGTAGATAGTTCAAGAGTATAGAACAGAGTCCAGAAATAGATCCACACAAATTCAGCGCCTGATTTTTTTTTCAACAAAAGTGCCAAGGCAATTCAATGGAAAAGGTAAATCTTTTCAATAAATGCTAAAATAATTAAACATCTAAAAAAACGCAATCCCTTCTTCACACAATAGAAAAATTAATCTGGGATGGAACACAGATCTAAACATAAAAGCTAAAACTATAAAGCTTCTAGATGAAAACATAGGAAAATATCTTCCTAACCTTGGAGTAGGCAAAGAGAAAGATTTCGTAGAGAGAGAAAAAAAAAAAAAAAGCACAAGCCATAAATTACAGACTGATAAACTTAAGTTCATCAAAATTGAAAACCTTCAAAAGATGCCATTAAGAAAATGGAAAGGCAAGCTGCAGACTGAGAGAAATAATCTCACATTATCTGACAAACGACATATATCCAAATTTGTAAGAACCCCTACAAATCATCTCTAAGGGAAACAGCCCAATATAAAAATGTGTCAAGGAATTGAGCAGTGATCTCAAAAAGATAATCAAATGGCCAATAGGCATAGCAACAGATCAGCAACATGTTGATTCTACCATTTTGGTGGCCCCCCAATAATGCGGCGAAAGGATGGACAAAAGGATGGTGCAGAGGGGTGAGCAAAGGTTCCCAAACGTAACCCAAAGGCAGGATCCAGTCTGTGGACAGTTTGATGCACACCATGTGACCAAAAAACCCTTGAGCCTATCTTTAAAAACGGGAGACCTCACATGAAGATGTAGACTTCCAGCTAGAAACAGCAAGCTGTAGCTGTGCCCGCTCTACCTTCGTCGGTAGCTGAGTGGTGCGCAGTGGCTCCTGGGTGCGCCGAGGTCTCGGTTACTTACATCAGGCGTGGAAATGCCTGTCTTCCTGTGTGCTGGTTCCCTCCATCTGGCCCCTGCCAGGCCCCGAAGGGCACCTGAGGGTGGGACCCAGCCCCAGAACCTGTGTCCTGGAAAGACTCTGGAAGGCACAGAGAATGTGCAGGATGTGGAAAGAAAGGTGTGACGGAGGCCCCAGGTGTCTGTAAGCTGGTTCTTATATGGAGGGGGGAGTACAGGGGAGGGGACGACGCACATCCACACTCGGAATATCCAGGGGCCAGCATTCGGGCCATCAGAGAAAAGTTCTGAGAAAATGGCAGCATTTCTTAGGCCCGAATGGCTAAGACGCAGCTGCCTGAGGAGGGAAAATATGTGAGATGTGGACCGAGGAGCACTTAACCTGCACCCAAGAAAGCTGGCGCATATCCCCTTCACCCCTTTCCACTGTCAGACTCTGACCTCGCATCTCTGTGGGTCACTGTTCCAGCTGAAAAGGCTACCAAGGAACAATCACCATCACCTTCCCTTGACAGTACCATGCACGGAGGCACGAAAGAACCCAAGAAAAACCGCAAATGTTCCAAACAGGAGATCCTTTGACTATATATAAAACTTACTAAGCCTCTGGAAAATGCCTGAGCTGTCTGCGCTAGCCTAGTCCGACAGTGCAAATCTTCGGGTATCCTCACAGCAACCCAGTTTACTACAATGATGGCGCAGAGCACTGCCATGTGGAGACTTCTGGTGAAATAAACACTTGCACCTGAGAAGGATAACGTAGAGGTCCCCACCTAACCCCAATTGGTTACCTCCTGAAGTACCCACGAGCACTTCCTGAAGCCAATGGCCACAGTGAGCCCCAAATCCCAGGGCCCAGGGGTGCACATGTGTTCAACAAGGGATTCCTGACCCCCGCTCTGGGCCCGGCCCTATGCTAGCATCCCAGGGATGAGTCACCTCCACAATAACCCTGAGCCACAGATGCCTGATTTGCAAATCAAAGTTGACAGAGACAGGACTCAGTCTTTTGCTAGGCATATGTGACTTACATATGAATTTACACATTCTTTCTTCCTCAGGTCTAGGAGATAGAGTACAGGGCGTTGGATGCAGAGCCAGGAGACCCAGGCTCAAGCTCCCATTTAGCACCTCTCTGACCTTGAGCAAAACATCATCTGTCAGGGTCTCAATTTTTGTCTTTGGAATATCTGCCAAAGCTGCCTCCCAGGGGTCCCATGAAAATGGTTTACAAACCAAAAACCTCTTACCCAAAGCAACTGCAAAACACATCTGTGCCATAAGGGTACACATTAAAATAAGAAATAGAAAAGTCTAGCATAAGATCTGAAGCAACAGACTTGTCCATCACTAGAACACCACTATAAATGAAGGGGCATCTGGACATACTATCACTATGGTGGCAGCTATGGTGGTGGTAAAAAAAAAAAAAAAGAAAAAAGAAAGAAAGAAATCTAGCTGTTTTCACATGAATGTATCTTCCAAAACAGACTTTTGGGGAGGGGCGGGGGAAGCAAGGTACAAAATCATGTGTATTATGGTAACATTACTATAAAGAAAAAATAGGGGGTAGGGAATGTACATGGATATGCTTGAATGTGCATGGAGTATTTCTGGAAAGAAACTAGAAATGGTTCAAGGGTGAAAAACATTCCTTACGTCTTTTGTATAGTTTGGATTTTTTCCTATCATGAGAATGTTACACTATTTATTTATTTATACCTATTTAAAAAAACAATTAAACATTAAGTTAAGTGCTGTAATTACTGAATCCCCATCACGCTGGAACCCAAGAGGGAACCTGTCCCCACTGACCCCTGGATGCCTCTGTCCGGTGCGCTGACTTTCCCAGAGAGAGACTCCCCAGCCCAGCCCCCAGGCAGGCCAAGCTCTGGGGTTTTCTCCCTCAGCCCTCCACGCCATCCCTTCTTCCTTCTCTCTACAACTCGCCCCATTCTTCCTTAGCAATCACTCCAGGGTACACCGAGGCCTTAAGGAAGCCAAGGCTAGCCGGGAGGGCAGTGCAGCTGTTAATCAGCTTCTGCTCAACCCCAGCCTCCTCGTCTCTCCTAGTGAATGCAAGTTGTTTGCTGGGACTTAGGCTTCCCAGGGCCCCCTGATTCCACTCCGGCTCTCGGTCCTTCCTCACCCCACGCCCTGCCTCTGGGCAGCCCTCGACGGCAGCCCCTGGCGGCAGCAGGCAGAGCCGGCCAACCCGCCTGCTCTCCTCTGCATCGCTCCCAACCTCATCTCCTCCCTCGGCCAGCTGGCAGTTCAGGCTCCAAGGTGAAGGTGGACGTTTCACCATCTTATCTGCCAAATCAGCTTTTAGGGTTTGCTCCTCAAAATGTCTACATGGATAGCAATGGTCCTGCGGCCACTTACGGGGCTTGGGAACCCGTGGGCGACCATGATTAAAACAACCCCTGGGGCAGGGACTCATGATCTAGTAAAAGTTGCCCAGGTGTACAGAGACAACGCAGACGTGGACAGTGGATGGCGGGTATCGGGCTTGTCACCATGGAGGGGGGAGGTTACAGACAAGCAAGAAGGACAGGCTTGTGTACTTGATTAGCGAGAGAGACACCAGAATGAACTCACGTGTAGCTTGACACAGATCTGGGTGGAGAGTGACATCTGCGTCTATAACTGTAGACACGCATGTACGGGTTAGCGTACACACATACATCTCCACTCTCTGTCTGCTGAGAGGCCCTAGAAACAGCGAGACCCTAGTAGCAACAACCAGCTGGCTCCAGACTTTGGGTCTCTGATACCATTCTCCAGTAAAAGAAACAGGACCCCTTGAGAGAAATGGCAGGTTCCAGTGCTGCGACAAGGGTCATACGAGAGCAGCCTGGAATATCTCCTGGTGCCAGAAAGTCAGGAAATGCTCAAAAGGCAAAAGGACCCAGCCTGGAGGAGCTCCCAGTGGTCAAGGCTGGGACAATTCCAGTAGCAAAAGAATATTGTACTGGATTATAACCCACAACATAAAATACCTATCTATGGTCTGTGGTGATAAAAATAAACACTGAATCCATAAATGGTGAGAAGAGGTAAATCTCCCATAAGGAATTCCAAGTAATCTGCATAGATCCTCACCCTCATGGAGGTGGAGGCTCACGTCCTGCCCAACCTTGATAACGACACTGGGTCTGCCCGAAAAGAGCTTCCAGTGGGGAAATGAGGTTGGAGACAGGCACCAGGCAAGAAAGTATGTGTGTGTGCAGGAGCCTTAAGAGGAGGCTGCAAAACGCTCTGGAATGTCCGTCAAGAAAAAGAGCGGATAAATGAACTACAGTCGAGTCATAATGGAACACTGCACAGCGGCAGAAATTCGTGCACCAAAACCACATCTATCAGCAGACAAACCTCAACATCACAGCGATGAACAGAAAAGGCAAGCCTGAAGTGGGACACGTACACGGCCTTACCATTTGTACATAGCTTTAAAACGAATGAAACAATGTTCTACATCGTTTGTGAATACAAACATGCGTGGGAGAAGTATTTATACCCAAATTCTAGATAAAAAAGACTGTAACTGGCAAAGCAGACTCATGAGTTCATGGCGATGATTAAGTTCCCTTTTTAAAATCAATTAAAAATCTTTAAAGCACGTTGGCTAAACTAATAGGAAGTACATGACAGTCCAGGTAATATGTGGATTTGGGAACAGTCAGGAAAAGGGTGGCGAGTGGCCGGGTGCCAGGTACTTTCCGGGACCATGTGAACCCGCCCTGAGGCCAGACAGGAGCCGCCCGAGTGTGTGTGTGCTGGGAAGCTCGGTTGGCGTCCATGTGCCAGTACGAGAAAGAAACCCACCGCTAAGCTGTGGAGACTGCGCGACAGGTTCGGAGGGAGCAGGTGAGCGCCCTGCGTGGGGAGAGGATGGGACCAGCGCAGATCGCCCTGCAGGCAGACAAGGAGGAAGGGGACACGGTGATGGGTGGGGGGAGGCGGGGAGGAAAGGTCGGAGGGGAGAGCAGGGGGAGGGGAAGTATAATGGGAGGAGGGAGGAGGGACACAACAGCCTCCAGACCCTTGCTCTCTCTCTCTCTCTCTCCCCCCTCACCCCTCCCGGCCAGTCCTTCTTTCCACAGGCTCGTCCCCTTCTCCCAGTCACTGCCTGTCTCTGTTCTTCAAAAAGCCAGGCCTTCTCTCCTTAAACTCCCGCTAGTATGACCCTGCCCATCCATCCGGTGACCAGCCATCACGGATGGCCCCTGCTCAGGACAGCACTCACCGAGCACCGTGTTCTCCTCGTCCACGTCCCTCGGGCACCACAGCGGGCACAGCGGGGGCCCATTCCCCCCTCCACAGCTGGTACTCCCACACCCTCAGTGCCGCCACCGACTTTACCAATGAGGCGCCTTCAGCCTTCCCCCTCCCTCCTGCCCTGTACCCACTGGGTCACGAAGCCTTACCATACGACAGGTGCATCTAAAACCTACGCTCTCTGGGCAAAGACAAATGGGAAAGGGCTGCCTCGTCATTCGGCAACCTGAAGAGCGCCAGAGCCCATTCGGACGCTCCACTCACACCGCGGCCCACGCTGTCGCCGCGCCATGCCACGACCCCGGGCTCCGGGGCCCGCTGGCACTGAGCTATTTAGGGGAACAAACAGCCCATACGTTTCAACGGCTCCAATCTTGTCATATCAACTGGTTCACTGAATGGAGCTGAGTCATCAAGAAGAGATGAAATTAGACGCAGTATTCTAGGAAAAAGTGTGTAGTTCGAGGAAAGAAAAGAGCACAAAATACATTTTAGAAAGATACCCAAACTCAGATAAAACCTAATCACTTTTGTGCTTTACAGTCAGCTTCATGACTGTATGATCTGTATTTACTGAAAAGGAACAATGTGCAGGTCGTGTGGGAGTGGAGGGGACAGAGGACACACAGCAGCATGTAAATATGATGCCAGTCATGCCACACTGGGTCCACATGTCTGCGGATTCCCCACAGCTTCAGAAGGGGTGCTGAGAAGGGTATCAAGGCTTCTCTCCAGGGGCTGGGACTATGGATCGTTTAATATCCTTTTCTTTCTTTAAAGATTTTTATTTATTTGACAGAGAGAGATCACAAGTAGGCAGAGAGAGAGGGGGAAGCAGGCTCCC
>CM053603.1:47042664-47086177 GCA_028646535.1 Procyon lotor
GTGTGCTCACCCGAGTTGGCCTCTAACACCAGGAACCAAACCCTCATGAGCTAATATGCCCACCCCTCCAGAGGGGCATGCTGAGCCACCAGCCTGGGGTAGTAAAGAGGATAACTTTAACCACTGTCCCTCTGTGTGCCTCCCAGGTACAGTGGGGCCCAAGGAGCAACGAAGGGTGAGTGCCAGAAAGGGCTTTCTGAGTAGCCCTGTGTCCACACAGCAGGTCCCAATGGAGACAGATGTATTTTCAGAAGAAATTCACGGCCCGTCTTCCGGCAGGAAACAGCCAACTGCATCCACAGGAGAAGGCCACTCACTCACAAGGAACCACAGGGACAGAGCCCCACATTCCACTCCCTCACCCCTGCTGATTGCAGACAGCCCTGTTTGCTTCCCAGAGCCGCCACCCACACCCGGCACGGTCCTCGCGGTGGGCCTGCGAGGTGGAGTTGAGTTGGCCCTGGACTAGGAAGCCTTGGCCCAGAGCAGACAGGTCCGCAGACAGCCATGGCAGAGACAAGGGTCCACTCAAGCCAGCTTAATCCCAAAGCTATAGCAAACCTACCAGGCTGCCTCTCCCAAGAGGTGACAGACCCTAGTTTCTCTGCACCCAAAATCCTGCCATTGCTATGGCACCTCGAGGATGAACTCGTTCACCCTCCGGGTCCCCAGTGTAACAGGGGATATCCCCTTACCCCATTCAGGAGCCATGTACATTCTGGGGCTTGGGACTGTTCTGTACAAATCCCGTGCGAGCCTGGATGCGCGTGCCCTGGCGAGCAGCTCAAGCGCGTGTCAACACGCGGGTCTGCTTTCAATTGTGCTGGAACAATTCTACCTGATAAACAAAAACAGATCCAAAATAACCTTTGGCAAGCAGCATATTTTTAAAAGAAAGAGAAGGTCCGAGTGAACTGGCAAGAGTAATGCTTAAGCAAACAAACTTGGTCAGGCCAAACATCCACGGTGCTCATCAAAAAGCCCCTCGGAGGGCTCCCTGTGAACCGAGGCCGGCAGCCGGGAAGGAGGCTGGAACTGATGCCCTCATGGCCTAGAATGGGACAGGCCACCCACTTCCCGCCATTGGTCACTGGCATTTCGTTCAGGTCATTGGTTCAGAACACAAGTCAGGGCCAGGAGAACGGGACTCTGCTCGCAGTGGGAAAGGGCAGAGTCCCCTCCCTTCCTTCTGGCCAGGTGCCCCTTGCTCCCGCCAGCCAGCCCCAGTGGGCCCGGCAGGGCAGGTGATGGTGGGAGCAAGGGCACGGCGCCGCTGGAGAACCTCAGAGTCCCCGCTGGGTGAAACGGCCAAGTTCCCAGGGCGTTTCCTGTGAAATCCATTCAGACCCAAGGGCCAAGACAGAACCAGGTCTGCAATTGCCTGCTTCGGACCCCACTCCGCTACCAACTTGACAGGACTCACTGGCTTCCCACCCACCCTGAACTATAAAACACCGAGGACCGTGGAGCTGGAGTTGTCCACTCAGGGTCCCATTCCAAGCCCAACCCAAGGGCAAGGGCCAAGGCCCGAAGCCTGGCGCCGGGCCCACAGGAGAACACGCAGTTACCTTTCACAGAAGGTACTTACCCATCCCCGGACAATTCACAAGCTGGGCCACCAAGGCCTCCAAGGGCAGGGGGCTCCATGCTGCTAGCCCCAGACTCAGAGCCACCAGAGTGCAAGACACAGAGCACACCTGCACACTCCTCTCCATCCTGCTGTCGCCACAGGGAAAATGCTCCCAGAGCTTCTAGAACCTCCAAAGGAGCCGTTCTCTTAAATTGTCTTACCACCCCTCCCCCGACTCCCAAAGTACATGGCTTACAAATCTGCCCACAGAGCACATTTCTGGGGCACTGTTGTTACCACAGCTGGGCTGGAGTTGTCCTCAGAGCCCATACCATGCCACCCCCAACCCTTCCTCTCTTCAGGTGCCACAAGTGCAGCCAAGACAAAGGATGACCCAGGAAGTCTGCGGAGCCCGAGAGCAAGCGCTGCTGGAAGCGGCAAGGACACTCCCAGGGAGCCCCCTGGGAGCCAAAGAGAGCTCGGAAAGGGGGGCTCAAATCAGGGGGCTCCAATCCAAAGATGCTATAAAACATTATGGGCTCACAGAAGAGGCCTGTGGGCCCACTAGAGACCGTGTAGGTTCTGGAGCCAGACCTACGTCAGAGACAAGTGAGCCTGGACACATGATCTAACGCCTCTGGGCTTGGTTTGCCCTCACCTGTTACATGGTCTCTCGTGGGGTTGTGGAGAAGCGAGAGAAAAGAACCTGCTGTGGTACCTGAGAGAGAGGCTTCTGATAATCGCTGTTGTCACCTCGAAGGCCGGCTGAGGCCGAGCAGGGGAGTGGAAGCGGTGTCCGCAAGGCCGCCGTGGCTCTGAGAGTGTCTGTATAGGCTGAAGCGCAGGAGGCAACGAGGCAGCAGGAAAAAAGGTCACGAAGCGAGGCCTTTTGTGCACCTCTGACCTGACGGGGGCGTGTGGAGAGAGCCGAGGTGCGGGGAGGAGGGGGGCTGAAGGCCGGAGGAAATGGGCTAAAGGAGCCAGAGAGAGGGCTTGAGGCGGGGACTGTGGCACCTGCTGAATGCCGGCAGACGCAGGAGGCCAGGTGCAGGGTGCCGGGAGCGGGGCCGAGGTCATCCACGGGGAGGGCCCAGGTGACCACAGGTCTTGCTGCAGGCCGGGGAGCCAGGGAGCCGGGACCATCCGTTCGCTCTGGCTGCCCGGAGCGGAGGCAGCCTTCCTACACAGCAGAGCTAGGCCACCGGCGGGGAGAATGGCTATCCCAGGCCCAAGCGGGGTGAGGGCACAAGGGAAGGGAGAGAGAAGCAGGGACGGGTAGAACAAATTGCTTTTTCTGCTTCTTTGTATTTTTTCTTGCCTAACAGCCACACATGAGACAGATGACTACAAGCTCATTGTGAAAGATTTGAACACCAACGGCACGGGCTACGACGTGAAAGCTCTCTTGCAGCCCCCTAAATTCCACTTTCCCTCACTCCCCCAAGATGTAACCACTATTCACAGTTGGCTGTGTCCCCTTTCAGGTCTTCTGGTGCATCTATATACAAACACATGTAGTTTTCCTACATAAACGGGACCAATCAGACACATGGCTCCGAGACTTGCTTTTCACTTAACAATACACACATCCTCTTTCTTTACAAAATCTTTGGTAAGGGCAGAGAAGCAGATGGACAAGAACCTCTGCCACCGTGGACGTGGTGGTTCTAGCGGTAGTCTTCCCACCTAGGCTGAGGTCACGCTCTCCGTGGTGGCGCGCCATGGCTCTGCTGGGATGGGCCCGCGGGTCCAGGCACACGGAGCACGGCTCCATCCACTCCCGGCACAACCGGCTCTGTGGCAGACACCCCGTGCCCGTCTCCTGGGGCGGCCGCACGTGGAGCAGGCAGGAAGAACAGACTCAGTCATCGATCCTCCCGGGAAGCAAGGAGGGAAGATGCTTCGTCACCCCCACTCACAACCAGAGATCCTGTTCCGGGGGTCCTCTGGTCCTCCAGCTGACTGTACCCAGGGAATGCAGAGAGGGGGTGCACGACCAGCTCGCAACCCCAAGAATACAGGAGTTCTCATCCCATCGCCTACTAGCCATGCAACCCTGGGCAAGTCCCACCTCCCCTCGGTCCCTGGGGCCACTTCTTTCTTGTGAAAATGTCCCCCACACGCTCGCCCGGGTCAGTGCCCCCACAGAAGGGAGTGGCGTGTTCAGGGACGGCCCCCTAAGGGGTGTGGGCCAGGGGACATGTAGCATGTCTGGGGACACTTTGGGTCGCAACAGCTGGGGGAGGAGGAGCTACTGTCATCAGCTGGGAAGAGGCCAGCGATGTCGCTCAACATCTTACAATGTCCCGGACCGAGACTCATGGGGCGCCAACGTCCATGCGCTGCGGTGGGGAGCCTGGTGGAGGCCCAGCAGCCAAAGGGTTAAGCAGCCCGCTGCCCAGGCCGCCTTCCTGCCCGCCCGCCTGCCGGCAAGGACTACATTAAGCCCGGCCAGGAGATGGGCCGCTGCCTTCTGGTTCGCATTAGCGGCGCTCTGCTTGGCAACATTCCCTCTGGCGGGCTGCCTTCCCTCCCTGCCCCAACCACTCCGCCCCGACTCAAAAGAAAATACCAGGATCCACATATAAAACCCGCGCGCGCTCCCCGCCTGTCTCTTACCCTGTCTTGAATAAAACAAGCTCTTAAACTCCTGACCTTCCGCCCAGTCACCCTGTTTGTTTCGCGGCAGCAGCATCTTGGAGGCTGGGGGGACATGGTGTGGCCCTCCCTGTGGCGCGGTGCTTTGTACACCGGGCTGGGACTGGGGGGCGGGCCGGGGCAGCTCCTCTGGAGGCTGGCCCTGGTGTCTGTGATCTGAAAAAAGGCAACTGTCCCCACAAACACCCTCCCCTCTGTGCCCAAATGCCAAAGCCTCAGCTACTCAGACCCCTCAACCTTTCAGAACTGGGAAGGCTCCCAAGCTGAGAACAAGAGGAGGGTTGGGAGCGTTTAAGCATCAGAAATAAAACCTTAGAAGAAACTGCAAAAGCTTGCTTTTTAACTTTTCTTATCTTTCTTTGCCAGAGGCCCCAGCTGCAAAGGTCGGGTCCACCAACCGCTCACGAACTCATGTCTGCTCCCAAACTTCTCTGCGCTGGAGCCCCGTGTAGCAGTGTGCCTCCTAGACCTCCGCTCCAACTGGAGGCCCTCAAACCCCTCAAACTTAGTAAAGCCCAGCCCACACTCCCCTCTCTGCCTCCGCCCTCACCCCCAGACCTTCCAGGGCTCCCCGCTCAGTAACGGCTTCATTGCCAGCCTGCCGCTGCAGCCGGAGGTCTGGGAGTTGTCTCAGATATGCCTTTCCCCTCCACCTTCCCCACAGCTCCTCTGTTGCCCAGTGTCGTTGATTCCACCTCCTAAATACCCCCCGGGTCCTGCTGGACTGCCACCAGGTTGGCCCAGGCGACCTCAGTGGGCCTGTACCACTACGACATGCTCCTGGCGGGGCCCCAGAAAGGTGCTCCTGGCCCCCGGGAATCCATCCTCCATGCCGGCTGTAGACCCTACGTGGTCTGTGCCCCCCACCTCTATAGTACCTCTTGCTCCAAGGCTCTGTTTTCCGAGCCCTGGCTGAAATGCCTTTTTTGCAGGTCTTCGAATTCACGGAGTGATCTCCCACCACAGGAGATGGCTTTACCCTGGCTATTCCTGCTGCCTGGGACACTGTATACCCATGCCTCGGCTCTTCCCTTCCATCAGTATTCCTCCTCCTGCTTCAGTTCCTGGAAGTCTGCTCTGCCGCTCGGCCTAGGTCGGGTCCTCTGCTCTCTGCCCTCAGAGAGCTCTCTCTGCCGTGTCCTGCGAAGGCCCTGAAGGGCACGTGTGGCTCAGGCCGGCATGACACATGTGCGTGTGTGTAGGGTAGGAGTACATGCTGGGAGCAGGGCTGGAAGAGACAGGGCTGCGGACCCGGGACTCATCCTCATCTCTGCCCCCCGCTCCCGTCTTCACGGACACTGGTCACTAACAGGTAGTCAAGGAGGTGGCCGCACAGTCTGATGGGGGCAGGGGCCACAGCTGTGGCACAGTTAGCTCCATCCCATGAAGGCTGGCACAGGCTCTCCGAGTCACCCTCGCCCAGAATCATCTTATTTAAATACTCTTGGAAAGACAAAAAGAAAAAAAAAGAAAAAAAAACAACCCTCTGAATGAGGGTGGAATTTATTTCTAAATAAGAACATGTTATAATAAGGCATTTTAGCACAACTTCAAACAAAAGCAGGCAAGTGCCTTTATTTTAATAAGACATCTCACTTGCCCTTTCCCCGCGATCATTATAAGTTGAAGCCTGTGAACAATTAAAGCAATTGTTTATGGTATTTTTATTATTGTTTTATTTTTTAAAAGAAAAGAATTATAAATATTCAATTTAAGTGGTGGATTGGCTTTACGCACATTCAGGAAACACTCAGCTTTCCTTTAACAAGAAAAATACAAACAAAAGGGTCCCAGCAGAGCCCCAGAAGGCTGCCAGGGCAGTTAGGGGCTCAGTGCAGATGCCCACCACAGGCTGCAGGTTGGCCTGTCTCTCCCTGAGGTGTCACGTCAGAAGGGCTGGTGGGGGGGCGGGGAGAGGGGCCCTGGCCGGCCTGGCACTGCTTCCTTCAGCCGAAGGGAAAGGAAGCCTTGCGAATTCTGTTTTTACAGTCACATCCAAACCCTGGCCATGGCCTCCAAGTCCCTTGACAATATCTCCATCCTCTCCCCTCCCTTGGTCCCTCCCCTCCCTCTCTCCCTCACAGGGGCTGTACGCTGCCCCCGACCCCTGTTCTTCTCAACCTCTTCACCATAAGGTCTATCAAGCCATCTACGTACCGATACCCCCTACTGTTAGAAGGTAAATTCTGTGAGAATAGAAATGTGAGCCGCCTTGTCCGCCCTCTATCCCTACGACGTGGCCTAGCACCTGGCACACAGTAGGTACTGAAGAGAAGGGCTGAATGAACATGCTGGCCATTTTACACGAGGTCTTTATCTCCTCCTACTTACCACGGTGACCCTAGAAAGTGGGCACTATAACCCACACCTCCTCCCTGTGTAGATGGGGAAGCTGATGGCATGTGGCATATCAGGGACGTGAGCCAGCTCTGTCCAACTCCAGAGCCTAAATCCTGGCCCACAGTTTCCCCAAACTTCCTGATAGTAAGAATGACCTAGGGTGATCAGCACAAACATTAATTCCCCAGTTCCCGTGGCAGGGGAAACGAGATTTGCTAACAAGCATCCTCAGTGATTCTGAATGGCCCACTCTCACCCCCAACTTCTAGGTGTAGTAGTGTCTCCCCAACAGGACAAGGCATACTCTCGAGCCACGTGGGACATTACCACAGGACACGACTCTGTCACAGCCTCCCCTTCTAGATGTGGCCTTTGGAACACCCTCCTTAGGCCCAAAGCCCAGCCCTCCTGGTGATCTTCTGAAGACTGCCAAAATCATGTGCAGGGCATTCATTCCTCTTCTCAGACTCTGCTACAATGAACGCCACGTCTCCCTCAGATGTACCCGGCATTGTCTCATCTCTGGGCTTCACCACATGCTACTCTTTTGCTTGGAATGGCCTGGCAAAGCCCTGTGCTCGAAGCTCAGCTTCAACACAACCTATCAGGGGAGCAGGGCAGGAAGCTCTCCTGGGCGGCTCGCCCCATGCTCTGGACACCGTGCCCACTCAGCACCTTTCCCACGTGAGGGCACAACCACCGGCCCACCCACCACCCCGACGCCACCCACTGCCATAGCAGGCTCCCCAAGGGTCAGCCCGGGCTTTGCTCACTTTTAGCACCCGACTCAACAGGAGATGGGCCAGCAGCACCGTGGGCAGGCAGTTCAGGCATGGCTGGCTTCGCGGGTGTGCAATTTCCGTGGTCACACAGGGTTTGCGTGGCCACACTTTCTGCGGGAACCAGAACTTGCTTCCCAGCAGAAAGGAGGCAGCGGATCTGAGGCCGAAGACCCAACACTCCTCCGTGGTTCGGGTGGCACCTGTGTTCGCGCTAGGCACGGCCTAGCACTAGTCAGTCTGCTGACTGAGCGTTTTCTGCAGCAAGACCACTTCCAGCTGGTGCTCTAAGTCTGGCTGGGCGCCCACTTCCTGACAGAGGAAGGCCCGTTTGGGCCCCAGTGTTCTAGGTCTTGCCTTCTCAGCCTCGCTGCCAGCTCACATTTTCCAGCCCCCTCAGGGACATGCCTGCACGTCACACCGGCTACAGCCCTCAGCCAAGGAGGGAACCACAGCACCCCCGGAAGTCTCGGTGAGCCCGCATTCATCTGCGTGCCCCTGTTCCAGAATCGACGCCAGTTCCCCTGGTCTGAGTGAGTACTTCCCTGCGTGCCCCTGTTCCAGAATCGACACCAGTTCCCCTGGTCTGAGTGAGCCTCACTGTGGTGGGGTCAACAGCACTGGGAAAGTGGCTGCCTGCAGCCTTCAGGAGGAACCATGGGCATAGGAGGGCGGTTCTTACTTCTCTGTGAAGGTGGCCTGGCGGGAAAGAGGAGAGCGCCCTGCCCACGGTCACAGAGCCGACCGTAGACCCTGGTCTCCCGGCTGGCTCGAGGGCAGTCCCTGCCTGGCACGGTGCCTAGGCCATGACACAGCACTTGTGAGTGTTCTTTCTAATTGAATCATGGTCTCTTCCTGGAAACAATAAATGGATTTAATCTTATTTAGAAGCTTTTACACATTTGAGGGGTTTTCACACGACGACTTGCAGGGGACAGCAGTGCGCCCTGGCTGCTCTGTGGGTCTTGTGAGGCTACCGTGGGCTGGGACCCACACTTTCCTCAGGAGAGGTCTGGAAGCCGGCCACACTCCCCTCCTACCCCACATCTGCCACTTTTGGGTCTGCTCCCCACCTGGCCACCAGCAAGTGCCATCTGATTACCGGGGTTCCACCTGGAGGGGACCGGCCAGGGCATGAGGGAAGCGAGGCTTCCTGCAGTGCTAACTCCCTCACAACAGGTGATGTTTACTGAGTACACCCTCGAACTGAGGCACTTGGAAAGATGCTCGAGAACCCCTTTAATCCTCACATGAACTCCCTCACATTATCCCCACACCTTACAGAGGGGAAAGTGAAGCACAGAGAGCTGAAGTAGCTTCCGTGTGGTCCCAGAGCTGGTGTGTAGGACATAAACCAAGGCAGAATGGCATTTGGCACCCTGCTCTTCACCTCCCCCCTGCACTGCCCCTCAGCTGTGAGGGGCAGGGCCCATCCAGGCGGTGGGGATGCCCACAGTCAGACTTCCGGGTGCGCCGGGGAGAAGGCTGGATCCCAAGATGCCCATCCAGCCTAACGAGAACGCTAGTTAGCAGGAAGCCTCAGAGGGCCAGTGCCCAGTCCTGCCCTCAGGGGAAGCAGCTGGTCAGACAGGGGCAGGGTTTTCTTTGTGGCCTGAGGCACTAGAATCCCCAAAAAGGGTTAGGAAGGCTACAGGTCGGCCCAGGCCCAAGTAGGGTTTTACCTGCCCACAAGGCTCGAAACACACACCAAGTACAACTGGATGAGTTGGCAGCTTTAGCGAGGGGACCTGCCTCTGTAGGGGACAGAGTGAAGCCGGAGTGGGGCTGCATGGCCGCTGCAGGCTGTCACCCCTTCTGCAGAGGACAGCACTGGGGCTGCCTTTCTCCCCCGCTCCAACTGAGGCCCAGGAGTGCCAGCGTCAGCTCTGCAAGAAGACTATAGGGAATGCTGAGGCTGCTGAGGATCCGACGCGGCCCGCTGTCATGGGTTCAGGACCTTCTAGGCACCGGAAGCTAGCTCTGCCCTCCGCCTGCACAACTGCCCTCAGGATGGCCCTGGGACTTCCAGCTCCCTGATGGAGGATGGAGCCATGAACAAGGATAAGGCAGAATAAAACAGCACCTCTAAAGCTGTCCTCCATTTTAGAGGGCACGGGCTAGAGACACAAAGATGTAAAAATCTAGAAGCTGGGGCTCCTGGGTGGCTCAGTTGGTTAAGCATCTGCCTTCAGCTAGGGTGCCGGCTCCAGGATCTTCTTCTCTAAGGGTCCCTGGTTCATCTCTACAACAACCTCATTTGATGTGAGAGAGCAGGGTTACGGGGTTTGATGGCCTTCTCATGCCTGCCCAGGGAGCTGGGGTGAGCATACAGCTCAGACGCTGACTGACAGAATTTTACTCTGGAGTCCTCCACTGATTTGCTTATAGAAGACTTTTAAGACTGACTTTATTTGTTTGTTTGTTGATTTATTTATTCATTAGAGAGAGAGAGAGAGAGAGAGAGAGAGAGAGACCGTGCGCGCATGCGTGCGCAAGCATGGGCGGGAAGGGCAGAGGGAGAAGCAAGCTCCGAGCCCGATGTGAGGCTCAATCCCAGGACCCTAGGATCACAAACCAAGCTGAATACAGACACTTACCCAATGGAGCCACCCAGGTAGGTGCCCTAGCTTATAAAAGATTTTTATATCTTCTTTGTGCCTCCCTTGTACACCTTATAAAACGGAGGACAACTGCATCTCCCGCAAAGCTGCTGGAAGTACAGAAAGAATAAAGCACAGAGAAAGGGCTTACACCCACGCGTGGGACACAGTCCCACTCCATGATAGCCAACCAACAGCCCTACAGCCACCACCGGCTCTAGGGCTCCTTCCCCATGCCGGCCCAATAGCGTGCTTTCAGAACTCATACTTCCAGAAGCTATCTGAGGCTAAACTAAGAGAAGGTGGACCCCAGTGAGGCTGGACCCGGCAGCCTTCCTCATCCAGCCACCAGCATCCAAGCAATCAGGCCCCAATGTGGGCGGCCTCTCTCTGGAGAGGGACACATCGGCATGATGAAAACCACTCTCAGAAATAAAGGAAAACACATACACACACACACACACACACACACACACACACACACACACACAAACACACACACGAGAACAAAAGGGAAATGGGGCTTCTGGGAGTGGAAGCTGCAGTCTTCTCCAGGGGCTGCTGCAGAATGGCACATGAGTCACTTGTGACTGAGGGGAGAGGACCAGCTGGACAGAGTCCCAGAGAGAGGCAGCCTCCTGCAGCCTGCTACGTCTTTAGGATGCTGGGCACACGTCTCTGACAACAGCACCTACACACACAGAAACCTTTCTGAGCTCCCCGCCTGCTCTGAGATCAATCTCTGTCCTCGCCTGTCGCCTGTCCTTCCTTCTCGGGGCCTCGTTAGGGAGACGACAGGATATTACAACTTGGCTGCAGATGGTGATTCTGATCACCGAGCCAGAAGGAAGGCGGGGCAGAGACAAAGGTCTCGCAGAACTGTGGTGTTCAGGGTTGGGAGCGGGGGGCGAGAAGAGGCACGGTATGCTGACCTGAGGCCATCCAACCCTGAGTCACCGCGCTCTGGGGGACATGTAAAAAGGCACAGTGAATGGGGGAGAGACAAGATTCAGAGCGGCATGTGATCATGACAAAGACAGCGATCCCCATGCGTGGGCCCTGTCACAAGCACAGTACAGGACTGCCCTTGAATCTTCACGAGTAGCTCCGGAAGAAACAGGCCCCAGGAGGTGACGTAACTGCCCAGGAGTGAGTGAGGGGGAGGGAGGGCAGCTCAGCCCCTCGCTGACCAGGAGTGGGCTGTCGAGGCAGCGGGACGTAGGAACGAACACCAAGTTCTCAGTTTTTGCCCCTTGACACTGATTTCCTAGCACCAGTATCCCAACTTCCTTGGGGGCCCGTTTCTTCCCAGGAGCCTCCACCCCAGCTCTGGGGCTGGATGTGGAATCCAGCCCACCCAGTCAGGCTGTGGCACTTGTCGTGGCCACAGGGCTGAGCTGCTGGTCCAGGCAGCCGAGGAGATTCCATCCTAACTGTAGACAAGCCTGGCAGAACAGTAAGGAAACGCGCTTTGTCTCCCAACACCAGGTGCTGAGGGAGCACAGGTGCCAGGGCCCCGTCAGGGCTCTGCTTCAGGCTGTTTTCCTCTTTCCCCTGCCTCTACCGCTTGTCTCCCCCTAAACTGGTAATAAGAGCGGTGCTTACCCCTCAGGCCCAAAGGTCACAGGACTCCCTGCAGGAGAAACCCCCCAGGAAACCTCCCTTCACATCTCACTGGCCAGACCTGGGTAGGATGGACCTGGGGACAAGACCTGGGAGAGTGGCCCATACAGAACAAGTCTGGAGGGAGGCGTCAGTGCCACTCAGCTTCTCAGTAACGAAGCCAGCCTGCCCCTTTTCTGTCCCACCAGGAGTGTCTGGGGTGTGTTTCTGTCACTTGCCACCAGGGCCCGGCCTAAGACACCACACACGAGATATCTGGTGTGGCTCTAGGGAGAGAAACTGAGGCTGGAGAGAGGTGAAGTCACACCCAGAAAGGCAAATACCTCAACAGCACTCATGTGTAGAATCTAAGAAGTGAATGAACAAGCAAGCAATAAGAAGTGGACTCATAAATGCAGAGAACAGGGTCGCCTGGGTGGCTCAGTTGGTTAAGCGTCTGCCTTCGGCTCGGGTCGTGATCCCAGGGTCCTGGGATCGAGTCCTGTATCGGGCTCTCTGCTCAGCGGGAAGTCTGCTTCTCCCTCTGCCCCTTCCTCTGCTTGTGCTCTCTCAAATAAATAAAAATCCCTTTTTTTTTTTTAAAAGATTATTTATTTATTTATCAGACAGAGAGAGATGACAAGTAGGCAGAGGGGCAGGCAGAGAGAGGGGGAAACAGGCTCCCCATTGAGCAGAAAGCCCGATGTGGGTCTCGATTCCAGGACCCTGAGATCATGACCTGAGCCGAAGGCAGAGTCCTTAACCCACTGAGCCACCCAGGTGCCCCTAAATAAAAATTCTTTAAAAAAAAAAAAAAAATAAATACAGAGAACCAACTGGTGGTTTGGGTGGGGGGAGGTGGTGAAAAAAAACAGAAAGCAACTGAGGCTGGAGGGTGACAAAGGTGAGACCACGGTCTGCTCTCTGCCACACAGGGCACCTCAGATTTCATCCCGGAGATAAGGGCCCCGCCAGCAGAGAAGTGGGACACAGCCTGGCCCTGCAAAGCCCTTGCAGTCTGTCCATCCGTCAGTGGGCCAGGGTGGGCCACAGTCCCAGTGGGAGACAGGGGAGGCTGGAGGGCAAGAGCCTGATGGCAGACATCCCCCCGAGGCAGGACACCAAGCAAGAGGGGATCGGATCCTAGGTATCTCCCGATCAATGCCAGCCTCCGCCCTCCTTGCACTAGCTTTTCCAAAATGTTCCTCATTTCCTTCACTCCCCTTTCTCCTTCTCTATCCCCTCTGCTTTGTCAGGTCCACACCCCTGGCATATGTGACATCCAGGTACAGAGAATGGAGTTTCCACCCTAAAGCCAACAACCATGAGAACAGCAAATTCAGAGAAAGCTTTCCTTCCTTACGGATCTTCTGAAACAGGAAAGGATGAAGGATGAAGACCAGGCTTCACATTTTTGATAAGAGACACAAAAGCGGGGGGAGCCCAGTCTTGAGCACTGACCTGCACAGGCGACTCGGGAATCCAGGTCTGTGGCCCTGGGCCCCTGATACATATTCCCGGAAAATGTGCCGGCACTGGGACCCAGGAATATCTCTGGCGATGCTCACCAGGGAATCATCAAGACGGGAGCCTGGAAGAGAAGACAGCCAGAGCAGGAAGCTGCCAGCCGCCCGGCTCCAGGTTTCTCCCTCTGGACCCACGAGGTGGGGAGCAGCCTCTCCAAACCCAGCCCTCTGTTCTTTCACTATCTATTTGGAATCAAAATCCTACCACAAAACAAACAGTTTCATTTGCTTTATTGGGTTTTCCCTACTGTTCTGTTCATCAAACAGTCTCGGGGGGCCTCCTTTGGGCCCAGCCCTAGGACGGGCGCAAAGGGCACAGAGGCGGACAAGACCCGGCCTCTGCCCTCCAGGAGATGAGTGCGGTGGGAGACGCAGGCAGAGACCCACACGGAGCCAGATCCAGTGCCAGGCAGTGCCTAAGTGCGGAGCCAGGGCACCCACGGGAGGGAGCAGCTAACGATCCGAAGAATGGGCGCAACGGGATTCATGAGGAAAGAAGTCACGTGCTCCAGGATAGGGGCACCGCCCACCACCGAGGCTTCCAGGTGAGAAAATGAGGGCAAGGGGAGGAGGGCTGCTAGGAGTGGGGAAGGGCACGGCAGGCAGGGGTACGGCCGTGGGCTTGTTGGGGCGAGAAAACGCATGATTTCAGATGTCACCACTTTCTCTCACCTGTGATCAGTGCCCAAGCGTGGAGGCAAAGGTAAGAGTAACAGTGCCTAGTGGTATTAAAGACTTTTTTCTTTTCTGGGGGTTTTATAAAGAAAGAAATAAATCTGAATGTGGACCTGATCTGGAGGAATACGGTATCAAGTTCTGAACTTTTCTCAAACACTTTTGCCAACTAAATAGACATCTATTTAGATGCTTGTCACCATCATCAAAAAACAAATAGGGATTCACAGTGTGCAGTGTGGGCTGTGAAGCCTATTTCCATTTCAAGAATGCATTCGGCAGCCCTGAAAAGTTTCCTTATAACCTGGGAGGCATCCTGCCATTTACGACATCTGTACCCCACAAGAGACATTCCACAGGAAAGGAATCCTGAATGGCAACAGCACAGTAGACAAGAGTTACCAGCTAAAACCCGTGTGCCTCCACGGCGCCGGGAACCTTCTGTCTGCCATCCCTACTGGTCAGCACACCACAGCGCCCCTCTTCCGGAGGCCCTGCACCAAGGCAAGACTTCAGTTTGGGATGAATTAGTGAGATACAGAGAAGCCAAGAATTTGCCTTTCAACTCCCAGACCTCTCTCTCTCTTCCTCCATGGTCTGTGGCTCTAAGAGTTTCTGACGTGACAACCCTGATAGCCAATTGCTATCGGAAACATCACTAGCCTGAAATCCCCAGATCAGATGTGACCCGAGGGATTTCGAGGGCTGAGGGATCAGGAGAACCAAAAGCCTGAGAAGGAGTCTGGCGCATCTCGGGATGTCTGGTGTTCATGCCATTCTGGGATCTAAATGGGATTTAGTTTTTCTCCTCCACGCTCGTTCCCCCAACATTTCCTCTATCAGCTAATGGGCCCCAGCTGGGAACGGTCGCAGGCAGCAGAGACAGGGGCCAGGGTCTGACTGGCTCCGGCGGGCCAGCCCTGGCCAGGAGGGGAATGTGACTGTTTATTTGGAATGGCTGTGCCCTGCCTCTGAGGGAGTTCAAGCGGTCAGATGTGTCCAAGTTGATTAGTGAAATCTGACGGGGATGTCACCAGGTTTGGGAGGGAGGGCCATCTAGTTTAAAGCCCCCACCCTGCAATGTCCCCAGTGCCCGATAGGCACCGGCCACCAATTATGGTTAGTGGAAAGCGGGGGCAAGGGGAGGTCAGGAGCTCTGGACCTCAGGAGCTTCTGAAATGTGTTTTTATAGGCTCTGTGGCCCAGGAGAGGCCTCAGTGGGGTGTCAAGCTCACCTATGAAGCTGCTCTGGAGGCGGGAGGGTCCTGCCCCAGAGAGGAAATGCCACCGGCCCTGGGGTTTCTTTGGGGGGCCCCGGGGCAGTGGATATAGTCGACAAGGCCTGGTCTTTGGAGCCAGAGGAATGACTTGGCAGGGTGTTTGCCGATACAACATTCTCAAAAACCTCGTGGGTCTCTCATGTATGTCAAGGGGATCCCTACCAGTCAATAAGAGAGGTCACCACAGATCCTTCCTGGAGAAGCCCATCTCCTGGCCATCCGTCCCCAGCAATCCTGACTCCGCCATTAACCTGTACTGCCTGTGCAGCTCGCGTCATCCTCACAGCACCCCGGCCGTCCCTCAAGACAAAGTCAAAGCTCAGAGGAGTGAAGAGTCCCGCCCACAACGGCACAGGACTTGAGGCGTGTTCTGACTTCAGTTCTTTCCATCCAAAATCCACATTCATTTCCTAGGGCTGCCCTAACCAATGACCAAACCTGGTAGCGTGGAACGGAAATGTATTCGCTCGCAGTTCCGCTGGCCAGAAGTCCAAAATCCATGCGTCAGCAGGGTTGGTTCCCTCTGGAGTCTCTGAGAAAGAATCCCTTCCCTGCCTCGCTCCTAGCATCTTGGTGGCTTCAGGCAGCCACTGGCATTGCTCGGCCTGGGGCCACATATGGCCTTTCCTCTGTGAATCTGTATCACTGGACACATACCACGGAACAAAGAGCCCATCCTAACTGGGACGACCTCATTTTGAGATCCTTACCTTAATTACATTTACAAAGACTCTTATGCCAAAGAGGGTCATTTCGGAGTGTCTAGGGGACACGGCTTTTATGGGCCACAGTTCTACCTACTACAGTCCACCCTTGAGTCCTCAAACCGTCATTCGCATCCATCCTACGTGCAAAATACTTTCACCCAATCCCAACATCGCCAATTTCTTAACTCATTACAGCACACCCCAAGTCCAAAATCCCATCTGAGTGTCATCAGCTCAAACATAGCATCTAACCCATCTAATCAGGCATGGATATGACCCATCCTGGGACCAAATGCCTCTCCATCTGCGGATGTGTGAAACTAAAAGACAAGTTTTCTGCTTTAAAATATAGGCACGGAGAAAAAAATGAAGGGAACACAGAGGTCACTGGACCCAAGCAAATGTGAAATCCAACAGAGCAACTTCCATTAGCTTTCCTGGCCTGAAAACGACCCTCTGTGGCTTGGTCCTCCACGCTGTGGGCCCACAGGCTTCACTGGCCCCCGTCTTGGGGCTCCCCTCTCTGGCCTCTGCCTTTGTGTCCATGGCTCTGGCCCTGGAGTCGTTTTTCCTTTTTCTTGAAAGATAACATGAGTTGGCTGAGTAATTCTATCAGCCTATTTCCTACAGTTAGAATACCAGAAGTCCAACTGCTTTTTTTTTTTCTTTTTTAAACATTTCAGCGGGTGTATCCCTTTCAGTCCAGGCGGGCAGTGTGTTTGCCGATATAACATTCTCAAAAACCTCGTGGGTCTCTCATGTATGTCAAGGGGATCCCCACCAGTAAATAAGAGAGGTCGCCACAGATCCTTCCTGGAGAAGCCCATCTCTAGTCCTGGCTTCTGCTGAGAGGCCTGATGGGATCCACAAGTCATATCCCTAATCTCCACAGCAAAGGTTGTCCAGCCTCGCTGAGGGCCTTTCTCCAGAGTGGGCTTTCTCAAAGTGTATTTCCTGCTTTTAGCACCGCTTGGAATCTGGAAAGGCCAAGAATCTCCCAAATAGTCAAGTGCAGGTACCTTTTTGCTAACAGTTCCACCTTCGATCCCCTCCTTTCCTCTCACATTTTACTCAAAGCAGCAAAGGAGAAAGCAGGCTGCACTTTCTACACGTTGATTGGAAAATTCCTCAGTCACATATTCAAGTTCGCTACTTAACAAGTTACGCTTTCCCTGACTAGTAAACTAGAGACTAGCACAGCACTAGGGAGTTAAATGGTAGGCTGGGGGAAATGCGTGGACAAAAGCAAGAGGAGAACTAAGTTTATATTTGCCGAGCACCTTCCATGTGTCTGAGTACTACAGATCAGTAATGGGACCCTGAGAGACAGGTTCCATCTTTATAAGGATGAAAAGATTGGCCAAAGACCTCAGAACATGTCCCCACTCAGACATCCCTGCCTTGGCCCTCCCTCATCCTCTGCTTTGGTCAAGATGGCGGCCACCAATCTTATCATCCAACACCTTTTCCTCCCTCAAGTACTGCACTTCAAAGTCTCTGTCCCACGGCAACCTCCTCCGACACCACCTTCCTGCTCCCGGCTGCTCTTCCAGGCTGCAAAGACATCTTCTCCCAGTGAAGAAGGGATACTGGACGAGGGTGGCTTCTCGGTGGCTGCCTCAGGGAACACCCAGAAGGCAAAGGAATTTACCATTTGGTTCATTCTCTGTTCCAGCTAAGAATTAACACGCAGCATTATAATAATCTTAACTTTGTTAAATGTAAGTTTGGTTTATTTTCATAATTTTGTGCTTTATTTATTTAAGATTTACACTTGCAGTCCCTGGCGCAACACGGATTTGATTTAAGTGGTGTGTTTATCCAGGACTAATGGTCTTCAGAGGAGGATCAACAAGAGACAGCAGAGGAGGGGATTATGACCCTGGGACTCGAGGCCTATGTCGGGGAGACCCTGGGACTCGGAAGGGCAGGGCTCATCATCCCTCAACTCCCGCTGCCACCTCAGGGAGCCCTGGAACCTGGCCAGTCTCAGGCCTATCAGGGAAGCTTTTCTCGAGGTTTGTCCTCCCCGGTCAGGAGACTCTTCCTGAATAACCCCAGCCCTGCAGTAGGAAGCAACAGCCACACCACCATAAAATGAGTGGAGCAGGGTGATTTAGACCTGAGCTCCCCTTTACCTGGAGAAGCCCTGGTCATTCTTCTCATCCATGAGATGCCCCTTTCCTATATCCTCCCAAGCTATCCTAGACCGGGAATGGCCAACACAAGGTATAGGTGCCCTTTGCCATCCCCTTGTTCCAGGCAGCCACTGTCATCATGGTTCTCCCCCACATGGTGATGGGGTATTTTATGTGTCAACTAGACTGAGCCATATTTGGTCAAGCATCATTCTGGACATTTCTGTGAGGGTATTTTTTGGATGAGATTAACAGAAAGAGGAGTAGACTTTGAGTAAAGCGGATTACCCTCCATAATGTGGTTGGACCCCATCCAATTAGCTAAAGGCCTGAACAGGAAGACTGACCTCCTTGGAAGAAGAAGAAATTCTGCCAGTCAATAGCCTTCAGATTTGAACTGCAACTCTTCCCTGGGTCTCTATCTTGCTGGCCTATCCAGTGGATTTCGGACCTGCTGGGCCTCATAATCATGTGAGCCAATTCCTTAAAATACACCCATATATATTTGTATATATGCTCGGTTTTTGAGGAGGACTCTAATACATCTAGTGCGCCAGACAACCTTAGAATCTGTCTCAACACAGCCCTCCAAGGAAAACTCCTAGTTAGCAAGCAAACTGAGCCCACTGAGCTAGGGTGCATCCGGTGCATCCAGAAGTTGGTGTTGTTCCTGGCCTAGTGCGCAGGGCCAGGTGCATGCCTCTGTGTCCCTGCACTCCAGGTTCCTTTGAGACTACCACCCTGGACCCCAGATTTCTTCCTAGGATCTGCCTGGTTCTAACTAGCCCTTGTTCCCCACCCTTTATTCCCCCTGAAGAGAAGGGTGGTCATGGAAGTGCTAAGTGTTTCTTCTCTAGGAAACTAAAACAACAAGAAAAGCCCACTGAAAATGGGAACCACTGAGGCCACCGAATGGCACTCAGATCAGAACCAGGCCGGTAGTTGCCAGAGGTCAGGGCACCAGGGAGACATGCAGCTGCCCACAGGTCTCCCAGAGGAGAAGAGGGTACCTACTAGTGGTCACTACAAGTATAAAACTCATAAGGATAGACTCCAGAATGCACGAGTCTGAGCGACACGAGATTGTAACTGTGTTTAGTCTGAAATTGCTGCAGCAAGGCAGAAAGTACCCAGAGAGAAGTACCACGTGTACTTGCCAACCCAATGTGTGGAGCTTGTAGAGAGGGCGGGTGGGCACTGTGCACCCTCACTGGTTGACCATGTGATCCTGAGCCCACCGCACCTTATAGAGCTTCCGTTTCTTCAGCTACAAAGAACACCTACCTGGGAGGCTCATCACGCCCGTCATAGGCCTCTGATACGTGGGTATTGTTTTGAAAACTAGGGAGAGTGGTGGTTCTAGAATCCAGGCAGGGCAGGAGAGAAGAGGGAGCGGAGCAGAGTTAGGGGGCCAGCCCTGGGGCCCTGGCCCAGCAACTAACTCAGCCACTGGAGAGGCAAAGGGGCCGTCCCTCTCCCTTGCCACTAGAGAGACAAATGAAAAGCAAGGACAAGGTAAGACTGACCTTGAGGGCTGGGATCTCCACACTGTCACCGAGGCTGATGGAGCCTGAGAGGATGGTCCCTGTCATCACAGTGCCTTGGCCTTTGATGGAGAAACAGTGGTCCACGGACATGAGGAGTGGCCCCGAGGGGTCTCTTTTCGGGATGGAAATCTGGGACGTCAGGAGCTGGAAAAGAGACGCCACAGGCTGGTGCCATGAGCTGCCGGGGAGGGGAGCTGAACAGGGCAGGGCGGAACAGGGCAGAGGGGGAGGCCAGTCCCTGGGCAAGCCGGCCCCGCTCGGAAGCGGACGGCTCCCTGATGGCACTCCAGACTTCCATCATGCCCTCGGCTCCTCTGGGTAACAAAGGACAAGGCATCCAGAGAAGCCTCGTCTCTCCTCTCGGGATAACCAACAGCCTCCCAAAAGGCCATCCCCGGGGCTCTTGTCCATGGTGTGGCCTGCTGTAGGACAGCCTGGGGCACATCGATCCGACCTCACAGGCATTCCCAGCCTTCTGACCCTGCAGGATTTAAGACGTGTCATCGGCTAGCCCCGAGGTACCGTGGAGGCCTCAGCCCCCACCACATGACCTCTCACAGCAAGCACCAGCCACTGGCCGGCCCTGGAAGCTCCCCAGCCAGCTTCGCCTCCCCTTCTCTGGGGAGACACCGCCTCTGGGAAGGCTTTTTTGCCCCTTCTGTAGGGCCGCGCTCCCCACCCCCATCACCCGTTAACACACTGTTGTGAGCTTTTGTTTATTTGTCTCTCTCCTAGGGCCATGAGTCCTTCCAAGGATCTCCAGCAGCTGGCACGGTGCCTGAGAGAAGGACAAGCGACCAAAGGACCCGGGTGAGCGGGTCTGCCGCCGTGTTTGCCTGGGCGGGAGCGGGGGAGGCCACGTAATGTCTGCCCAGGGCCAGGGCTGCCCCCTCCATCTGCGGGGCTGCTGCTCCTTCTCTTTCTGCAGCCAGCCCATTTTCCTCATGCTATCTATGTGCTCGGAGATGTTGGAGCTAATTCCCAATAAACAAATGAAAATAAAGGCCACATTATTCCTTTTACTTTGCTGCTTTCGGATTTCATTAGGAAAGAGGCTGTCAAAAAGTATCTGGCAGTGAATGTTCCAAACTCTCAGCCTTGTGATAACAATTCTTCTGGAAAAAAGATTAAAGATTCAAAACAGGCTTGGCCTGGGATTGATGCAGAGGCCTCTTCAAGGAATACACAAACGTCTTTCATAGCAGCGTTTGTGAATTTTGCTTTAGTAAAAACAACTGTCCAAGGCTCCCAGACCAGTGCTCTCTGAAGTAGATGAAAAAGTAACAAAAGCCTCAGCCAGGAAAGGTTTGCTCTGCTAAGTCGGTCAGAGCAGCACTGCGAGATCACAGTAACAGTGCTAGTGCACGAGATCACATCTGTTCTCATTTCTGTGGGTCCGGGTGCCAGGGGACCCCAAAGACACCCCAGCAACTGACCTGGAACTGAATGCCAGCTCCACTGCATACTTGGCGTGAGACCCTGGGCAAGTTACTTAACTTCTCTGAACCTCAGACTCTTCCAAGGTAAAACAGGGATAAATAACGTAAGCCTCCCAGCGCCAGCCACACCAAAAGTTCATGGTCCCTGTGAAAGGCATGTAAAGAGCAGTACGGCTCCTGGTATGTGACAAGCACTGTCTCTATCACAGCGAACTCTGATATGGCACCGTTCTGAGCACAGGACACAGAGTAGCCTCATCTAACCTGCACGCCAACTCCACAGCTAGTGTTCTTTTCCCGACTTTACAATGGAGGGAACACAGGTGACAGAGAGCAGGTCATGTGCCTAGGGCCACACAAAGAACAGGAGGTGGGCCCAGCACCCAGCCCCAGAGTCGCCACGCTTCTGAGCCAGGGGCACTGTGGTCTCCATTGTCACTGCCATCCTCACAGCAGCATCACCACCAGCGCCCCACCGGCCCTGCCCTCTGGCTGCCCTGGGTGCCCTGTGCGGGCTGGGCTTCCCCCCCCCGTACCTACTACCACTGAACCTGGAGGAAGCCCGTGCCTCAGAAGCACCATTATTTCATGGAGCCCACGAGGCCCTGAGCCGCACCGCCCTGCTGCCGGCCCGTCTCCATCAGCCAGTGGGACACAACTGGGCCCAGTCTGAAGGCCTGGCACGGAAGACAGGGCCCAGAACCCCAGGAGGCAGGAGCTGCTCTGAGTGGCGGTGTTTGACAAGAGAAAGGAAGAAGGATGGCTTACAAGGCTGTGGATAGCTGGGCAGGACCTTGGGCTAGAGAGGGAGGCCCCTGCTACTGTTTTGGTTTCCCTCTAGGAGGGAGGTGAAGGAGGGCACACTAAGGTATGGAGATGCCCGGGGAGAGGTGGTGGGGCTTAAAGGAACAGCTCAGAGTCTCCTTGCTGGGGTGACTCCCCCTTCTCTGCCTCTCAGACTGAGCAGTACACAAGGGGCCGGAGCGGGGCTGGGGCCAGAGGCCAGCCTGGATTCAAGCTGACAGTACCTCAATGAGCTCTGAAATGCCCTGTGGAGCTTCCGTTTCAGGGGCCTCTGGCCCCCCGGGCTTGGCCGCCACGGGTATAATCGGTGCACCTCGGAACCTGAAATGGAAAAATAAGCCCTGCCAAGTTACAGAGATCATAAGCATGGACAAGCAGCAGACGAGGAAATGGAAGCCCCCTCAGGGAAACCCTTCAGTTGAATGATAAAATTTAAAAGGGTGCTCCTAGGTTTTAACCTCCACTTTCACAACCCACTCTGAAGAGACAGCAGTGAACTCTAGCCCCTAGGACTCTAATAAAGGACCCCCTTGAAGAAAACCAGTACGTATATGCCAGCCTCCTGTACAGACTCAGGAAATATTGGCTTATCAAAAAGTCCCTGAAGAGGTACCTGGGTGGCTCAGTTTTTAAGCATCTGCCTTCAGCTCAGGTCGTGATCCCCGGGTCATGGAATCAAGCCTCACATCACGCTCCCTACTCAGTGGGAAGTCCACTTCTCCCTCTCTCTCTGCCTGTTGCTCCCCCTGCTGTGCTCTCTCTCTCTCCATCAAATAAATAAATAAATCTTGAAAGAAAAAAAAAAAAAGTCAAGGCCCTGAAGATGCACCTGGAAACGTACTTCCACCATCCCGATGTCTAACGGCAGGTACTCTTGCCTGGACCCTCCTGAAGAGCTCTTCCTTCTTTAAGAAGAGATTCTTCTTCCTCCTCCTTTATTTATTTTTTTAAAGACTTACTTATTTTTTGAGAGAGCATGAGCAGGAGGAAGGACAGAGAGAGAGAGAATCCTCAAGCAGACTCCCTGCTGATCATGGAGCGAGAGGCAGGGTTCAGTCCCAGCACCCTGAGATCATGACCTGAGCTGAAACCGAGTCGGTCACTTAGCCAACTAAGTTGCCCTAAGAAGAGATTCTTACTATGAGCATACATTTATCTTTTCTACTGATTAAATAAATAAATAAATAAAATGGAAAAGAGAAAATATACAACCCATAATCCTATCATGTATCATAAAGAATTTTCTATTGAATGATAGCAACAACAGTGATTATAATGGTAAATAAACTAGAAGGACGTGAAATTTCATGTATTATTTCATGTATTATTAAGCAAAATAAAAAAAGATTCCTTGGCAATGCAGGGAAAAACCAAGGTTAGAAGAAAGGGTACTATACTTGCAGGAATACAGGTTGTATATTCATCCTCTAGGTGCTAGCAATGGCTGAGCCCAGCATATCATCTGGACACCTTCCATGAAAGCTCTCAGCACCAGTATGGAACTGCCACCATTTTATAGGTGAGAAATTGAGGCTTAAAGAGACGAATTAATTTGCTACAAGCCATTTATTATAAATTTCAGACCCAAAGTCCTACCCAGCCCATCTAATTCTAGAACCAAGGGTCACAGCTTCCATGTTATAATCCTACTGCCCAGGCCTCCCCTTTCATTTATACAGCTGCATAATAGCATGACCCAGAATTTACATGCTTTCCCCCACTAATGTTACTCATTTAGAACATTTTGAATTTTTCACTATTATAAGTAACACTGGTAAACACGTTGGTGGACATGTCTGGGTTTTTCTTCCCTTGCTTTGGGATTAATTCATAGAGTATAAGTCTAAGACTCAGCATACATTGAAAAATCAACAAAATGGTGGAATAAGGACAATTAGAAAGCCTCTCTTTTGTAAAATAAGAACATTGGCAAAAAATCATCAGAAGCAACTTTTTCAGAACTCTAGAAATGAACCAAAGCAATCTGTGGAATGTTTATTCAAGAAAAATGGCAGAATCTTGGTAAGAATATAAGAGCTTTGTGGCATTTTAACTTGCCTTATTCCCAACTGCTCTTCCCCAACTCTGCAGTAGCCCTAATAACCAGCATCTGCAATCAGAATGGAAGCCAGCAGCCTGACAGCCACTAAGGGGACAGAATGGATGTGAGTTCTATCAAAGCCCTTTTCCTAGAGAATTGTCATTTTTCCTTTCCTTCCTTCCCGGAAGACTTTACTTGCAAAGTTATCTTTATTTTTCCTCAAGGGTATTTGTTGAGAACAATCAGAGGTAATTGTTTAAAACCACAGCTGCCTGAGGGAGGATAACAGTTTGGGTAAACGGGCTGACCAAACAGCTTAGAAGGAAAAGCTAGGGGCTTCCATGGGAGTTTTGGAAAACCTTCCATGGGAGGTTTGGAGGTTTCCTGGGAATCTAGAAGGCTATTTGTGGGCAAAGGCACTGTGCATGGTCAGGAAAGACATGAGAAGGCCCTAAGTTCTTACTCTGGCTGACCCTGAGATTTGATGCAAAAAGGAAGTAAAGGCCAAGGCAGATCAGTTGCCTGCCTGAACACTGAAAACATGCTCCAATATGCACATAGAGATCCTCGGCAAAGACTGGGAGACTTATTGATTCTAGGCATTTAAGGAAAGCCCTAATTATTAGCTGACCACTAAGCTAAGCAGAGACTTCAGTGGTGACACATGACTTTCAAAATTACTTCAGAAAAGTCATTTGTGTAATACTAACCAAGTTAACAACAAACTAAGAAAGCGTGGGTGAAGAAGAGAATCTGATGTGCAGAACTGCCACATTATATTACCGTGTAGGTGCGGTTTTCAACAAAGAATAACAACACAAAAAAAAAACAAAAGTATGGCCTATACATAAGAATAAAAGGAGTTAATAAAAATTGTTCCTGAGAAATCCCTACTAGACAAAAACCTTGAATCAGCTATTTTGAATTTGTTTGAGAAATAAAAGAAACCATGTCTAAAGAGCTAAAGGAAAGAATAAATATAATGTGTCACCAAAGAGGAAATATCAAAAAACAGCTAGAAATTATTTAAAAAATATAGACAGTTTGGATTTGAAAAATACAATAACTAAAATGAAAAATCTGCTAGAGGAGCTTAATAGTGAATTTGAGCAGGCAGAGAATCAACAAACTTGAAAATAGAACAATTTGGTTTATGCAACCTGAGGAAAACAAATAAAAATGAGAGAAGAGAAATGAACACAGCCTCAAAGATATGTGATACATCATCAAGTATATCAACAGGTGCACATTGAGACGTCCAGAAACAAAGGTGAGATGGGGCAGCAAGATCTGAATAAACTTCAAAAACTTCCAAAGTTTCTGAAGGACATCTAAAAAGCTTAGCAAATTCCAAGTAAGAAAAACTCAGAGATGTGACCCAGACACATCATAATCAAACTGTCAATGGCCAAAGACAAGGACAAACCAACAAGAGAGAAGTGGCTCAGTCAGCACAAGGCATCGTCAATTAGAGTAACAGCTGATCTCTTCAGAAACCACGGCAGCCAATACCAAATACTTAAAAACAAAAACAAAAGCAAAAAAACCTATCATATAGCAGACACTGGATACGTATCTATTAAATAAATGAATAAATGAACAAGTCAAAAAAAAAAAAAAAGGAAAAGAAAAGAAAAAAAGAAACCATGGCAGCTAGAAGGTAATGGGATGACAGAATCAAAGTGCTGAGAGTTAAAAAAAAAAAAAAAAAAAAGCAGTCAACCAAGACTTCTGTTTCTGGCAAAAACATCATGCTTCAGAAAATAGGTACTCAAACAAATACATGTACAGGTATGTTCACAATAGCACTATCCACAAAAGCCAAACACTGGAAACAGCCCAAATGTCCATCAACACTAAGTGAAAAAGCCAGACACAAGTGATCACATATTGTGTGATTTATACGAAATATCCAGAACAGGCAAATCCACAGAGACAGGAAACAGATTGGTGGTTCCCAAGGCTGAGAGAATAGGAAAGAGCTGCTAAATGGGTACAGGGTTTGTGAAATCAGATAGTGGTGACGCTGGCACAATTCTGTACACATTAAAAGGGTGAATTTTATGGGATGTGAATTATATCTCAATTACAAAGAAAAAAACATTGAAAGGTTTGCTAGCTTTTTCACTACCACGGTGATTATCTGCAATGTCTATTTCACTAAACATACATCAAAAGCTTCTTATTTTTTTATACATACCTCATTTTAATTTGTATTTCCGTAATAAGCCAAACAATGTTGAACATCTCCCATCTATTTATGTATTAATTGTGCTTTTAGTGAACATTTCCACCCCACTTCCAGTTCCGGTCATCGGTTCCTCCAGCAGGTGCACCCTTACCTTCCCCAGACTCTAAAAATTGCTCTGCAGTCCACCGTCCAACACAGTGGGAACAAGGGAAAGGGACGGGGTCAAGTACCAACAGTAGCAGCATAGGTGCACTCCTTATCTCATCAACCCCACAAGGTGGCTGTTATTACTCCTCCTCCGGGTTTATGGAAGGGGGTCCTGAGTTGGCTAGGGTTTGTCATTTGCTCCATGTCACACAGCTAATGAGTGGTGGGGCTGTGATTAAAATCAACTCTGGGTTTACCATCCACCTGAGAATATCAAGAATGTTAGAGGTGGGGCTGGGTGACTCTTCTCAAATCCATGAGAATTTGGAAAGTGGCTGATCTTCAAAGATCAGGCAACATAACATATTTAAGTCCTATAAACAGATTAACAATACCCTTGCCCTTTAGTAATTTTAGTTCTCAAACCAATGAAAGAAAGATGATAGCTATAATGACAGTATTCAATATTCTCATAGTTTGTTGTCACTTTTAGATAAAGACATAAATTTACTGGATCCTTCAAACAAGCCTTGGCGGTAGGAAGAAGAGTTGTTACCATTCCCATAACATCAGTTGAGCACGATGTGAATAGCACTTGGTTAAATGATTCCATCACCCCGTTTAATCTGCATGGTAATGATGTGAGGAACAAAACTGGCATTTTAGAGATGGGGAAACTGAGGCACAGAGAGGTTAAATGGCTGCTAAAGGGTCATATGTGAAGTAAATGGCAGAATCTCTCCCACTATGCCGGACATCCCAAGGATGACTTGCACAAAAGTCAAAGGGCTCCCTCCGCGGGAATGACTGCTCTGTTGGATGTCACCACTGCTCCTTTCAAACCTAAGAACAGAAGATGGAGCCCAGTGCTCTCACCCACTGGGACAGGGATGTGTTGCTCGGCTCCATCCCCTCCTGCCTCTGTTTCAGTGTTACTTTCACACAGGTCACTGGTCCCATACCCTCTTCACAAGGTTTGTCAAATTGGCATTCACCTAAGTGAGCTATTATTTCTCAAGGCTTTTCCTTTAAAACAATTGACATTCTTCCTTAAAACCACTTATTGAAAAACATGATTCTGTATTCTTATCTAAATGGAAGACCAGTATCATTTGCCACAAAATAAAAGGTACAGGAGAGGCCCTCCCACCACCGGCTGACGGTCTCCACTCCCTCTACTCCGTAAAACCTGTGTCCAAAGCCTGGTGTACATTCAATGCCCACGCCCAGGAGATGGCGTGAGGCTCGCAGCCACGCTTGAGAGTCTAGTAAACCCCACATATTTGCCCTCACCGGTTGGCCTTTAAGCTGAACGGGAGGCACAATGGTCATGGCATAAACTTGGTAATGCCAGTTGTGTTACTTTATTTCAATTTAGTATCATAAAACAGTGTGATAATAGCTATTTCTATAAGAACTAAGTTGAATTATCTAGAAAGACGCAACACAGATCAATCTCTTTAAACTCTGGTGATAAATTAGGTGCGAATAAGAAAATCATAAAGGACCTCAGGGGGTGGGGCGCCTGGGTAGCTCAATTGATAAGCCTCCGACTTGGTTTTTGCTCAGTCACGATATCTCAGGGTCATGAGATGAAGCCCTATGTCAGGTCTCCATGCTCAGCAGGAAGTCTGCTTGAGATTCTCTCCCTCTCCCTTTCTCCCCGCTCTTCCTCTCTCTCCAAATAAAAAAATAAATAAATAGATCTTTAAAAAAAAAAAAAACTTCAGGGGAGGTTGTTCAAACACAGAAAAGTTCTCCACTCACACTGTTGAGCAAATTGTGCTTCCCATGAAGCAGACCAAAATAGTGCATTGGGGTAGGGTTTATATGTAAAAGAACTTAGAGCAGCAGCCAGTGGGCTCGAACTGGAAGAAAAGATGAGCCCAGCAGAATATTTTCCAGCAAGTGACAGATGTAATAAGATCACATGCTCCTGTGGCAAGTACTTGTCCTGAGACAAACCATCTGCTGTTCAGACACGGCAGAACCAAAGCCATTTGCTGAGGCCTTCTCCAGGAAACTTAACTGGAGAACACCTCTAATACGCTGGTGGAACTATTCTAACTTGTAAGATGCTATCAAGAGAAACAATCGCGTGCACGCACACACACACACACACACACACACACACACACACACACACACACACACACACAGCATGCCGCACCTGGAGAGAAAAAAAAGCCAAAATGACGACCGCAGCTGCCTAAGGTCTTGCAGCTGGAACTTGCAAATTACAACTTTTTCATACTGGCAAAGCAACAAACCCTAGAGCTTTTAAAAACATAAATTCTGACCAAGAAGAACATCCAGAATATAGCTTGCTTTACAGAATTCAGACCAAGAGAATTAATGATAACACACAAATCAGGAGTGCTAATTTGTGTAAAATTGAAATTACAGGTGATGCAGAAATCACACAGGCCCAAACAAAACAGCAAGAAGAGGAGGGGATAAGCCTGAATTCAGAATGCAAAACCACTCACACAGCCAAGATGTCCTAGATGAGCCTGGATCAACTGCAAGCAGTGTAGTGCTCGTGAGGAAGGGGAGGCACGATGCTCAGAGCCTTGTCTGTTCCCCTGGAGCAACTTACATTATTGGTATCATTAAATAAGGATGAATGTATGTGTTGGAAGTCAAAATATTAGGTAAGGTTTGAATGTGTCATCTTTTATAATTCTCTGCTTTAAGCAACTTTCGATTAATCAACTGCAGTTCCCTTCAGAGGACAAGAAATCTACTACTGTAGCTACAAAAATAAACACAAAGAAAGCAAAAGAAGGCTATTAAATCCTAGCTAGATACTACTCCCTGCTGAAGGCTCCGAGCCTTGTTAAAAAGTTAGGGAACCGCTGAAGACATAGTACGACCAGGCTGAGACATTTCCCTAAACTTAACAGAAGAGATTTAAAGATAACTAAAAAAGAATTAACTTTCTCAGATAACTCCATGCATTTTTTTCCAGTTTTTTATAGTGGTAAAATACACATAACAAAAAAATTACCGTCTTAACCACATGTAAGTGTACAGTTCAGTTGTACAAATACCTTCATGATGTTGTGCAGCCAACACCACCATCCAATTCCAGAGCTCTTTTTTTTTTTAAATGTTTATTTATGAGAGAGAGAGAGAGAGGGAGAGAGAGCAGCAGGGGGCAGAGGGAGAGAGGGAATCTCAAGCAGGCTCCCTACTGAGTACAGAGCCTGATGCGGGGCTCAAGCTCATGAATCTGAGATCATGATCTGAGCCGAAATCAGGAGTAGGACGCTTAACCAACTGAGCCACTCAGGTGCCCCCCCCACCCCCCGAGTTCCTTTGTCTTATAAAAACTCCATACCCATTAAGCAGCAACTCCCCACTCCCCTGTCCCTTAGCTCCTCACAACACTGCTCTGGTTCTGTGACTCTGACTACTCTCAATACCTCACACAAGGAATCATACAGTACTTGCCTTCTCGTAACTGCCTGACTGCACATAGCAAAATGTCCTCGAGGTTCATCTATGTTGTAATGTGTATCAAAACTTCCTTCATTGTTAAGGCTAAATAATATTTTATGGGGAACATATTTAGGTATGTATCACACTTTGCTTATTTATTCATCCATCAACGGACATCTGGACTGCTTCCATCTTTTGGCTATCATGGATAACGTTATTATGAACATGGGCGTACAAATATCTCTTAGGGGTTCTGCGTTCAATTCTTTTGGATATATACCCAGAAGTAGAATTCTTGCATGGTAATTCTATTTTTTAATTTTATAAGTTTTTATTTAAATTCCACTTAGTTAATAAAACTATTCTTAATTTTTTGAGGAACCCCCATACCATTATCCATGTGAGTTGTACCATTTTACATTCCCACTAACACTGCAAAAAAGCTCCAATTATCCACATTTTGCCAACACTTATGTTTTTCTTTTTTGACCCCAGCCGTCCAAATGGATATGCGGTGGTATCTCATTACAGCTTTTATTTGCGGCATTTTTTCACATACTTACTGGCTATTCCCACATCTTCTTTGGAAAAACGTCCATTCAAATCTTTCCCATTTTTGAATCAGGTCATTTGGTTTTTGTTCTTCAGTTTTAGGAGTTGCCTATATATTCTTATTATCAGATATACAGATTCACAAATATTTTCTCCCATTCTGTAAGTTGCCTTTTTATTCTGTTGATACTCTGTCTTTTGATGCACAAATTTTAAAAATTTTCTTTTGAGAGTTTTAGGTCTTACATTTAGTTCTTTGATCCCTTTTGATCAAAATAATCATAATGTTTGTATGTTTGTATATGATGTTAGATAAGGGTCCACCCTCATTATTTTCTATGTGGCTATCCATCCAGTTTTCCCAGCAGCATTTGTTGAAAGATTGTCCTTCCCCCATTGAATGGACTTGGCCTCTTTGTCAAAACTTATCTGACCATATACACAAAGATTTATTTCTGGGCTCTCTAGTTTCTTCCATTGGTGTATATGTCCTTCTCTATGCTAGTGCCCGTACTGCTTTGATTACTGTAGCTTTGTAGTAAGATTTGAAATCATGAAGTATGAACGCCCCAGTTTTGTTCATCTTTTTCAAGAATGTTTCAGTTACTTGGGGAACTTTCAGACTCCCTGTGAATTTCAGTATGGGTTTTTCTATTTTTGAAAAAAAAAAAAGTGATTGGGATTTTGATAGGGATTATGTTGAATCTACAAATTGCTTTGGGTAGGACTGACATGTTAACAGTATTAAGTCTTTTAATCCATGAACATGAGATGTGTTTCTATTTATGTATGACTTTAAATTTCTTTCAGCAATGTTTTATAGCCTTCATTATACAAACCTTTTACCTCCTTCGTTAATCCCTAAGTATTTTACTCTTTTTGATGCTACTACAAATGGAATTCTTGTCATACTTTTCAGACTATGTACTTTCCTTCCCTTCCTAGTCTGTTGAGTGTTTTTTTATCATGAAAAGGTGTTGAACTTTGTAAAATATATTTTTTGCATCAATTGAAATGATCATATTGTGTATTATATTAAATGATTTTTGTATGTCGAACCATCTTTGCATTCCAGGAATAAATCCCACTTAGTTGTGTGTATAATCGTTTTAGTATGGTGCTAAATTCGGTTTGCTAACACTCACTGAAAATTTTTACATCAATGTTCATAAGGGATTTGGGTCTTCAGTTTTCTTGTTTTATGTTTGTTTGGCTTTGGTATTAAGGTAATGCTGGCCTCACAGAATGAGAAAGTGGTCTCGCTTCTTCAATTTGTTTGGAAAATTTTTGGAAAAATGGGTTACCTCTTCTTTGAATGTTAGAAGTCACCAATCAATCAGGTCCAGAGCTGCTCTTTGTTAAGAGATTTTTGAACACTGATTTAATCTCCTTAATAGTTACAGGTGTATTCAGATTGTTGATATATTTATGATATAGTCTTTGTAGGTTTTGTTTTTCTATGACTTTGTTTCATCTAGGTTACCCAATTTGTACAGCTGCTCATATTACTCTTTCATAATCCTTATAATTTCTGTAGAATTAGTAGTAATGTCATTTTCATTTCTGATTTTAATAATTAGAGTCTCTTCCCTTTCCTTCTTAGTCCATCTAGCTAACATTTTGTCTATTTTGTTGATCTTTCCAAAACCAAGTTCTGGTTTCTGTGATTTTCTCTTATTGCTTTTCTTTCTCTGTTTCATTTTTCTCTTCTCTAATCTTTATTAATAATTTCCTTATGTTATATTTAACATTCTTGTTCTTTTTCTAGTTCTGTAAGTTGTAAAGTTAGGTTGCTGATTTCAAATCATTCTTATTCTTTTTTAATATTTTATTTATTTATTAGAGAGAGAGAACACAGGCAGGCAGAGGCAGAGGGTGAAGCAGGCTCCCTTGCTGAGCAAGGAGCCCGATGCAGGACTCAATCCCAGGACCCTGGGATCATGACCTGAGCTGAAGGCAGCTGCTTAACCAACTGAGCCACCCAGACATCCCCATTATTATTTTTTAACATAAGAATTTATAACTATAAATTTTCCCCTAACACTGCTTTCATTGTATTACATAAATTTGATATATTATGTTTTGGTTATTATTCATCTCTAAGTATTTCTAATTTCCCTTATGATTTCTTCCTTGATCCATTGGTTGTTTAAGTGTGTTAATTTCCACAAATTTGTGAATTTTCCAATCTTACTTCTGTTACTCATTTTTAACTTCATCCTCTTGTGGTCAGAAAAGGTATTTTGTATGATATCTACCTTTTTAAATCTATTGAGACTTAATTTGTAGCTTAACACATGGCCTATCCTGGAAAATGTACCATGTGCATGTGGAAAGAACACGTTGGACCAAGTGTATATGCCTGTTAGGCTAGTTGGGTTATTGTGTTAAGCCCTCTATTTTTTTTATCTTTTGTCCGGTTAATCTGTGATACTGAAATCTCTACTGTTCTGGAACTATTTCTACCTTCAATTCTGTCAGTTTTTGCTTCATTTATTTTGATGGTCTGTCATTAGGCATGTAAATGTTTATAACTGCTACATTTTCTTGCTGTATTGGACCTTTTATTAATACACAATGTCCTTCTTTGTCTCTTATAATTTTTTTTGACTTAAAGTCTATTTTGCCTACTATTAGTCCCTCCTGTTCTCTTCTGATTATTATTTGCATGGAATATCTTTCTCCATCTTTTCACTGTCAATCTATATTTGTGTCTTTGGATCTAAAGTGAAACTCTGGTAGAGCACATATACTTGGATCATGTGTTTTTGTCTATTCTGCTAATCTCTGTCCTTTAATTGGTAAGCTTAATCCATTTACATTTAAAGAAATTACTAATAACTTATGCTACTTGTTTCCTATACACCTTTTTTGTTTCTTATGTCTTGCATTATTGTCTTTTTTGGTGTTTAATTTTTTTTTAATTAGTGAAATATTTCTCTCTCTCCCTCTCTCTCATATATTCTATTGCTATTTTCCTTGTGGCTAACATGGCGATTACATTTAGCATCCTAAAGTTATAATATTCCTTTTTTTTTTTTAAAGATTTAATTTACTTATTTGACAGAGAGAGAGAGAGAGATCACAAGTAGGCAGAGGCAGGCGGGGAGGGGGTGGAGGGAAGCAGGCCCCCTGATGAGTAGAGAGCCCGATGCAGGGCTTGACCCCAGGACCCTGAGATCATTACCTGAGCTGAAGGCAGAGGCTTAACCCACTGAACCACCCAGGAACCCCAAATTATAATATTCCAATATGATTTTATATTATAGCTTAACTTTATATTAACAGTTATATATATACTTTTATATATATATGCTTTATATATATAAACATTTATATATATACATACATACATGTAACATATTAACTTTTTATTACAGCTTAGCTTCAGTAACATACAAAAACTGTTTCTACACAGCTCTGACTCCAACCTTTTCTGTTGTTCATGCTAAAAAATTACACCTTTTTGCACTGTGTGCCCAAAACCGTAAAACTAATTATTCTTTTAAATAATTAATCTCTTAGATCACACAGAAAACAAAACGTAGAGTTACAGACCAAAGTTATATTACACCAGCTTTCAGACAAATCACTGCTTTGTTCTTTTATGTATTAGTCTCTTAAGTCATATAAAAAAACACATGGAATCACACACCACCACCATATCAACAGTTTTTATAGCTGTCCATGTGAAATCACAGAGCTTCAAGTTACTGTCTAGTTTCTTTTCATTTCACTGTGCAGGACTCTTGAGCATTTCTGCATGGAAGGTCTAGTGGTAACAAACTCCCTCAGCTTTTGTTTATCCAGGAATGCCTTCATTTCTCCCTTACTTTTCAAGAATGGTTTTGCTAGATATAGGATTCTTGATTGCCGTGTTTTTTTTTTCCTTTTAGTACTTTGAATATATGGGTCTACTATCTTCTGGCCTCCGTAGTTTCTGATGAGAAATCTGCTGATTATCTTATTGAGGCTCCCTTGTGTGTGACAAGTCACTTCTTGTTGCTTTCAAGATTTTGTCTATGACTCTACATTTTGTTTTCTATGTGATTTAATCAGAGATTAATTATTTAAAAGACTAACTAGTTTTATGGTTTTGGGCACACAGTGCAAAAGTTTCATGAAGGTTTCATGACAATATGTCTCAGAGTCTCTCTTCAAGTTCATTTTACTTGGAGTTCATTGAGCTTCTTAGATGTTTGTATTAATGTCTTTCATAAAACTTGGGAAGTGTTCAGCCATCATTTCTTCAAATATTCTCCCTGCCTCTTTCTCTCTTCCTAAGACTCCCACAATGTGTATGTTGCTCCACTCGACAGTGTCCCATAGGTCCCTTAGGCTCTGTTCACTCTTCTTCAATTTTTTTTTTTCTGTTTCTCATACCTGATCATTTCCATTGTACTATCTTCAAGTTTGTCATTTTTTCTTCTGCCTGCTCAAATCTGATTTTAAATCCCTCTAGTGATTTTTCCTCCTGGTTATTATATTTTTCAGCTCCAGAATTTCTTCGGTTTCTTTTTAGTTCATCTCTTTATTGATATTTCCATTTTGTTTATATATTGCTTTCTTGATATTCTCCACATCTTTCTTTAGTTGAGTGTTCTTAAGATAGTTATTGTAAAGTCTTTGTCTACTATATCTACCATCAGGTCTTTCTCAAGGACATTTTCTACTAATTCTTTTTCCTTTGACTGGGCCATGCTTTCCTGCTTCTTCATGTGCCTTGTGATTTTTTTGTTGCAAACTGGGCATTTGAGTCAAATAATATGGTAACTCTAGAGATCAGATTCTTCCTGTTTTTTTGCTGTTGCTCTTGGGGTATTGTTTTATTTTTTCTTTTTATTATAGCAGGCTGTCTCTATGCTATCTCAGCCTGAAGTACACAGTCTTCTCAAGTCTTATCTGAGCCTTTCCCTGGGCATGCATGGTCACTTTGTAATTTCCCCCTATGTGTTTGCAGTTGTTTCTGAATGTCTTAGTCTTTAATGTCTGACTTCTGAAAAATGAAGGGGAAGCCAAAAAAAAAAAAAAAAGCAGCACTGGTCCTTCAAATCCTTCAGAAATCACTTCAGCTGGGGGGGGGGGTTATAATAATGGAGGGATGTATAAGAATAATGGATGACTGTCTGTTTGTATGCACCTCTGTGATCAGAAGTGGCAATGTGATCAGAGCACAGATCTCTGATATTTGGAAAACAGGGTCGTTTTTGCCCACTCTGGTTCCTGCTAGCTGTGTACAAGCTGCTCTGGGAACACCTGCACAGGTGTCTGTCATGACACTGAGGGATGGGGAATGGATAGCTGCTACTGTGCCAAGAGCTAAAATCGACTGTAATAATTGCAATTTATTGTCTAAGCCTTTCCCTTGTAAGCCTTCAAGACTCCAGTGTTCCAAAATGATTATATCAGACATATCCACCATCATAATTGTTATGCAGACAGGGAAACAGATTGCTGGTGCTTCTACTTTCTGCCATCTTCCCAAAATCCTCTCCATGAACTTCTGCCACATCCAAGTACAATCTCAGACTTCTTTTGTCTGACATATAATATAAGTCCCTCATTGTGAATAATATCATTTTCTTCATCTTCCTCAAGACCCTCAGTCATTCCTTTACATTTCCTTCCAGTGGGAAGCAGGACAAAGGACCCAGTCCAACAAGAGGCAACAGAAGGCAAGAGTCCAGGAAAAAATCTACTGCCACTACCTCCCTGGTCTCGTGCCATGTCTAAAAGAACCCCCATCTGACCCCTATCCCCTAGCCTCTCTTCACCAACACCTCCAGTGCTGTTTCTAGACTCATGCCTGCTGCCTTTCTGCATTACCACATTTCTCTTCTCTTGGGGTGGGGGGAAACCCTTCTGCTTGACACCACCCACCTCCAGCCACTTTCAATCAGTACCCAATTTCAATCAATACCCAATAATCTCCCAACTCACATTTCAAAATCAATATCACTTCTGTTTACTCACCAAGAGCTTATGCTTGATTTCCTCACAATATCACTTCTGTCTCCCCGTTCAAGCTAAGGGATATTTACTAAGTCATCTCCTCTGTACTGGCTTCCATGAAAGTTGCCCAACAAATAAAAGGTTTCCAAAGCAATGGGGCAAGAGAGTCTGGGGCACCAACTGAGAGTACCAACTCTAACTGTAAGAAGAATGGGGGAAGGGTTACAAAGAGAACTAAGTTCCTAAAGGTCAACAGCAACTCTTCAGTGGTCAAGTCAGTGTTCTTCCCTTGGATTCTCCCCATCGGTGACCAACAGTCAGCTGGCTCCCCAACCTCTTTACCCACAACCCCAAGCCTTTATTACCATGGCCCTCCATCAAGGGCCTCTACCTCCTCCAGAAGCCCTTCTTCCTTCCTTATCCACTGCAAGTCTCTCCCAAGAGTACCCTGGGAGTCCAGCTCTTTCTCCCCACACTGCTGTCCCCCAGGAGCTCCCCACACTCTGATGACCTATGCCAAGACTCCCCCGTGGATGGTTCCCATATCTCTGTCTTCAGGCAAGGACCCTTTCCAGCACTGTAGTCATGTCCCATTCTCTGCCAGCAAGCACTTTCCCAACCCTACCTCATTGGATTTCTGATCATGGGACAACCTTTCTCTGGTCTCTAAAGCCATCACCAGTTACATGGTTACCACTGTCTTTCTCAGTCCCTGCATTTGGTCAGTTCTTCTCTTGGGATCTGGCTCCAATCCATCCCCTGATTTTCATTCTCAACAAGTTCCATGCTGGATCGGGCCCCTACCATCCCAGGCCAACTAGTCTCCAAAGTCAATGCATGGCCCTATATGAGGCACTGACCATGGCTGTGATGACCTTCCAGCAACACCACTCTGAGGTATCAGCCTTTTCTTCCACACACCTTCAGGGACTCCATGACTGTCCCAGGATGAAGCCCAGCATCCAGGCTGGTCCACAAGGCCCTCCATGGTCTGCCTCAGCCTCCTCACATTGGCTCAACTCACCAAACCCCCTGGAAACACAGGTGAAAACTCAAGCCTTTGCCTAGTGCCAAACTCTAACCTACTGCTGCCCCCACTCCCTTTCCTTCCTCTGCCTATCCAAACCTAACCCTGGTAACCCTGCTGATAGGCAACCTGAGGCAAGGCAGAGAGGATGGGATTTTGAGCAAGAAGCCTAGGACTATAGAACTAATTTCCGATCCACAGCTGAGGTGTCTTTCCACCTCACTCAGCCTCCATTTCCCTGTCCTAGAGAAAGCATGACCTGCAGGGTTGTCTCCCACACCAAATAAGCTACTGTGTGGAAAGCATGGTAGGGAGTCTGGTAACAGTCCCTAGAACCAGGGCAGCCACTAGTTACCTGCCTCCCTTCTGAGCGGTCTGTGCTCTGAACTGCACCACCTATTCTGAACTCGCCCCTGCTTGGTCATCCCTTGCCCTTTTAAAACCAAGCCAAGCGGCACCTCGGTGGCTCAGTCAGTTAGGCATCCAACTCTTGATTTCAAAGCCCAGGTCATGCTCTCAGGGTCATGGGATGGTGCCCTGTGTCAGGCTCCCCACTGGGTGGGGAGCCTGCTTAAGATTCTGTCTCTTCCTGTCCCTCAGTCCCCTGCCACTCGTGCATGCACACATGCTCTCCTTGCTCTCTAAATCAATAAATAGTAAAATAAAATAAAATAAAATAAAATAAAATAAAATAAAATAAAACCAATTCAAATTCCTGACTCCCAGACCAGAAGCCAATTCACCTTCTCAGAAGCCCCCATGCTACTCAGAGGAAGCTAACTCAGCTCTCCTCCTGAACCGCTAGGCAAATCTCCCACTCTTTCCTCCCCAATAGCATGGGAGGTACACTCTTGAGAACATGGGGGGCTTGGTTCAGTTGGTCTTTGACTCCATGCCCTTAAAAAAAATCAGGCTTTTTTTAAAAGGAGAAAGGAAGTAGCTCTGACAAGCTAGAGTTCCGTAAAGAGCAAGTTAAATACTCGCAGGAGCCACGGGCTATCCAGAGGTCAGTGTGACGAAATGATGCAAGTTCACAGGAGAGATTCCAAACAGGGCCTGTGACCCACGCACCAATCAACTCAGACAGACACGCCGCACTCACAGAAGTGGCAGGACTGAGATATTTGCCTTGGGAAGGCCGACACCCAGAAAGAAAGGAGAAACTTTGGAGAGGGAAGGAGGGAGAAGAAAGAATGACAAAGAAAGGAATAGTGACTGAAGAAATAAAGACACCAAGGAAGAGAGACAAAGAAGGCAAGGAAGCCAAGAGGAAAAGAAAGAAAAGGAGAGGAAAGGAGTGGAGAGTCTGCTCTGGGCTAGCACCATGCTACGCGCTCTCGTGTGATCTCAGCGCCCCGTGAACAGGGGCCCTGACCCCTATTTTCAGAGAAGCCAAGTGACTTGCCCAGGGCTGCCAGAGGGCCCGGAGAGCAAGTGGCTGGTCTGTAGGAGTCCAGAGTCCAGGCCTCTCCCATGACGGAGGAGAGGAAGAGTCCATTCTCAGCCCAGAGGGAGGACTCCAGCCACGGCGATCAGTGAACCGGGACCCAACCACAAGCCAGGGCCCTGTACATGTGCCTCATCTCTGCTTACCCTCCATGAGCCTGAGGCCCAGAGGGACAGAGAAGGCTGAAAGCGTGCACTAAGAATTCCAGCGATTAACCATAAAGCTTTCGGAAATTCAATTATTTTTTTATCCAAACCCTTTTGGGCAATGTATTGTAACAAAACATAACGGCGTTTTGGGCTGAGTATCTGGCCCTTTCCCAGGCTCAAGAGAAGCTGGCCCTGCTGATTTCCTGAACACACCACACACTGGGGATCCTGGCTTCTAGAGGCAGAAGTAAAGTTCAGCAGCCCCTAAGGGGACGAGAGGCCCCTCTTGCCTCCAGTTTCACATCCAGACTGGTGTCTGCGTTCTAGGAGCACAAAAGGCTCCAACCAGAGATGTCAGGAAGAGCCCTGGGCCCAGCCCCACAGCTCAGCAGTGCAGGCAGGAGCCAACCTGGAGCACATTCAAGTGCTCCTCCCGTTCCCAGCACCCACCGCCTCCTCCAGACTCCCCGCACAGCTGTGGGACATCACCGTTCCAACCAAGCCCAGACATGCTGACTGTGCATGCAGGCTGACCTTCGACAACACACAAAAACGATCTAAGATAAGTTTTAAAAAGAAAAAAAAAGTGTGTGTGCGTTCGTGTGTGTGCACGTGCGTGTGTGTATAACTCATGTAAAAGACATAAACAAATAAAGCACAGGTTTCCCGACACTCTCTGAAAGTAGGCCATTCCTATGAAACCTTCCGTAAGGCAAAATGGCAAAAAGTGAAGAAGCAATTGCCGTTCGTTTATATGGAAAAATGAGTGTTCCCAGAGCCAAAACATAACCTCTCCTAGGTTCTTCTGATATGTTAGGACACATCTACTAACAGATGCACAAAATAAATCGACATAAGGCACAGCCGCTTAGAGACACAGTTCAAAGCGATGGTGGCTGGAGGCCGCGATGCTGGGTATAGTTCCCAGGGAAGGCTTGGCAGCACCACTCCAAGGATTCACTGCAAAGCAGATGCTGTACACTATCGTCGATTTTTGCCTTTTCTCGGAAAAACAAAAATCCTCTTCAGATTTCCTTCAGTTAGTGAAAATAGGTGCTAATAAAGTAGGTCTTGCATGAAAGCCAAGTGGTGTAATGCAAACTTTGAAAAGCAGGGGATACTTGTGTCATCCATCGGTTTGGAACAGTGAAATTCAAAATGGCCAATATTTATACTTTAGTTTTCTAACCAGTCAACTCAGACACAAAATCTTCCCCCCGGGTTACCACGACGATCTGATTGATCGTATGTGGGAAATTGCTGGTACGGTGCTAAGCACACAGTAGGTGCTCCACACCTTATGGCTATGATTGCTAAGAACCTACTATGTGCCGTCAAACGCTCCCTCAGAACAAATGCTGTGAAGCTAAACTTATCAGCCCACTTTACAAAAGAAGAAAGGCCAACTCAGAAAGATAAAGGGAGTTGCCCAAGACCACACAGCTAGTCAGCCACAGGCCTAGTAGGAAACACACACCTTGTAAGTCAGCTGGGCAGCCGCCCAATCACTTGAGACTTGGCATTCCACTCAACCCCAGGGAGGGAGGCAGGGCCAAGGGAGCCCCGAGTGGGCTCTCAGCAGATGGCCTTGGCTAAAACAGAAACAAGGAAACAGAAAGTGTTTAAAAAGCAGGAGGAAACACAGAGGGAGTCTGAGAGAAAGATGCATCAAGGATGCTGTCAGATGATAACATTTAGTGGGAAAATAAACAGAAAAGCCTAGAACATAGAACAGTGTCAATGTTGTGATAACAACTACCTCAAATTATGTACATGTGGGAAAGACTGACAGGGATCCTGGGCAAAGAACACTTTAATTTGATGCACTGGGGAGATTATGGGTACATTTTTATCTTCTATTTTGATTTCTGTTAACATTGATAAATGTTTATGCAAGAGTAATTTTAAATGCTTTCAGAGATAAAGAAATCACAAAGAAAAACAATCAAAGAGTTTGACTACACAAAAATTAGAAACTTCTGCATGTCAAAAAAAGCAACTGAAATGGAAAGACAACCAACAAATGCTGAAGACTTTATTTGTAGCAAATACAACAGGCAAAGGGTTAATTAATAACAACATCTTTGTTAACCTTAACCACTCCTGAAAATCAAAAGAAACGCATTAAAATCACAAGAGGGAAATATATAAAATGTATAGGCCTAATTCAAACACACAAAAGCACAACTATTTAATACACTTAAGGAAAAATGTTTAACGTCCCCATTAATTACAGAATCACATATTAAAACAAAAGTAACATATTATTTCTACCCAACTAAGTTTCAAATATATTTTAAAGTTAGAAACCAAAGGTAGCAGTGAAAATCCTGTATAAATGGGGCAAACCCTTTTGGAAAAGAATAGGGCAGGGTACAACCACAGGTCTGAAAGGACTCGTGCCCTTCGGTCCAGTAATCTCACACCTGGAAATGTCTCAGAAGGAAAAAACCCGAAAATACAGAAAATGTTTAAGGATGGTCGAAGATGTTCACCCCAGGGTTGTTTATTTATAAGAAGGAAAACTTGGGGCACCTGGGTGGCTCAGTCAGTTAAGCATCTGCCTTCAGTTCAGGTCATGGTCCCAGGGTCCTGGGATCAAGCCCCACATTAGGCTCCCTGCTCAGTGAAGAGCCTGCTTCTCCCTCTCCCTCTGCTGCTCCTCCTGCTTGTGCTCTCTCCCTCACCCTCTCTCCCTTAAATAAATAAAATCTTAAAAAAAAAAAAAAAAAAGAAGGAAAATTTATGCCAATCTAAAGGACCTCCAAAGGGCACCTGGGTGGCTCAGTGGGTTAAGCCTCTGCCTGCGGCTCAGGTCATGATCTCAGGGTCCTGGGATTGAGCCCCGCATCGGGCTCTCTGCTCGGCAGGGAGCCTACTTCCTCCTCTCTCTCTGCCTGCCTCTCTGCCTACTTGTGATCTCTGTCAAATTAATAAATAAAATCTTAAAAAAAATATATAGGGCCTCCGATGGAGTGATGCTACACAAAATGTTAAGTAATGAAAGCAAAAATCAAAAATGCAAATAGCTCATGATTACAGCTATATGTTTAAAAGGGAGAAATGAATTCAGCAAAGTTTCAGGGGACAAGATCAACACACAAAAATTAGTTGTGTTTCTGAATTCTAGCAAAAAATGGTCTGAAAAGGAAATTAAGAAAGCAGTTCCATTTATAATGGCATCTGAAAGAACTAAATACTTGGGAATAAACCTAACAGAGGCTGTGAAAGACCCACATAATGAAAACTACAAAACACTGATAAGAAAAATAAAAGAAGATCTAAATAAACGGAAAGGTATCATGTTCATGGATAAGAAGACCTAACACTGTTTAGATGTTCATGCTATGCAAAGGGATCTACAGATTCAATGTGATCCCTATGAAAATTCCAACAACCATTTTTTGTAGAAATGGAAAAGCAGATCCTCTGATTCATACAGGAATTGTAAGGGGCCTCAAATAACCAGAATAATATTGGAGAAGAAGCAGAATGCTGGAGGACTCAATGTCCTGACTTTGAAACTTACTAAAAAGGTAAACAAAGTAGTGTGGTACCGGCATAAGGACAGACATATAGATCAATGGCACAGAACAGAGAACTCAGAAATAAACCCACACATGTATGATCAGTTGATTTTTGACAAGGGGAAAGGGGAAAGGACAATCCTTTCAACAAACAGTGCTGGGAAAACTAGATCTCCATAGGCAAATAATGAAATTGGGCCTTCAACTTACACTACATATAAACTTATACCATATATAAAAATTACCATACATAGAAATAGATGAAAGACCTAAACTTAAGAGCTAACACTATAAAAATCTTAGGGAAAAATTGGGGAAAATCTTTAGGACATTGGATTTGGCAACAATTTCATGGATAGGACACCAAAAACACAGGCAACAAAAGAAAAAATAAATATATTGGATTTTATCAAAGTTAAAAACTTTTGTGCCTCCAAGGACACCATGAAGAAAGTAAAAAGTCAACTTACCAAATAGAAGAAAAAAATCTGCAAATCATATATTGACAAGGGATTGATATCCAGAATATATAAAGAGCCCCTACAATTCAACAACAACAACAAAACAAACAACAAAAACCCAATTGAAAAATGAGCAAAGTACCTACACAGACATTTCTCCAAAGAAGAAATCCGAAAGGCCAACTGGTACATGGAAAGATGCTCAACATCACTAGTCATTAAGAAAATGCAAGTTAAAACCACAATGAGATATCACTTCATACGTGTGTTAGAATGGCCATCACCAAAAAGACAAGGGGTTAACAAGTGCTGGTGTGGATGTGGAGAAAGGGGAACCCATGTGCACTGTGGATGGGAGTGTAAATTGTTGCATCCACTATGGAAAATAGTATGGAGGAACATCAAAAAATTAAAAATAGAACTACCATATGATCCACTTCTGGGAATATATCCAAAGGAAATGAAAACAGTAACTTGGAAAGACATCTGCACCCTCATGTTCATCACAGCATTTTTACAATAGCCAAGACATGGAAACAACCTAAGGGTCCATCGACAGATGAATGGATAAAGGAGTTGTGGTATCTATAAATATAGAATGGAATATCATTCATCCACAAAAAACAAGGACATCCCACCACTTGCTACAACACAGAAGAACCTCAAAGGCATTATGTTAAGTGAAATAAGTCAGACAGAGAAAGACAAATAATGTGTGATTTCAACTTATCTGCAGACTCTAAAAAAACAAACACAAAAACACAAAAAAGCAAAACCCAGAAAGAGAGCAGATTTGTGGTCACCAGAAGCAGAGGGTGGGAAGGGGGGACTGGAGGAGGTGGTCAAAAGATACACACTTGCAGTTATAAGATAAACATGTCCCAGGGACATAAGGTACAATGTGATGACC
>CM053603.1:47086277-47097404 GCA_028646535.1 Procyon lotor
TACACGCAGCAGAACACTACTCACTATGAAGGAGTGACATTGTGACACAGGCTACAACATGGACGGGCTCTGAAAGCATTAGGCTAAGGGCAATAAACAAGACACAGAAAGCCAAACACAGGACTCCATTTCTGTAAGGTAACCAGGATAAGCAAAGTCAAAGAAACAGAAAGCAGAATAAAGGCTTCTGGGGGTAGGGAGGAGGCGGGAGGAGGAAAGGAGGAGTTCTTGTTTAACAAGTACAAAGCTGATATCGGGGATTCTGGAAAGGTTTTCGGCATAGACAGTGGTGATGGGCACACAGCTTTGTAAATGTATTTAATGCCAGTGAACTGTATATTTGCAAATGGTTAAAATAATAAATATTACGTTATGCAGACTTTACTACAATCAAAGCATTGTGGAGAAAAAAGGGGGAGCAATATAAATATACAGTGAAAAGATAGGAATGAAATAAACCCAAATGTCAGCAGCTATTCTGAGAGAAGAAATCTTTGGGTGGCTTTCTCTTTCTTTTAATCATTTTTCTCTATTTTCCAATTTTCTTTCGATTGCTCTTTGGAGGGGAAAACAATTATGTTTTTAACAGGTTTCATGTTTTCAGGTTTTGATATGTACATAATTCGTCAGTCCAGATTTTTTCTTTTTTAGGTAGAAAGTTTCTTCGCTTTTGGAGCAGCATTTACAAAGGATTTACTTCCTAAGAGACCGTAAGGAAAGGAAATGGTCATTTAAAATAATTTAAAGTTCTCTGCTGCACAGAGGTAAAAGTTAATATTCTCTTACAACTTGGCTGGCCCTGGGGCTCCTGAACCTGCTGGCTACAAGCAGGCAAGGGGGCAATCCTTTCTAGTATGAGTTGTTCTCCCTGCCCTCTGGGCATTGAATAAGGATAGAAGAGGTTTCAAGGGGACAGTTTCCCCTGGATGTGTGATTAAGTCCATAATTTGACCTTCAAGCAATAAATTAAAATAGGAATAGTAATTTAAAATGCAAATGAAAATTTGCCTTAAATTTAACCAATCATAATAGTTAATATTAATTCACCCTTAATAGTATCCCAACCCCTTCCCAGAAGGTCCCGTTTATACAGCAAATGATACTGACATTGTATTGGGTTTTTATGCAGGAGTCCAAAGGACCTGTTCTCCCCTTTCTGACAAGTAAATAAAACGGCAGGGAGATCAAATAACTCACTAAAAAGAAGATATAATTTTTTATCTTCCTTTTTACAGTCTCATATCCACTTCCGTTGGGAATAACAAAGTCTGAATTCTTATGCAACACTTATCTAAATGTGTCGATTTTATCGGATTGATGAATTTTGCTAACAAAAGGCAGCGCTAGGAAATCTTTTATGACATATTTGGCCCATTCACAGGCCTGGAGCTTTAATTTAACCAACTTGAGAATTCTGAGGGAGAGCTGCAGGTGTTGGATCTGAAAAAAAAAAATCATAAATGGGAAGGCATATCAATCTTTATGACGGGGAAACAAAAACACTCTCTACTTGCTTGCCCTCCACAGGCAGGAGAAGGAGAGGTGGAAGGAGCAGGATATTGTCTCGGGCTGCATAGCAAAGAGGAAGCTTTGCTGTCTCCCAGTGACCGCTATTTAGTATTGATCAAAAGCCGCTGGCCCGGAGAGGAAGAGAGGAATTGATAAAACAATGAGGTTTGCCAACACTCTGTGCTCAACAAGGACATTTTCGCATTTTCTTGACCACATCAGAGTAAGTCACTCCTGCGGCCGCCTGAGCGAGCCGGCGGCTCTCTGTCCCACAGTCCCCACCCCTCCCAGTGCCCAGCAGCACTGCCACCTTGCCACCCCCGTGGACGGTAGGCAGAGTCAATCACTTGACAAGGCCTGTGGCTCCTCCTGTTAAAGGTCTCCCCAGGTCAGCCTCTCGTCCCTCCACGGCCCTACTGCAGACCGCACTTCTCTCCCCGGGAATACCACCATACTGCCTCGCCCTGTGTGTTCTCCACTCCCCCGGGATCCTCGTCGCCAAGCCATCCTTCCACCTGCCACCAGCCATCTCTGGATCGGGGAACCTTCCAGCCACTTCCTTGCACAAACTCTGTAAGGACTCCCTACTTTCTGCAACACGAAATCATAAACCCGTTGGCGTGAACTACTACGAAGGTCCTTTGTGATCTTGTCTTTCCTGGTCTCCCATCCAACAGCAAAGTCTGCCCATTCATCCCTCCATCCATCCATCCATCCATCCATCCAATTTTACAGGCCTCTGTGACAGAAACATCCGCTTGTCCACCAAAACCAGCGTCCCCCTTTTGATAACCCAGTTGCAGCTAAGCAGATGGTGAGGGGATCCGTTTCCTGGCCTCTCTGACACCAAGGCATGGGTGACACGAGCAGGTAGGATTTAGTCCTCCCTCACCCACAGAAGTTGTGGGAAGGGTGTGTGCTCCTTCTAGGTCCGGGCATTCCTGACACTCTGGACCCTCCTGCGAACATGGACACAGCAGTGCCCATGCCTGGCTTTGACCACTCGGACCAGGACACATCCTACAGTGGAAGGAGGAAGCCTTGGTTTCTGAATGCTGTGCAGGGAAGAATCTCCCAACTGGTCACGTTAGGACATTACCTAGAAAATCAACTTCTAAGTTTCCTTACGCTTCGGTATTTTTCAGTCTCTTGCAAAACAGCATCTTCACCTTTACCCTTGATGAGAGTAAGTGCCAGGCAAGATCCCACTTCCTAGGACCCATGGCTGACACCTGCCTGCCCAATCTGTGTTCATGAGATGAAGGGTGCCCCACAGCCAGCTTACACAAGTGGACACTCCATTCAGTAACCAACCTACTTGGTGTTCTCCAGGGTCTTCTGCATTTTCTTGGTCATTTTATCAATCGCTGCCTGTCTCTTCCCTTCAGCTAAGAGGTCTACTTTGTTCAGCACCACAACCAGCTTCTGGCAGGCGATCTGCCCAATCACGAGGCACTCCGCTGACTGGGTCTGCATCCCTTTGGTCACATCGATGACCAGCATCATCAGATCGATGATCTGGGCCCCTGCAAGGAGAAAGAGAAGACAAGGTTAGAAAAGGAAATGGGGGTGGGGGAGGACTCTGCAGAAAGCAGCCTGATGTTTGAGGTTCAGCAAAATCCGCCAAATTAAAGTATTAAGACAAAAGTGGGAGGAGTGGGAAACGAACGACCACCACACACCTCCTGGCCCCGACTGTGGGGGAGGGACTCTGACCACCTGATTTCATAGAGTCCTCATGACCAACCATACTGAGCCATGGGCGTTGTCACCTCATCTGGAAACACAGACGGCTCACCCACCGCACAGCCAGCGGCAGGGCAGGGGGAGGGGGCGAGACCCACACCATTATACTGCCTTAATCTTCTCATTTGCTTTTCATCTTGCCTAGGAAAAAAGGTCCAAGCAGGAAAAATCTCAGTTGGAGACTTGGCAAATGCCTGGAGATTTGGCCTTGTCAAGACAGCCGACAGAAAGACTGGAAACTCACAGGGAGGTGGGGGGTTGTGTCCTCTGTGGCTCCTGGGTCTTGTCCACACAGTAGGTGGGTTTAGTCATGACCCTCCCACCCACGGCTGCATCATAGCTCCTCACTTCTTTTGTCCTTTCCTTCTGAGTGGGAAGCTCCTGCTCTCTCAGGGAGGGCAGGAGCAATCCAAGGTTCAGCTACCTCAGCAGCAGATATCATGTATGTATGTGTGTGTTTCTATACATACATGTGTGTGTGCATGTGTACACATGTGTGTGTTGTGCATGTGTGTGCATTCTCTGTTACGTATGCATGCCTGGTTGTGAGCATGCCCTCGATACAAAGCCACACCTGAGCTGAGCAACAGCAGAGGGACAAATTACAGAGGAGTCAATGGACGGAAACTGCCCTGACCCATGTTAGGAAGACTAAGGTTAGCCAATGAAGGGAGTATGTCCTTTTTAATAGGATTTGAAGTCATTTTACCAAGAAAGAAAAAAAAGTGTTATTTTGGGGATATAGGAATATGCAGATACTTCCCCCTTGGCCCCAGAAGGGATTTTCAGGACCAAATTATCATCATGGCGATACTGAGGAAGACTGCTCTATGGGTGACCCATGACCCAAGCTCACCCCTGGGAAAGGAGGGAAGGTGAGGAGGGGCGGTCGCTCCTGTCGGCACATTGACCGTGTGCACTAGTCAACCACCTAATCTCCACAACCAGTGTTTCAGATGAAGGTGGGACTCAGAGTCCCGATGAGCACCAAAGGCCACCAGACCCCAGGGAGCCTGGCCCCGCCACTGATGCACTCTTCCCCAGTCACCTCCGACCCGCACTGCTCCTCCAGTGTCCCCCAGGGGAAACAGTAGGTGTCTTGGCTCCACGCAGGCCTCGGAATGTCCCAGCTGTCCTTCCCGCCCCTCTGCTCTGCCCTCCCCAGCCCCTTCTTCTACCTCACCCTGTCCCAGGGACAGAGCGGAGCTGTGGTCAAAGGGGCCTGGAAGGGCAGGCCCACAGCAGCCAGCATGGCACTGCCCTCATCCGACCAAGCAGTAGGGCCTAGGCCTCTGCTACGGCTACAAGGGGAGCAGAGGGATATACTGGTTCCATCAGCTACACCTTTTAAACAACCGATGCCTAAAAACCTCACCACCTGATAAGACTCCCTTTCATATCTTCCGAATCACCAACTCACCTCTGGGATCCATCTCTGTCGTGGCCCCACACCCCATAAGGCATGTCAGGCCCACATCAGCCACCTCCTAATGGGAAAGACTTGTCCTTCCCCTAGGATTTATCTCTCTGAAATGCAAGCAGCCTCCCAGAAGGAACTTTCTACAACCATATGACTGATTCATAACACTGAGCCAGGTTAAATCAGTACAACCTCTATAAAAATGAATTCAGGGGCACCTGCGTGACTCAGCTGGCTAAGCAACTGCCTTCGGCTCAGGTCATGATCCTGGAGTCCCAGGATCGAGTCCCACACTGGGCTCCCAGCTCAGTGGGGAGTCTGCTTCTCCCTCTGACCCTCTCCCCTCTCATGTTCTCTCTCACTCTCTCTCAAATAAATAAAATCTTAAAAAAAAGAAAGAAAGAAAGTCAATTCGGAAACAGCTATCAGAATTCACACGGTCTTTGACCCACCCACGCCCACATACATATTCATGCTTGTTGTAGGTACAGTTTCAAAACGTGCAAATGTCCATCAGTAGAGGCCATGTCAAAAATAAGCAACGTTACATCCCTGCAGTGGAATACTATCCAGCCATGAAAAGGAAGGAAGCAGCTCACTATTTACAACTATGGAACAATCTCCAAGGTGGAGCGAGTGAGAAGAACGAAGGGCGGAGCAATGTAATCTGTGTTAAGGGGGGGGGAAGCTGTGTATGCGTGCTGTGTATGAGTGTTTGCTTCCATATGCAGAAAACATGTCTGAAGGAATGCAAAAGAAACAACTGACTTTTGGTTGTCTCCTCTGGAGAGGAGCTAGGTGACAGAGATGGCGTGGAGTAGAAGGAGACCCGACTGCATGTTCTTCTGCACCTTTTTTTTTTTTTTAAAGATCTTTTTATTTGGGAGCGAGAGTGCGCATGCACATGAGTGGAGGGGGTGGGCAGAAGAACAGACAATCTCAAGCAGACTCCCCGAAGAGCATGGAGCCTGACTCAGGACTCGATCTCAAGACACTGAGATCATGACCTGAGCTGATAACCAGAGCCAGACGCTTTGAATGACCTAGCCACCCAGGGGCCCTCTTTTATACCTTTTTTCTTTTTTTTTAAGTTTATTTATTTGAGAGAGAGAGAACATAGCAGGGAGGAGGGGCAGAGGGAGAAGCAGGCTCCCCGCTGAGCAGGGAGCCCAATGTGGGGCTTGACCCCAGGACCCTGGGATCATGACCCGAACCGAAGGCAGACACCCAACCAACTGAGACACCCAAGTGCCCCGTATACCTTTTAATTTTAAATAGAGGAGTGCACAATCCACTCAGAAATACATAAAATTACGTTAAGTACACAACTAAAGAAAGCAAGAAAACACTGAGCTGACTGTGTTGGTCCCCTGCTAAGAGCCCTAACCGTCCTCTGACTGAAAGGGAACCCATGGTGCGGCTTTGGCCCCCCCTCCCTTCTAACTCGCAGTCCAGGTATACTCTCCCTGCACAGAGCACCACGGAGAACCTCACAGAGCCCTTCCCCATGCTCCCGGCCCTGCCCCAGGGAGCACACACCTGCGAATGCGCGCCCGCACGCGAACACACACACACACACACACACACACACACACACACACACACAGCCTGAGCCTAGCCCACCTCAGAAGATGTGACCTCTCTGCACATGATCCCACCACAAGTAAACCTGTCACCAGTCACAAGGATGTGCGGCCTGGTGTTGAGGTGGGGTGGGACAAAGTCTGCAGGTGAGTGGGAGAAGGAATGCCCTGAGTTCCCAGCCTGTGAACCATGCTCTGGGGAGACTGGAGAGCCACCTTCACACAAAACGGTTCCAGCGCCTGACCAGGTGACCCCCAACTCTAGTGGGCAAAGCGGTGCACACAAAGCCAAGGCTACTCTATCCCACAGATGATGTAAGGACTTTTCAAGAGTAATTCCAACTGCCTGGGCTCCCTCTAGAACCTAAACATCATCCCCTATCTGACCCAGACTACCACCGACCCCTCTATACAGATGAGGAGAAGTTCAGTGATTGCCCTTGGTCACTTGGCAAACAGGTGCTAAAGGAGTGATCTGAACCCTGACACCAGTTCACACGTATGTGGCCTGTCCTTCCGCTTGGGGACCCAGGCCCTCTCCAGCCGCCTCTTCCACAGTCCTTACCCACCCCCTGCTCTGTGCCGAGCATCAAGGCACACCCCACGATTATTCTCCCCCTTCCCTGCCCTGCTTTTGCTCCTGCTCCCCTACTCAGACTTCAGCCACCCCCCTGGCCCTTCCTCCCTGCTGACTGCAATGCTCAGAGCTTACAGACCACAGCCTGGGCTGTCAGTCTGGATTTGTAGCACCAGCACAAGACCCAGCTCAGGCACAGCCTGGGCAATCTTTGAAGGGCTGACCTGAGCAAAGGATCGTTGCCCCCCATGTCCCGACTCTGTTCCTTTTCTTGGAGCTTGGATACCCTACTGGTATATACACTGCCCAGGAATGCCTCTGTGTGGGCCGGGTGGCTGCAAGGAAGGACTCATGTATTCCAGGCATTTAGCCTGGAGTCTGGCATCTCCCTGATGATGCCTGTTCGGCCCCTGGCGACAGAAATGAAACTGGCCTGACAGACGCAGAAAGACAAGCGCGGCTGGGCCGCAAACTCTCAGGCTGGCTGGGATGTCCTCTGCGGCCTTACTCCAGCATCCACAAGCCATCTTTGTTGCGAGAGGCACACAGCTCTGCTCCAAAAGGCCAGGCTCTGGAGCAGACCCGCTGCGGCGCAGCCAAGAACAGGCCCTTCAGAGGGTCAGAGGTCACGGCGACTCAACAGGCCCCACTGAGAACCAGGGGTCAGCAGCAGGCAACTCTGCCCACTGCCCAGCAGCAGATCTCAGTCACTCTTGCTACTTCATCAGACTTTTGATCAGACGACAGGAAGTGACATAACTGGCCCGTCTTGTCTTTTTCAAAATCCCCAGTATTTCCACAGAATGAATCAAACAGTGTCCTTCTCAATTCCCACGAACTCAGAGTAGGAAACCATTCTGAGGGGAGAGGGGCGCAGGGAGCGAGTGGGCGGGAAACACAAGTCAGGAACTCGCAGCTTACAAATGACCCTCTATATTTTTCCGTCTATCAGGGCTTTTCATCTAGTTGTTCTGACTATAGACTCCTTTAAAGGTTTGCAGAATAATTATAACAGGGTTAAAGTTTCTCAGTGCTTTAAAAAGTTATAATTTCCAATTCTGTAGATTATATATCTTAATCATTTCAAAAATAAAAAAATAAAGAAAAACTTACAAAGATCAGCATTTAACAAAGTATAAGTTATCTGTGAAATGTAATTTTCCTTCTAAGACTCTAGAAGAAAATGTGCATTCAGAGAAAAATGTTTCGGCTAGAGAAGCTGAATATAAAACTTGAAACATTATAGCAAGCTCAAAATCACATCTTTAATCATAAAATTTGATTTTTTTAATCAAAAGTTATGAACAGCCCCAAAAGAAGAAAATAATATTAAATTTAAAATGAAGAAAAATATATTTTTAACTGGTGACTTATTAAATAATCAACAACGCAAATACGTTGTCATTAATAATATACAACTCTATAGGCCATTTCTAGCCTATTATTATGACCCATGTGCCGAATGCATCAGACCTCCGTGTGCCGCAGCATCCTCCCGAGCATCGTGAGCATGAGGACAGGAACGAGCCCAGTCAGTGGGTCGCGGTGAAGACGAAAGGACACGACACATGGGGAGGGCTCAGAACAGCACGTAGGCCGTAGGGAATCTTCAGCAACTTGAGCAGCTCTGATTGTTTTTCCTTCTACAACTCCACTGTGGCACACACATGGTAGTCTACAGATTTGCTTCTCGCCTTCACCGCACTTCAACTTTGCCGTGGGGGTATCACGGATGAGAAAACAGGCGCAGAGAGGTGAAGTGACCAAGTCAAGGTCAGGAGCAAGGGCTCAGTCAGAGCAATGTGAACTTGGGCCCCTTCTTTCTGCCAGAGCATCCTGTGTCCCTGAGCGATCCTGTGTCCAGAGTGAAGTGCTCGCTCTGTACTTGGGGGGGCGGGGGAGGGGAAGATACACATGCATGCCCCTGTGGGTGCAGCACAACAGCAGAGCAGGGGTCTAAAGTCCCCCTCGGGGCCCAGGGCAGGAGGAGAGGCTGCAGCTCTACAATCCCCAGGTGCTGACACTATTGCTACTGTTTATATTCATTTATTCAATGTATTGCTTGCTTCTCCATTTTACAGGCAAGAAGACTGAGGCTCAGGCAGGGTAAATAACTTGCCCCAAGCTGTCCAGCTAGGATAAAAACCCAATATTGGATTGACACCAATACAGGCTCACCTCTCCTGGCCAACTCTTTGCCAGGAGGTGTCAAGACTTCCATCACATGGGGGCCAAGTCCACTCAGGTGTGTGTCCATTTTGTGCATCTCAGTTTTCCTCCCTGTGCATACTTTCCCCAAAGTACAGTGACGTGGAGTTTCCCTCTCAGATTCCTACTGGCACAGCAGAGTGTACAACTGTGTACCGGGGACGTCTGTCCTGCCTGCCTCAGCACAGGATCAGAGGGTTTGGTCGTGGAGGGGGTTGGCCAGGAAGGTCAATGTGTAGGTGGGGAGCCAAGGACCACGAGTGGGAGGAAGAGGCGAGAGCAGGGCTTGGAAACACCCAATCAGGCATCCAAACCCCATCCCCAGTGGGGGCCTCCGCTTCCCTCACCTATAAATCAGAATCTAAACAAGGATGCTCACTGCAAGAGGCTGGTGGCGGAATCAAAGGGAGAAGGAAGAACTCGCTGAGTGGCCAGGTGTGGGGCCCCCATGGCATCCATGGGCCTAGCACCCACCTGGGCCCAGGCAGCATGTCTGACACAAACGCACTGCCCACCCTCCCTGCCTCCTCAGGACCTGCCTCCCTGGGACCAGAAAGCCCAAGAAGATCCCAGTCACTGGAGGAGGCTCCAATGCCCACGACCCTCATTCCTACCGGATGATCATTTTCACGAACACCTTCAGACAAAGGGAAGTTTCTTAACACTATTTACCCTCTCTGAGCTCTTGTTCCTCGTCTGAAAAACAGGGACAGTAGCTCCATTTTGATTTCTATGAACCTGCCGGAAAATCTCACAGAGCTAGGAGGCAGCCCAGAGGGATGGCATACTTGCAAATGGGGCACGTGAGCAAAAGAATCCTTTGGGGGGGGGCGGGGTTTGCTGCCCTTTAGTGGGCAGAAAGCAGCAGCGGCCCGGAAGCCCACCTGCAGTGCCCTGGCAGGCGCCAGAGAGATGCAGGGCAGGGAGGCAGGAGGTCTGAGTGGCTGGCCCCGGAGCCCAGGCACCACTTCCCCCGGCCAGCTGTGCAGCCTCAGGCAGAGAGACCTCCCGACCTCTCGGAGCCTGGGATTCCTCCCCTGTAGCCTGCCAACCCAGAGACAACACCGGCCTGCACAGCGCGTGGCACATACTAAGGGCTCAATAAACACAAACTGCTATCATACTGGTACTTGTATTATGATGCCCGGCACCATAAAAGTTCAAAAGGGGCCATCTCCTTCCTGCCAAGGCCCCAGGCCCTTTACAGACGGAGAAGAACGGAGAGTATTAATGGCAGCATGGAACAAATACTGACAACACCTCCCCCAATCCAGCAGTATCCACGAGGGCCTCACAGGGGCACCAGTGAGTGCCAGCCAATAGCCAGGAGCACCACGCCTGCCAATGGGCAGGAAGTCATTGTTCCAACCCAGCCTGCAAAGGTAGGGTCCTCTACAAACACCCTGCCAAATTCCCGCAGACCAGCAAGGAGACACCCGAGCAGAAGAACCCGGGCAGGCAGGACTGGACATCTTCAATGAGTCATCAAGGTCCCACGACACATTCACAACCCTCCCTCTCCCCACAATTCCCTACTGCCTCATACCCTGGCATTTGTGCCACCAGCCAGCTCCTAACAGGCACACGGGCCCCTAAGCCCTCCTTGATGCGTGTTTGCTCTGCCCTTACCAAATCCCATGAGGAGGAGACTCTCACATTTTAATACAGAGAAATCTGAGGTCTCGTCACATCATAGTAAACAGGAGAGGCAGGGCTAGAACCCAAGGCTGACTAACTTAAAAATGACTTCCTTTTCTATTGCCAGCTGTCTCTTGGCCAACGCCGCATCTCCTGGGAACTCTCCAGCATCCCGAAGTGCAAGTGGGAAAGGCCCGGAGGATGGGAAGAGGAAGGAGGCCGACAAGGTGCAAAGGCAAACCGCCAGCATCCTCTAGGATGCATCCCAAACCAGAGGCACGGTCCTCCAGGAGGAAGGGAAAGGAGGCATTCATCAGCACCTAAAGAACCCCGGGAGGAGAACAATGGGAGCGATGTTAGCAGTGGAGGAACAGGAGAAACAACAAAGAGAGCCCGTGTAAGAGACCAAGGAAACAAATACACAGCTGCCGACAAGCTAGCGGACA
>CM053603.1:47097504-47110005 GCA_028646535.1 Procyon lotor
AGAGCTGAGAGAGGGCGGTGGTGCAGAATGAGACCCACAGGCTGCAAGACTGGGGTGAGTAGCCTTCCTTCTCTGGGCCTCCCTGTCCACATGTGTCAACGGGGGGGGGGGGGGGGGAGCACTCACCTGGGACACAGGGACAGTGGGCAGCCGTCTACATAGAACTAAAGTTGAGCTCTACCTCACACATCACACCAAAATAAATTCCCAAGGTCCAAGCTTTAAAATTAAAAATATAAAATCATAAAAGTCCTAGAAGAAAACATGTGAAAAAAATTTTTTATAATCTTAAAACAAAAGAAAACAAAACAAAACCCACCTAGGTAAGACACAAAACCCAGAAAGATAGAAAAGAAAAAGAAAAAACCAAAACAATACACAAACGAAAGACTGACAAATTCAAGAACATAAAAATCAAACATTTCTGCATGGACAAAAGTATGATAAAGGTCAACATGCTAGGGACACACTAGCCACAAAGGACTAGTCTCCCTAATAGTTAATAAGCTTCTTCAAACTGAAAATAAAAAGAGCAACGATCCAATAAAAAATGGCAACAGTCACTACAGAGAGCTCACACTAAGTGCATTCACTGAGCACCTCCTACTTGCCAGGCCGTAGACTGGTCCTTGGCACACCAGAGATGAGGACAGATGACAGTCTTACAAGAGGGACTCACCAGCCAGTGAAGTCAGGCTAAAAGCCAACAACATATATAATAACTGAGTCTCACAGGACGGGGAGAGCATGGTAAGTGTCCTGGGAGAAAAGAGAGCAGGAAAAAAACACTCAGGAATGTAGAGAAGACAGGAGAGTTACAATTTTAATTCATGCTGTCAGGATGGGCCTCACTGAGAAGGAGATATCTAAGCAGGACTTGGGAGGAGAGGAGCTGGCAGTTAATCAGGGGAAGAACATTCCAGGCAGAGGGAGGGATCGGTGCAAAGACCCTATGCGGTGTCAGGGGGTCTGTATGTCCGAGGACCAGCAAAGGAGAGTGGGGTGGCTGGAGGGAAGTCAGACAAGAAGGGCAAAGAAAAGAAATACACAGAGCTCAGACATGTAATACGATGACGTACCTCACCAATAACAAGAAAAATGCAAATAGAAACAAAGCTAAGAAGTTTTTTCACCTGATGGGTTGACAAAATAATCCCACAATCAAAGAGCCAGATGAGTAGTAAGTCCTTGCCCTGCCAGGTGCCGCTGACTACACACACTGACGCCTCGCACCCTCCACACAAGGGTGCATCACTACCCCTATTTAGAGATAAGATTAGGTCACGGGACTGGGAAGAAAGGGCTAGAATTCAAAGTCAAGCTCTGCCGCTCCAGGGCCACATTGTCCCTCCAAACACTGATGACACCCTGCCACTAAAAATGTGGAGAGACAGACAGTCCTGTCCATTTGGGACATGTGCTGACCAAACCTCTTTGGAAGCCATCCCGGCAAGCGCCATCAGAAGTGTGTATTGTGATCCGGCAACACCCCACAGGCAAATGAGGCACAGTCAAGGCCATCGTTGCAATGCGTCCACAGTAGCCAAAGCATGGAGCCAGCCCGGCTGCCCGTCATGGGGGAGGCTGTTGCCTACATTACGGTATGACCACATAACAGAATATTACATAGCTACTAAAAAGTGCAGAGCGGTTCTCTTCCCTGGGTGGAGGTCTTGTCAAGAGAGCATACCCAGTATACTGCCATTTCTCTAGGTTGTGCAGGAAAAAGTATATGCCTGAAGTCACTGCCCGTGGAATTTTTAGAAGACGCTGATGACAGTCATTTGTCCAAACCAGGTAAGCAGAGACTAGTGTGCACGGGGGGATCCTATTTCTTACTGCCTATGCTTTTGTATCTTTTAAATTTCAAACCTCTCACATATATTACTGATCCGAAATCAATTTGTTTTTAAAACTTAAAAAGTAAAAAGTAAAAAAAATTGCTTACCTTATGGTAAGTAAAAGGATCAAAAACAAGGACGCAAAAAATAAAACGCTATTAAATTCCCGCCAGACGCAGCTGCTGCTGTAGGTACGGAGCCCACCACGCTAAGAGAAGTGTTAAAGCTCCAGGCTCCAGAGAGATACCTTTTCCTTAATGGGACTCAGGGGGTTTAAAGAACCCCAAAACCAGAATAACTCTCTCGCGGTGCTTAATGTCCCTTAATGCGGTACCTGTGCACACATAAAAGCATCTCAGACACCATCCTTGGCATGCATCTCTCCTGCTAGGAAACTCTCCTTAAAGGCCTGGACTGGATTCTACAAGTTATAACAATGCAACATTGGGGGATGGGGGCAGAAGAGAGATGGAGGCAGACCCCATTATGTCTGGCTAGGGGTCATAAAGATGTTCCGTTAATGACATTCTGCCCTTCTGCGAGATCGATGTAGGAACCCCAGACTTGTCCTCATCCCCCACTCAGCGGTTGTCGGGCTTGCTGGAGAGCAACCCCCACGCCCCGGTGCTCTGAAACCAGACGACGCATTCAGAGACGGTCCTGAGGATAATTAAAGAGTGGAGGGCATGTGGGAGTTTTCTGTACTATTGCAAGTCTTCTCCAAGTTTGAAATTATTTCAAAATGAAAAAATAAATAAAACAATGACTGAAGTGTCGGGAAGTTGGGGAAGTGGAGAAAGAAAATGAACAGTCACTGAATGCCCAAGAATGCAGCACGCACACGATTTCAATCAATCTTCACAACAGCCCAAGGAGGAGGAACTTATTATTATGCATACTTTCTACAAGCGGAGAAACTGAGGCCTGGGGAGATCCGAAGTGCCTCTCCTACAGTTGCACAGTTAGCAAACTGGAGGCCCAAAGTCCAACCCAGAGCAGTGTGCTACCACACAGCACATGCCCGCCATAGGCCAAGGGAAGAGAAAATTGGGAGCTGCCAAGTTCAGAGGTTGGGATCCCATGCTCCCCGTTGGAGGGAACTACAAAGGAGGTGATCTTGAACGGAAGCATGAAGGAACTTAGAGAGATCTACAAGAGAACTTCCTGAGAGGCAGGGCAAGTAAAGATGCAAATGTCATCTTTATGCAGTTAAAGGGCTCTTTGCTGGAGGTCTTCAGAACAGTGGCGGCGGGCTGCAGGGAGGGAGTACGGATTACACCGGGGCTCCCTGTCTCCCTGTCCATGCACCACCTCTGATCTCCGCCACGCCTGTGGATACCACTTCCACGGTCATTTACTTATGTGGGCTAAGCCGTTTTTTTGAACTCAAATGCATTTATATTTAAAAGAACTTTACATGACAATAAACGCGTGAAAGCTGCCATAAGTAGAAGTTAAGCATAAAGATAAACAGAACACAAAGCAATGCAGTGCAATGTTATTAAACGCCTACTAGATAATGCTGGCTGCTTTCTGAACCAGAGGCCTGCTCGCTGCCCAAAAGGGTTCAGCAAGAGCTAGTAAGACATCCTGGCACTCAAGCGAGTCTCTCTCTGACAAAATGGGAAGGACAGGACGACAACTGGAACAGGCATGACCTTCCAACCCTGATAAGTGGCAGTACTGATCACGGGTCAGGCACCAACCAGCTCCTTGCCAATAGGCTTGTGGCCCACCCTTGGGAGACCTCGGAGTAAACATCATTCACATTGCCCGCCACCCCCCATCGGGAGAGGCGCAAAGGCAGGGTCAGGCATCACAGCAAGAGCAGAGGTGTCTGCACGCCCTCGGATCAAAGGGCCAAAGGGGGTGCTGGCCTCTGCCACCCCTTTCCGGATGGAGGCAGACGCACAGGTTCTGCAGGGCCACGGCTCCCCTCTTAACGGAGTTTGCCTGTTTGCTTCTTTAAGCTACTGTGTCGTAGTCTATCTAGGGTAATCTTTTTAGCTGACTTTGCACAACAGTACAACTCCTGTTCTAGAGCAGTGAAAAGGAGCAGAAAATGGAATTTGAAATGTAGAAATAAAATAATTGTGGGCCATGAGCTATAATTTGATTTCATGCTTTACAAGGAAATGAAAGAAGCCTTCCTTAAAATGTACGGTTTCTGCTCCCTCTCCTCAGTAAGCCCCCTTCCCCCCCCCCCTTTTAACCATTTTAGGATTTCCTCTAGCACCGAAGAGAAAATAGGATTGTGGAAAATGTTCAGTTCTCAAGTGTCACTGCCACTCAGGGGCAAGCTCGATTTTAATGTGAACTTCCCATTCTGGGTAAGAGGAAATTCTTCAATTAATAAACCGGGTGTGCGGAGGCCAGTCTTTAAGGTTTAATCAATTTCATCTGTACTTAGGATAAAAAGACTGACTATTCTACTTTTTTTCCCCCTCGTTTTCCTTCTTTAAAAAAATAATAAAATGAATGTTTTATTTTAAATTCTTTGAGGTTCGTATCTCCTGTTTCAGGAAATATTGTCTATTTCATGCAGCGAGTATGAAAACTTCCCCCCTCCTTTCTTACTTGTGCTGAGAATCTTTTTTCAAAAATAACGAAATTATCCTCTGCCCTCATATACTATAACAGCTAGGGAGATGATACGAATTATACAGGATTTTGGCAGACACCTTGGGGTGGGGGGAGGGAAAGCGAGAGACAAATCACCAAATATGGATGCAAGAACTTCTTCTGGACAAAACAGCAAGAGGTGGACACGGGAATGTAAATCATAAGGAAAACCCATCCTAGAGTGGCCGAGGCAACTTCACAGCACAAACCTCCGCTAGGAAAGAGACCCTGCCCCATGGATCTCTCAGGTCGCCCAGCCAGGGGTGAGCACAGGAAGGTGGCCCAGAATCTCAGAATTAAATCGGGGAGTGTTCCACCCCTCACCGCCCGCCACCCGCCTAACTAGTACGAATCAATATTGAGACTCGGTGATCAACCAGAAACAGCGGGACCTTACGAGGGACAGAGAATTCCTGGATCTTTGTTACGTGGTTGCTCGACACTCTGGGTCCGCTCAGGTGCCAGGGGATTACAGTCAGGCCTCCTGTGGAGGGTGAAGAGCACAAGCTTCGGGGAGAGTCAGCCCAGATTTAAGTCTGAACCTCGGTTCCACTTACCAGCTGCTGTGTCTCTCACAGTACACCCTAAACCCTCTGGGCCTGTTTCTTCATCTATGAACTGGAGATAAAACCACTGCTGACCTTTTAGGAAGGTAGGCACCTCACACAGTGCTTGCAACAGAGAAGGTACCTGGTCCACAAGAACAGGGATCCCCCCCAGGGTCGGGGGGACCTGAGTAATTCAGCATATCCCAGGTCTTCCCAATGCTTTGATCAAGGTGCCCTGGGGGAAAATGCTACCTTTTAAGTCAATATTTTCAATGAAACTCCATAAGCCTAGGGCCCTGCCTCTAAGTGTTATTTCCAATGTGAAAATGACCAAGAGGCTCACCGTTCGTTAATAGTGGCTACCAGTTATTAAGGATCTAAACCTTGCTGGCCACAGTCCCAGGCATTAGCCATCTACGTACGAGAAACCGGAGGCTCAGAAGAGTAAAGTAAGTGCTCACTAAGTATGAGGGAGGGCATGGAGCAGGGGACTGAAGACAGGAGAGAGGAGAGGGAGGCAAAAAACGGAAGCAGCCAGTGGGGTGAGGGGCACAGAGATAGTTGGAGCCAGATGGCTCCACTCCTATGGCTAGGTCATGGCGGAACGGGAGCCAGACCTGGGTCTGCCCGATCTGAGGCCGTTTTGGTCCACCAGGCCTCCCCCTTGAAGTGGTACCTGAGAGCATTTCTCTTGGAAGACAGAGCCCAGTGATCCCGAAGGGAAACTCTGCAGAAGTTTCACCAGGAGCCTTCCCATCTCGAGGGGCGGGCAGGCCCTGCGTTTCGGGGTACCCATATCTTCCTTTCCTGTGGGGAGATGTGAGGATAAACACCTGCAGGTGTGCAGCTCACAGGGAGAATGAGGGCCAAATGTCCGAGGGGGAGACATACACAGGCTCTGCAGGGAGCATGCTGGATCCCACGTCAGCCTCCCCCATCTGCATGCCTTGGACAAAGGCCTTTACCTCTCTGAGCCTCAGTCTTTCCCATCTGCGGCATGGGGATCATGTATTATTTATAGGGCAGTGTGGGGCTCACAGATCATGACTGCAAACCTCATAACCCAGGGCCCAGCACAGAGCAGGTGATAACCATGGAAGTGATAATTATCAGTGTTCTTAGACGTGAGTTCTCATTCTCACAGATTCTAGCACTGGACAAAGCGCCATCCTGGAATGGAGACTATGAATGGCCGTGCTCCCAAACATCAAAGCCTGAAGGCCTGGGGGGGCGGGGGGCACCTCAATTGAGTGACGTGGGCTAGGCGCAAGACAAGGCGTGAGTCTAGAGGGAGCTGAAATGCCAGGGCCTCGGCTGGGAAGGACAGTTTCTCCTCAGCTCCAGCCCATGTGGCCAGACAGGAATGTGGGCCTGGAGTTGCCAGATCTTCCGATTTTTCAAGACAAGCCAAAAATCTGGACTATTGCATGCAATTTGCCAATTTTTAAATGTTGACAACCGATTCAAAAAAATGTTTAAACTGTATGGCCCAAACAAAACATGTCCAGGGGCCAAAACTAGCCCACAGCTCCCCAGTGTGAGATCTGTGCAGGGAATTTTCTCTAGAAAGGAAAGTTGGAAGAAACAGAATAAACATCCAGCTTCTTTGGCTGTTACCTGTCTGAATCAGAAAAGCACTCAAGATCAGTCGGCTGAGCTAGGAGGTTTGACAGCCCCATGGCCAATGGCTCCTATGACCCGAATTTGGCCTTCATGGGTGTGGGGAAGGTGGATGCCAGGAAGGGTTCATCCTGGAAGAAAGGGGTAGCGGTTCCCTCTGTTGTCACCAGGCCCCAGAGGACCAGGGCAGGGGACAAGAGGCCACAAGCTTGGGGTCAAACGTCAGCTTGGACCTGGCCCCCCCTGGGCCACAGGGCGAGCATGGTCCCTCCCTGGCCTCATGCTACAAACACTGTCTGATGTTGTTATGTTGTTATTTTCTCACTGGTGGAGTTTCTTCCTACGGTTTCAGGCACAGGTTTCCATACTGAGTCTCAAAATACCCCCGGTGGGTAGAAAGTCCGAAAATAACTTAAGACAATGATTTTCCTGGAAGAATGAGGCAGGAAAACCTCAGAGACACCAGCTGGAATTTCCTGTAGTGCTGAAGTCATCCTTACCGCGTCTTTGGTAGAAGCCCTTTCCACGAGAAATGAGCGCTGTCCTCAGAGCCAACATTTAATGGGTGCTTCCTATGAGCCAGACACGGTTGTTAAGTGCTGTGTACACGGTCCTCCTAGCATGTAGGTAGAATTATCAACATCCCCTTTTTGCAGATGAATACATCAAAGCATGGAGTTTGAATCACTTGCCCCAGATCAAAGAGCTAGTCCGTGGCAAGGTCAGGCGCTCTGCGCCCAGAGCCCTCATTTCTAAAGGCACTGCGTTACCCTGGGTGGAGAAGGCAGTGGGAAGACCAGGGCTCCCGCTGAGGAACAGAGAGGAGGGCAACGGGTTGCCTCCTGACCCAACCAGTGTACCTCCCAGCCCCATCCACCACTCCCATGCCTCATGCTCCCTGCTCCAGCCACGTTCCTGTCCACCCCAGGATTTGGCCTGGGCACAAAGATGGGCCTAAAGCACTCTTTTCCTCCAGTCCCTCCTCTTGGCACTGCAGCCTTCCCATTTCAGCTCAGCTCTCTGTCACTCCCAGGTATTTCCCCGACTCTCACTGGTCTGGATGAGGTGGCCCTCTCCCTGGCATCCCGCAGTCCCACACTGCCCAGAAGAACCCTGTCTTGCAATCCACTGGCTTCCCCGCAGCCTCGCCCACCGGGAAAGGGACCGGGCTGGCTTGTGCCCACAGAATCCCTCACACCCAGTAACACAGAGTAGGTGCTCAGCAAATATTTACGGAGTAAAAAGGAACTATGAAGCCAGTAGGATTAGGCCTTTTAAATTACTTAAAATGTCCTCTTTCTTAAAAATGTATAGACTCTCCTCTACTCTTCAGTGGTGACATTCCAGTACACTCCAAAAACGTACGTGTGCTTGCTCAGAAACAAAAGGAAAAGGAAGAGAAGCTGAGCAACTGAAGCAATGGTGCCACAGCCAGGACCACAAGCCGAGAAGATCAGGTGGCCCGGGACCTGCAGAGAGGGGCCCGGGGGCTGCCAAGGACTGCATTCACTTGGAGAAGACCCCAAGCAAACCACTAGTGGGGGATGGATCCTCACACATCCACTTCACAAACGAAGAAACGGAACTCAGGGTGGCAAAGAAACTCGTCCGCTGCCGCCAAAGGCAGAGCTGGGCTTCAGACCCCTTCCACCGTCGTTCAAGTGCAGTCCGTCCCTCACAAGGCAGGGCACTCTCCGGACTCCAGCACTCTGCTTGTTCTGGGAAACAATGATTGTTGCTGTGGCCTCAGACAAACAGGCCCTTGTAGAAATGGGTCCTCAGGCCCCAGAGAGCCCCTCCTCCGAAGCATAGAGACCAAGGCAGGGCATTTGGAACTAACCCCAAGCTGAAGGTGCTGGAAGGGTGAGGCCCATCTGGAGCTCCGCTGAGTGAAACGCGGAGACTGAGGAGTCACTGAGCCTCAGAGGGTGGACTTGGGAAACTGTTTCCTGGGGAAACAGGAGGGAAAAAAAAAGAAGCAAAGAAGGGGGGAAATCTACCATAAAAAGTAAGTAAAATCAGCAAAATTCCTTCATGAAAAGGGTGGAATTAGCATATGGCCTCAGCTGCCAAGTGAGGCCATTGAAGCAAGCAATGTAAATGAGTTCAAGATACAATTAGACATTTTTCTGGACGGAGACAGAGGGGACTGAGGAAGGCATGGCAGGTCACATTTCAGATGGAGCAGCAGGAACACATTTCACCGCAGAGCGGCCTGCAGAGCCCACTGTGTGAGGGCCGGCGCAAGCGGCCACAGGGACAGGGCACAGAGGGCAAGCCAGGCCCATACTGGGGGGCTCTCCCTCCCCATTAATTTTTTATCCCAAGGAGACAGAAGTTTACTGAATATGCCACAAAGGAGCGGCAGGCAGGACAGCGGAGGAGAGGTTGTCCACCCTCCCTCCCCACTCCCAATTTCCCAAGACCCCTCCTACAGGACCTGCCAACCGAGCTGCCCAGGCACTGAAATAAAAGTTCACTTGCCTTCCACTCCACACATCTATATGCGGTCCTCTGGGCAGGGTCCCAGTCCCTGCCCTCAAGGAGCTCCCAGTCTGATGGGGGAGACACACACAAGCCCGAAATAATGACATAGGGAAGCACATCAAAGTAAGACGAGCAGTTTCTGCTAAGCAAGCATAGAAGAGGGGGAATTTATCAACAGGAGGGAGGGAGGAGGCCGGAAAGCCCAGAGAAGAGGCCGTTCCGGGCAGAGGACACAGCAGGAGGCTACGGAAGCCCCAGCTGCCAGCGCCTCACGGAGGATGCTGAGCACGCAGTTCCCCAGGATCTTTGGGGAGAGGGCCAAATCACCTCGAGCTCTGTGAAAAAGGACGGAATGACCAGAGGCGCCAGCCGCTGGCCCATGGACCAGATATGACTCAACGGCAACAGCTGTTCCCAATCTTCTCCAGAGCGCAGCACATGTGGCCCACCCAGGGAACAGAAAAGGCCGGGTCCTTGTGAGGGACACAATTTATTAGGCCCTCTCGAGCCCAATTGGTTCTGATGTCCTCCTTTATGTGGCTCGCTGCATGGGCCGTCTAGCTTTGTCAAGCTCCTGCGCCTCAGCTCCCTTCTAGGTGAGGTACATGTTTACTCCAGTCACTCCAAAAGGACCACAAACATTTCCTTTGTGTTCTCAGCAAACTCGCTGGTGAAGAGCATTTCCACAGCCCCTGAGCTCCGGCCCCAGCTCTGAGCAGGGTTCTGCCCCACCCCCAACCCCCCGCCACAGCCTAAGAGAACAACCTCTGGCAAACTCGTGCGTCAGTGGCCTGGGGCTCTCAATTTGAAACTAGAAATAATCCGTTAACACTCGGAGAAGGACGCGAAGGCAATTCCTGGACTAGCCGAGCACCCCATCTGTAAAATGGCCTCACACCAGGCCAGACTGGGAGGAGTGACCGCACACAGGGCAAGTGTGGAGCACTCCGCACTGTCCTTCCCTTCTTCCTTCCGACACCCCACCAGACCACCTTGAACAATAGCAAGAGAGAGAGGAAAGGGCTGGGGGAGGTGTTCCGCGACGGGAGGGACAGTGGCTGGGGCCGAAAGGGGGGCGCGTAACGGCTGGTGCTGATGCAATGCTCTGTCCTCCTCCCCGGCAGAGAGAAGTGGGATTATACTCACATTTATAATCATCCACTCTGCCTGGCACGTGCTGGGGAAGCTCTCACCTATATTCACATAGTCTTCACAACAACCCTGCAAAGCTGAGCACTTTAATTCCATCTTCCAAAGGCAGAAGCTGATTCAGAGAGGTCAATGAACGTGCCCAACGGACGGTGAATGAACGGCAAAGCCAAGATCCCAGAGGCCATGCTCCTCCATAACCCTTCAGAGCTCTTTTATAGCCACGTGTCCTCATCTTAGGGGGCCTTGCCATTGCCTCCGCCCCAGGAGGGGGTCCTCAAGAATAGACACAGAACCAAAGAAGAAACCACACTGGCCAGGGCTGAGGCTGGAACTGCCTCCCCGTGGCAACCTGCGCCATTTCCCAGCTTAGGAACTGGTCTGTGCTGGTGTGAGGCTTCCTGGGGGGTGCTCCCTTCACATCGGCCTCTTCTAGCTTTAGGCCCTAAACCTGTGGGCTGAAGCTTTAGGTCGAAGTTAGGTGCTTCATCCCACTAGGGGTAAGAAGGCTGAGGCAGCCAATAGGGCACAAAATACAAAATTCACAGAAGCACAAACTCAAGTCCCAACACAAGCGGTTGACCTGGGAAGGCCAATCTGCCTCTCTGAACCCCAGGTTCCTCACTAACATCAAAGACCTGGGGATACATGTGTCTCTATCCCTTTTATTTGGGGGTTGGCATACTTTAAGAGTATTTTTTGAGGAAATTGAAAGATTGGAGTATGAATGGAGTACAAGCCAAGGAATTGTTAATATTATTAGCTATGATAATGACATTGAGTTTATGCAAGAAGATACCTCTATGTGTGTGTGTGTGTATAAGTGTGTATATATATACATATATATGGAAATATTAGGTGTAACGTAACTTGAGATCTTGTGAATTTGTTTTAAAATACTTCAGGGGAAAAAAGGAGGATAATTGAAACAATCATGGCAAAATCTTAGTAACTGTTAAATCTGCATGATGAGTATACAAGAATTCATTCTATCTTGGGTATGTTTGAAATTTTTCATTAAAATTGGTAAACAATCAGGGCACCTGGCTGGCTCAGTTGGTGAAGGACAGGACTGTTGAACTCAGGGTCATGAGTTTGAGCCCCACATTGGGTATAGAGATTATTAAAAACAAAATAAAATTTTTAAAACAAGTGTATAATTAAAAAAAAAAAAAGCCAGTTTCACAGAATCAAAAAACCTCCCTGAAGACAGACTCTAGAAACAAAGATATGAATTCGAAGAAGAACTTGGGAATGAGGAAGCATGCACAAAAGGTTTGGGGATGGCTGTGGAAACCATTTAAACATAGAATCAAGTCTAAAGAACTGTGATATTTATCCATTCATTAAAATTATGTGCCTATTACATACTGGCTATATTGCTTACAATTCTTGAAAGAAGAGACATACTACAAATGATTTCACTAAAACTGACTAAGAAAAAGAACATGGAACAGAACAACCCAAACCAGGAAGACATCTCAGAGTAAGGCTTCATTCTGGAATTCAGAAGCTTGAGAAATCCAGGCTCCAGTACGTTTATTAGAGAAAAGAAGTCACTACTGGTCAAACCATTACTACCTCTGAAGTAAATAAAATAAACTGTAGATGCAAATTTTAGAAATTAAGAGAAAATCACATAGAAAGTGAGAGAAATAAAGAACAGGGCAAGGAGGCATAGAAAATATTTTTTAGAAAACTGAATGACAAAAGACCAAAAATATAATAATAAATGTAAAAGGGATACAGTAACCTATTAAGAGAATGAGGTTTTCAAAATATAAGATATAACCCTATTTTGATGTCTTTGGTTGAATGGCAGCATTGGAAATGATTTCTTCTTTCTCTTTTTTTCTCAGCTATATTTGCTGATTTTCCCACAATGAGTTCATAATTTCACAATTGCTTTGAATGGGCCAGGCACTGGTGTAGGCACTCCACAGAGATCATCATATAACCACCCTGTGTTGTTAGAGTTTCCATTTTATGGATAAGACTACCGAGACACAGAGATCAACATTTCATTCTCTTAGCTAACCAAAGTATATCTTTGTACATAAACTCTGGAAAGTAACTGGAAATATAATATGTCATACATGGTGAGTTGCACAAGTTAAGGGAAAGGTCCCCAACAAGACTGCCCTCACCAGACACTAGCCACAAGTTCAGGGGTCCCCAGGCCATATGCACTTTGGATCCACTGGCTACAGATCTGGGTGGTTCTCGTGACACCC
>CM053603.1:47110105-47155433 GCA_028646535.1 Procyon lotor
GGGTTCATTAACACAGGTGTGACTGATTGAATCATTAGCCATGAGACGAACTCAATCTGCAGCCCCTCTCCCCTCCCCAGAGGTCAGGAGGTCAAGACGGTATCTGTGGCCCAAAGCTCAATCCTCTAATCACATGGATGATCTTTCAGGCACGACCAGCCCATCGGGAGTCTTCCCCTTCACATGAAGTCGGGTGTGGTCAAAGGATGACCATGAACAACAAGGACACTCCAGTCACTGGGGAATCACAGTGGTTTTAGAAGCTCCATCCCAGGAACGCAGGACAAAGACCACCTTTTTTTATCACAGAACAATATGACTGAAGTATGTTCACTTATCACTGCCCTCCATGCCCCGCCCCCCATGCCCCACTGCAGAATGTTAAGTCCCCACCTATTAATGAACCTGTCTCATTTCTCATAATGTGCTCTAAAGAATAATCTGAAATGCCAACAAATGTTCATCATAGTGTTATCAGACTAGGAAATATTAAACACAATGCATGTACTCACCAAGAGGAGTGAATAAACACAGTAGAACAAGACAATGCAATATATGGAGCCATTAAGTATGCTTTCAAAGAATAATGATATAGAATAAGGCTCATGGTTCAAAAAACTTTTGAAATCGGAGTCTAAAATGTTATATTCAGTGGGATCCCTAGATGATGTCAAAGTATTAACAGGAATTATCCTGAGTAACCAACCTCCTATTTCTTCCTTATATTTCCTTCTATTTTCCAGATTTTCAATATGTATAAATTACTTCCATATTAAGGAGAAAAGCCATTTTAAAAAATAACACATGAAGAATAAAACTACATACACTAGTCCCCATGAAGTACTAATAAACTAATTAATCTGGAAGTAAATGGCAATGACTGCATTTCTGATATTTAGAATTTCTTTTTGGCTCTTGTTCAAATGCACCTATTCTTTTTTCATAATGTCCTGATCTCATTATGGATTCTATTACTTCACTTACATTTCAAACATTTATTTTAAAGCCCCTTTGATTTGCTTTATTGTTTCTAGTTTGTAGAATATGAATTTTCACATTTGTGTCTATAGAATATCTTTTTCATGGTGGTAATTCTTGTATGCCTTGTGATTTGTCTATAAATTCATCCCCAGCAGACACTGTTTTCTGTCACAGGTCCTATATATGTGTGACTAAGGTGCCCTGTGGGTTCAGGAGCTATGGTGGCCAGGGCCATATGGCTCCACAAGTGCTGACATTAATTTCTCGGCTCAGGGTTTCCAGAAGCACCAATGATGTGAATATGAGCCCTGCATCCAGGTGCATGCAGTTGGGAATTCTGTCATCTCCTGGGCGACAGGAGCTCATTCTGAGCTCACCTCCCAGGGTGAGCAATATAATCTTGACCTGTTGGAGAACTTTCCTGGTTCCTTTTTTAATTTACGAGGTGACCCTTCACATCTCAATGTGAAACAATGGCTTCCAGTCCTATTCATGGCTGTGAATCTGACTTCCTATTTGCATCCAGCCCTTGAAGATGTTCCTTTCCAGCTTCTGAACCTAGCTGTATATGTCTGCTTCTCTTAGAGTGTCTTCCCTTCACCCAGCATGTCAATGAGTCTGGGACACAAGGCTGCCCGCAGCATGGCCTCCCATGTTGGCGGGAAGTCTGAAAGAATGTGGTAACTGTAGGTGGTCAGGTGTGGCACACTGTGGGGAGACCTAGCATCATGCCATTCTCACCACTCAAAAACACTGACGGAAACTAAATTTATGAAGTAACTAGAAGTCATTCTAGTGAAAGGGAACTGGAGTTGGGCTATAGTCTCCAAGCCACAAAGACCTGGACTTGAACCTGGGTTCCGCCAGCTCTGCAGTCTAGGGCCACTCCTCTGGCCCAACACCAGGATATGGTGAGAACTGGCCCTAAGGCCCAGCGCGCCTTAGGGAACATAGGCCCAAAGCCTGGTCTGCTGCCGGCCAACTGACCTTTGCTCCGTCCATCCATCGGCTGGGCTGGTTTCTACCAGCTACTTCGGGCAGGCACAAAGTCGCAGCTGCAGCGCAGCAAGGTAGAAGTGGGGACCAGTAAAGCACAAAAATCCCAAGGAGAATGGCTAAGAGAGCTTCTCACACCCGGGGGGGAATTGTCACACTGCATGGCTAGTAGCAGCAGGAGCCACATGTCCCCACGGGAACTTGGGAGAATCTGGGCGAGAGCAGGTTGTGGTGTCTCCTGCTTCCTGCGGTGGTCTATCCTCTGACCCTGAAGACACTGATGTCCTCTGTGTCTGCGGCCACACTGCAACAGCCACAGAAACACCTTCACAAAGAGAGCTCGGTCAGTGGGAGTTATCACCGCGATGCCCAGTTCTACCGCTAGGTAATGTGTTCAATTCATTCAATTCCAAAGATGTCCAAGAGCAACTCAGGCACCTCTGGATGAGAGCAGAGACTCGGGAGCTAGAACGTCTGCCTTCAAATCTCAGGGCCACTGCTTATAGCTTAGCGACTCTGCAAAATCACTCCCTCTGTCCTTGGTTTCCTTCTCTGCAAAATGGGACTCATAACAGTACCTATCCCACAGGGTAGTAGTGACAAATACACATTACCGCGACAAAGTGCACACAGCAAGTGTTATGGGCAGGTTTGCCATTATTATGACTATTAGTCATTCTTTTTGCTCAAAGGGCTATTTAGTAGAAATCCTGAACTCCAAGCACACAACTCTAAAAGTGTACCTAGGGCAATGATTTCCCTAATGAGCTCAGATGGCAGGGTGGTGCTAGGTCATGGGGACATACTGACAGAGTACTCCTTTAAGATCCATTTCATCAGTACATCTTGGTTTAGTGTCTACTGTGGGCCAAGCACTGCTCTAGGAAGGGCAGCAGTTTAACGAAACAAACAAGTTCCCTGTCCTCATGGAGTCTGCATTCTAGTGTGAGATGCGGATACTTTTATAAAGAGATCAAAGCTTTGCAGAAAATAAAGCAGCACAGTGGTGTATAGAGCAGTAGGGTGCAGTGTGGCGATATTCTAAAAAGAATAGTCAGGAAGGTTCTCCTGGAAGATAAACACGAAGAGTGTTCTCCGCAGAGGAAAGAGCAGATGAGAAGGCCCTTGTGGGAGAACAGCTCTGAGCGGCTAGACACAGTGGGCAAAGTAGAGGGTGACAGGGGATGGGGCTGAGTCATATGGGTCTTTAATGCAAAGTAGGAGCTTGGATTTTATTTTACTTAAACAGAAGGCCAATGGGAGTTTTTTAAGTGGGAGAGTGACAGGCTTTTTAAAGTCCACTGGGGTCCCGTGGGGACGGTGGGTTATCAGTATATGTGCTGCCGAAGCAAGCACAGGACAGTGGGTTACCAAAGGCTAGGGCAGGAACAGGGAGGCCAGGTGGGGAACTGCTGTGAGCGACGGTCAAGGATGGTGGCGGGCCGACAGCACTGGGGGCAGGGGGCACTGCCCTGCTCCAAAGCACACAGCCAGACTGAACCAGGAGGACACTCGAGGTGGCCAAGCTGACCGAAGATCTCCGTGTCCACCCCTTCCTCGGATCTAACACAGAATGCCTGCTCCTTAGACGGGGCCTTCCCCACCTCCTCTCGGGCTTATTCACGGGTCCATCTCCCCGCCGGGCTGTGAGCTTCCTGGCAGCAAGCGGTGGGCTTTACTGGGCTGCAAAGCAGTCCCAGAGCACAGGGCTCTCCGAGCTTTCTGAAGACATGAAGGTATACCTGTCTACAACTGAAAAGGGCAGATGGAAAAGGGAAGAATCCTGGTTTTCCTTAGCAGCAAGTCTGTGGACAGTATCTAAAACCAAGGAAAACAAAAAATAGCACAATAAACATGTTTTAAAGATTGTACAAAAACAATCAAGTGAAAGAGCTAAAATGGTCACCTTTGGAGAGAGGAGGGGCTCTGTGCTTACTTACTCACTTGTCTGGCTTCTCCTCTGGCTCTCAGCTCTGGGAGGGCTGGGGCCTGGATCCCGTCCGCCCGCTGCCCCGGCACAGAGCCTGGCACATAGGACGTATTCAGTAAGTGCCACACCAATGAACGTCCAGTCCACGATCACGCTTTTAAAACCCAAACCCAAGCCTCTGGAAACGTACCAAAAGAATGACTGAATGAATACATCTAAAGAAAGGCTTAGACACAAATCAAGGCAGTGGAGCAGCTTTAAGAAGCCCGCTCTAAGACACGGACACTGAGCTTGGGCCAGAAAGTCAGCCGCATCTGTTTGTTAAAAGCAACTAAAACAAAAATTGTTTTAAGTTACAGCTGGTGTCTGGACCACTTTATCAAGCACTTAAGATATAGAGCTGATTATTTTTCTGGCAACAACGAAAAAAGAAAGGCTGAAAGTACGGTGTCCTGTTACCAGCTGTTTCCGGAGCGGCTCTTACAATCTATGTCTGTGTCGGGGCCAGAGACAACTAAAGAGGCCTATACGTGACGCTTGTTGTGGTTGGTCTTTTTTTTTCTTTCCTGTCGTTTTCCCCTCTTGCATTTCAGTTCTTTGAATCACGCAAAGCACAACCCTTGGAAGAGCATCTTTCTGTGCTCTCACTGCTATTTGCAAAAACAAAAGACAAAACAAAACAAAACAAAACCAAAAAAACCTTAAAAGGAGACTTGGCTTGGGGTGCCTGGGTGGCTCAGTGGGTTAAAGCCTCTGCCTTCGGCTCAGGTCATGATCTCAGGGTCCTGGGATCGAGCCCCGCATCGGGCTCTCTGCTCAGCAAGGAGCCTGCTTCCTTCTCTCTCTGCCTGCCTCTGCGCCTACTTGTGATTTCTCTCTGTCAAATAAATAAAGAAAATCTTTAAAAAAAAAAAAAAAAAGGGAGGTACTTGGCTTAAAAGAAACATGTGTGCACTGTGGGCCCTGACTCTTGGTCTTTGCCTCTTACTGGGATCTGGATTCCAACACCAGTTTTCATTGGCCTGTTGTGTGGCCGTGAGAAAGCCTCCCTCCCCAACTCTGAACCCCACTTTCCTTATCTATACAACATAAGAGAGTTGGGAGCAAAGTGGAAATGATTTCCTAGTGCCAACCACAGAACCTGAAATATGGAGGATGCTCAATAGATGGGATGACAATTAATATTTGATTCATCCTCTTCACTCATACCACCCCTCTCCCTACTCCGTGGACATTTCCCCCAAGGCCTGCCTCTGGGACAGTACCCGTGGTCAGAGTGGAAAGAAGCCTGTGACTGAGGCCACAGTTATGTACGTGGGAGGCGGGGGAGGGGAGCTGGCACGGTGCCACCGGCTCCCAGCCTCCTAGGCACTCATTTAATCTGCACACATCCGCACAGGTCCTGAGGGCAGGTGAGCAGGCAGAGGGGCCTAAGGAGCCAGACTGGAGGGCCAAGGCATATATCTAATTGTCTTACCAAGAAATCCTCTAAGCACCTTCTGCTGGGGGCAGGGGCGAAGGAGGCAGGACCCTGTGCTGGGCTACACCATGATGGCCTACGATGGGCGGACGGCGCACCACCTCTACCCCAACCATGCTCCACCTGGAACGATATCCACACGAGAACCCGCTGAGCACTCGGTCAGCCCCCCGGAGTGACATTTAGACCCGGGCTTTATATCAGCGCCCCTGTAGGCTGGGTGTCCTTGTCACACCCCCACACCACCACAGACCTGACTTCTCTTCCAGAACTAGGGATGGGCATAATAGTATCTCCTCCTACCTCATATTTCTGCTGTGAGAATTCAGGGAGTGCATATAAAAAGCCCTTACAGTGCTGACTGGCACCAAGCAAAAGCCATAAAAAATGTTAGCCGCTATCATTATTAACATCTCTGGAGGTGGGCTTATGGGTAATTTTTATTTTCGTCTTCCTGTGCTGTTTTCCAAGGTTGGGATAAGAAAATTTACTTCACGACACATATAAATATTTCATAATAGCAATCATTACCTACTAAAATATGAGAGTACAACGCCAGAGTTATGTATAGGGTAAGCATTCCAGCCGCTCTTGTCAGGCATCTGAACCAGTGTTCAGGACCACTGCCGAAGCCAGGAGGGCAAAGTCCGCCTCCGCCCACCTCTGTTGCTGAAGGACTCTAGCCGACCTCTAGTCCCTCTGCCCTAGATCAGTCACAGTGACTGGGACCGCATGCAGCCCCGAGTGGCCTCCCGGAAGCCAGCCAGTGACTTGCAGTTTCTGCAAGCTCGGCTCCCCTGGAGGACCCTGTGAGGGATTTACTGGGAAATGAGGCTGAGGAGCCAGACACGGGTCCCATGGGCCGACAGCTGGCAGAGGCCATGTGCAGGTCCAAGCGGGCCAGTCAAGGGGTGGAGAAGCGGACGAGTGGGCAGGTGCCCTGGCTGGGAAAGGTAGAGGGCCGAGCTACATCACTGTGACCACCCGGCATGCACCGCCACCTGCACGTCCGGACCAGGCACTGCTCTGCCTCTCCCCAGCCCACCCTTCTCCCAGCCCCACGCTGGGCTGGTTTCTGCTTCCTGCAACCAATCAAGCCCAAACGAAAACCCCAGCTCTACAGACCTATTAGTGCACGAGAAGCCACCCCAGTGGAAGTGAGCTTGGTGACAGGCCAAGCTTTGATGTTCCTCCATTCCACAACTGGCCAGAGTCTCAGGCTTGTTTATTTTTCCTACGTAACTTTTGCGATGTTTCAACTAAACAAGACGGTTTTTATCAACATTTCCAGAGCAAGAAAAACAGGAGGATGTCTGATTCGCAATGAGGACTAGTAGATGCATGAGAAAAGCTCCTACTCTGAGAGACGCAGAAACCCCGGCAGGAGCTGTGCATCTCCTTTTGTGGTGGAGACCCAGCACTCCTTCGACTGACTGGTCAGAGTCTCTCTTCCTTTGGGGTCACCCCTTTCCCCATCTCAGGCCCTCCTGTTCAGGTGGCAGGACCTCCAGTCCCAGCTCCAGGTGTAAAGACAGGATCCAGCTACTCGGTTTCTCCACGTCTTCTGCTGGGGCTCCCGGGAAAGAGCTCTCGCTCTCTGCCAGGGAGCTGACTTGGCAGAACAAAAGTCAACCCGGAGAGCCATGGCCGTTCCACGATCTCGCGGGAGCCAGCGGGCCTGAGGAAGAAGCTGACATGAGAGAAGCACACCCAGGAAACGGAGGCAGGGTCCTGACCACATCATTCGAGGTCCTGCGCCGTGCCTAAAACTGGCCTTTACGACCCTCTTGGTTTTAAGAAGCAGTTTGGGCTGAATTTCTGTTTTCCACAACCCAAGATGACTTAGACGAATACACTGCTTTCACAACCCAACTCAACTTGACTATTATGATTTTAATAGTGATTTTAATACCTTCGTAGCAAGGTATTAAATAGTGATTTTTTTAAGTATTAAAATAGTGATTTTAATTAAAATAATTTTAATTAAAATTATGATTTTAATAGATTTTAACTATTTAATAGTTAATCATTTAAATGATTTTAATACCTTCGTAGCAATTTCCACGCCATCAAACCATGTGCACACATTATCTCACCTGACTCATCAATGAGGCACAGCGCCCCTTATGACTACCCTGCTTCAGAGAACAGGGCCAGTGAATTAGTTCACTTCAGCCACTGCTGTCACGATCATCACCATTTTACCCAAAGTCACACAAATACTAGGTAGTAGAATCTGGATCCAGACCCACATCCTCTTATGACTCCAAAACCCACATCCCATCCTCCAAGGAAGGCCCTGCTGCCTCTGTGTGTACACTCCCATCGTAAATGCAGGCAGACGCATAAAAGGAGCATATGCCTGACCCCCGAACACCCAAGGGCTTGCAGTCACCTTGAAACTAGACATATGTCCATGAACCAATTAGGGATGTTAAAAACCCTAATATAATCCAGAGTCCAAATGTGTGGTCCAAGGACTATTCACATGGCAGGAAGGCAGGTGGTGAGTAGGCTACATTTCAAGGCTGGGTGTTGGTAGAGAACATCACCGTTATTACAACCTCAGTAATGAAATCAGCATCTTCTGATTCAATTCTTCACCAGCCACCTCATCTCCCCCAGACCCATATTCAACTAAGGCTTCCTCTATTATGTGATTCTGCTGCCGCCCTCCCTCCCAGACTGTGAAAGCATTCCATCATAAGAGTTCCATCACTAAGAGTTATACAGATCACAGCCATTAACTGTGGCCCACCACCTTCTTTAAAAGCCCCTTAATTATAGCGTTCAGGTGACACAGAGCACGATAATTTCCAGTTTCCCTCCTGGGAATAAAGAGACTTCAGGTAATTCTGTAATCCTACATTACATCATTAATATTCTAGTGTCAACTGATGGTCTGTACTAGGTCATTTTCTATTGAGTAAGTATCTTAACTGGTGGCTGCAAATAGTTACTGAATGAATTCTGCCTCTCTGATTGAGACAAAATTTTTAATTTAGCCATCTCATTTTATGTAACTGAGAAACCCGATTTTTTTTTATCTCCTATCATATTTTCTAACCAACTTACATTATATTAGTGATATGTCACTGAATGATTTTTCTTAGGTCAAAATTTTCTCTTATCATATCATAATATAATATTCAAGATATGTTCTAGAAATGAAAAGTCAGCAAGGACTCCAAAAGGACTTAAAGGAAAGTCCCACAGCACCATGGTTCTCAAATATTAGTCACTCCTGTGCCACCAACACAAATTCTGCTCCATCTGCCATATATGTCCTGGTCTTGTTTTCTTCTTTAAGGATTCTGTGCTCGAGGAGCTTATATTCTAGTGAGAGAACAGATACCATATAATTACAAAGATCATTTCATGTGGGGACAAAGGCCACGAAGAAATTAAAGTCTGATGCTGTTGACAGTGACGTGGGAACTGGCAACATTATTAGAAAGCAAGTTTGGGGGCCCCTTACTCGGAGAGTCACATTAGAGCTGAGATCAAAATGGCAAAACAGAGGCAGAGTGGTGTGAGCCAGTGAAACAGCAAGTACAGAGGCATAGAGATGTGAACAACCCTGGCCTGTGTGGCTGAAGGGGAGAGAAGAGGACAACCATCAGGTGCCACCTGTCACCACGAGGGGCCCAGCCTGATGCAGAGTATGATGCCAAACAATGGGAGGGTTTCCTCATGGGGGCCATGTTTCTCGCTACTTTTAGCTAATTTCCCAACTTTGTGTTCTGAAAAACTTCAAACCTATACAAAGGCTGAAAGAACAGAATAAGGAACACTGTATATCCTTCAACAAGTTGCCACCAACGGTTAACAGTTTGCTATATTTGGGCTTTCTCTCTCTCCACATACATATGTGCACATCTGTGACACAAATATAGTAGGTAAGTAATTATGTAATTGATAATATACAATATTATAAATATAATTTACATAACATAAATGTTTCCCCAACCATTTTTAGTAGGCTACAGACACTGTGATACTTAAATCCTTAACATCTATCTTCCAAGAACTGAGACTCAAGAAATTTACCACCGGTGACATAATATTATCTGACCCACCACCAATATTCAAACTTACCCAAATTGTCCCCATAGTGTCTATCACAAATATTCTTTATTTTTGCCAGATCTGGTCTCTTTAGTTTCCTTTAGTCTAGAAGTGTCACCTGCCCCTCTTGGGGGGGGGGGGTGGGGGTCCTTTCATGAACTTGACATTCTTGAAGAATCCTTATTACTTACTTAATAATATATTTTTTAAATTGACACACTTCTTTTTTTTTACACTGAAAAAATAAAGCTAAAGAAAACCAAAACCTTCCATGACAATTATAGCTTTGATGTACTAGCTATTTGGGGTTTTTTTCCTCCTACTATACATTACAATAAGAATGTAACTTTTAAGACTGAAAGTGTCTGTCTGATGGTCCTCAGAATTTAAGAATTATTCTGTGTGTCACTATGAGAAACCACTTCAGTCCAGCCTGGTCCCCACCCAGGCTCAGCCTGACCTAATCACCCCTCCACCTTCCCCCATCCACCCCCCTCCCCAGGCTCAGCAACCCAAGGGCCTCCGCCACTGCATGGAGTGGATCCACCCACGGTTCCAGAGCTCCGTCCGTCTCAGGAGGAATCATGACCTCCCTGTTAGTGACCTCTGCCAAGTCCCAGATGGCACTGGGCCAGGGGTCCACTCTGAGGTAAGTGCCACACTCCCACTGTACAGATAAGAAAACTGATGCTTCCAGAGATAATGATGCTTGCCCAAACCCTCTAAATCAGCTAGACCTCAGAAGCACTTTCCACTACACCATCTCGTGCCACGACAGGCCAAGCCCTTTCCCCTTGTCCTGGCGCCAGGCTCCCAGACCCTTCACTGGAGGCATCCCCACTCCATGTGGCAGATGAAGAGGCGTGCCCAAGTCATACAACCAATGAGTAACAGAGTCATCTGGACTGGGGTCTCTGATTCCTGCTCCTTGGTCTCCCAATCACTGTGCCTAGCCAAGGCCTTCCCTCCAGGCAATCCACTGGTAATGCAGAAGGTGTGGTGTGACAGACAAACCTCCCCGGGGCTCAATGAAGGTTGCCAGAGTTCCTCCTAAAACATGAGCTCAAGGACGGATGCCAGTGCTCCGGGTGCCCGCTGGCTGCATGTTGCTCCCTCGCACATGGATGCCGCGCTCACGGGACAGCAGTCCTTGGAGGGAGCCCGCGGACATGGCAGCACCAGTCCATCCCTGCTCGGGGAGGCTGGGAGCCAGCTAGAACTCCCAACACTCCTTCTACTTATTCCTGTCTCATTCATTTGGGCTCAACGTCCAAGTCCACAGAGACGACCGGAGTCTTGATTCCACTGTCTCAAACAGGATAGAAATGATATCTCCAAATACGCTTCTATTCTTCTTACCAGCCTTTCTACAAACACCAAACAGCGGAAGGCCAAAGCAAAATTCCTAGGTCTTTAAATCAGAGCTTCCCTAAGCTGACAGTCTTTAACCACTGTTTCCGGGATGGGATTCTCAACCAGTTTCAAGTCCTTCTCCGGGGCAGCCCTCACTTCGTTACTTTACTACGCACTCAATATCAGGAAGAGGTAAAGCCCAAGAGCAGAGCTCTAAGCGCAACGAGAGCTCTACGGGATCTCTTCCGGAAAGCAGAGGACCCGAAGGCTCACAAAGCTCTCAGCAGGCACAGGAGCAGTCTCTGACCAGCACGCAGAGAAGCAGACGGAGCAAGAGAGAAAGCTGACTCCGATACGAAATGACAGTGGCAGGAATACCTACGATAAAGTTAAGGACCAGCCCCTGTTCAGATCTAAGCTGGGCCAATCTCCTAACCTCCTGACCCTTCCACAACCTCAAAAGAAAACCACAAGTGTCTTCTAAAGTCACATTCCACACCAACATCCTCCTAGTGGGAAGCAGTATACGGAACTTTATTTCTGGCCAGTCTGGATTTTTACATGTTACATTATAAAGTGAGAGAGTTATCCTTGGACCAAGGCTTTCATGCCACTGCCAGCCTCCCCACGTCCCTACAGAGGTGAGAAATTGTCTATCATGAGCAGCTTCACAGATGAGAGATAACTAAGAACAGTAATACCTGTAAAGTATATACCCCACAGCTCCACACGGGACTAAACATGCTCTCTGCATATATTATCTCAAAACCTCCCAACCACTCTGCAGAGTGGGCACTGGTGATCCTATTTTGCATATGCAAACACAGACACTTAAGGCCGCGCTACTGCCCAGGCTCACACACCCAGTAAGTGACCAAGGCCATCTGACGGCAAAGCACGCCTTCCCCACTATGCCTGTCTGAGCCACTGGGCAGTTGGTGAAGCCAATAAGCAGAATGGCAAGGCCTTTCATTTTTGCTAATGTAAGAGCAGGAGCAGACCGAAACAGACAACCAAGAATGTTGGTGATGCCTGGCTGAGCTAAGCCTCTGAACCCCCAGCAGGACAACAACGAGCACCTCACCAGAGGACGAAGTCAGCGACCTATGCCTTCTACACCAAACTACGCACCAAACCCAAGAATGCCCAGTGTCATCACACACGTGGAATCCATGCTTCTTTCACTCCAGAGAAAACATACAACAACCTGCTGGTTTTGAAACCAGCTTTTTCTAAAAACTCAGAGATGTGATTGCGAAGCCAGAAGAAACCTTAAGTAATCATTCCTGATTTCTGGGCATCTCCTCTGTGCCATGTGCTGTCCCAGGCACCCTCCTGTCTAGTAACCCTGTCGGCAATCCTTAAGGTTGGGCTTTGCAATGTCACTGTCCAAAGGGGAAACCAAGGCCCCAAGAGGTGTTGGGGTGGAGCCAGGAGTCAAACCTAGATTTATCGTGGCTCAAGTTCACAGCCTGTGTCAGGCTGTGAGTTTGACAACTGTTTGTGTGTGTGTGTGTATACATGCATGTGCACATGTGCCCACATGTGTGTTTACTCTATTTATGGGAAGGGATACAGGTTTCCAGTTGCCTTGGTGATATAAGGTTTCCATATGATTATTTAAAATCTAAAAACTGAATTGAGGGGCGCCTGGGTGGCTCATGGGTTAAAGCCTCTGCTTTCAGCTCAGGTCATGATCTCAGGATCCTGGGATCGAGCCCCACATCGGGCTCTCTGTTCAGCAAGGAGCCTGCTTTCCCCTCTCTCTCTGCCTGCCTCTCTGTCTACTTGTGATCTCTCTCTCTGTCAAATAAATAAATAAAATCTTTGAAAAAAATTTTTTAAATAAAAAATTTTTTAAAATAAAAGCTGAATTGATTCAAAGAAATATTGGAATGTACATGGCATTGAGACAAGACAAGAGATTATGAAGATGCTTCTAAAAGGACTATAGTTTAAAAAATAGTAATAAATAGGGGCGCCTGGGTGGCTCAGAGGGTTAAAGCCTCTGCCTTCGGCTCAGGTCATGATCCCAGGGTCCTGGGATCGAGCCCCACATCAGGCTCTCTGCTCAGCAGGGAGCCTGTTTCCTCCTCTCTCTCTGCCTACTTGTGATCTCTCTCTGTCAAATGAATAAATAAAAAATCTTTTAAAAAAAAATAGTAATAAATAAAATAAATAAAAGGAGTACAGCTTGAGAGAGACTGACCCAGCATGCAAAGCAGCTCTCTAGAAGCTGATCCTTTCTCTCCAAGCCCCCTGAATCTCTTCAATGCCTTTCCCTTCCACATGTTCCCGACTCAGACACCTAAACCCACGTTTTCCTGAGTTAGTCACAGTCTTTCAAATCTACATGACTCTGCATGTGCTGTCTACCCTGCCTAAACCAGGTCTCCAAGGTAAGTTTGAGAAACACCAAAGACCATATCCTGCTCTTTAAGATTCATAACACACTATAGTGTTAAAAATTAAAGGGCTCTGAGAAGTCCTGTAAGGGAAGGGGGAAGTCACTGAGCCTTGCTTAACCAGCACTTCTCAGACCAATTCTCTTCTTTTTCTATAACACATAGCATCATCCCATGTAATGGATGTTCTACAAAGTGTGCTTTGCAAAACGCTGGCCCAGAATGTTCTCCTCTTCCCCATCTACTCAAATTCCACTCCTGCCTCACCCTTCAAGAATTTACTCAAATGTCATTTCTTTGAGAACTCTTCCCATCCTCCCCACACGAAATAAGTTGTTCCTCTCATCTATGCTATGAAAAGACTTAGTGAAGTTACATCCGATTTGTATTTAACTCACAGGAATTCAACTGTAAGCATTTAATGAGGAAAAGAAAGGGAGAGAGAAAGAGAAATTCAATGCGTCGGGACTTGTGTCCTTCTGCGTTCAGTAAGGTGATGTGCCAAGCGATCCCTGAGCTGTCTCTGGTCTCACAGGCCTTTCACAGGGTGACCATCTTACTGGGTGAGCTGAGATGCTAGTGTTTAAAAGATAGATATTTTTCTTACAGCATGGCCCTTAACCATCAGCCAGCCACTTCATCTATGGTTAACCGAAACCAGAGCAATCCACCGCAACACCAGGGGAAAACTGGCCACACTGAGCCGAGAAACAAGAGATTCACTTTCAACACAGCCTCTTCCAAAATGATTTTCAAGGGCAATCCAGACAACACACCGCCTTGGGCACAGACACTAGACCCGACACACCTTGGGGTAAAGGTCAAGCTCCCCCACAGCACTCAGTACACAGCACATCTGGCTGCAAGTCTCTCTCCCCCTAGACTGGGACCCCCTGAAAGCAGGGCCATCTCAGGCATCCTTTCTGCTCCTGAGTTAGTGGCATCCAATACACATGAGAAGATGGACAAATGAAAGGAAAGGAGGTGGGGGTGGACAAAGGGGAAAAGTGAGGCTCAGTGAGATCAAGGAACTTTGGTTTCTATTAGAGTGAAATCTGCAAGCACAGACTCCTGGGTGCTAAAGTGGCAAAAAGGCTACCTGTCCAACATCCAGCGGGTGACTTCCAAAGTGGAGATGAGCTTTCACTGGTACACCTGTGTGACAGAGAAAGGGGTGAGGCAGTCCCAGGCCATCACGGCTGCCTTTTTGAAATGACTTTCTCCTACTGAGCCAAAACCAAACTGCCTAGTGTCTTTCCAAAGGTGCCAATTCAGGCTCTTGAGACAAGAAATTTATTGTTTACCAAAAGGGAAAAAGAGATAGGCAGGCCGACTTCCCAGGTGATCTGTTGCTGCCATCAGCCTGGCACCCTTGTCACAAATGAGGTATGGGGTGCCAGAAATAGTTAAGCCTGGAAGTCCGACCACAAGTTCATTCAGCAGCCGGATGAATAGCGAAACTGTCTGTAGCACCTGTCGAAACACTCAGGGAGAGGTTTAATGATTATTAGCAGGGACTTCCTCCTCTAGAACTTTATGGAGCTATCCATCCACTATCAGTTCTAACTGGGTAATGCTGAACACAAATTCTTTTTTTTTTTTTTTTTAAGATTTTATTTACTTGACAGAGAGAAACACAGCGAGAGAGGGAACACAAGCAGAGGGAATGGTAGCGGGAGAAGCAGGCTTCCTGCCGAGCAGAGAGCCCGATGCGGGGCTCGATCCCAGGCCCCTGGGATCTGACCTGGGCCGAAGGCAGACGCTTAACGACTGAGCCACCCAGGCGCCCTGAACACAAATTCTTAACAACAAAGGAAAAAAAGGTTTGTCAGCTAGCACCCTGCATTCTATCTTTAAACATCAATAGACATGTTGAATCAAAGGCCCAGTTTGCTTTATCCTTGTTTTGCTTAAACCCGTGCGTGTATGTTTGCGTAAAGGATGTGTCTGTAGGAGAGAGGTAAGTGGGTTTGGAAAGGAGTCCATGAGATTATGATTTCACAGATCCCAAAGTCCTGAACCCCTTAACTTGGCAACCCAAGAGTCCCAGGCTCCCTGGAAACTTGAGTTCATTTGATATTACAATCAAACAAGGTTGCTCCTCTTCACAGTTCCCAGTTAAAATAAACTTCTCGGGGGGAGGGGGTAAGAGAACAAAGGTGACACACTCCAGAGACTTTATTCCACAGTACCAGGATTCCCCAAGCCCCCACCGATTTTCAGCCCCCACCGATTTTCAAAGGAAGTTGAGGTCAAATGACAATTGATTCCTAAATTGAAAGGAAGGGAGGGAGAGAGGAGAAGGAAAATCAAGGGAGGGAGGGCCCACCATTTTTAAACACAGTTGTATAAGGCTGTTACTCAAGTTGAGTTTTTAAATTAAGCAAAAAGTCCTGAATCAGAGCAATGAACTCACTCTCTTCTTATTCTGATGCTCAAAGATGCAATTTTCTCAAACTTGAGCTATGGAGGGGTCCATTCAGACGTGGGGCAGCGTAAGCGTAAGTGCCGAGAGGCCAAGCCTGAGTTTGGTGCAGGCTCCTGGCGGCCCACCCCCACTTTTCCCAGCAGACCTGCAGGTGGGCTTCCTTCCCTGCAGGCGGGCTTCTGAGTAGGGGAGGAGAAGCGTTCCCTAGATCTATTCCATTCCGTCCCTGACCAGCCCTGAGAAGTGCAGGGGGAGGAAGATGGTGTTCCAATCCCAGTTCTGCACTTTCTGTGCCTCAGTTTGCTCATCGCTTCCACGGAGCCAAAACCACCTACATTGCTCGTCATTGTGAGTATCAGAAAGAACACAAGCTGAGCAACCACCTTTGTCTACATCCACCCCTCCTCTCAAAAGGTTTTCTCACTAAGAGAAACTATCGACAGCAATCCTGTTTCACACAGCTGCTTATGTCAAGCCCTCATCGTGTCCTTTCTCAGGGAGGTTCAGTTTTCCACACAGACTTGCGTTCTGTGCGTACATGGGCAGAAGTGACTGGTGTGCTCTAAGCCAAGTTAATTCCCACAGCAGAGACCAAGCATTTCCCATCACCCCCTCCTCTAATGCTTGGTTTCAAAACGTGCCTGATAAAAACAAGGATAATTTTTCAAGGTTAATGGCTGGTCAAATGCCTCCAAGCAAGCCAACGACACCGAGGAACTCCTGCCTCCTCCTGGAGACCAAGGAGAACTCTAACACAGGCTTTATAAACACTACTAGGAAGCCAAAAAGAAAGGAAGTTTCTGCCTCAGGATGGGTGATGGACCTAACTTGTCAGGCAATCGCTCCCAGAAAGGTGCCCCAGAACGCCTCGTGCAACCCAGCTCCTTTATCCAGTTCCACATTCCTTAAAGAAACACTAGAGATGCAAAACTAAATACCAGGGTGATGGAGACTTTGCATTTATCCCCCTACGTCTTTAGCAGGGATTCTGAAAACCAGCATTACGCCGCATTGTAAAATACTCAAGAATCATTATGTTTACTCAAAAAAGGAGGACAAAGACAAAGACATGTTCCAAATGGGCTGGTACACTTGGGGACGCCCCACTCCACTCCCAAAATGCTGTACAATCAGCAATTTTCTACAAGAAGAATCGTTTTTCAGAGGCATATAATGGTAACGTACTCCCAAATTCCTCGGCAGGCAGGGGCCTCCGGAAGTTATCAAGCTCATCTCCCTACACCAGGAAAACCCTCCCCTGCAGACAGTTATCCCAGTCAAGCAAATTAAACCAGATCTGTGGGATGAGGATATAGAATAAATTAGGTCGAAGAATAAGCCTCTGGAAAAGCCAGAGTTTCATAAAAATGGAAGCGTAAGCGCAGGCGTCCTTGGCATTAGCAAATGGGGGAAAGGGTAAAGGCAACTTAATGGTCTAATAAAATGTTTACAGGGCGAAGCTCCTTACAGACCAATATTGCCCAAGGTCAGCAGATCACTTGCTAGGGTTTGGGGACTCTTTTATTAGGCAGACTTCACTAGGCTGGCATTAAATGTGCTGATGGAAGGCACCCCTCCATCACCTCAGATCTGCAGGGGTTCAGCCCCGGCTCCTCCCGGCCCTGGGCTCCCCCCTCTGCTGACAGGCTGCTCAGCAGCACTGGAAAGTCTCCCCCAGGGCTGGGGTCTTGTTACATACATCTGAGTCCCTGCGCTCTGCTTAGACCCTATCGGGCCCAGGGGAGGGAGGGGCGTAAGAAATGCCAGGGGAACAGATGGACACACAAACCCACGAACACATCGCTAAGTGACTAGACACAGGGATAAACGAAGGGAGGAAGGGGCCGCATCCCTCATTTTAATGAATTTTACGTTATTCCTTCAATCAACTCTTCTTGGGTACCTACGTTATATCAAATCATACAGAATTAGCGAACAACAATCCAACCTGCCGGAGAACCTACAACTTCAAATTGAAAAGGTCTTCCGGGGAAAGGCTATCACGGAACAGACAATAGTACCCAATGGGGAAGTGGGACAACTCTGCTCTCCTTTCCTTTCATGATCATCTAGATAAATCGGGGGCACCTGGGTGGCTCAGTGGGTTAAGCCTCTGCCTTCAGCCCAGGTCATGGTCTCAGGGTCCTGGGATCGAGCCCCACATCAGGCTCTCTGCTCAGCAGGGAGCCTGCTTCCCCCACCCCCCACCGCCTGCCTCTCTGTCTACTTGTGATCTCTCTCTCTGTCAAAAAAAAAAAAAAAGTTTCTGTTAGATAAATCTGCCTTTTATAATTAAGTTTTGATCTGTTACCTGGCCAGGCAAAACTCATCAAGTGGATTTCTCCCTGAGCTTGGGAGTCTTCAGCACAACACGGACTGCTCGGTGCACTTAAAATGCACTTGGAGGGCAGGGGGGCCTCAGGATGGGGCCAGCCATGAATCTCCCACTGTGAGAGGGTGGAGGGGTTGTGCAACCCTGCTTCTGACACATGCACAGCCACATAGACGCTCCCAGGGGAGGAACGGCAAAGAGCAATTCTTTAACAATAGATACTGATTCCGCAGAGCAACTCCAGGGAGGCCACCTGAGCACGTGGTGCTGGTAGGTACTGGGACGAACGGAAAAAATTCTGAATAGAGTCCTGCCCTGCCTCACACAAGGAGAAGGAGGGGAACACCGAGCTTGGGGCAATTCTGGGTTGGGCTGACCAAACTAAAGCAGGCAAGGAAATCCTGCCAAAGATTAAGAAGTAAGTATCACAATTATACTAATATAAATAGTAGTATGCACAACAATACTAATAGCTAATATTCACTGAGAGTGGACTATGCACCAGGCTTTAAGCACTTTACATACATATTAACTCATTAATCCTCACAATGATTATTCTAAGTAGGTATACCATTATTCTCCCTATTTTACAGATGGTAAAACTAAAGCACAAACTCATTCCATCACCAGGCCAAGATCACAGAACCAAGCAAGTGATGGTGCAGACCCAGGCAGGATGCTGCAGGATGGAGCCTGTCCTCCTAACACTCCTATCCCACTATACAGTGGAATCTTCCACATTCTTTATCAAAGTTAACCACAGTCAACAAAGGATTTGTTCCTTGAGAACATATCACCCGATTTTGTAATACGGAAATCATCGAGAAAATAGGCCTCACCTCACAGATCTGCTTAAAGAACCATATCCCACAAGTAAATAATTCTGGGGTCTCATTTACACTTGGCAACCACATTTCATGCTAGGAATTCCTGGGATTACTGACGTATTCTAAGAACTAGGTTTTCTCCTATCTTATGGAGCACCAAGCTTGGCATTCAACAGGCCAAGTAAAACAGCAGCTCTATTAGTAAATCAATAAGACAGGTGGTATCAACTAATAGATTATCTTGGGAACTCTGTTACAACTTTACCCTTAAAGCTCAAAGATTCACTCCAAAGTTCAGATATTCTGATATTCCACAATACGAAAAGGTAGGTGTTACCTGGGAAAAGTCCAACAGCTTTGAAGTCTGGCAGACCGGGGCTCCAAGCCCATTTCTGTCACTATGTCACCTCTGACAGATAATCTAATCCCCAGGGGCCTACATTTCCTCAGCTGTAACTGACTCATGAGCCACTGAGAGGATTACATGTTAATACTGCATGGTCTAGCCAGTGCCTGGAACACAAGAAGTGGTGGGGATAACGCTGGCTGAGCTTCATTTCCCTTAGTCCTCGGACCTGTGTCCATCCCCTTCCTACGCTATCCTCCAGCACTCGACCTTCCTCTGCCCAACTGGATACAACGTCATCACTTTAAAGAAATAGCCTACCATAATCCAAGATCATGAATTAGGGTATACCTAAAGACAAACGTGGATGACATGATCATTCCTGTAACATAAGCATTACTAAACGGCTAAAAATAAAATCAGATCATACTTTCCCAACAAATTCCACTGGAATGTCAGAGATGGAACAAAGAAAGGCCCTGCCATTCCTGCTGTTTTTCCTACCTCAAATTTCCACCTTTCGGGCATAACTGTTCATTCTGACTGGCTACAATCTGTAATCCACCTATTGGCTAATCCATGGGCAAAATTATCCACTCCTGAAAAATAAAAATCTAGATCGGGGCGCCTGGGTGGCTCAGTGGGTTAAAGCCTCTGCCTTCGGCTCAGGTCATTATCTCAGGGTCCTGGGATCGAGCCCCACATCGGGCTCTCTGCTCAGCGGGGAGCCTGCTTCCCTCTCTCTCTCTGCCTGCCTCTCTGCCTACTTGTGATCTCTCTCTGTCAAATAAATAAATAAAATCTTTATAAAAAAAATACAAAAAAATAAAATAAAAATCTAGATCAACTCATTAAAACCATGCTACAAAGCAATGCTTCAAGGGAAATTTACAGCTTTTTATGTTTAATATTAAAAAAATCAGTCACTGTAATTCACTATATTAATAGAAGGAAAATTATGATCATTTTAAAAGACACAGAAAGAACAGTTGACAAAATTCAACGACTATACAGGATAAATGTTGAGCAAACTAGGAATAGAAAGAAACTTCCTCAACACAATAAAGGACATCTACGAAAAATTCATGGCTAACATCATATTTCACAGAAAATATGGAGTACTTTCTCCTCCATGATCCAAACAAGGCAAGAAGTCCACTGTCATCACTTCCATTCAACATTTTACTGGAAGTTCTAGACAGTGCAATAAGGCAAGAAAAAGAATTTTAAAAACAAAAATTAGAAAGGAAAACGCAAAACTATCTTTATCCACAGGTGACATGGTTAATTATTTATGTAGAAAATCTAAAAAGTCGGGTGCCTGGGTGGTTCAGTCGGTTAAGCGTGCTGCCTTCAGCTCAGGTCATGATTCCAGGGTCCCAGGATCAAGTCCTGCATCAGGCTCCCTGCTCAGCGGAGAGCCTGCTTCTCCCTCTCTGCCTGCCGCTCTGCCTACTTGTGCTCGCTATCTCTCTGTCAAATAAATAAATAAAAGCTTAAAAAAAAAAAAGAAAATCTAAAAAGTCTACAAAATAACCACTAGGACTAATAGCATTTAGCAACGTTTCAAGAAACAAGATCAATATACATAAACTAATTATGATAATATGTTAGCAACAAACAAAAATAATCTACAAGAGCATCAAAAAAATATAAGATGCTTCGGAATAAACTTAACAAAAATATGTGTACGATCTCTGTACTAACAACTACAAAACATTGCTTAAAGAAACCTATGGTGGCTCAGTCATTAAGCATCTGCCTTCCACTCAGGTCATGATCCCAGAGTCCTGGGATCGAGGCCCGCATTGAGCTCCCTGCTCAGTGGGGAGCCTGCTTCTCCCTCTCCAACTCCCCCTACTTCTGTTCCCTCTCTCGCTGTGTCTCACTCTGTTTAATAAATAAATAAAATCTTAAAAAAAAAAAGAAAAAGAAAACCTAAATAAAGTTCATAGACTGGAAAATTCAATATTGCTATGAATCAATTCTTCCCAGCCTGAGCTATCAAGTAAATGTAATTCTAATAATAAAACCCAGGGTGTGCGTGTGTGTGTGTGCACACGCACGCGCTCACACGCACGCACATGTGCGCGCAGGCGCGCTTGTGTGTGTGTGTGTGTAGAAACTGAAAACTTACTTCTAATATTTATATGGAACTGTAAAGGACCTAGAACATTTAAAACAATCTTTAAAATGAACAAAATTGGAGGACTTTCACTACTGGACTTCAAAACTAACTTTATAAAGCTACTTATAACAAAGACATTGTGGTACTGGTATAAGGATAGACGAACAGATCAACGAAATGGAACAGAGTCCAGAAACAGACCCACACTTAAAGTGTTGCTTTTCAACAAAAGCAACAAAACTATTCAATAAGAAAATTAGCCAATGAAAATAGGAAAGACTTTCATGAACTGGAACAACAGAAGAGCCATATGAAAAAAAAAATCAACTTTGACCCCCCTCTCACACCATATACAAAAATTATTTCAAGGTGGATGGTAGACCTAAATGTGAAAACCAAAGCCATAAACCTTTTAGAAATAAACAGAACAGAATGCCTCTACAGCAATAGGCAAAAATTTCTTAAATACGACACAGAAAGTGATAGCCATAAAAGAAAAAAAATTATTAGGATGAATCAAAATTTATAACTTTTGCTTATCAAAAGACATTAAGAAAACAAATAGGCAAGCCACAGATCATTACAAAATATTTACAAAACATATATCTGACAAAGGACTGGTAAACAGGTTAAATAAAGGACTCCTATAACTCAATAATTTTTTTTTTAAGATTTTATTTCTTTATTTGAGAGAGAGAAAGCACATGGTGGGGGCAGAGGGAGAGAGAAAAGCAGACTCCCCGCTGAGCAGGGAGCCTAACACAGGGTTCCCAGGACCCTGGGATCATGACCTGAGCCAAAGGCAGGCATATTTAACCAACTGAGCCACCTAGAAACCCCTAACTCAATAATTTAAAAAAAAAACAAAAAAAAACAAAAAAAAAACCTTTTAACCCAATTTAAAATAGGCAAAAGATTTAAAAGATCCTTCATAAAAGAACATACACAAATAGACAATAAACACATTAAAAAGTATTCAATATTACTAGTCATCAGAGAAATACAAATTTAAAACAGGGAGGTACCACCACATACCTACCAGAATTTTAAACTCTAAAGACCAGAACACAAAATACTGTCAAGGATGTAGTACAACCAGAACTCTCCTAGACCGCTGGAAGGAGTGTAAAATGGTACACTTTGGGAAAAGAAACTCTGGCCGTTTCTTATTAAATCAAATATATACTCACCCTCTGGCCCATCAATTCCACTCCCAGGAATTTACCCAATAGAACTGAAAACACATATCTACAAAAAAACATGAACAAGCATATTCACAGCAGCCCAAAACTGCAAACAACCCAGGTGTCTATCAATAGAATGGAAAAACAAATGGTGGAATATTCATCAAATGGGTCGGCATTACAAAGGAACAAATTATTGATACCCGTACCAACAAGGATGAATCTCATTATGAGTAAAAGAGTACATACTGTGATTCCACTTACACGAACTCCTAGAACAGGAAAAACTAACAGTGGCAAAAATTACAAGTGGCAGTGGCAAAAATCATAAGAGTGACTGTTTCGGGGAGTGGGGAAGGGGCAGAGGGAACTTTTTAGAGCAGTGGTTCCCAAGCCCGTGTAGGCATTAGAATCCCCTCATGAGCTTCGAAAAGTTCCACTGCACAAACCCAAAGCCCAGTGATCACACCAATTTTTTTTTCCTCGGGTCTGTCACTACAGAATTGAAGTTTGGCATACAGTAGACACACAATACATATAGTATGAATACATGAAAAGTCACTAACCTTACACGCTGGGCTTTTCAAAGTCAAGTTTGCAAACCCAGGTGTGTATGATGGTGTGTCAGGGCACACAGAGAATTGTAAGATAAACGAAGCTCTGAGATTTTAGACAAAGCCTTCAGTTTCCCTGAAGGTAACTCACTTAAAATATTATTTTTACAAAATAAATATAAAGAGCGTGAACTCTCAGGAGCTGGTTGGGGAGGGGGTCAGCAATATCTGTTAAAATGTAATTACCCCAGCAATTTCCACTTCTGAGACAGAAACCCACAAAAATATTCCCACCAGGGTGCAAAAAGGTATGTTCACCTGGCAAAAGATAAGAGACACCCTAAGTGGCCGCCACTAAAAAAGAGTGGCTACATGGTACATGCACCCAAGGGAATATCCTGTAGCCACTAAAACGGACTGAATCTGAACTATCCGAACACATGTGGAAAGATCTCTACGATATCGTTAGGCGGTGGAAAAGCAAAGTGCAAAAGAGCAGGTGTACTATAGACAGCCCCACTGTAAAATCTAAAAATACACTTAAAAATGACAATATTAACACATGAATAGGAGTGTAATACAGGGGTGGGGAGGCTCTTTGTCTGAAAGCATTTATGAAATGCTAGAATGTTACAGGAACTCTGCAGTCAGAAAAAAAAGGTGAAAAACAAACAGGGTGTGTTCCCATGTAAAAATGCATACCTAAAAAGACCAAAAAAAAAAAAAAAGCTTAAGAAAAGGTCTCTTTCCTCTGAGCTTCCCTTAAGACCTGCACCTCCACGCCCTCAGCGGGGCCCTTGGGAGGAAGGTGCAAGGGCATGCTGAGAAGGAAGAGCCCTGCATTTTTTAATTTTTATTTTATTTTTTATTTTTTTAAAGATTTTTATTTATTTGACAGAGAGAAACACAGCTAGAGAGGGAACACAAGCCGAGGGAGTGGCAGCGGGAGAAGCAGGCTTCCTGCCGAGCAAGGAGCCTGATGTGGGGCTCGATCCCAGGACTCTGGGATCATGACCTGAGCCGAAGGCAGACACTTAACGACTGAGCCACCCAGGCGCCCCGAGCCCTGCATTTTCAAGAAAAGAGCCTTCCTTAGGCAGGAGTGCCTCCAGCACAGCCTCCCCCCAGGTCATTTCAGGCTCCAGTGTCCTCCCACCACAGACCCAGCATCCGATGTTCTCCTGTTCTCCACTGGCCAGGGTTTTTCACATCCAACTTTCTGGCCCGCCCTGTGCTAGAAGACACTACAGACCCAAACGCTGCCAGAAGAGTGTCCTTTCTGAACTCGAAGACCTTTTTGAGTTCTGAACTTTCTGGTTATGTTTTAGGGGACATGAGGTTATCACTGAAGATCCTTCCTTGGGATGTGTGCTTTTATTGAAATACACATACACAAAATTCGCCCGTAAGAACTACCTCCCGGGAGGAAATGCTAAGAGGCCAGGGGAAGACATAAAGTTTCTTAAGACCAAGCAATTCCAAGACAACCAGTCCCTAACAAATTTGAAAATGGGGAAAGAAAGGAGTTGGGGCACTCACTCCAGAGTGATATAAAAACAAATCATTTTTGCGAAGTCCAAATGACTGCTGGAGGCAAGGAGAACCGGCCTCTCGTTTTCTCGTTCCCTCTGGTCCGCAGTCCTCCCCCTCCTGCCTACTCTGAAATAACATCGCTCAGGGCTACAACCATCTGTAGCTGCCAGGGCAAGGCACAATACATTCAGAAACTCTTGGACCCGCATATCCCGGAGCTCGGAACTGCACAAACAAAAGGTTAGGGAAAGGGGGATGGGGGAGAGGGAATAAAGGCTTAAAGATTAAAGTCACAGGCAGAGACAGACGGCTCCGTTTTTTAATAACTGAAAACACGAGTTGGGTCTGAATGTGCTCATTGTTTAGCAGAGGGGGCAGCCGAGGCAGGCAGGACTGGCTGGCGACAGGACTGCCTTCCCATCAGAAATAAGATTTACCAAAAGGGCGGGGGAGGCCGGAGCCGACCTCAAGCCGGAGCTCCATTTACCGATGATGACACAGAGCCCAGCTGCCAGGTGAGCACCAGGTCGCTGCTATCCTGGGCCACAGCGGGGAGGGGTTTGAAAAGAAAGATATCGCTCCCGTGGACTTCAAGGAGCCGGGGACATGGGTCTTCTCTCCTATGGTGGCTCTTGGGAGTGTTCTGTGGTCAAGCCTTCTCAGAAGCTACCTGGCTGTCTGGATCAGAGGTGTGACAAAATGTGGGTGTCCTCTAGCCCTGTAATACCTCTGCCAGGATTCTAGTTCCAGGAAACAGCCCGGCCGGGGACAGGCCCTGATGTACAGAGATACTCTGCAACACTATTTACGACGGCAAGTAATCAGACCAAGCTACGTGTCCGACACGAGAGGGAATGGTTAAGTGTTTATTTATTTGTATCTGCCTTACTGCAAAAAGGATGTAAAGCAGCTTCCATAAACACACCACACTAAGGGGGAAAATGCAAGAGAAGGCATCACAGTTACAGAAAAAAAGTCTGTTTGAAAAATGAGGCCAGAGCTGGACTGCTTGCTCTGAACACACCGCGAGGGCCTTAACTGGTCCTAGGGGCCCGTAGGACAGCACGCCTGCGTCAGCCACCAATAAAGAACAGCAGCTACTGTTTGCTGGAAACCGCCTGGCACCACACTGTGCGAGGCTCTTCATTCCACTCTCACGGAGGCCACTCGGCAACCCCCGCAAGGGACTCCTTCTCTCCCCATTTCACAGATAAGGAAACCTCAGCTCCAGAGGTCAGCCGGAGCCAGGAAATGATAGGCACAGGTTTTGAAGGCAGGTTTTTTCTGAATCAAAGCTTATACGCCTGTGGCAGCACCCACAAGCCTAAAGAAACTGTATATTCATACAGGGGCACTCCTACAGGCTTGAAAAAATGATGTTTATGTGAAGTGATTAATGGTGTGGGGAAAATGCTTTGGATATAATGCTAAATTTAAAAAAAACAGCAGAAAAAAATTACAGGCAATGTGCAATTTCAACCAGGTAAACCAGATGATCGTTTTTGTTCTTACGGTTTTGCCTATTATCCAAATTTTCCAAAATAGATCTGTATTAGTTTTATGATTGGGGGGGAAAAATGACTTTGTATTTAAAAACTATACAAAGGGCCACTGTGTTCTTGTATCATAGCTCACATCCCACCCATATGCACACCAACTCACTTTTGTTTTATACAAAAATTCTACATATGTAGTAGAATCAGAAAATATGCATGTTGAGACCTAAGCCAAGGAAAATCTTGTATTTATGTCCATCATTCTGTAAATCAAAAATAAACAATTTCATTTTGCTCAGAACCTTTATAAGTGATCTAGGATCGTGTATATGTGTGTGTGTGTGTGTGTGTGTGTGTGTGTGTGTGTGTGTGTGAAGACTATTACCATAAATGAGTTTAGTTTCCCTTTTATTTTTTCCTTAGATACAGACTCTCACCAATAAGCAGTGGCGGAGACAAACTTTATCAGTCATCCTCCTGGATACGGCATAGACCTACCCATATGGACATCGGAGCCCCACATTTCAAGCCCTCCCAGAAAAGCGATGGGGCCACACAGATTGGCCCATCAACCAAGCCTAGCTAGGCCACCGTTGCTTCTTGAAAGTCTGGTGTCCAAATGCCTGTTGAAACAAGTCATGTACCTTTTGCTGGGGAAAAGGGTCAGAGCTTTCCCAGTTTTTCAGAGGGCTCTCTAACCCCTAATCTAGACATGCCAGTCCCAGACTTCACGGCAAATCTTCGTAGCAAACCCTCGGCTCTACCACCTGGACCCCATGCCCTAACCCCAATCTATCTTGCAGGGGTACAGGGAAGGTTCAGCCATCTTCACAAACTGACAGAGCGAAGCACTCATCCCAGCAATTACCTATGTGAATGGGAGGTACTCTCTAGCCCTTCGTGAAGATAAGAAGACTGAGGCTTAGAGGAGAGTCACACACCCCACACCCCACACACCCCACCAAATAAAACAGATCTTGCAGATGACGGCACTTCCAAGTTTGACTGTGGAATGTTCTTTTTTCTGCTGGTCACCAAATGCTCAGCCACAAGACACAGGCTTGGTTTTCTACTATAAAACAAAAGAATAACCATTTCCCAAGAGCTATTTAAATACTTCTTTTAAAATCTACCCTGTCCATTAGCATGAAGCACACCAACAGAGAGTCTCCTGTATTCTGCTTATCTAAAAGAAGGGAAAAAATATTTTAAATGTTTTCATATTTAAACAAATAGCAAGAAGGCAGATTTCTTTCATGTTTCCTCAACTCCTGAAGTCAGAGGATAGCCTGGCCCCTAAACTTTAAAATGAGTTTGGATGGAAGGAGGTATCCCAAACTGGCAACAGACCTGAAGAGTGTGTGAAATATTAATCATAATGCTGGCTGCTGGGGAGCAGCCCCCAGTGCCCGGAGAAGGAGCTCAGGGAACAAGCAGCAATAGCTGACCGCATCTGTGCACCTCAGCTGGGGAGCTAGCTCCCAGAACGAGGAGTGAGAACTTCCTCAACTTCCTCGCCGGAGCTGTGCTTTGATTTGTATGTAATTGGCAGCGGCGGGCGGGGGGGGGGGGACTATTAAACTAATAATGTTCATGACATTATATTGGAAAACAACATTGGGAAAGAAAAAACCTTGGGAAAAACACCTTCTCTATAAAAGGAAACTGAAAGTGACCTACCTTCCCATCCCCAAAGTTAGCCAATGCTAACATTCAATTTTTGTCTTTCTAGCATTTTTCCCGTTTTTTCACTTAGCATTATATTTAATGTGATTTTTCACGTTTTTAAAATTTCTTCAGAAATATTGTTTTAAGGATGGGCTGGACGAAGTACCTTAATTTGCTTTATTTGGGTGGCTTCCAATTTTTTGCTACTATATGTAATGCTATGAAGAACATCTTTGAGACGCCTGGGTGGCTCAGTCAGTCAGGCATCTGCCTTTGGCTCAGGTCACGATCCCAGGGTCTTGGGATCGAGCCCCACATTGGGCTCCCTGCTCAGCAGGAAGCCTGCTTCCCCTGCTACCATTCCCTCTGCTTGTGTTCCCTCTATCGCTGTGCTCCTTTCTGTCAAATAAATAAAATATTAAAAAAAAAAAAATCCTAGAGTCCTGGGATCGAGTCCCACATCGGGCTCCTTGCTGGCGCGCCTGGGTGGCTCAGTTGTTAAGCAGCTGCCTTCAGCTCAGGTCACAATCCCAGCATTCTGGGATCCAGCCCCACATCAGGCTCTCTGCTCAGCGGGAAGCCTGCTTCTTCCTCTCCCACTCCCTCTGCTTGTGATATCACTTCTTTCTCTCTCTCTCTGTCAAATAAATAAATAAAATCTTTAAAAAAAAAAAAGAACATCTTTGAGCATAAAGCTCTGGCCAATTTCAGATTATGTCCTAGAAGATGAATTACAAACTCACAAAGCAGACTTTATTTAAGGCTCTGGATAGATTTTCCACAATTAGTCTCCAAAAAGGCAGGGCCAAGCCAGAGCTTTCTAGCAACCTGTTGCTAAAACAATTATCACATTCCCAACGAGCCACTATGGGCCCCTGCTGCCCACAAGGGCATCTGAACCACAGGTGCTTCCTCAAGAGGCCTTCCCTGGCCTCCCCGGGAAGGAACAATGGCCACAGGACAGGACAGGGGCTGAAGGAGGCAGGAGGCTGCCTGGAGAGGCTCCGATGGATGGTTTCCATCAAACACACGATGCAGGTGCCCTGTTTTATGAACTGGGAAGACTTCACATCTTAAAAAGGAAGACAGGGAGAGGGGGGAACGTGAAATCTGAACTCCAGCATGAGGGATACTGGATCAGTGCGGCCTTGGGGAGGCCTAGATTCACGAGCAGTTTTGGGTTGCACTGTTTTCTTCTTCATTCAAGCCCCCGAAGGAGTCAGAGTCCCCTGGCGACCTCCTCAGAGGGAGAGTTACACGTAAACAGAACCCAACTACTCAGTATTTCTGGCTCAGCCTCACTTAGGTAAATGCACTCTCTGCCTTCCCTTCTGCCCTCCCATTCCAGAGGAAAATCCTACTCACTGACATCAAATCTCTTCTTCCTTCGGAGAAAGGGCTGAGTCAGAAAAGCTCTGTTCCAATCCTGGCCTGCGAATTCATGTGTGACCTCAGGCAAGTGGCTTCCCCTTGCTGTGAGTGAGTAATAGGGAGTGACGTTGTGAGGGTCAAATACCGTGACATGGATAAAGCACACAGGTACGGTGACTGGGGCAAAGCAATGAAGTCAGTTCATTTTACAAGATAGTATCTTTAAATCACTATTATTATCCAAATGAGCAAATGAATGATCATCTGCAAGACAAATAAATAAGTAAACTAAAGAAATGAAGAAATGCAGGACAATGGACCCTTGCCACCGCCCCTGCTAGGGGTCACACAAAGCAGACCCCTCCTGAAGTACCAGCCCGTTAACTCTGTCACAGGCCCAAGAACCCCCAACCAAATCTGCTTGATGGGCCCTGCTCGCAAAGGTAACTGAACCCAGGCCTTTGCTGCTTATATTTCAGAAGCTCATCTGGAGAGGACCACCTGACAATGCGACACAACCTTGGCGGGGGCAAGGCGGGGGGCACGAGGACTACAACCTCCACTGCTGCCCCCAGATCTGACAGGGGAGTTACTACAGTGACACCAAAGGAAGACAGAAGGAGGTGGCCGAGGAGGAAGACACGGTACACCCCCGTCAGCAAGGGCCTCCTGGGTGTGGTCACCCTGCTGGGCACGTCACACACACCACCCCATGTAACCCACGCCACAGCCTTCGGAAGGCAGGTGACACCCTTCCCCCGCTGCTGTAAGATCATGTGGCGGGGAAGGGGTGATGCCAAAATCTAAACCTAGAGGAAGACTCATCTTCTTTCCCACAGCGCCACACACAGTCATGCAACCAAAACAAGCAGGCACAGGAGCTTGGGTAGTGAGAAGGACAGGCTCTAGGAGAAAGGAAAACGTCTACATTATCACTACCACCTGACAATTTCAACACTTCCTTTCTTTTCTACCCAAGCCGGCTAAGAGCTCTGGGGGGACGGGGGGTTGGGGGGTGACTCCCACATCCCAGGTGCTCCCCCCACCAAACACAAGCTCCTCCTTCCAACATCACAGGTGCTCAATAAATACTGTGGAAAGCATTAATCAATTAATTAAATGAGTCCAAAGACAAGGGAATTAAAGAAGGAGAAGGAAAAAAAAAAACAAGCTACAGATAAAATCGGCATAACAGTATAAGCACTACAAAAACACGTTTGTAAAGGTCGGGAAGATCCCAGCCCTGACCGCTTTGGGTTTGGTTGTAGGTGTCAGAGCGGTAGGCAGCAAGTGGAAGACCGTGATTAGGGAGCCTCCGGCTCAGAAGGCTGCATGCACACCCTTTCATGAGCCTGCAGAAGAAGAGTGGTTCCACGGCGGCGGCAGCCGCCGGGGTTCCCAGCACAGGGACAGCACAGGGTAAGGGGCACCGCAGTGCAATCCGCCAGGCTTCTCACGCACACCCAGGTCGGAATCACACGACAACCTGGACGGGAATGAAGTATCACCCCCATTTTACAGATGGACAGGCTAAGGCTCAGAGGGGATGCAGAGGCCCAAGGCCACACGGATGAGAACTAGAGCAGCCAAAGTTCTACGCAAGCTGGTTCGACACCCTACTGCACCGGTCATCCCCGGCCAGCTCCACCTTTTCCACTGTGTCATAAGGACGCCCGTGCTGTTCCTAATATTTTTCTTTAAACAATTAATTTTGCCGTGTTTTTTTAAAACCCACTTTTTTCCATTAAAAGGAAAAGTCATCATTTTACCCAACAATGCCACGCTTCGGTAGGTACCCAAAGGAATTGAAAGCAAGGACTCAAATAGATACCTGCCTGCCTGTGCTCATCCCAGCATTATTCACAACAGGCGAAAGGTAGAAATAACCCAAGGTCCATCAACTGATGATGGTAAAACAAACTTGGTCTCTGCATACAATGAAATATTAATCAGCCTTAAAAACGAAGGAAATTGAGGGGTGCCTGGCTCAGTCGGTGGAGCGTGCAACTCCTGATCTCGGGGTTGTTGAGTTTGAGCCCCAGGTTGGGTGTAGAGATTAATTAAGAATAAAAAAAAATCTTAAATAAGTAAAATCTTAAAAAAAATTTAAAGAAAGGACGGATATTCCAACACACACTACAACATGGATGAATCTCGAAAACTTCATGCTCAATGAAATAAGCCAGCTGCAAGAGGCCAACTACCGCATGACTCCGGTCATTGGAAGTACCTGGCAGAGACAAATCCGTAGAGAAAGAATGTAGAGTGGTAGTTGCTAGGGGCCGGGGCAGGGGAAGAACTAGGAGTTACTGCTTAGTGAGCGTGGAGTCTCCCTTTGAGGGGACAGAAAAATCATGGAACTTAGATGGCGGTGACAGTTTTACCACACTGGGGACAGACTTAGTGCTACTGACTAATCTGCTTAAAATAGTTAAAGTAATAAATTTTATGTTATGTATGTTACCATAATTAAAAAAAATCCCTCGAAAAAAGGTCTGTATATGTCTTGACACAGCTGCCATAAATGGAAAACAATGGCATGCCAAAATTAGAAGGTAACTAGACAAAAAATACATCCATTGATGCCGCTATGCTTTTGCCCTCTGTGAGCCACTACTACCTAGTCAGGGAAGGAGACGGGTGGTGCCCACAGAGTCCACACTATGGTCCTCTCTCCCTGACATCATCATTACAGGGATGGCAAGAGAGCTAAGAGGGGAAGGACCCGTTCACCAGGTGATTTAGTGTCACCTCATCTGGGCAGCCCCAAAATACCATCGGTGGCCCCACTCTCGTGGTGGGGGTACCCCAACTTTGGGAGCACCGCTCACTGCCGTCCCCATGCTAAGGCATCGGGCACAAGGCCTGGGCTCCCTCGGAGCCTGTGGGGGTGACTCCATGCACCATCCAGCTCCACACAGACCCACATGTGGGGAGATTGTGGGCAGTCCTAGGGCTGAGGCGGTCCTTTGCACACAATTGCCCCACATCCAACCCTTAGGTAAGGAGGGCGGGAAGGACAACAGGTGGGGGTGCTGAGGGATGGGTGAGGGCTTGGAGGAACAAAGCAGCAGCCTGTGGAAAGGGGTGGTACCAGTAAACTGCAGATGAGGCAGCCTGAGCAAGGAAGGGCTGCTGGCAACCTTCCTTGCTTGTACAGTCAAAATGTACAAGGACGCTTGGAAATAGTCAATTAGATGTGATACTGTGGAATAATAATACCAAAGGTCCGGAGTGGAACGCATTAGCTATGCATTCCAAATACCTGATTCCAGGGCCTGGTCTGCAAGGCAGATACTTTCACCAGCCAGTACAAAGGGTCAACAATACCAAGGCCGCCAAACTATTGCCTGGGGGCCACATGGCAGCTAGCCAGGAATCCCAAAGCTGCACCTGATAGGCATAAAACAAAGTCAAATGGAGCCCCTTTCATCTAGCCCACAAAAGAGGGGCCCGGAGGCTGCGTGGCCTGCGCCCCCAGCCCCGCCTGCCAGCCAGGCCTCAGCATCCTGCAGCAGCATTCTTACCCCTCCCAACTCACACCCATTCGGTCCCTAAGCACCCTTCCTCCTCCCCACCTCTTCTTCAAACTGCACTGTCCCTTGACCAGTCTACTTCCTAACCTGGGTTTCCTCCTCCCTTCCCTTCCATTCCTGCCCCACCACCCTGATCTATAGCCATGCCTCCAAATGGTCTCCTGGCCTCTCTCCCTACCGCCCCACCTGCACCACTGTGGACTGTGTAAACCACGGATCTCCCCCTCCCTGCTTAAAACCCCACCAGACCTAAGTCTAGATGTCTCGGCCCAAGATACAAGAACCATAGTAATCCACTCCCAGCCTGCTTCAGCCCCTCGCCACTGGCTGCTGACACTTGAGCCTCGATCACAGAAATCTCAGAGGTGCCCAACCAACCTCATCCTTCCTGCTCCTGGGCCCCTACACAGATAGGACCCTGCTCCTGGAACTCGCAGTCTCCCATTGCCACCAGGCTGACTCTGGCCCACCCATGTTACCTCCTCTGGAAAGCCTTCCCTGACTCTCCTACCTGGGAAGCCCCATAGCACTTGTCTGGGTTTTGGATTAGGGCAGATCTATGTGATACTTGGCCCATTTGCTTTACAAGTCTATCCTCTATCCTCCAACTCGGTGTGAGATAAAGGGCGGGGCCATCCTTTATCTGCGAGGGCACCCTGAGTGCCTAATCATTAGATTGTCCTGCTCTCAGCAGGAATTAAATGCGTATTTGGGGGGTGGATAATTGGCATCACTCTTCACTGCAATGGCCCAGTCACTGAGGTACAGATGATTTTTTTTTTTTCCTCATGAGTAACAGAAACAGACTGACTAATTTTAAACAAAGAGAAGGACTTATGAGAAGGATCCTGGGTACCTCTGGGGAAGCCCAGAAGCAGAAGAGCCCTGGGGACCTCAGCAGCCTTCTCTCTGGTCTAGCAAACTATTTCTACCAATAAGCTTATTTCCCAGGACTCCTAGTTGCTCTGCCTCTTCTTCCCATGTTTCAAATTCACAGGGGAGGGGCGCCTAGGTGGCTCATGTCCTGGAATCAAGCCCTATATGGTCTCCCCACTCAGCAGGGAGTCTGCTTCTTCCTCTCCCATTGCCCATCCTGCTCACTCCCAGCTGTTTTCTGCGCACTCTCTCTCTCTCTCAAATAAATAAATAAAATATTAAAAAAAAAAAACAAAAAAACAAATTCACAGGTGAGAATATCTTTTTATTCCAGCTTGGTGAAAGTATATATCCCTGGACCAATTAAAGACGGCTAGGTCTGGGGGTGGTCAGGGTTACCAAGCTCAAATATGGTCTCTGCGTGCCCACACCTGTATGACGGGGTGTTCAAAGACAGGGGGCTTGTTGAGGGCTTCGACCTTCCAGCTGGTGCCTACAACATCTTATATCCACGTTCAAGGTTGGGATTCTAAAAGTAACAGCATTATCATGCTGAAACTGATAGTGTGGATGTCAGAAAATCTATGACGAGCCTCAGCTCTGTTCCCAGGTTTTTCTCAGGTGTGCTATGGAGATCACATGGTAAGAAAGACAAGGAAGGTAAATATAGTGATGTCTGAGAAGCTGAAAAAACAGAGCGCTCCCCATGGGGCAACAACAAGCTATTATTATGTTAACTAGTCTCCAAAATTCTGGGGGCAAATGTGTTTCAGAATTTTATTTTTTTTAAAGATTTTATTTTTATTTATTTATTTGACAGAGAGAGAGCAAGAGAGGGAACACAAGTGGGGGAAAGGGAGAAGCAGGCTCATGCGGGGCTTGATCCCAGGACCCTGGGATCATGAGCCGAGCTGAAGGCAGACACTTAACAACTGAGCCACCCAGGCGCCCCCCACGACTCAAAACTAAAAAAATTATCCATTTTAAAAATGAGTAGAGCCACCCAGGCGCCCCCCACGACTCAAAACTAAAAAAATTATCCATTTTAAAAATGACTATGCCATCTGGTGGCATAGTCAGTTGGGCAACTGACTCTTGGTTTCATCTCGGGTCATGATCTCAGGGTCATGGGATCAAGCCCCATGCAGGCTCCATGCTCAGCACAGAGTCTGTTTGAGCCTCTCTCTTCCTCTCCCGCTGCCTCTTCCCACCATGCACTCTCTCTTTCTCTCAAATAAAGAAATAATTTTTTTTTAAGTGAGCAAAGAGCTGAACAGACCTTTCTCCAAACAAGATACATTAATGGCCATCTGAAAAGATGCTCAACATCACTAGCCATCAGGGAAATGCAAATCAAAACCACAATGAGCTACCACTCTACACCCATCGGAATAGATATAATCAAAAAAGACAGACAATAACAAGTGTTGGTGAGGAGGTAGAGAATTACAACCCTCACGCATTATTGGTGGGAATGTAAAATATGCAGGGCTGTGGAAAACATTCTGGAAGTTCCTCAAAAAGTAAACATAACTACACTATGACCCAGAAATTCTACTCCTGGGTATATATACACCCAAAAGATATGCCTGTACAAAGACTTGTATGTGAATGTTCATAGCAGCATTATTTGGAATAGCCAAAAAGTAAAGACAAGCCAAATGTCCATCAACGGATGAATTAACAAAATGTGGTCTATCCACACAATGAATTATTATTATTTGACTATAAAAAGGAATGAAGTATAGATTCAACACAACATGGGTAAAACTTATTCACAGTGTAAGTGAAAAGAGTCAGATACGAAAGGCCATATTCTGATATGATTCCATTTACAGGAAACGTCCAGAGTAGATACACCTAAAGACACAGAAAGTAGACTAGTGGTTGCCCAAGGCAGGGAGAAGCAGGAAATGAGCATGACTGCTTGTGGGCATGGTGTTTCTTTTGAGGGTGATGAAAATGCTCTAAAACTGATTGTGCCGATGGTTACTCAACTCTGTGAACACTAAAAGCCATTGAACTGACACTTTAAATGGCTGAATTGTATAATATGTGAATTATATCTCAATAAAACTATTATAAAAAGTTTTTAAGAAATACGATATGGAATGGTCTATACATTAATGTCATAAAAGACATCCATGTTATAGCATTATCTAAAAATGTGCACATAAAGTACTTAAAATATATCGCCCCTACAAATTCAGTGCGAATTAAGAATAAACCATATATTATGTAATATTCTAACAGGGATGGGGCCATTCTCTATAATCAAACATTTAAATGTTCACACCCTATGGGAAAATTAGAAGCCATAAATAGCCTCAGGTCAGATGAGGCATGCATCCAAAATCCCCCCCAAAATACTTTCAATGTCTAGAGTTTTTTGAGTTTTAGAGTTATATGCAAGGTATGGTGGACCTGTATTTCTTACAAGGTCTAGGTAAGGTACAAAACCAGCCATTGCTGCTAACCCATTCTCAAGAGTTTACAACGCAATCAGGAATCTCTAAAAGGAAAATAAGAGCAGACCACAAACTTCCTGGTATCCCTGAGAAATGTTAATTTTAGAAATACAGAGCTTAGTTAACATAACTAATTCTGTAAGAGATAAGGAAAGGAAGTAGATGCCCTTCATTTTAAGGAGATTGAAAACAGCCTGTTGTCACTAACAATACTCAAAAAATGAAGTAATAACGTAGAAATTAAAATGTCATAAGTCAAAGCAAAATTCAAAATGCGACTTTTATAAATAAATATACTGGTAAGTATATATGTATATTTATATATTTAACCTATACTTTAAAAACTTGGAAGAATATTCATACAATGGAATATTATTCAGCCTCAGAAAGGAATACAATTCTGACACAGACTACAATGTGGATGAACCTTAAGGACACTGTGCTCAGTGAAATAAGCCAGTCACCCAAAGACCAATACTGTATCATTCCACTTTACATGAGGTCTCTAGAGTAGTCAAATTCACAAAGATAGAAAGTAGGATGATGGCTGCCAGAAATGGGAGCTTAGTGCTTAACAGGGATAGTTTGGGAAGATGAAGAAGTTCCGGAGACAGATGGTGGGGATGGTCGCACAACAACGTGAGTGTAGGGGTGCCTGGGTGGCTCAGTCGTTAAGCGTCTGCCTTCGGCTCAGGTCATGATCCCAGGGTCCTGGGATCGAGCCCCACATCAGGCTCCTTGCTCGGCAGGAAGCCTGCTTCTCCCGCTACCATTCCCTCTGCTTGTGTTCCCTCTCTCGCTGTGTTTCTCTCTGTCAAATAAATAAAATCTTTAAAAAAAAAAAAAAAAAACAACAATGTGAGTGTACTTAATGCCAATGAACTGCGCACTTAAGAATGGTTTAGAGGGCCGCCTGGGTGGCTGCACTGCCTCTCCACTTAGCCTTCCATCTCCCTGGGGAGCAACACAGGCGTGCTGAGCTAGAGAGACAGGCCCGGTGCTCTGCACAGCTGCTCCCGCCTGCAGTCCTCGGCATCCTCTCGGGCACTACGAAGACATGTCTTCGCAGTCGGGCACGCTTCAACCTCACAATCCCAACAGCACCCCCACTCCTGAATTACTACTCCATACCATCACCTCCCGCAGGGACAAAGAACGGAAAGCAACTCGGTGGCAGGTCGTTCTATGAACATTTGAGGAATTATCACGTTTCTCTCCAGTCGTCTATGAATCAGCCAAATGAAGGGGAAAAAAAAGGAACCAACCCATTATTAACCAACGTCCTACTCCATGCCAGAGGCACTGTCTGGAGCACTATGCACGCATTGGTCCTGGTGGTGACATGAGAAGATTCTACAGACATGGAAAATGAGATGCGCAGAGAGGATGTAGCTCGTTCCCTGTCGCATTCCTAATAAGCACGGTAAGGAGCAGAACTCCAAGAGTTCTGAGAAGAAATGATCATCTCTGGCAATGAAAGTCCAAGAAAAGAGCTTAAGCTTCGCCAGGAGCACAACGTAGTGAGTAGAGAACCATAAACAGAACAATCAGCTCTGGCCGCATGTATGGACGGCCCACAGCCTCGTGGTGGGGATCGTGGGCTCTGGAGCCCAAACTGGGCATCAAGCGTCTACTCTGCCACTGTTACGTGGACGGCTCTCAGAAAGGGACCCACCTCAGTCTCTTTCAAGAGGACTGGAACTGTGTCTACCTTCCTGGGGGCTCATCAGGCTTAGATGGCACAGCACCGGTGAAAGGATTGACAACAGGGCCTGACGAGGTCACTACCTACGAGCAGGAGTGTTTATTTACTTTCTCACGGCGACTCTCAGGCAGGTATAAGGAGCACCAATTTTACTTCTTAAAACCTGAAGGGTTAAGTAAGTTGCCAAAGATCACTCGGTTAATCAAATAAAACTAGAATTCAAGCCTGGGCCGGTGAGATTCCAAAGGACAAGATTACAGAGCTCGAAACAGAGAGCACATTTTTAAGAAGTCCTCCCGCTGCCCCTTCTCTCTGGCGATGGTACCCCCTGAGGACCACCGCCCTCTCGGGGGCCGGTTGGAGGCAGGCTGAGAGCCAGAGCAGAAGCTGTCGCCACCTCTCTGATGGCAGCAGGGCTGGTGGGAGCCCTCTGGTGTCTCCAGGCAAGGACAACACCGATAAACCCAACTGAGAAGAGAGTGGCCAACGCTGTCTGCACAGGCCTGGGAGTCAGGAAACCCAGGTTCCAGGCAGGGCTCTGTCTCTGGGAATCCATCCCAGCATCCCGTCTGTGCCCACAAATGTAAAAGATAAAATAGCCCAGGCCATTCAGCATTGCTTGAAATAGCCCAGGCTCAGCCTGAGGGGGTGAGGCAGTATGCTGCCATCAAAAAAGAATAAAGTAAAGCTGTTATACACCGCTACAAATCCCTCTCCAGAATATTTTCATAAATGACAACTGGTATGTTGTGGGGGAAGAGAACTAGAGACTGGGCACAGAGATAGGAGAAAGAGATACTCTTCACCGTGTATCTCTTAGTACTGCTTGAATTTTCTACCATGTGCAGGTATTACCTAATCAAATACATAATAAATACTTTTTTAAAAAATCCTGGATTGGGGTGCCAGGGTGGCTCAGTGGGTTAAGGCCTCTGCTTTCAGCTCAGGTCATGATCTCAGGGTCCTGGGATTGAGCCCCACATGGGCTCTCTGCTCAGCAAGGAGCCTGTTTCCCCCTCTCCCTCTGCCTGCCTCTCTGCCTGCTTGTGATCTCTCTCTCTCTGTCAAATAAATAAATAAAATCTTTAAAAAAAATAAAAATAAAAATCCTGGATTGTTTACTTTCCTACTGTATAGTTTGGGGTAGTTACTCATTTATTTAAAAAGCAAACAAACCAACTTTCCTCCTAGAATTCTTGTTGGGATTCAGAAATACCAGGTACTCAAGCACAGAGCTGCCACCCATAAACCTAGTCTGGGTAGTTTCTCCCATTAAGAAAAACAAACAAGCAAAGAAAAAAGGATTTAGCAACATTAACCCTGTATTGTTCCCGTTTCATTAATTACTCCTCGGGACTTTTCTGAAATTACAGACACTGGGCCTCGGAGTGAAGAGGAGCCCGCCCCTATCAGCCCAGCAGGGGCATCGGCAAGGGTCAGACACGCTGGGAGAGAAGTACTTCTCCAACAAGAAACACTGTTCAAAGGAGAGACACTTCAAAACTCCTTATCACAATCTCCACTAGCCGCTGCCAAGTGCCACTTCCATTTTATATCAAGGCTTTTGTTTTGTTTTGTTTTGTGTCTTTTTTGTTTCCCTTCTAAATCTAGACTCAGGATGGAGGCTGGCAATATCCCTCGAGAACTGAGGGCCATGGCTGAAAACACAAAAAAAAGTGCTCAGGAGACCCACCGGTTCGACAGGCGCATGTGATCTGAGAATGTCAGTCCAGGCCATGGGTCTTGATGGGAAGACAGTAAACAAACACACAAGCTTAGAATGCTCTCCACACACAGAGAAGGATTTGGGAATGGAAACAATGAAAGTTATTCTCCCAAGTATTTTATCCTTCATCTGCAATAGAAAGGCAGTTGCATTGGATGGAAGAGGCGGGCCCCAGAGGAAACCCTGAGGGCCCCTTACCAGGGAGCCAGGCCACACACCCACTCACGCCCAGGCTGGGTTCCCATGTCACCTGCCCAAAGGACGAGGTCAGTCAGCCAGGCGTTTCAGGGCCATGTCCTTAACTGCCCCTCAGCCACTCAAGGCTATACCCTCTGAAGGAAAGCTCGGGCCCTGCTACCCAGGAATGAGTGATCTGCCCTCAAATTGCTGAGGTCCCCAAATTCCTGAAGGAAGGTAGAGAGTCAAATCAAAGCTTCCAGAAGGAAAGGGTCTCCACAGAAAATACGGAAATAAAGTGGTGACCACTCCATGAGCCACACTTTTGATAGTTTTCATTTTTTACGTCACATGTGCTTTTCAAAGGCTAAACAAACTTTCCTGCTCCACCCAGGTGTCCCCATCTTCTGGAATAAAGCAATAATTTCTAAGCCAACATTACCCATGGCTCCTAGTGCCCGCCAGTTCCTGGACCCAGTGCTCCTGCTTCTGTCACAGGCCTGCCCTGCCCCTTTCCTGCACCCCCTTCCTTGGTGTCCCCCACTGAGTATAGCGGAAGAAGAAGGGGCGTCTCCAGAGCTGGCACCGCAGGCTTGTCACTCGCTGTGTCAGCTCTTCACACACGTCTTTTCATGCCGACCTCGCCATCCTTTAAGGTCTTACTTTCCCCCTTTTAAAGACAAGCCAACAATATTAATTACCCTGCCACCACAAGACTGCACAGGCACTGTGTGCAAAGCTGAATGTCGCACAATAAAAATAAATGTCATGCCCAAATGCTGCCAGCCAATTGGACAAGAACAGGTGTAAGGGCTCTGGCCCCGTAAAAGAAGAAGGGGTTTATCAAAGAAATAGCTGTTACCCCGGGTCAGGTCCTTATGGTCAGGAAAGCACACGAGAATCTGGCTGGAGCACGTCTGGATTTAGAGGACAGACAAGGGTCTAGCCACATACTGAAATCCTTTTCAGTTTTGTCTTTTTAAGTATTCAGTTGACAGAACAAAAACAATTTCATGTGCTTTGATTAGTTCCAAGAATGATTTTTTTCAACAAAGAAAACTAAGTTTTCTTCCAATCTATAGGAGGAAAAAAAAAGACGAAAGAAAGAGAGAGAGAGGGAGAAAGAAAGAAAGAAAACGAGATCATGAGAAAGGAAACTGGGGTCTTCTCTATGCTGAGCGTAATGCAATTATTCCCTCTTGTGTGGTTTGGTGGTTAAAATCTGGCAATATGAGGTGGTCACTCTCAAACACGAACTTCAAACAATGAGTTTTATCTACGCCTAAAAAGTATGGATCTTGGGAAGAGAAATTTTTCTTACCCTGATAAGACAGTAATCTCTTACCTTGCTGACTCAAATGTACTTGCATATTAATTGCTTCAGACCCCAAAATCCCTGCTGAACCGGCTAAATTGTGGGCCAAATTCAATAATCCAGCAACCTCCCATTCAATGCCTCACCAAGATAACTTTGCATGTTTAATTTAAAAGTACCGATCGCTTTTAAATGAAGTGCTAACGCAAGCCCGTCTACCTCGGCCCAAGGCAGGGCTGCCTCTGACAGACAAGCTCCAAGTCAGGGAGCGAACCTCACGTCTGTGCACTCTTCAGACAAGGTAAACGCAGCTTGCATCTCTCTTCCAAATGGTATCTGTTCCCCCAAATCAACCCCTTAAAACATGTCCCTTCAGGTTAATTTCCCTGATATACAGGCTAGGAGATCTAGCCTCAGATACTCAAATATTATCTGTACCGATTGTATCTGATTAGCAAGAAATACACAACCCTCCAGCCAACGTGAATGCCTACGCTATTTTAGCTGAACTGACCTAAGGCATTTTTTTCCTTTCTCTTTTGCAACTGTGTTCCATGTTTGACCCCTCAAATTTATTTTAAGTAGTTTTGCAAACAGCTTCCTCTCCCCCTTCCTCCCCCTAGCAGCCAGCATCTCACATTTCGCGTGCACAGAACATGTTTTGTCCACCTTGGGAAGTGGCACTTGGGGAAACGGAGAGACTGCTTCAGTAAACTTGGAATCAGAAATAGGTCTCATTCATTCAAGAGATGAAAACAGTATCAAGGGCTTGTTTTTATTTCACCAGAATAAGTCGGAATTAAAGCTGTGATTCCCAAATGTTAGAATTCACAGCAACCCTTCTGGCTTGTAAAAACAAAAATCTTACTCCCTGGTAGCAACACTGAAAATGCCCTAAAACATACGTAAAATCCCTGCATCGATTCGCTACTCGGCTTCACGCCACACACTAATCACCATAATCAAAATGCTCGGTGGAATCTTTTCAAACCAAACATCCAGAGCTTGTTCAATAATAGTAACAATAATTATTACAATAAAATAACAATTACAATAATAATAACAGGGATTTGGAGATTTAACTGAATAAGGAAGTAGGAACAGTGAAGGCAGTTGCGGTCAGTGTTAAAGCAAAAGGGTTCCGAGAGACGGTACAGGGAAAGAATAGTAAGTCCATCTGAATTCATTTAGGTTCTGGGCTTCTGGAATCACAAATATCCCATTGTAAAGATTCACTATGAATTCTGCAATGTCAACAAGTAAAGGACTTTAACAGGAAAAAACAAAGTGCCATTTTGTCCTTGGAATTCATGTACTATTTCTATCGATTTGCCTATCCCAAAATGAACCTACCTTTAACAAGTTTCATTTGGAAATTTCACTTTTAAACTAAGTTTGGGTCTGAACACAATAGCAGCAAAATCTGGTTATGGCTTAGCAAATATTGACATGATAATCTGTCTGCACGTTACTGCCTTCTTAGAAAGAACAGATACTCAGGAGCTAAATTTTCTAGTGCTTCTCCTCAGCCCCCAATATACAAGTTATCTAGCAAAACTACTTCCATTTTCGCTTTTCATGCTAAAAAAGTTCATGGGAAAAGATGGTATCTGAATGTTTCACTTAAAAGAAAATAAGATGATTTTCGTATTTCAAATCTGCCCAAACGAGACATTCAAAACAACTGAAAAGACCTCATTCCAAAATAAAACCTTCACCAAACATGACTTAGCCCACACATTTTTACTATATGACTCGTGATTCCGAACTCCCGTTTTATTTGCTGTACATGCATTTATTACGGTATACTACTTTGCCATGAGTTCTATGCAAGTACCAATTCACAGATAACTAATCCAATAGTCTGAAATCCACCTTGAAGTCCAGGGTGTTTGTGTCAATAAGCATGTTTTGGAGAACCAGATGGCCTATCATTTACATAAAGAAAGTCAACCCGTTTTTTACGGCTGTGATGTCTCCAATCAAATTCTAAACGGGCCACGTGTCATCTCCTGTCTGTTACTCTTCATTCATCTCTTTGCAAATCAATTTTCCCATTTATAAAAACAAACTTGAGCTTGCTCCTCTAAGACAAATTTGACAAAAATGAGTATATATTTTTAAAAATCCACAGCCAATTTCCCACTTAGTTTAAGCAATCTGTTTTACAGCAAAACACAAAATGAAAGAATTTGGGAGGTTCTTTCAAGTTTGATGTAGTAAGATTTGGCTTGATAGGGAGTTCTTTACCACCCTAAACAGAGTGTTTGCTGGATTAACTAGAGATGCGAAACGTCCAGAAATTTCAGAGTCATGCAAATCTTAGGGAAACTGAAAGTCAACAAGACCTTTTTAAATTTCCTGCAAAGGTCTAATGTTTTATTGTTTAAAAATTTTTTAAATGTATCACTTATATTTGATATATTTGGAAATGTATATGCCTAAAAAATAAACAGTAAATTTGGAAGGAAAAATTGTTTCCTCAATTCAAAAGAGGGCATCCCCAACAAGTCTTTAGAAAAACTAAGGTTTTTTGAATTTGTCCCTGGGCATACACATAGGTCTAGATCAGCTTCTAAAAATATTAAACTAGTAAGGCTTTTTTTTTTTTTTTTTTTTTGGTCCCAGTTTTAGAGGATGGGGTTAACAAAAAAGAGCCTTCCAAAATTTGGTCATATAAATTCCTTTACACGCCTCTCTGCAACATTGAATCAACACTCTAGTATGTTCACTTATACTACAGAAAAAACTACAGCATTTCAGGGAAACCCACATTTATAGTTGGCAACGTTGAGTCACAAGGGACTGGGAGCCTTAATTATCAGTAGGAAAAGTAAGAGCGATAACAATAACCATGTTTATTAAATGCTTATCAGGTACCAGATATATTTCTTCTAATCCTTAAAATGGCTCTTTCCTATTCTGCAGACCAGGAACTTAAGGCCCAGAGAAGTGAAGTAAACTGCCCAAGATGAGACAGCTAAGAAATGTAGAAGCCAGGATTCAAATTCAGTTTCTCAGCCTCTAAACCTCAAGCTTTAAAAATTATATCATGTTTGCACTCGTGCTGTGCTATTCTGTGGTTATTTTTTTTTCCTTAATACTGACACACAAATTATCTCAGGGAAAGCTAAATCACATATTTGGGCGCACATCTGCATTCAGCAGTGATTGGCACCTATCCGCTTCCGAACACAAAACAAGCCAAGGCTTCCTGCAGACTGATCTCTCCTGGTAGACAAAACACGCTGCTTTCTAATAAACCATCCACGTTTCTCTTCTGGTTTCCGTTCCGTCTTTCCCCATCGAGGGCCTTCCTCCTCTCAATTCCAACTGCACTCACAATGTTACAGCCCCATCAGTATAGCTAAGTACTGCTACTCGGATGACTTCAAAGTGTGTTCATTGAGTTTCTCCCTAACTACATCCTCGCCAACTTAAAAACAAGACAAAAATCGTATATTATCTAGGGTATCAGATGCCATCCATCTAGCCTGCCTTCCCAACCAAAAATAAGTGAGACTTCTGACAAATGATTTATTTATTTTTATATGAACAGTCTTTTAAAGATTAAAAAATCAAATCATAGTTAACATCACAGAGCTACCCTTTGTTGAGAACTTGATAGGTTGCGGACACGGAGGTAAGCACTATACATAGGTGATCTCCTGGGATTCTCACAAAAACCCCGCAAGGTGATTCTCCCCATTATGAAGATGAGAATACTGAGGTTCAGAGCAATGCATCATCACAGGCTAACTGCAGACCTGGGGGTTAAGCCCAGGCCAGCATGCTGAATCCAGCTCCTTCTACAACTCCTTATAAATAAGCACAGCTACAGGTGTCACAAGGCACTGTTAAGAAAGGAAGGATAGGGTGCCTTGGGGGGAGCACATCACTGGTGCGAGAGGAGTAACCGCGGGCCTCCTCCGCGGCTCACTGCCGAACCCACGTTCTCCCGAGTTGTAAGGAGAAGCTCAGCAAGCTTCTCCCAGCACTGAGATCCCCAAAAGCAGGAACCATGTCTTTTCCTTGGGCTTTCCAAAGCCTGCACTGTGTCAGGATGGCAGAGCCCACATTGCTGGTACTCATTAAATGGAGAGCAGCTGTTGGATTTTATCAGCCCTCCCAAAGAGGGGAGTCACCCCTCTATCCCCCCACCAGCCTCCACCTGGCCTGACACCAATCCAGCTTCGCCCAGAGGTCAGTCCCACTTTCCATCCGCGTGCCCATCTTCCTTCGAACCTTGTGCACCGAACTGCCCCATCACCTCTGGCCCTGGCTGCACAGCAGTGCGAGCGTGAGGTCACCCTGCCAAGAGCTCCTGCTTGCCCCTCTTTAGAGCACTCCTCAAGCACTCTGAAACTAGCCATGGGGCCAGCACCTGGCACCTTTCCTTGTCAAAAAACAAAAAACAAAAAAAAAAAAAACAACAGGAAACGGTG
>CM053603.1:47155533-47221399 GCA_028646535.1 Procyon lotor
AGTGGGGGAAGGGAGAGGAAGGGAGGAGGAAGGGGGAGATGAGGAGGAGAGGGGAGGAGGAAGGGAAGAAGAAAGAAAAAGAGAAAGAATGCCGATGATGACATTAGACAGGAGAGAGGCCAGCTTTGTCCTGCATCCTGTTGAAGAGCCAAGTAAAACAATGAATCTATTTTTTTCCCTCCTCTTCTTTGCCTTAAAAAATTCAAGAATTTCATTTCCTTCTTTGAAACGTAGCCCTTGCATAATTCCAGTGCTCCTTCCTGCTGTCGGCAGCACTGAGGAAAGAGGGTGTTTGACTCTCCCCGGCGACCTCAGAAGCGGAGGCATTCGGGTGCCAGGCCTCGCAGCCTGGTCCACAGGCCAGAGTGGCAGTGAGAGAGGGAGGGAGGGAGAGAGGGAGCGAGCGAGCGAGCAAGCGAGCGCGGCTCCCATTCACTGCGCCCCCACCACGCACCCAGAGGGAGGCCAACTGCATCACAGTCGCTACTGCTAAGCCCAACAGCAAACCCCTGAGGTGGGCATTATTCTTTTCAAATGGGCAAAGAAACTAAGGTTCAGAAAAGCCAAAGGTCCACAGTCACACCATAAGCTAGTAGAATGGCCAGAATTCCAATTTAATTCTTGCCTCTCTGACTCTGGAGCCCAGGCCTTCGCACTGCAGCCTCTTCACTCCGGGAAGTTCCGTGAGACAAAGTCTGAAGCCTCCTTCTGGATTTCCCGGAGGCAGCTATTAATTAGGCATGACAAGCAAAGGACTGAAGTTTAGTGTTTGCAAACTTAAAAATGTTTGCTGGCTCCAAAATACAAAAAGAAAATGGTAAAAACTGGAATTACTCAAAGCTGAATTAAACGTCTGCTTCACAAGAAGATGCCACCAGTACACTGAGGAGTCCACGCAGATAGCCGAACCTGTACGTATAAACTGCATTTTATGTGGGGCGTCAGCACATTTTATTCATGCTCGTCTGCTTTCGAGGCTGCTGGGGGGTGGGGGGCTCGGGCCACAGAGGTCTCAAAGCAGCCCTCCAGTTTCTCGGGCCCTTCTCACCAGAGGGCACTCCCACCAGGCCCGGGGGCAGACCCTGGGGAAACAGAGAGGGGACCGCCTCTGAGAGCAGAGGCCACGGCGAGCATTTCCTACAGAACTCAGGAACAGCTTTCCCAGTCTCTTCAGGGCTCCCAACCCCAAAAGACTGCTGTGCGGTTGGGTGCGCACGGCCCCCCTCATCCAGCCCGAGAGCCTGTGGACCAGGCTGGAGCGAGAAAGGCCTCTGGGCCCGTCCGCCACCCTCTACACGTGGGCACGAACCACCCCCGGCGCTATCTTCATCTGGGGACTCCGTTTTCAGCAGCACTTCCTCTACTCCCAGCTCTTCCACGGTATTGGTAAATATTGATAATTACCTCCAAATGCAAACGCGAAGCAGTCTGTGTTTTGAAATGCGGATCACAATTCAAATTGGAAGCTGACACTAATCATTTGATGCTCACTTGAAAAGACCAGATAGGCTGTGCAGGGACATTTCAGGAGGGGGAACGATAAGGAGAAGGGAAATAAAAATTATTGGTATTTACTCAGCCTGCAATGCTTGTGGAAGGAAACTCTTTTAAAAGGGAGCACTTCAGAATGGTTATTCAATCTGAATTTTACAGATAGCACTGGAAATATTTTCTCACAGAATGCCCTCTATCTCTACCATCATATCTCGCCGGTGTGCCGTTCACGTCTTTCATTGCAGGAATTCTCACTCAATTTTGCTCCATTATGAGCTGACGGTGACCCAGAGTATACAAGGCATTCAAGAGTCTGACTGGAAATTACTACCGAGGAACATCTGTCCCATTCCCCGCTTGCCAACCCTGCCTTAGGGAGTGAAGATGGAAAACAACCCAGAATCCACACACAGAGACAACTTTTCATTCCCCTTACAAACTAGACTGCTTTGGAAATTGAGGGCCCCGGCGTTTTTTCAGAAATTATGTTCCTGGAAAAACATGGTGTGAGCCTCTTTTGAAAGCCTGCAGCTCAAAAACCTTCCCGTCCTACCCAGACCCTTCTAATAAAAGCCAGGACAGGAGCTTCATGGGGAAGCAAACGGGAAGGCCACCCATGGTTCTCCTCCCTCGGTGCTGTCAAATTCAAATTCTGTATGAAATCCTACTGATCAATTAAAGACCGTGAGGATGCCACAAATACTAATATATTCCGCAGTGTACGCGGCATCTATCTTATAGACACACTCACTTTGGAAGATTTATGTTGCGATTAGAAAAGATTAGAAGAAGACATCTGATTTCATATAGGGCTAAGCTTGGGAACCCAGCTTTTCTCGATGGCTATCAGAGGATGGAGGCGGCAGCCCGGCACCCCGCACCCCCCCCCCCGCAGATTTCATTTTGTCTTGCTGCTGATGCTCAGAGGGGCTGAGAGACAGACACGCTTAGTCAATCAAATAAAAGGACGACCATCCGTGCCTGTGTCCCTAGCCTCATGTCCAACAACCCCCTCACGCCCACGGGCTTATAAGGCTCAGTGGGAGCCAGAGGGATCAATATCACAGTAACCGCTCCCTACTACGCGCCACAAGCTTCACAGCCGTTACTCTGATACGACCACCCTAAGCAAGATAACACCTGCATTCCAGGTGCACAGGCTCAGAGAGGTGAAGGGGCACTGCCTCACCGTCCTGCCCTCCAGCATCTCTGGCATTTCCTCGGGGCGCTGGCCCTGGTGGCCGCTCTTGCTATACGCTAAGCTCTTTTGGGTGTTAACGTGGGGCAGGTACCTGGGACCCACAGTTCCAGGTTGGGGGGAACAGAGGAGGTGTGAGGCCCCAACTCTGGCATAGGCTGCAATCTAGTGGGACAGGGGGTTGCACACTAAGACGCGTCTCTCTGGCCTGGAAGCCTCTACCAAAGAGCATGGGAGAGTTGAAAACAGGCCAATCCTTATACAAAAGCAGACATGGTCTATTTCAGATAGTAGATTGTGCCCCCGGGAGGCAGGGAGATCACCTTTTTTCTCTCCTGGAAATTCCTTGCTCCGGTTAATACCATGAACTTGCAGAGAAAGGTTGATAACTGAAGCCCACATCTTCAAATGTTTTCAAAGTTAAGTCAGATAATCTTTACACTGATGTGAAAGGGGCAGAATATACATTTGACCCCTCGCTTCAAACAAAAACCTTTCCATATGGTTTTTAATTAGAAAGCAGTTGTTTTGCTTTCGCAACACTCTTTAACCTCTGCCATTGTAGGTACAAGGCCGCAAACCGTACTTTCGTTTGATTAAAAAAAAATAAAAAATAAACGCTGAAAAAAAAATATTTTTCTTTTTAGGGAAAGGAAAGATAGCAAGCAGCTATTTTTCGGAAGGGTCAGGCGCTGGAAGGCATATATGGGAAGCCATCACGGCTGTGGCTTACGGTTTATTTTGTCTTGAAAAAGTCCGAGGTCATTCTAACTATGCTGACCTGCTAACCTACACACTGATCATCCCCATCCAGGACCGTAAGCAAACACTGCCCTCTTGTGCACCGAACAGTCCCAGAGTTGGCGTGGGGATGGGTTCCACCTACCGCCCTGTGGACGGCTTGCAACTGTACAGCGGCCTCTCGGGGCCTGGAGATGTGTCAGGAAAAGGATGACACACATCTGTTACCAGGGCGCTTGCTAAAATGTCCCCAGATTGCCTTCTGAGACAGATTTTGAGATAAAGAGGAAGAGAGGAAGATTCAGCTGAAGAAATCAAACCAAAAATAACTGCCTCTTATCTTTCCTAGAAAATATTCATTCCTCGAAAAGAAACTATTGGTTACCGTGGCAAGTTTTCTCATTATGTACTTTTAAAAACTTTTAGGAACAGCTAATGAATCTACAATAACAAGTATACAGTGCTGCTTTTTTATCTGGGAAAAATCTGCCAGGCAAAGAGATTCCGTTTGATTCTAGAAGACGGGGAGAGGTAAGAAGAACCCAGGTTGCTCTTTCTCAAACGACTCCCCCAAGGCTCAGTGATATGGTCCGCTTCTTTCTGATGAGCCTCAACCTGTTATAGTTACCTGAAAACATTCTCCTCCAACCTGAGGACATGGCTGTCCCCAGAAGACCAAAATGGCATCTCAAGAGAGCTTTAAAGGACACGAACTAATGCCCCTTATTAAACAACTTGAGAAAAACCAAAGGCAGAAAGATAACCACTCAAGTCTGGGGCCAGGCCAGGCCTGCTTGGCAGGAACCTCCAAGGTAACATCCTGGTTCTCTAAATGGGCCCCCAGTTCCAGCTCTGAACCACAAACCATCAAAATGTTGAACGACCCCTGTACCTTCGAGGCACAATCCAGGATGGGCCAGATCTCCTGCTCAACTCACTTCTGGTGGAGAAGAGACAGCAAAATCTGCCCCCAATGCGTTCCCTGTAACCCAACAGGTACCCCAAAGGAAAGGGGATGGAGATAAAGATTTGGGGGAGTGTACTCTCTGGGCTGTGACCACGTCTCAGAAGGTGGGCTGGGTACCCGTGACGTCACCTCCTCCACTTACCATCGCTGATATCCAGTGCTTGGTTTAGTGCTTTAGGAATGTGTCCTTAACCTCCATCTGGCTTGTAGTTCATAAGCACTCAATGTGAAACGGCCAAACACAAGCACAGAGCAGGGAAAACTGGTTCGCTTTATGCCAGAATTATCTGCCAACTCCTATTTCCGCTTCAGCCCTCCACCATGGGCAGCAAATGAGGGGTGCAGCAACAGAAAAAGTTCTAAGTTCTAAGAACAGTTCTAAGGGTGGGTAAAGGCCAAAGGACGACCACCCTGAGACCATTCACCTCCAGAAGGCGAGCAGCGTCCCTCCTCCTTGCTCTCTGTCCTCCTCTCAGAATGACAAGACCCGCAGATCCTTTATCCCCCAGCCCCAGCGAGACTGACAGGCAGCTCAAGTATGCATGTTTGTCCAGTACACCAGCCCCACACCAGGGGTCTGCTGTGGAAAACAGCTCCATACGGTCAGCCAGAGGGACCCTCTCCCTTGTACCACAGTCCCGACCTTTCTCCCGCATGCTACTCCTCCCCAGCACTCCAGGGGCTGCCACGGCTCCTGTCCTACCTTCCGATTTTAGTTCACACTTAATTTCCTCAGAAAGGCCCTCCCTAGCCTCCAAATAAAGAAGACTCTGCACCTCCACTTGTCCATCTCTGGGCGTCGTGTGTCGTCCTTCGCAGCATGATCACAATTTCCAATGCCGTGCGATCCTGCTTACTTCTGTGGCACCAACCCCAACCCCCCCCCCCGCCCCACCAGGTGGTCAGCACTCTGTCCTTGCCCACCAAAGGAAACCCAACTCCTAGCTCTGGATTGCTCCGGGCTTGCTGAGTGAATTGACATGTAATGACACACCTTTCCTTCTACAATGTCTGATCTGATGGAGAAAGGTCCCCTAGGACACTAGAATCTTGGGAAAAGAAATGAAAGAAAGCTGAGGAACTGGCCCAGGTGCTCAGCCCCCAGCCTATTGCAAGAGGAGGTGACAGAATGAACCGGAAGCTGCCTGGGCAGGGATTGGGAAAGTCAGGTGTCTGACCCTGCAACGGCCAAGACATCAGCCCCCGAAGGCCACAGGGGCCTGGGACTGTGATGTCGTACATTTTCAGGCGTCTTTGGGGCTTTCCCTCAAGAGAACACGTGAAGAACTAAATGGTGAGAGCGGCTAGCTGATGAGGGTGATGCGGGAGTCATGGGGGCACCCAGCGGGACAGCACCACCGCGTCCCTACCCTCCTGCCTCAGGGAGCCCTATTCCCTTTCCCCGGCAAGTGTCATATCGTGCAAGTATTCTGTAATGGCATGTGAACCCCAAGTTCACATCTGCCCTCCCAGGTTCAAAAGAAGTTCACATTCAGGAGGAATTCCGGGCCCAAAGCTTGACCATCAGAGAGAGGAACCTCTTTCTGTCATGTTGTCAAGTCAGCCCGGGCAGAGCCAGGGTCACCCCCTGCACAGCTAACGTGTCCAATCCACCTCTGGAGGGCCTCTCCTCCCTTCGCCTTCGAAGCCTATTTGCAGAACAGTCACTGGCACTGGCCACAGGCTTGCATTATGCTCATTTCCCCATCCCCAAGCTCTGGGGCAAGTTTAAAAGTCCTCGTCCTGTCTCAGAATCAGGTCTGAATTAATACCCTTCCTCAAAAGAACTCCAGTAGCAAAGTGAAAACAGACGCACTAGACAATGCCCTTTGAAAGCCCCAGCAGGGACGACTGGTGACAATGCAGCCCCCGGCTCTGAAAGAAACCTTAAGGTTAAAGGTTCACAGAGGCAGGAGAATTACCAAAGTACAAGTTTGTTCAAATTTCCTCCGGCAGATTTAAACAACCAGGGTCAAGCTGAAGATTGCTGGCAAAAACCTATGAGACAACCCAGCCCCTTTGAACTGCATGGAGAAAGGAAAATATACGGTCTGGGAGGGATCTATGGTATAGCTTTTAAAAATGTTCTTGAAAAGGTCACCCCTGTTAACTCCGAATCAGCCCGTTGAAGGATGTTTGAAAACTGCTTCTAAAACAACAGGGCTGCTGGGCCCTCACCGTGTGCGGTGAGCAGCACTGAGGTCGCCGTGTTCCCGGCATTAGTGTGCTGACCCTCTGTGGGCCATGAAATTAACCATCAGCACGGCAGAAATCTGCTCCGAGTTAAACTACTTTGCTACGCAAAGTGGCCTGAAAATGAAATATGAGGACTGAATTTCCACTGAAAGATGAACTTGTCTAACCCCAAGGCAGGCTTCCTCCACTGTGAACTCTGTGTGGCCACTGGTTGCAGGCCCCCCAGGAGGGTGGGTCAGTGCTGCAGGCGGTGGGAAATGACCCCTCATCCAGTCATTCGCTCGTTCACTTGTGTCTGCGTGCACCAGACGTTGACTCGGGGCCAGGCCAGGACCTGGGCCCCTGCACACAGAGGTGAATGATAAGAGGCTCCTGTCCTCAAAGGGGATCAAGTCCAGGGGCACATGGGTGGCTCAGTGGGTTAAAGCCTCTGCCTTCGGCTCAGGTCATGATCTCAGTGTCCTGGGATCGAGTCCTGCATTGGGCTCTCTGCTCAGTGGGGAGCCTGCTTCCCCCTCTCTCTCTGCCTGCCTCTCTGCCTACTTGTGATCTCTCTCCTCTCTGTCAAATAAATAAATAAAACCTTTAAAAAAAGGGTGGGGGGAATCAAGTCCAATGGAAAACATAACCCGGTAAACAGAAAATTATAACTGATGGGGAGAAAATGAGATCCTAGGATATACATAGGATGTCAGAGGCCCTCGAATGAGGGTCACCTAATTTAGGCTGGGGAAAGCCAAAGGCTTTCCTGAGGCTTCCCTGAAGAAGGCATGTAGCCAGATGATGCAGCATAGAGAGAAAGCGTGATCGGTCCAGAGACCTGCAAGCAGTTCATTAAGCTGGGAGTCCTGAGAGAGACCAAGAGAGACAGAGAGACACACAGCCATCAGGCAGGGCTGATGTCAGCCATGCTGAGGAATTTGGCCTTTCTGCCAATGGAGGGCAACTCAAGACTTTTAAAACAGGGAGGTAAAATAACTACATTAGCAATTTAGAAAGAGTTCTTGGCTACAGAGGGGAAGGACAGTTTCAAGGGGGTGGGGGAGCCTGGAATCAGAGAGATCGAGAAAGAATGCTATACTCATCCAACTGGGCACTAATGGAGGCCTGTCATAAAGGAGCAGCTGCAGTGGTGGCGAGGACCACACAGATCAGAGGACACACAGGAGGGACAAGACTTGGTCACCAATTCATACGAAGGAGGACACACTGAGGATCATTTCAAAGGTCATGCCCCGGGGTGCCCGGGTGGCTCAGTCGGTTAAGCATCTGACTCTTGGTTTTGGCTCAGGTCATGATCTCAGGGTCATGGGACTGGTGCCCTCCCACCCCACTCACACTGGGCTCTGCGCTCAGTTTAGAGTCTGCTTGGGATTCTCTCTCTTCCTCTGCCCTTCCCCCCACTTACACTCTCTCTCTTCCTCTAAAATAAATAAGTAAATCTTTAAAGGGAAAGAAAGAAAGAAAGAGGGAGGGATGGAGGGAGGGGAAGGGAGGGGAGGGTTGGGGAGGGGAGGGTTGGGGAGGGGAAGGGGAGAGGAGGGAAGGGGAGGGAAGGGAAGGGAAGGGAAGGGAAGGGAAGGGAAGGGAAGGGAAGAAAAAAGAGAAAAGTAATGCCTTAGGAGAATGGAGTTATCTTTCCCTGGAAGGTAAGGAAGTGAAGAGGGTGATCTTGAAGATGTGGAGTCTGAGGGCCTGTGATGTTCACTGATGAGGAAACTAGACCGATAAGCAGATGGATCCACAGGTCTAGAACTTCCTAATGAAATTTCATGAAAACGTCCAGTTGCTCAGCTGCACTGGCCACAGTGCGAGGACTCACCAGCCTCATGTGGCTGACAGCCACCTTGCTTCATGTTCCCATTGTCCCATCCCCTCTGTTGAAAGGTGCTAAGCAAGGCCCTGCAGAGATTTCTGAAAACTGTCCCTCGCAGTCAAAGTGTTCATCAGGCCTCTCTAGGCCACGCTGATGGCTGATGGGCACATCAAGGTCTGTGCGGGCAAACACCAGCTTCCCTTCCTGGTCTTTCCAGCTCCTGGCCTGTGCAAATGCTCAAGAAATGGAGGTCTTCTTATGTAGTCTTTTCTTTCTCCAGAGCATAAGTTCTGAGAACTATCTCCGAATGTGGCCTGGATCATCATCATTTCAGAGACTAAGGACCACTGGACAGACACACATGCGCACATGCGCGGGGGGTCTTTGGTGCTTTCAGCATAAGGCCCTGAAAATCTCCTAGAAATGACCACAAGCAGAGCTATTTTTTTTAAGTGCCACACTGCCGTGTAACTGGGAAGGCAGAGCTCTATCCCTGTGTCAGATGACCAAGGACAAGCCACTGACCCTCCCTGAGCTTTAAGCAACCCAAATAAATCTACGATAAAGGATGAAGCCGCAAGGCCAGATAGGGCGGTTTCTGAGGCCACTCAGGTCAATGCTAGCAATTCCAAGCACTAATTTTAAAAGAAAAAAGTCAGGTTTATCTTTAGGTAGCACCTGTGTATGCCACCAAATAAATATCCTCAGGAAGTAGGTTAGAGACAAAGGAAATTATTTTAGTCTTCCTGAAGGCCCCAAGACAAGAGAGGCATCATCACAACACAAAAGATATGGAAAGAGGGAAAGTCAACTTCTCTCTTAACAGCAAAACTTGTTTCTTCTCCTGCCAAGAGAGGATCACCACATTAACTAAGTCCTCCCCACTCTCTCCCCACCCACCAAGGCCACTTCAAAGCAGCAGGAGCCTAATCACACAGCGCAAGGAAATAAAAGACCCAATTAACAAAAAAAAAAAAACAAAAAACAAAACAAACCCACTCAAATAATCCAGGGGAGAATGGAAGCTGAAATCTCTATTTTTGACAAATTGACTTATATATAAAATGCGCCTGGGAAGCCACAATTCCTACCAAAGTAGGTGTGAGCTAAGGTCTGAGAGTAGCTTCCCAGCAAACCAGAGTCTCTGAAATCAAAGTGAATTAGACCCCTGCTGAGCCAGCTACTGACCTCTGGAGTCTTGTTTCTGTGGGTTGTACAATGGAGAGGGAAACTCTCCCACCTCTGGCTGGCAGGGTGGCGTGAGCTAATAAAGGCGAGACAACAGAGGTTCCCCAAGCACCCATTCCCCCTCTCTCCCTCTGAGAGGCCGACCTTCCTCAGCCCCCACTCTGCACCGCCACGTCTGCACCCCCAGAGCCACACTGTCCCTCCTGACGGTGTCCATTCTGCCTGCGGTTGTTCTGTCTCCCTCTTCCAGCCAGCTCTGGAAGCCTCGGCCAGAATGAGGAGAAGGATGCGAGGCCCCAGACCACTTGGCACAGGCCCTCTCCTCCGACTCTTCAAAAGCCAGCAGGATCTCCCAGCTTAAAAACTACCCACCTGCCTCCAACTACAGGCTCTCCAAGCTCCTGAGCTCTGCGGCTGCAGGGTCTCTGCAGCTCAGCCTCATACCCTGCAGCCTCCCTATGAGCTCCACGCTCCAGCCCTCCCTTCGCCCCTATGTCCTTATCCACTCTGAGTCCTCTAGCGGGAAAGCCTCTCCTCTTCCCACTGGGAAAATCCCAGCCATCCTTCAAAGCTCCGACAAGACAGCCCCTCCTCCTAACTCGCCCATGACCCTCACGCCCTGGCCTTACCTCTTCCCATTTCTCCCACTGACCGGCTGCCCTCTTCTTTGGCCAGATCTGCTCTCACACCTCTGAGTGCTCAGGCTGCCCCCTGGGTCTGCTCTGCCCTCTCTTCTTCTCTGCCTGGAAACCCCTAGGTCACCCTTCCAGGCCCAGCCCAGGGTCCCCTCCTGAGGGATGCCTTCCTGCCTGTCCCAGGCAGAAGCACTCATATCCTAAGGTCCTCTTTATGAAGCCTTTAGAACTCTGCATCTTAACTGGCTGTTCGCACTGCCTCCTGCTCTTCCCTGGCCCACGAAACCATGGGCTCCTTGAAGACAGGCACGTCTGCATCTGCCTCACATCCAAACAGAGCATACAATATACGCGGAAAAGGAGAAACAGTTACCCTATGACCTGGTAATTCCACTCCTAGGTATATACCAAGGGAATAAAAACATAGGTCCACACAAAGATTTTGTGTGTACACAATGTTCACAGCAGGATAAGGCATAATCACCAAGAAGCGAAAACAACCCAAAAATCCTTCAGCTGATGAGTAGATTAAAAAACAGTATACACATATTCTGGAATACTACTCTGCCATAAAAAGGAAGGAAGTACAGCTAGGAAGGCGGAAGGGAGAGTCACTGTTTAATGGGTCTAGAGTTTCAGTTTTTTGGTTTTTCTTAAGATTTTACTTATTTAACAGAGAGAGAGCACGCACATGCATAAGCAGGGGGAGCAGGAGAAGCATGCTCCCCGCAGGGCAGGGAGCCCGATGTGGGGCTGGATCCCAGGACCCTGAGATCATGACCTGAGCCGAAGGCAGAGACTTAACCAACAGAGCCACCCAGGCGCACCTAGAGTTTCAGTTTTTTAAAGATGAAGCGTTCTGGAGATGGATGTCACTGGACTTAAAATAATGTAAACTTAAAAATGTTTAAACAGTAGGGATGCATGGGTGGCTCAGTCAGTTAAGCATCCGACTCTTGATTTCAGCTTAAGTCATGCTCTCAGGGTGGTGGGATTGAGCCCGGTGATGAGCTCCCTGCTGAGCGTGGAGTCCGCTTGAGATTCTCTCCGTCTCCCTCTGCCCCTCCCCACCCCTTTCTCTCTTTCTCCCTTTCTCTCTTTCTCCCTTTCTCTCTCTCTTCCCCCCTTAAAAAAAATGGCTACATGGTAAATTTTATGTAATATTTGCTTTACCAGAATTAAAAATAAATTTTTAAAAAATTTCTCTAAGGGGCGCCTGAGTGGCTCAGTCGTTGAGCATCTGCCTTCGGCTCAGGATATGATCCCAGGGTCCTGGGATCGAGCCCCGCATCGGGCTCCCCACTCAGCGGGAAGCCTGTTTCTCCCGTTACCATTCCCTCTGCTTGTGTTCCCTCTCTTGCTGTGTTTCTCTCTGTCAAATAAATAAAAAATCTTTAAAAAAAAAAATTTTTCTCTAAAAAGGGAATGGAGTGTATCTACTCCATGCTACATGATGAACCTTGAAAGCATCACACTGATCAAAAGAAGCCAGATGCAAAAGGCCACATGCTGGATGATTCCATTTTTATGAAACGTCCAGTAAACGCAAATCTGTGCACATGAAGCAGATCAGTGGTTGCGTGGGCCTGGGGGAAGGGAGAATGGAGAGGGACTGTTAATGAGTCTGGGGTTTCTTTTTGTAGTGATGAAAATATTCTCAACTTGGATTCTGGCAACTGCTCTATGCAACTCCAGGAACATACTGAACACCACCAAAGTATACGCTTGAAATGGGCACATTTTATGATATGTGAATTATATCTCAATAAAAATGTTTACAGACGTTACTGGATATCTACTATGTGCGAGGCCCTGGATTGGCCCTAGAGCTACCAACACAATTCAGATTTGGTCTCCATCGCTCGGATGCCTCCAGACTAAAAGGAAAACTCGAATGAGGGGAAGGCAGCCCTGGCAGCAAAGCAGGAGAGACGCAAGGCGCCATCTGCCCCTAGGAGGGCTCATTCCTGCTCTGCGCCCCAGCCTGAGGCCATCTCAGAAATGCCAGGCTCCACCTCCCAAGGACAGTGGCCCGGATCACCCAGACAGCAGAGCCACAGACACAGTCACCTGGGGCACAGTCTCAAAGGCCTGCTGGTCAAAGGGCACGGCCCCGAGCTCCGAGACAAGGGTGCCTCAGCCCCAGCCTGGTCGAGGCTCTAGCCAACAAAAAAATGACCGAGCAGGAAATACGTCCCAGGGATTAATTTATGGGTTGTTTCCTGGGATGCCTGCCCAAATCTTATTCCAACCTGGATGAAGTGATTTTGAAGAAAAACCCAGGAGACAAAGAAGAGAGAAAACAAAGGAGATGCTAAGTAAAAAGTTTAAAAGCAATTAATTTTAAATGATTACAGCTTTACCAAAAGCTGTGGCTATGATTTCCTTCTGACTTTGATTATAACCTTCCAGCAAAATATTTGCCTCCAGAAGGCAAAGTCTTTGCATTATTTTCTATTCCTAGCATGACTACAAAAATATTCTTTGATTTAACATTTGATATGTTCTGTTCTCAAGGGCAAGCCCCATGAGAAGAAAAATGTACCCCAACAGAATGAAATATGACTACCTGCTTCCATTTTTCTTTCCTGTTGGTTCCTGCTCAAATATTCTGCATTAATTTAAACTCCAGACTGTGTCTCTGATGTCGTGTTACCTCCACACTGTCACCCAAACCAAAGCAAAGTCACCTGCTGTCCAGCACCAGGAGCATGGGCTGCAGACAAAGCTCGACTTGAGAGTCTCCTAGAGACAGCAAAAGGCACTCCAACTTGGAAGGAGAGCGGGAGGGGTCGGAGAGTAAAAAGGTAGCAGGCAAAACAGAAGAACTTGTATTTGAATATAAGCACACTTGGCACCGAGGGCGGCCAACTCCCTATTGGACATAAAGAGGCGGTCAGCACATTAACACAACAAGGGTCACTAGTGTTGGCCTCCGCTTCACTCAGTGGTCGAGGGCATCCCAGAATTGGCACCGCAGAGGAGAATCTTCCATTATGGTTAATGTTACCTTTTCACAAAGAGGAGAAAATCAAAGGCAGCGCTCCTGGAGTGAGCACAAAGGTACAGGGAACCAAGGCCTGGCAGATTCTAGGAGCTAAAGCAGTTTAGGTTAAAAAAGCATTTCCACTTATATCAACTCCTTTAAATATGTTCCAATATTTTAGGACACACACACGTGACTACCACAACAATGTAGCGCTGTGCAGATTCATAAAAAGACCAGAGGCAAAGAAAACCAAAATCAGGTTTTTTGTGCGGCTGGCCAGTTTTACACTAGCATCAAGCCCAAATCCGTGCACCGCCAGGCCCCCTGTTGTCCCGGCTTCTGTGGTTACCACGCTGCTTTCTGGGCATTATGTGCAGGTGCCGAAGGAGAACGTAAAAAATCTGCTTGAACACACATATTCATTCATACACCTTGTTTCATGGGTCCAAAGACAGCATCTCAGACAGACTGCAGAAAAACTAAAGGGCACACTCCTTAATAAAACAAGCCAAAGGGACAAGCACTTTCTCCACATTGGCACCAAGAGCGCAGAGTTGGAAAAACAGGCAAAGTAGCTTAAGTTTTACAAAGAATGTTTCCTCCCGGGCTACAGAGACAAATATCCCAAGGTGGGGGAGTGCAGGGGAGCAGGTACTGACTTTTCCCTCCAAAGAGAGTAACCCAGTCAGACTTCCAAGGCTTTCGGCAGCTCTCATCAGCTCCAGCCAGAGAGAGACCCAGGGACCCAGAGAGGGTCCCAGCCAGGCAGGAAGCACCACTTAAATGGTGGGCAGAGGAGGGAAGCGATCAGGGCGACAAGTCGCAGCAGAAGAGCTGCTGTTCATTAACAATTGGAACAAAAGACCAGGAGACAATACACTGTTAATCCTAGCAGCCACAAGAGGACTATAAATTGCCAAGCCAAGATACCAGCATTTTTCAGCTCTCCTCTTTCCTGCCAGAGTTAGATTGAGGACGGGTCCAAGTCCCTCACCCCCACCCAAGTCTTTAAAAACATACATTACTGAATCTTTTTGAAGTTCTAACCCTGAAAGATTTATACTCCAAAATGGATTAGAGAAAAATACTGCCCTGAAACACTACTACAAGGGGCTTGAGTGGACGGATACATTTTTTCATTCCCGTTGAGAATGCCAGAGCAGGAGCTGTGTGGTCAGATCAAATCCAGCTCTGACACTTAGGAACTGTGCTCCCCACCTGACCTCTCTGAGCCTGCTTTTTCACCTGTAAAATGGGAATATCACCTCTTACTTCACTAGATTGCTTTGAGTGTTAAATGGGGGGGGGGGGGGGGTAGCTCAAGGGCAGTACTAAATAAAGGCTAAGTACTACTGTCACTATTAACCTCCCCCTGGTACCACGGGAGTTTTATCTATAGCCACATGGATCAAGCAGATAAAGCCCAATTTTCTCTAAGCTAAGAAAGGAATCTTTTGGGTAGCGAAAATACTTTGGGGGGGGAGCAAGAGAATCAAAGAGAACTGGCTTTAATATAAGATATATTAAACTTCAGAGATATCATCATAGAACTGAGACAATCATTCTCATTTCCTTCTACTAGGGCTAATGTATTCAGCAAGGGGTCTAAATCACTCAGAGCAAGCCGGGAATTCTAACGAGAGCCCAATCTTCCAGCAATCCCAAATGTAGGTGCATTGCTGCTGCCAGTACGCGTCCCTGCCCAGGAATCTTGCATTGTCCGAAAGCTCAGGCCCGATCTTGCTACAACCCTGCTTTAAAATGCCGCCAAGGCCTTTGGGAGAAATCTACGCTAAGGGCCTAACCTAATCTAAGTGCAACACTCAGCACTCTGAGTATCTGGCCCACCAACCCTTCTACCTTCATCTTCATCACACCTCCCCACACACCATGCTGATTTCCAGCCCCAACCAAATGCTAGCAGTTACCACTAACTCCGAACAGCTAAAAAGGCAGATTTAAGCCACGGAGCCCCCAACCGGGCATTTCCTCCACTAGGAAAGTTCTTCTTTCCCCCCATCATGCCATATACCCCACTGCCCAGCAAAGCTGAGTTATTCCTGCTTTTGTCTTGTATGCCAAAACCTCTGATGGGTCACTTGGCACATCGGATAGCACCCTCTCCCCAGCCCTGCCATTAGCTCCTAGAGGGAAATAATAAACATGCATAATGTCCCGATGATAAGCCAGGCCGCATGCTGATTGCTTTCCGTCCACCAACCCATGAAGAAAGTTCTTTGCTACTATTACCATCCAGCCCAGGAAGTGGGACACAGCTTCATCCATTCAGACTCACCGAATGCCCTACCACACACCTGGCTCTGGCCCAAACGCTAAGAATATGCTGGTAAATAAGCCAGACACGATTCCTACTCTGCTCACATAAAGAGTTATCAGATAGTGAAAAAGTCTCTAAGGAAGGAAAACAGGGACATGAGAAAGCACATGGGGCACAGAATTGAGGATACTTAAGCTGGGCAGCTCAAAGGAGCCCTCTCGACAGGACACTCAAGCTGAGATGTAAACGAGGAGCCGGATGTACCAAAGAGAGGAAACAGCAGGTGCAAAACTAGCCCATTCAATAGGTAAAAATGAGACCAGTGAGACTGAAGGTCAGGAGCAAGGGATGAGCTCAGAGGAGGACAGAGGCCAGATCGTAGGTTCTGTAGCTCGTAGAGAAGAGGCTGGAATTTAAGCACAAAGAGAAGCCCCGGGAAGTGTTGAAGCTGAGGGCTGATGTGAGAGTTCGCTGCTTACTGTATGGAAATGGAGCAGCAGGAAGAGGAGGGCAGGCAGTCTGTGAGAAGAGGGTCCAGCATTGCAGGAGCCCAGCTGCCAGAGGCAAAGATTTGGGCTCCGGGAGTAATCTCAAGAAGGCAAAGACAGCTATGGATTCATGAGTCATGAGGCTAACTAAAGGTGCTAGCCGGGTCCAGGTTAGGAGCAGCAGAGTTAAGTAAACACCAGCCCAGGGTGTTTTATACTTTCCAAGCTTGAGTTCCTCTATCAGAAGAATAGGCCTAACACTCCCACCACTTGGGGTTGTTGCGCAAATACAAGTTCTTAGCAACAGGCGTGGGCAAGAGCAGGTACTCAAATGTGGGCGCCCTTTCCCTCATTTTTTCTCATTTCTCTGAAAAGGGTGGGAATCTCATCTATGGAAGGAAGGATAGTGGCAGCCTTGGGCTCACCATCCCACTGTGTTCAGGTTGCATTTTAATGCCTGTAAGAAGGTAAGGAAAGGGATGCCTGAGTGGCTCAGTTGTTAAACGTCCGCCTTCGGCTCAGGTCACCGTCCCAGGGTCCTGGTGATGGAGCCCCCCCCCCTCCGTATTGGGCTCCCTGCTCGGCGGGAAGCCTGCTTCTCCCTCTCCCACTCCCCCTGCTTGTGTTCACTCTCTTGCTGTCTCTCTGTCAAATAAATAAATAAACCCTTAAAAAAAAGGTAAGGAAAGTCTCCTCACTCAGGAGGTGAGAGAAAAGTAAGAAGAGCCATCATGTACATACAAGAAGAGAAAAAATTCCTCTTCTCTTCTTTTATGGTTTTCTTAGTCTAAGAAAAGTCTAAGTCTAAGTCTTAGTCTAAGAACTCGGCCGCGAGTTCGAGTCCCAGAACTAAACTAAGTCTATACTTAGACTAAACTAAGTCTAAGCTAATTGCCAAATTCTTGAAGGCATTAAAATTTGGTTGCATAGGATAAGGCTGGTACTTGAAATATTTTGTCCTACACAGAGCTTCTCTATAAACTGATATGTGGGGCAGCGGGAGTATGAAGCGATCTGAGGAAGCATGGGAAAGAGCTCCAGCTTTAGGACCAGGGGAACCTGGGCTGTACCACTTGCCAGCAGCCTGCCTAGGTCCCAATTTCTTCAACTATTAGATGGTAATCACCGCACTCCTTGCAGGGTCTGCCCGGGGAAGTGGCAAACATGCGAGAAAAGCAAAGCCAATAAAGAGCTGTGTGGTTGCTATCTGCCAGTGTGTGGAAGGCCCAAAATTAGGTTCAAAGGGCACAGTTAGTAAAGGAAAAAGCCAGGCCTCCAGCTCAGTTCTGACTTCAAAAGCTTATCCTTCACTACTCACTTACACTATTTACTAAAATAAACAAACAACAACAACAGAAAAACCTAAAAGTACCTTTCTTTCTCATTTTATTTTAACCTCGCTCTTCCATCTCCAACCCAGACTGGCTCAGAGTACATGTCTTAAAATGTACGTGGACTTGACTAAGCAGAACTGTTAAGGGAAGGGGAAAGGGGTAGAGAGGATCACATGACCCTTAACATTCATCTGATGACTGAAACATGACTTGAGTGGAAGACTTTATAGGCCGTGTGACCTTGGGTAGGTCCCTTCCCTTTGAGCCCCCACTTCCTCTACTGTAAAACAGGGAAATGACCTCAGACTGTCTGCAGCATGGAATGGCCCAGAGGTAACAAAGGTGAAAGTACGTAACACACTCATCACTACAGCTGGGACCCAGTGTGCCCAGCGACCCATGAGGCCACCTGCCACCCAGCCAATAAAACCATCTGCCCAATATATATTCCAATATGTGCTTGTAGGTGTAGAGAAAATCATATAATTGGAAGGAAACAGAAGGCAGTGGAAAACAGGAAAGTAACCAGCAGCCTGCCTAGGTCCCAATACTTGGGTCAGCAGTGAAGAAGAGACTTCTTTGAGCTGTACACCTTTTTGTGCCAGATGCTTCTATTATCTCATCATTTTCCCCTAAAAACAGAGCATGTTTTATAGCCCTGTCCAGATTTAACTGTGGTAAAAATGTGTCCAGAAAAGTAATCCACAAAGGTGTAATAGTGGCTTCCTCTGGAGAAACAGGAGGGGCAAGTAGGGACCTTTGCCTAATTTGGAACGTTCTATTTCTTCCCAAGGAGAACGTATTCTTGTATTACCTTATAATTAAAAATTAATTAAGTGGTACATCTTTGGAGGGCATTTTGGCAGTACCCATCATGACTGAAAATGCATGTGCTCTTTGCCCCAAGCCAGTTCAGTTCTAGGAGCTTGTCCTACAGATAGATCAGCACCCCCACCAGTCTTGTTCTAGAAAATTCACTGAAGCATCGTTAGCAAAAACTGGAAGTGACGTAAGTGTCCATCAAGAGTTAGTTAAGAAAACGTTGGCACAAGTGTACAATGTAATTTTATATGGCCCTTAAAAATAATATAGCTTTTGGGGCGCCTGGGTAGCTCAGTCCTCTAAGACTCAACTTCTGTTCAGGTCATGATCTCAGGGTCCTGAGATGGAGCCCCAGCAGGGCTCTGTGCTTAGGACACTCTCTCCCTAAGAAATAATAATATAGTTTTTTGTGTACAGATATGGAGCCCTTGGTGTTGACTAAAATAGTGTACACGGTGTTACCATTTTATGAAGAGAAAGAAGAGGAAGGCGGGTTTACATACAACGGGTGTGCTTGTCTTCACGTGGAATTTTTCTGAAATGACACAAGGAACTGGGAAGGGCGGCTGACTCTGGTTGACTAGAAATGGGAACTAGGAGACCAAAGAACGGATGAGTGCAAACTTCTTTTTGTGGCACTTTTTACATATACCCTTTTGGTAGTCTTTTGGAGTTTTCTTACTTGTTCGTGTATTACGAACTCATCTTGAAAACAAAAACCAAAAACAAAACTAAAAACTTTAAGGAAGCACCCTCCTGCGCGGTTGTGCTGGGTGGGAAGCGCTTCCAAGTCGGCCGGCCGCGAGTTCGAGTCCCAGAACCTCCGATCGCTCGCCGCGCGGGGCTTTGGGGGAGCCCCGTCCGCCTCTCGCGACCTGGGGGGGCCCCGGCGGGGAGGTGAGACGGTCCCCCTTCCCCGGCAGCGGCTCGGGCGAGCTCGGACACGGGGCCCGGCCGCTCCGCCCAGCGTCCCCGAGCCCGGCTCCCGCCCCGGCCCGCGCTCACCGCCAATGATGGTCCGGATGAGGGAGGCGTGCCCGGGGCAATCGACCAGCGTGACCTGAAGCTGCGGCTCGCCGGGCTCGGGCTCGGCTCCGGACGCCGCCGGGGACGCGGGCAGCGCCGACCGCAGGCGCGCGGGCAGCGGCACCGAGAAGCACGAGAAGCCCAGGTCGAGCGTGATGCCGCGCTCGCGGCTCTGCGGCTGCTTGTCGAAGGCGGCGGTGGAGGCCGTGGTGCTCAGCGCTCGCGCCAGCGCCGTCTTGCCGCTGTCGATGTGGCCCAGCACGCCCACGTTCACGTTCACCCGCCGACCTGCCATGCCGCCGCCGCCGCCGCCCGCCGGCCCTCCCCTCCCGCGGCCGCCGCTGCGGTCCGGCCGGTTAAGCCGCCCCCCCCGCAACTCGCGCGTCGGGCACGCCCGTTCCGGCCCCGAAGCTTCCGCCCTCTCGGCGCCCGCGGGCGCTGCCTGGCACGGCGCAGCAGGAGGGGGCTCCGGGGTCGGGGCTTGACCGAGGTCGCCGGCCGTGGGGCTGTTGTCTCACCTGGCTCCCGCCACCCGATCCCTCAAGGAAAATGAGAATGGGGGGGATCCGTCCATCCATCCATTCTTTCAACGGGCTCTTATTATGTGCCTACAAGGTACCAGGCGCTGCTTATTCATGCCATTGGGATACAGGGCTCTCTCCATGTTAAAGTGTATTGGGGAGGGGTGGGGGTCAGACAATAAACAGGTGAACTAAAGTCGGAACCAGACCATTTCAGAGAGGGAGAAGCCTTCCAGGGAAAATTAAAGCGGAGATTGAAAGGACTAGCGCGCCAAGAGAAGGGAGGACAGCTAATTTACAATGAATGGTCAGGGAAGGCCTGTCTCGAGCTGCTGAAGAGCGGAGGCTGGAATGTTGAGCAGGAGCCAGCCAGGGGGGATTCTGCGGAAGACTGTTGGAAGATGGTAGAGAAAGATGTCATCTCTGACTGAGGAGTTCTCACCCTGGGAGTCTGCAGCCTTGGCCTGGAGAGGGGCTGCAGAGCCCCGGGTAGTATGTAAAATGTTATGCATGTGCTCCTACTGGAGAGAGTACAGGGGTCTCACAAGATTCTTGAAGTGTCTGTAGCCACTAAAAAAGTTTGTCAACCACAGCCAACAGCCAGGGGTCACCAACAGGGGTCTTCACTGGCCAGGCGGATGACCCAAGGAGAGCGATTAGCAGGGCTCAAGATGCCCATGAGTGTGGAGACTGGAGGCCAGAAGAGCGTCCTGCCTCGAGGAAGTCACTACTTAGTTCCCGCCAACTGATACAGGGCAGGAATGGCAGGAATGCTAGCCCAACATGGCCCATCTTCCCATTTTTCAAGAGAAGAGAGTATGAAAAAAGAGAGTATATGAAATTTCTGTGTGCAATCTTTTACAATGTCAGCCATTCATTTAGCTTTTCATTTAAACACTAAGGCAGCCATACACAAAATCCATTCAGTTCTGCCTGGAGGCTAGCTTGCCCCCTGTGATGACAAGGTATAGTCACACCTGGCGGGAACTGCTCCCTGATGCCTCCCGGGGTGCAGGCCCTGCAGTACCAACAGAGTCCCCAAGAGAAGCAGACGCGGTTTGTTCAGTCCCTCGTGCATCACAGAGAAGAGGAGGACACGTGTTGGGCTAGCCGACACCGTGCAATGCCACTCTAGGAGATACACGCACAACACAGGGTGAAGACTTAGGGTAGGGGTTTGGAGAAGGGCCACTTCTCTTTGTTAGGCATGTGGCACTCCCCTATGGAAAAGTTACTACTAGGTGCTTGCACACAAAATACCCGTACAGAAAGAGAAAAAGCTGCATGATAAGCTTACTCTGAAAATGTCTTTCCAAGTATGGTTTTAGTCTGAACCTGTGGCTTTCTAAAATGTCACTGGGTGGCTCAGTCATTAAGCATCTGCCTTTGGCTCAGGTCCTGATTCCAGGGTCCTAGGATCGAGCCCTGCATTGGGCTCCCTGCTCAATGGGAAGCCTGCTTCTCCCTCTCTCACTTCCCCTGCTTGTGTTACTGTTCTATCTTTCTCTTGGTCAAATAAATAAATAAATAAAATCTTTAAAAAAAAATATGTCACAGGCAAAAGCTCTGGAGGTCAGCTATAGGCTGTGATATTGTGATTTATAGTAAGAAATATTTATTTCGTCTTCCTCCTGCTCCTGGTACAGAGCTCCAAAAACCCTTGGAATTTCCCATGAAGATAGTGAGAAAGGTGTCTTTTGTTATGTTCCTGAGGTGACTTTTGGAAAGCACCTAAGATTGGGGGCTGGCCACCAGGGGAGCCAACTGAGTGATTAGAGTTGGAACCCTCAGTCCTACCCCCTAACCTCTGGAAGGGGAGAAGAGAGGAACTGGAGAGTCAATCAATCGCCAATGGCCAAGAATTTATTCAATCATACCTGGGTCATGAAGCTTCCCTAAAACCCCCAAAAGACAGCGTTCAGCAGAGAGCTTGAATATTCAAGGAAAGTAGGGAGCTCAGATAAGGTATGGAAGCTCCATGTCCCTTCCCATACACTTTGACCTATGCATCTCTTCTACCTGGCTGTTCCCAAGTTAAATCCTTTTTTTTTTTAAGATTTTATTTATTTATTTATTTGGCACAGAGAGAGATCACAAGTAGGCAGAGAGAGAGGAGGAAGCAGGCTTCCTGCTGAGCAGACAGCCTGATGTGGGGCTCAATCCCAGGACCCTAAGATCATGACCTAAGCTGAAGGGGGAGGCTTTAACCCATTCAGCCACCCAGGCGCCCCCCAAGTTAAATCCTTTTTAATAAACTTGCAATCCAGTAAGGATCTCTCTGAGTTCTGTGAGCTGCTGTAGCAAATGAACTGAAGCAGAGGAGAGGGTCATTGGAATGTCCCATCTATAGTTAGCTGGTCCTCAGAAGCACAGGTGACAACCTGAACTTGCAGTTGGCTTCTGGAAGGGTGAAGAGCAGTCTCATAGGACTGAACCCTTAACACGTGGAACTGATCTCCAGGTAAATAGTGACAGAATTGAGTGGAATTGCAGAACACTGTAGGGGAGGAAAACATTTCCCTTCCTCCTTCCTAAGTTCTGTGGCTGGCCTAATCATTAAATTGACGTAAGAGAGAGTCACAGACTAACTAAGAAAATTTAGTGCAGTACATATGAGAACTCCTAAAAATATGAGACTCAAAGAAGTAACCAAAGCAGGCAGCTTTTTTACCTTTTAGATAAAGAAATAATAAATCTGTGAAGAATTGACAAGAGAAAGAAGTTGGGGTTTGGGGTAGCGAAATAGTGAAGAAGTAAACAAGGATTATTTTTACAGCATTCTGGACCCTGATTTCCCTATCTCTGGTGATAAGGATGTCTTCTACTCAGGTACCCTTCACATGGGAAATTTATTTCTTGCTTTCAGGGAGATAAAAGAGGATCATGATGTCCTTATTGCATTGGCTGTTTCTTAAGGAACTTTAATTCAAAATAATCCATAAGCCAAAGTGGCATAATTGGGGGTGGCTTGCCCTGAACCCCAAAAACCCTGCTAAAAGCTAGACGACTGGCCCAAAATGGAGTCACTTATGCAAAGCTCTATGTCAACAAACTGAGAATGAACTTCATTACAATTTCAACCCTCCCAGAAGTGGAATCTTAAACCAGTCAATGAGAAATCACCTGATCAGCACTAATTAGGTAATTGGCTTGCTAGATTCTCATCATCTCTTAAAGGAAAGTAGCTCTTGCAACCTTGTGATAACCAACCCACTTTTTCGCCTAGTATGACTTCCTTGTTCCTGCTTCCTTTTGCCTGTACAAGACTTTCTTATGGCTCCTCAGCACTTCTTTCTGTCTGCTAGATGGGATGCTGAATTATTCTAATCAATTTTTGCTCAAACTCTTAAAATTGCTAATATGTCTCAGTTTCTATCTTTTAACAACACCCAGCTGGTGTTAAACAATTGCTTGGTGGTGTGGGAAAACCCAGACACTGGAATTGGGGCCAGGAATGGAAAGAAATGGGCGCCTGGGTGGGGCAGTTGGTTAAGCCTCTGACTCTTGGTTTCAGCTCAGGTCATGATCTGAGGTTCATGAGATCCAGCCCCTTATTGGGCTCTATGGTCAGCGTGGAATCAGCTTCAGATTCTCTATTACTCTCCCTCTGCCCCTCCTGCTCATTCCCTCTCTCTCAAATTAATTAATTAATTAAAAAAAAAAAAAAACAGAAATGTAGAGGCCAAGGCCAAGAGACTTTCCCAAAGAAAGGATCTCAACAATGCTGAGATTTGTGTTCGGCATTCAGGACCCATTCCTCAAGAGAGATGCTCTGAAGGCATTTCAGTTCCCAGCCCTTTGTCCTTTTGGGCACCTGGGAATGTGTTCTTTGTGAATAGGCATGTCGTAGTATTTCTTTACTATATTGTTGAAATATCCTTAAAAATAGATGTTACACTAAGTTTGCAATTACATCAAAATAACAAGTTACCAAGAAACAATAATTTGGAAGAAAGAGAGTGTGTGGTGGTCCAGATGAAATAAAATTGGCCATGAGTTGATCATTGTTGAAGTTGGGTAATGGGTCAGGGTGGGAAGAGGATTCATTCTCTTTTTCTATGTTTTGTATATGTTTGAAATTTTCCATAGTAAAAATTTTACTTATCTTATAAAGATTTTATTTATTTGTTTGTTCACTTATTTATTTATTTGAGAGAGAAGGAGCAGGGGGAGGGGCAGAAATAGTCTCTGTCAGGGACCTGGACATGGAGCTCGATCCTGGGACTCCAGGATCATGACCTGAGCTGAAGGCAGACAGTTAACTGACTGAGCCATCCAGGCGCCCCCATAGTAAAAATTTTAAACAGGAAGAGAGGGAGAGAGAGAGAGAGAGAGAGAGAGCGATCATGGTATGCCCACAGAATGGAATATCATTGTAGCCCTCAAAAAGAACAAAGACAATGTTTACATACCACTTGGGAACCATTTCTAAGATGTATTGGTAACTAAAAAAAAAAAAGCCAGGTACACACCCATATATGTAATATGTTTACTTTGATGAGAAAGGCGTTCCCTCTCCATATTTGCTTGAACAGTATAGAATAGCCCTGCAAGGGATACACACCAGTGTATCCCAGAAGATGGACCCAGGAAGGCCCTAGAGCTCAATCGTCTTATTTCCTCTCTCTGCACTCACTTCCTGGTGATCCAAATCACTAGGACCAGCCATGACGTTAAGAGCCATCAACTCTCAAATGTACAGCTTATATATGCAACTTAAATGTCTAACAGATACCTCAAATTGAATGTAGGGAACGAAATGTCTCATCCTGCACTTCTCCCCATCTCACCAGCAGCCCTATCTCAGCTTATGAGGACTACATCCTCCCAGTTGCTTGGGCAGCAAATCCCTCGCTTCCTTTCAAAACCTACATCCAATTCATGAAAACATTCTGCTGGTTTAATGCCTAGAATCCAACCACCTCTTAGCACTTGGCTGAAGCTGTCATCTCTTATCTGGATTACTGCAATGGGAAAATTCACTCTTTCTGGCATATGGTTCTATGAACTTCGGCAAATGCTGTCTCATAACTACAATCAAGATATGAAAGATTTCAACAACCCTCTGAAAAACCCCTTTGGGATCAAACCCTCCCATACCTTTAAACCCTGGAAGCCACTGATCTATGTCCCTGTCCCTACAAGACTTGCCTTTCCCAGAATATTATATATATAGAAGCAGGTAGTAGGTAGCCTCTGAGTCTAGCTTCTTCCACTTAGTAAAATGCATTTGAGATTCATCCATGTTGCTGCATGTAACCACATTGTGAGTTCTTCTTATTGCTGTGCAGTATTCCACTGAGTGGATGGCCCACCGTTTGTTTACCAATTCGTCTGCTAGAGGACAGGAAGACATTTTACTAGAAATGCACTGATATTTTTGACTTTTAAATTAGGCCAAAGTATTACCTATTCGATAAATAAATATATTTTTTAAGATTTTATTTATTTATTTAACAGAGAGCGAGAGCGAGCAAGTGAGCACAAGTAGGCAGAGTGACAGGCAGAGGGAGAGGGAGAAGCAGGCTCCCTGTTGAGCAGGAAGCCCGATGCAGGGCTTCAGTCCCAAGACCTTGGGATCATGACCTGAGCTGAAGGCAGAGGCTTAACCAACTGAGCCACCCAGGTGCCCCAATAAATATTTTTTAAATATAAAATAATGTCCTAAAGAAACCAGTAGGACTAAGATCCTTTGGATTTTAGTCAGTGGAAGAGTCGTAAATGCTTTCCCACTGTTGCCTGTGGATGGACTTCTCACCACCCGCCCCAGACCCACTCCTCTCCCCTGTGGCCATTGTGAACCTGTGCGATCCTGAAAATGGACAGGGCTGATCTACCTTGCCCTACACTCATCCACCAGCTATGCCCTTTGCCTGGCACACCTTCTGGAAGCTACCTCCATATCATGGCCCACACTAGTCACAGTTTTAGAAAGTGATGGAAACCCTCCATGAAACTGACTAAAACAAAAACAAACAAACAAACAAAAAGAGATTCACCGACCCCGATAGTAAAAAGCACAAGCTCCAGAGCTGTCTGCTCGAGCTTGAATCCCACCCCCCGCCCTCTGAAAGCTGGGTGGTCTTGGGCAAGTTACAGACCCTCTCTGTGCCTCAGTTCCTTCATGTGTGATGTAGGACATAAGAGTCCCTAACTCCCAGGGTGGCGAGGAGTAAATGAAGTGGTATTTGTGTAGCTAGAACATCGCCTGGCATAGAGTAAGTGCTTTATCAGTGTTTGTTAAGTTCAAAAAATCAACCCAACTAAAAGGTTTAGAGGAAGCACCCGTCTTCACGTCAGCCTCATCCGGGGGCTCAGATGATGACACAAAGCCACCAGCTTTGTTCCTCGCTCCTCTGGTTTGCTTCCATTGCAGGCAGGCTCTCTCATCATGATGACAGGATAGCTGCCAGCACCTCTGAGCTCACATCCTCAGCAACCACAAGTCCCCACATGGAGTCTCATTGTCCCCCATGAAGTCGTGTGTCCCTGCACCAAGCAGAGACATCAGGTGCTCTGCCTAGCCAGGTGTCAGTCATTAGCTCACTCAAAGGGCCGGGGTGGTGAGGGGAAGAGGGGGTGCTATTGCCAGCAAGATACAAATCACTCTATGCCTCACTATTGCAAAGTTGTCTCTATCCTGATATCTATCCTACTGAGTGGAGTTTGCTTTAGGCCAGGCTGGTGCTCTGAAGTCCCCCGCCCCTCCCCCGGCCACTCCCAATCCTATTTGGCTGAGGGTCCCTTACACATCTTTGATTGCCCAGGGCCTGACACAGGCAAATGTTCCCTAAGTGTTTCTTGACTGGGTTCAGCCCCCAAACTTCTAGCCCACAAATACACCCCCCTCTGCAGCAGACTGCAGTTCCACAGGCTAGGCACGGTCCTTGGGAAATGATTGGCAGGAAACGGCCTGCAGAATTGCGATTATTTGGGATTTGTTCTTAATGTTAATGCGATGCCGATTCCTTTCTGTTTCTTTAATGCCATTTTGTACTAAGGTAGTTCAAAGTTCTTTACAAGCAGCTAGTAATTAATTCAACTTCATTAAGGCCAATTAATCCAGGATTAATTATAAATTTGCCCAGAGGAAGTTATTATACTTTGCTCTTTGATTTAGGTTTTGGCTTCTAAAGATTCTGTTAGGAGTGAAATGGAAATTTCCCTTTTCTCTGGGGGTAGCTACCTTGCCAGGGATTGTGCTAACCATGTACCTTCCTCAACATGCCCCACACTAACCTCGGATAACACTGTCACTTGGGCCACCAGCTGTGCTACGTGGCATTCCCAGCACTAAACAGATCTGCTGATGCCACTAGCCACAGGGTGAGGAAGAGGGTGTCCTGGTAAGAACGGGTCCCACACAGTTTCAAACTGGAGCCCTAGCTCATGCTGGCTGTGTGACTCACCATTTTCTTCCATCCGTGCATGGACATAATAATGTTTTACAAGATCCCTATAGTCTATACTGGTAAGCATCCACTCCCTCCTTTTTGGAAAGGCTCCTTGATTCTCCTTGAGGGCATCACAGCACCTCTCCTCCAGGTCACCATGGAGACTAACTCCCCTCTACTTCCAGAGTGAGCCTGAGACTCAGGTCCAGGCCACCGGCCATCGCAACTGGTTGAGTAGGGAGCATGTGATGAAGTTGGTGCAATTGGAAGAGAGCCTGGAATTGTTTCCCAGGGCAAGCAATACAAAAGTGTGCCCTCTGACACTGGATTACAGCCTGTAGAAAGGAGTCTGGGCTGTGATGGGCTCCCAGGAGGGGAGTCTGGCCATGGCAGTGTAATGGACCTCCAAAGATGTCCCCGTCCTAGAATACGTGAGTATGTTACCCCACATGGTCAAAGGGACTTCGCAGGTGTGACTCCGTGAAGGATCTTGAGATGGCAAGGTTATCCTGGATTATCCTGTGGGCTTGCTGAAATCACAAAGGTCCTTTTCAAAGGGAGGCAGGAGGGTCAGAATCAGAGAGACGGTATCATGAAAGGATCCACTGGCCATAACTGTCTTTGAAGATGGAAGCTGGGCACGAGCCCAGGAATGTGGGCAGCCTCCAGAAGCTGGAAAAGGCAGGGCAGCGGATTTGCCCCTAGATCCTGCAGAAAGGAAAGAAGCCCTGCCAACACCTTGATTTTAGCCCACTACAACCCATTTTGGACACTGACCTCCGGACCTCTAAGAGAATAAATGTTGTTAAGCCACTGAGTGTGTGCCAATTTGCTACCCCAGTAAGAGGAAATGAATGCAAACATTTAATTGGAGGGCCGATTCTATTTTCATATTTATTACACAAATGAATATCTCCTAATTCCCTCCCACCTGATCAGAGGCTTTTACCAGGCTTGCTCCACATCTTAGACCTAAGGATCACTAAGACTCTCACCATAAACAACTTCAGTTCCTGTCTTCTGCTCAGACCTGCTGCTTTCGTCCAGGCGACCCTGACCTCTGACCGCACTGTGCATGCACACCAAGAGGATAGAGCCCTGGAAGCCCTCAGGAGCTGCAGGCTCCAGCTGCTTTCCCAGGCTGACAGTAGGACTCAGCAGATGTCGCCAGGTTTCCCCATTGCAGTGGGACATGCCTGCTGAAACGGAAAACCTGTTCCCCACAAAGGACATTACAATAGGAGACGTGGGACTAGCCCTGGTTAACCTGACCCTGTCTCCAGCTTGACTTCCGCCTCTGCTCCCCACAGCAGTTCCTGCATGTTGCCTGGGGTATTGTTTTGGCTGGAAAAAGCATGACAAAAATGACCCACTTAATCCAAGACACACACAGAGAAGGCAAATATTAAGGGGGGTGAGGGGACAAAAGTCCGTGCCTTTATATTCCAAGGCTCTGATATCACTTTCTATGCCCTTCCTGATGCTAAAGCCCCATGTGAAAGATATCCTTTAGTTTTCTTAGTAATCCTATATGTGAGTGCAGTGACTGCTGTTTCATGGCACAGGGAAGTGGGCCTAGAGAGATGACTTGCTCAGAAAACATCAGGACTTGAAGCCAGAATAGGAGGCTTCCATGCTGCCAGGAATGCAGGACCCTGCTAACAGCTGATTCTCTTAGTTTCCTTTAGCCCTAGTGATGGGCACCATCTTCATAATTTATTTCCCATCCAGGTACCATCTATGGTACCCTTAATATGTTCCCTGAAAGTAACCTGCTTTTCAGCTTAAATCGAAGTATTTGCTGAAACATTGGAAAACTATCACTTGCAATAAGTAGGCAGAACCACAAAATCCTTGGTTGCAGAGTCCTTAGGGAGGTTAGCAAGCGGTAGAAAGGGGTTAAAGTTACACTCTTCTCCCAAAGACTCCTTGAAAGAGAATTAGAAAGGCAATAATGTTCTTACTATACAGATCAATATTATTTAGTTTTAGGTCTTTGTACCACCTCTACGTTGCAAACAAAAGTATCTCTATCTGCTCTGTCCCCAGAAATCAGCCTCGGGCTGAAATAACAAGCATGCCAATTAGGGTGGAATTAACCAGAAAGGGGTATTATTCTGAATGCTGGTGAGGATGTAGAAACGCAAAATCAGTGAATAAGCCAATTAGTTTTTAGAAGTGATTCCTTCACCTGGGATTTCTCTGACTTATTTGATGCTGATGGGCTGGGATCTTGGAGACTATGGCTCTGAAGTGCATTCCACACATTGGGAATTATCCTGTTTATAATAAGCACGGTAGTCTCCTTGGTGTGCCATATTCTCTCCAAAGCTTTAAATGCAAGTTCCCAGCCACTGCCAGCAAGCAAATGATCTCCCTAAGACTACAATGTCTGAAAAGGAACAGAGAGAACATTCGCAAATTGTTCTAAAGAATGTAAACTTGACATTGTGACCTACGGATACCATACAAAGATTCAGCAAAAAATGGGATTCTAGAGCAGTAGCTGGGAGTAGCATTAATGCTTTACATTTTGATTATATCCTTCAGGTAGGCTGAGAATCTGATCAAAACTGTTAAAAACAAGACAAGCTTCCAGTGGACTCACTTATGCTAAGCCGCACATCACCAAACCAAGACTTGATTAGTGTTGGTTCTCCTAGGAATATAATTTTTTTTTAAGATTTTATTTTATTTATTTGACAGAGAACAAAAGAGAGAACACAGAGGTAGAGAGCACAGAGGGAGAGGGAGAAGCAGACTCCCCACTGAGCAGGAAGCCCAAGGCGGGGCTTGATTCCAGGACCTCAAGATCATGACCTGAGCTGAAAACAGATGCTTAACCGACTGAGCCCCCCAGGTGCCCCAGACATAGACTCTTAAACCAATGATCAGGAATCATCTGATCGATGCTAGATAATCTGCCTGACAGAGCCTGCATCCCCTAAAAGAAGGTTACCTGGCAATAACCAACCCACTTTTTTTGGTCTACTGGGACTTCCTTATTCCTGATTCCTTCTGCTTAAAAAAGTCTTTCATTTTGTGCAGCTCCTCAGAGATCCTTTCTGCTAATTGGACACTGCCTGATTCATGAATTGTTGAATCCAGCCAATAACATCCTCAAAATGTACTGAGTTGAAATTTGTTTTTTAACATTGCAAAGGATATCAAAGGATATGGATCAACAGCCAGATGAAGAGATACATAGAGTGAGGTATGGGGAAAGCATATCTAAGCACATTATCTTCCCCAAATCTCCACGTGTTCATCAAGCTCTCTGAACCCTGTCTTTTTGGGTTTCTATGGAGGCTTCATTATGTACGCATGATTGATGAAGCTATTGGCCATTGGCAACTGATCCAGCCCCTCTCATCTCCCTGGAGGTCAGGGGGTGGGATTGAAAGTGCCAACCCTTTAATCACTTGGTTGGTTCTCCTGGTAACCAGTCTCCATCGTAAGGTGCAGTCCAAAATTCACCTTATTAATAATAGACCTTTAGAGCTTTCCTAACTTAGGAAACACCAAGGGCTTTAGGAGCTTGATGCCAGAAATAGCGTAAAGACTTGTTAAAGAACAAAATTCATTTGAAGATCTAATTGGCTTCATTTAATGATTCATGAATTGAGCAGCATCCCATCTTAGCAGATAAAAGGGAGTTCTAGGGAGTTGTACAAAATAAAAGGCTTTTATAGGAAGAAGGGGGCAGAAAAGGGAAGTTTCTAGGAAAGGATGGATTTTTTCAGGCCAGGTCTCCTTCCTTTGGGGAAAGACGGGGTTCTATAAGGCAGATTATCTCACCAATGCTGACCAGACAATCCCAGACTGACTGGTTAAAGTCATATTTCTGGAAGGAGTTGAAAGTGCAATTAGATTAAGTATTAATCTTGGCTTGCTGCCATGGGGCTTAACACAAGTGACTCCATTTTGGGTCTCTTGTTTCTTTTTAATAGACCAAATACATATTTCTTATTATAAGTCATAATATCATAGCTTCTGTGAACAATGCTGCTGTGAACATTGGTGTACAGCTATCTGCAGAGTTCCTGTTTTCAGTTCTTTGGAGTATATACCTAGGAGTGGAATTGCTGGGTTGTACAGCAAATTTGTGTTTAATTTTTTGAGGAGCAACATTGTTTTCCACAGCAGCTGTACTATTATGCCCTCCCATCAGCAATGCCCAAGGGTTCCAATATCTCCATATCCTTGCCAATACTTGTTATTTTGTTTCTTTCTTTTCCTTCCCTTCTTTCCTTCCTTCCTTCCTTTTCCTCCCCCTCTCCACTCCCCTCTTCTTGTTGTTGTTCTTCTTCTCCTTCTCCCCTTACACCTCTCCCTCCTCCTCCTCCAACTTCTTCTTATTATGGCCACCCCAATGGGTGAGAGGTATCTCAGTGCAGTTTTGACTTGTACTTCCCTGATGACCCATGATGTTGAGCATCTTTTCATGTGCTTATTGGACATCTGTTTATCTTCTTTGGAGACATGTCTATCAAGTCCTTTGTTCACTTCTTAATGGATTGTTCATTTTTTTGTGTTGAGTTGTAGGAGCCCTTTCTATTTCCTAGATATTAAACACTCATCAGATATTTGATTTGTAAATATTTTCTCCCATTTTGTGGGTTATTTTTTCACTCTCTTGAGAGATAGAGTCCTTGATGCACAAAAGTTTTAAATTTTGATTAAGTCCAACTTCTCTATTTTTTCACTAGTTGCTTATGCCTTTGGTACCATATTTAAGAAACCATTGCCAGATTTGGGGTGCTTGGGTGGTGCAGGCAGTTGAGCACCTGACTCCTGGCTTCAGCTCAGACCGTGATCTCAGGGTCGTGAAATTGAGCCCCATATCTGGCTCTGGGCCCAGTGTGGAGTCTGCTTAGAGTTTCCCTCTCACTCTGCTCTTCCCCCTGTTCTCACTCTCTCTCTCTCTCTCTCTAATAAATAAATAAATAAATCTAATTTATAAGACTGATGCGCTACCTATTGCACTAATGAGGCACCTAAATAAATCTAATTTAAAAAGAGAAACCGTTGTCAAATTCAAGGTTATGAAGATTTATCACTATGTTTTCTTCTAAAAGCTTTTTTCAAAGATTCTATGTATTCACTCGAGAGAGAGCACAAATAGTTGGCGGGGGGGGGGGGGCAGAGGGAGAGGGAGAAACAGGCTCCCCGCTAAGCAGATTGAGCCCAACTCGAGGCTCGATCCCAGCACTCTGGGATCATGACATGAGCCGAAAGCAGACACTTAACTGACTGAGCCACCAGGTGTGCCTCTTCTAAGAGTTTTATAGGTTAAGTTCCTCAGTGTAGGTTTGGGCTTTATTTTGAATTAATTTTTTGTATATTCTGTAAAATAAGGGACCAACTTCTTTCTTTTGCACATGAGTATTCAGTTTCCCCAGCACAATTTGTGGAAGAGACTGTCCTTTCCCATTAACCCATTGAATGGTCTTTGCACCCTTGATCACATATGTGAGAGTTCATTACCGAGTTCTTTATTCTGCCTTCAGGAGGCAGCGGTGAAGGCAGGGGTAGGCTTGACCTGGGCTTCTGGGTTCAAAGGTCAGGTTCAAAGAAGCCAAAGCAAAGAAGCAGGAGTAGGGGGTTGAGAAACAAGTAGCTGAGATGATCAAGCTTGGAATGGAGAAAAGTGGACTCAAGGAACTGGAGATGAAAGAGCAAAGGTCATAAGAGTGAGAGAATGAGAACGCTGGCAGGTCTGGGAGTGTCCCACAGCACAGTGCCGGAATGTAGCAGTCCACACAATTACTTATATGTATGTCACTGCATTGACAAGGATTTTCAGTACCCACGGACAGAAACCTAACTCAATCTATTTTAAACCCCAATATCAGTGTCATTTACACTGCATGTAGGGCAAGGCAGTAACTGAGAATGTAAAGGATTTCATTAGGAATGTCTGCCAGCTTTCTTTTCCTTTATGTCGGCTTCATTCTCAGGCAGAGTCTTCCCATAAAGTGGCAAAGATGACCTGGAAACCCATGACTCAAGTCCCTTTCTTTCATTCTTTTTTTTTTTTTTTTAAGGTTTTATTTATTTATTTGACAGAGAATGAGAGAGAGAGAGAGAGAGAGCGCACAAGTAGGCAGAGCAGCAGGCAGAGGGAGAGGGAGAGAAGCAGCCTCTCTACTGAGCAGGAAGCCCGATGCGGGGCTCGATCCCAGGACCCTGAGATCATGACCTGAGCTGAAGGCAGTGGCTTAACCGACTGAGCCACCCTGGTGCCCCTCAAGTCTCTTTCTTGATATTTCCAGTAAAAATACCAGGACACAGTGTCATTGGTCTGTCTGCTCACATTTCTGAAACAGTCATCATTGGGGGGGGGGTTGGTATACTTTGATAGGCCAGGCCGGGGTCCCATATCCATTCCTGAAACAAAGCTATGGGTGGGGTCAGCCCATCCAAGCCACTTGAACTCAAAGTCAGGAATTGGTGGTTCTCTAAAGGAAGTTAGACTGATGGTAACCAGAAGAAGCAGGATTGATGCTGAGTAGCCAAAATATGTCCACTACTGTGGGCCTCACCTGTCCTTTACTCACCTTGTGTATCTTGGACACCGGCCTGCTGCATAGTCACCTGTTGAAATGAAAGGACTGGCCCGGCCACCATGCCTGGCTTCTTTCTACAGATGTGGGGTCTAGGCTTTGTCAGGTGCTGCCCTGATTTGTGATCTGGGACAAACCCCATCCCCTCTGAGGGCCTCAGTATCCTCATCTTCGAAATGAAAATGCTGGACTAGATCCATGATGGAACAGCTCTAAGGGAAGGGGAGATGGGCATGTAACTGGCATCCTACTCCCTCAACTTTTCCTTTCTCCACACATACTGGCCATGGAGGAATTCTACAACCCCACGGAATGTGGTTTGAAAATTACTGGATCAAGTGTTCCTAGTGATTCCCCTGAGCTCCAAAATCCTTATTCCCCAACCCTCGCTCCCCATTTCCTCTGGAAGGAAATTGTCTTCAAGAAGCCTTAATTATGAGCCAGGCTATGTGCCAAGCACTTGGGTTAAAATGGTGAATACGAATGTGGTCTACACTCTCACAATGCCTGCAGTTTAATGGGAGAGACAAACACTGACCCAATAATCTTGCAAAGAGAAACCTAGATTCAAAAATAATGGAGAAGAAATACAAGATGTGAGAGTCAGAAACTACTACAGTAGGATTTGACTTCAGGTCTGTCTCAAACCTGATTCAAGCTCTCTTAAGCTCTAGACAAGTCCCTCCTTTTCTCTGGACCTGAGTTTACTAATTTGTAAAATAGTAACATACCAACTGCTCCTGAGGAAGTCTTCCCATTGGTCAGGATCTGGCACAGGCATTCTCTCCTAGTGATGCCTTTCTTGGCTCTCCAGGCTGTTCTTGGTGGCCCTGTTCTGGGCTTGCACACCAGGTGCATATACCTGTTCCTGCATATTTCATGTTGCAAGTTTCCTAAGACCCTCACTTGTCAATGCTAGAGATTTTGTCATCCCTAGTGCATTGCAGCATCTGGCTCACAGCAGGTACTAACAAATGTTTGTTGAATGAATGGATGGATGGAGGGGGAGAGTACATTGTGTTACAGGGAGTGCGAATATCATCTGGAGGGTCATAAAGGAGTGTCAAATCTGACAAGACACATTTGCTGGCTGTATCATCTGAGGTTGTGGGATGGGATGAGGGTTATACAGGCTGTGGAGCCTCAAGCCCTCAGTCAAACTCTCCAGTTCTGCTGATTATTAGCTGTGCAGTGATGTGATTATTTGGGGGCAAGTTATGGTGCTTTAGTTTGCCTCTCCATCTGTATTAGGACTTGGACTACCTTATAGGAGGTAGAGTTTTGGAAACACATTACTCACTGTCAACATTATTTAAATAAAGGGAGAGGGTGGAGGCCAGGAGAAGCTGAGGAAGACAGTTCCAGGGAGGATCCTAAGCGGAGCCACGGTGGGAGGGGTTGGCTGAGCTGGGCCTCCTCAGGGAGGCAAAGCAAAACCTTGGGAGTCGGAAAAAAACAACAAACAAACAAACAAAAACAAAACAAAACAAAACCTTGGGAGTCAGAAAACTGTTTAGTAAGCAAAAGTCAAAACTTAAGCTCTAAACTTGTTTTCTTCATCTTCAAATCGGAGGTAATAACTTGAGCTCCGCAGAAGGGTATGACGTTCAAATGCGATAATAGGATGGCACGATTAGAAATCGGACTCCAGGACCCCACTTTACTGCCCCACATCAAACCTGGGACAAGATCCCTTCCCATTCTCACCTGAGGACCAGGGCAGGAAGTGCCGGCTGCGGGGGAAGCCAACCCGGAGACACAACCGGAAGTGGGTGGGCGGAGCCCTACCGGCAGCGTCGATGGGCACAGCCAAGAGCCAATGGACAGCGGAGGCGTTCCCACCCTTGCCAATGGGACGCCGAGTAAGGCGGGTCTTGACAAACCGCCCTAGTAACAGCCGCATGGTAACCCAGGTGTTGGGCGTGTGGCGCTCGCTCCCGGTTTTCCACGCTGGTTTTGGCTCCCGGCATCTTCAAGATGAAGATTGAGGAGGTGAAGAGCACCACGAAGACGCAGCGCATCGCCTCCCACAGCCACGTGAAGGGGCTGGGGCTGGACGAGAGTGGCCTGGCCAAGCAAGCGGCCTCGGGGCTCGTGGGCCAGGAGAACGCGCGAGAGGTGTGGCGGGCGGGCCCAGGAGTTGAGAGGCCGCTGGAGTGGGGGGCTCAGGGCGGGGTGCGCGCTTGATGCCCCGCCGATGTCTCGGTAGGGCAGTGAGAATGGGTTATGGGGCGGGGGGCGGCGGGTGTCGAGGGAGGTCTGCCCTGGGACTGGGAGAGGGGCAGTCCCAGCAGAACAGGTGCTGACCCCGCGCGGGCGGTTGACTGCTTACTTCACCTCATTGATTGAGTCCCCTCCTCTGTGCCTTGCTCTCCTCGTGACGCAGGGATAAGCGGGAAGAAGTTCGTTAAGGTCCTTGCTCTCATGGAGCTTACGTTTTAGTGTGATGAGAGACGATAAACGTTTAACCGGTAAATCAAATAATTATTACATTTTCGTGGAGGTCAGTTCCCGCAGGGTTTTGTCGGACATGGTAAGGAATTTGGATTTCTGTGAACGCAGTGGGACGCCATGGGGGTTTTAAAGTAGGGAAGTGATCAACCCTAGAAAACTCACTTTGGTTCCCAGGGCTTGGGGGCTGAAGTAGGGAAATGGGAATTAGGGAGAGGAGCAGTCTGCTTCAACCACACTGCAGCATCCTTTTGACCATTCCAATCAAATCCACTTTTCTTAAGTGGCAGTGATGCCAAGTCATTTCACCTACATTATAACCATGAAACTATTCAAGCTCTTTGTATTATTTTTTTGCAGAAAAAATTTTTTTAAAAAAATTGAGGGTTCCCACTTGAGGTCACTTTACCTACCCATTTGCCACTCAGTTTAGTAATGGTGGTGCTGGGATTTGTATCCACAGGTATTTCTGGCTCTCAGATCAGTGGTCTCCCTATGATATTACAGCCACTTTTTAGCCTTCTGTGCTCTAAGGTGAGATACATTCCCATTGGCCTTGCCGGGGTTTAGTAGCTACAGACTCCTGCACTTAATACCAGGTTAAGACTGTTGCTTCCTAGCCGATTGGCCTAGAAGAAAGGGCCAAAGAAAAGCCTTTGGTTTCTATTTTGAGCATGATCTTAAGAAAAATGGAAATATTGACTGGATCGGGGGGACTTTGAAATTTCTCTTTATCCACCTTCTGCTTATTGAGGACCTGTTACTGAAAATAGAGCTAACACTGGCTGAATGCTTGCTATGTACCAAAGAGCTTTATCTCCATTGTCCAGTTTTCACCTCCACCCTAATAATTGTCTCCTACTTTACTCTGCCTCTTTGCAGATGTTAACCAAAAAAAGACTTGTATAGTGAATACCTATGTGCCTAAATACTACAATGAACATTTTACTCTGTTGGTTTATCCTACATCTGTGTATTTATCCATCCATCAAACCACTTTTGCATTTCAAAGTAAGTTGCAGACAGTAACACACTTTACCCTTAAGCCCTTTAGCGTGTGTGCCACTATTATGAACTCTTTTTAGAGGAGGAGATTTGATTCACACACGTTAGGTAGTTAGGTCTAAGGTCATTCAGAGGGTAGTGGTAGACAGGATTTAAACCCAAGCCTGTCTGATTCTTTTTTTTTTTTTTTTAAGATTTTATTTATTTATTAGCGAAATCATGAGGGGAGGAACAGAGGGTGAGGGAGAAGCAGACACCTTGCTGAGCAGGGAGCCTGATGTAGGGCTCCATCTCAGGACCCCAGGATCATGACCTGAGCCGAGGGCAGATGCTTAACTGACTGAGCCACCCAGATGCCCTCCAGTATCCGTGCTCTTAACTGATGCTTTATGCCTCCTTATGAATATGAGCTTCCTGACAATAGAGCTGATTAAATATGATTATATACACCAAACCTTACTCATTGTCAGGACTCAGTATTTATTTATTGAATTAATGGGCATCCCGCTGCAGCTTCCAGGCCCTTGCATGACTCTGTATCCCCAATGACAGACCTTTATTTCCCTATGGGAGTGGGATCGTAACCTCACTCAGTCACATTGTAGGCGCCGGTATAGCTGTGGAATTTTCTTAGAAACTCAAGCTTCCAGTCTGCCTGGTTTTTAATATCATCTCATCTGGAAAACGAAGAGAGTTAAACTAGGTGATCTTTTAAAGGCCTTTCCAGTTCTTTTTAGATGTTAGAATTCACTGAACACATCTTGCTGAAAAGAATTTGGAGCTTAAACAGAGAGTAAATGGAAAAGGTCCTAGTGTGTCAGTAAGAGTACACATCTACAGTTTGGAAAGTTTCTTCCCAAAGAATGCTGAGGATTATGATATCACAGGGCTCTAGGAAAAGACCATAGTGGGTGGCCCGCTTTTTTCTTAGAAATGCAGCTGCTGAAGAATAGCTTGTGGGCTCTCTTCAGGGCACTGTGCTTTTCCAACTGAGCCAAAAATGGAATACAGCCCGTCCACACGCATTCTTTAAACTTACATTTTTTTTTATAACATTTTTTTTTTAAGATTTTATTTATTTATTTGACAGAGAGAGAGATCACAAGTAGGCAGAGGGGTGGGGAGGGGAAGCAGGCTCCCTGCTGAGCAGACAGACCCATGCAGGGCTCGATCCCAGGACCCTGAGATCATGACCTGAGCCAAAGACAGAGGCTTTAACCCACTGAGCCACCCAGGTGCCCCTAAACTCACATTTTTGGAGTGGCTATGGAAGCGTGGGACCAAGGTACTTCTCCATAGTCCATAGGAAGTAGTGGTAGAGGAGATGTGTTCACAAGACCCTATCAACATATTTATATATGTATATGTATGTATGTGCTGTAAATGGCTTAATAGTATTCAGAGTTAGTATGAACTCAAGGTTCAACAACAAATCAAGTAATTTACTTTTTTAACATTTTTTAAAAAAATATTTTATTTTGGGGGGGGCACCTGGGTGGCTCAGATGGTTAAGCGTCTGCCTTCAGCTCAGGTCATGATCTCAGAGTCCTGGGATTGAGCCCCATATAGGGCTCTCTGCTCAGCAGGGAGCCTGCTTCCCTCCCTCTCTGCCTGCTTCTCTGCTTACTTGTGATCTCTCTCTTTGTATGTCAAATAAATAAATAAAATCTTTAAAAAAATAAATAAAAAATTTTATTTTTTTGACAGAAAGCAAGAGAGGGAACACAAGCAGGGGGAGTGGGAGAGGGAGAAGCACGCTTCCTGTTGAGCAGGGCCCCCCAATGCTGAACTCGATCGCAGCTCGATCGCAGGATCATGACCTGAGCGGAAGGCAGACGCTTAACGCTTAACGACTGAGCCACCCAGGTGCCCCAAGTAATTTACTCTTGAGGATTTGAAAGGCATTCGATTAATCTTAGGGTGCCCTAGGTTTAACCTTCCTGCAGCATTTGCTTTGCAACATTCTGGGAGTTAACTGGTGGCCAACTAGTACTGTATGCTTTGATTCTTAACCCTTAATGGGATAATTTAGGAATCTGTTGAAAGCTGTGACTCTCCTCCCTGGAACGTATATACACAGTTTTGTTTTTAGTTTCATTCCCTACTCAGGATGTGTGTGGGCCCCTGGAGTCTACCTTTGGCCCCCAGGCTAGAAGTCACTGCTCCCATTTATACCCCTACCAACCATTCTCTACATAGGGCCATCAAGGTCTTTTAAAAAGAAATCATCACGGGATGAGTAGCCTAAGACCGGTTCAGTGACTTCACATTACCTGTAGATTAAAATCCAAACTTTATTATGGGCCAAAATCCTGTTGTGAGTCCTGGCCCCTGCCTGCCTCTTGAAGCTCATCTTCCCATTCTCCTTTTACCTATGCTTTGGTCACTGCAACCTTTCTGTCCCGTGGATATGCCAAGCTCATTGCTACATTTTGAATTTGCTGTTTCCTTTGCAACACTGCCTCCCCTTTGCCCAGAGCTTCACATATCAAATACAGTGTCCTCAGGCCTCCCCAGATCATTTCCCCCCTTTTTTATTTACAGTAGTGATCTACTGTGTGTGTGTCCCTTCCACTAGACTATAGGCTGTGAGATGACAAGGCTTTCTTTTCTGTCGCCCTCCACTGCTCCCAGTGCCTAGAACGTTGCCTGCAGTTTAGTGGTGCTCAGTGTTGGCTGAATTGAGTATGTGAATTGTTTGGACCAGAAACTGGACTTTTTCCCCATGTGAAACATTTTAATACTGATTTATTATTTCTTTCCATTGTGGTGTCTAGGCATGTGGTGTGATAGTAGAATTAATCAAAAGCAAGAAAATGGCTGGAAGAGCTGTCTTGTTGGCAGGACCTCCTGGAACTGGCAAGGTACTCATTTTCTTTCATTTTGTAAATCTACCCAAGAGAATGATCTTAATGTTTAAGCCAAATTGAATTTGTGTCTTAACTAGTCTTTGTTTAGCTAAATTGGTTATACGTATGTTTGAAAAACTAATGCGCAGTATAATACAATTGAGTATCTAAAATCCATGCTCCTAAAATTCAAATTATCCTGGCTGACCTCCAAAGAAGAGAGGATGAAGTCCTCGGAGGGGTCTCCATTGTGTCTAGAATTTTTCCTTTATCTCTTTCCAGTCTCCTTTGCCTTGGAAATACATTTCTGTTGGCCTAGGGTTTCACTAAATCTTGGGGATGACATCTTACTTGAGGGGGAAAGAAAATCAGTCAGTGACTTTTTTTGAAGGCTGACTTTACCTAGCACTATTCTGGCTGTGTGAGAGATGGGGAAAGAAGAAAGAAGAAAGGAATTAGGTGATTTATATCTTTAAGGGGCTTCCTGTGTCCAGGGCAGAGAGAGGAGGCCATGGCAGCACAAAATACTTCAGTCAACCACTAAGCTGTGAGATACTTACATTTTTTAGTATATAACCATAATAAGTATGTGATTATATATTTAATGTCTTAAGTGCAGCCGGATGTGAGCTGGAGGTGGTACTGAGGCCTGGTAAAGCCGGAAGGGTTGAGACTGGACATTTGTCCTGAAGGATGGGGAGGGAGCTTAACTTTGCAGGGGAGAGAAGGACCTTCTAGGCAGAGGAGGCAGTACAGCTTGTTGGGATCGGTGAGGGGACTGGCCAGGTGACACGAAATGGACCAGAGCCCCCAATCTGAGTCATGCATGTTCCTCAACAGGGCCACTTGGAGCTTGGGACTGTGTGTGTAAAGACATAAGCTTTAAATTCCAGCTCTAGTGTTGACTTGCAGTGAGGACCCGAGGGAGGTATCTTCACCTTTTCTGAAGGAGCATGTGCCTCATTTCAGACGGTGGTTACACGGGTCAGTTGTAAGATAATGACTTGAATTATTTTGAAATCATGTAATTGAATTGATGGTATATCTTATACCAGTGTCTCATAATAGAGGAGGAAGTGCTATATTCGTGAAGAGCCTTTAAAGTGCCATGTAAATGTGAGTTTAATGATCTCTGCAGGCAACATCAAGTTGTCCAATGTGTTTACCATTTATTTGCTTACTGTTCCTTCTTATATCTTCTTATATCTTAGACCTTCCCTCTCCCTCCATTATTCTTCTTCCTAAAGTATATCATTTAGAAGTTGCTTCTAGACGTTTGTTGGTGGCCAGCTCAGGTTTCTAATTATTTTGTTATCCTTGTTCTGAATGATCTTTATGTTGGATATATAATTGTTTGGATAGCTATTTTCTCTTGGTACTATTTCTCTTGATGCTTGCTGCCTGTTGGCTTTTCTTTTTGCTTTTTGAAAGTCTAGTTTTGAGGATTTTGTCTTCCTGGATGTTTTGGAGATGTTTTTGGTTTTGGTATTTCACTGTGATATGTAGCTCTCGATACCTCTTCACTGTGAAGGGTGGTATCATTACAATTTTACCTCTTCAGATGTTGCATTTCCTTATTCTTTTTGTGCTCTTCTGGAACTCCAGTCAGATGATGTTTGATTGCAGAGGTTCTCAGATTGGGGCAGTTTTGACCTCCCAAGCGACATTGGCCAGGTCTAGAGACATTCTTGGTTGTCAGAATCTGGTTGAGCAGGGACTGCAATTGGCATCTTGTGAGCAGAGGCCAAAAGTGCTGCTAAACATCCTACAGTGTGCAGGACGGGCCTTATAGGAAGGAATTACCCAGCACAAAATACCAGTAGTGCCAACATTGGGAAACCCTGGGCCGGAGCTTCTTATTTTGTCTTCTTTGTCTTTCAGCCTCTTTTTCATATTTTCTCTCTTCTTGGCCCTGCTGCATTCTGAGTAAATTCTTTAGACTTCTGTTCCAGTCTAATTGTTTTGTAGGCTATAAGTAAGCTGCTGTTTAATTCAACCCATTGAATATTTTTCTTTTTTATTTGGAAAAATTTGAAACCTAAACAGAGTTGGAAGAATGGGATGATGATCCCCTCTATACCCCACATGTAAATAAGTAATTGTAAGTATTTTGTAACATTTGCATTTTCTCTATTTCTAAACCATTTGAAAGTCAGTGCAAGGACATCTTCCTGTGACACCAAAGTACCAGTGTCCGCCCAAGAAAATTTAATGTTGCTAACATTATTAGCTGATGTCTAGTGTATATTAAAATTTCTCTAAGTCATTCCAGTTTGGGATTATTTCATTTTTTATATTTTTAAATTCAGAATATAATCAAAGATCACACATTGCATTCATTGTTGTGTCTTTAGTCTCTTTTTATCTAAACAGTTACCCTCTCCAGGCTTTTTTGATTTTGTTTTCTTTTTGACATTGACTTTTTTGAAGAATTCAGGACATTTATTTTGTAAGAAGGTCTACAACTGGCTTACGGTGATTGTCTGATTGTTTCCTTAGTAGGAAACATTAAACACTTGGTGGAACCCTGCACTGATGATGTCGTATCCCACTGCATCCCCCCAGGAGGCTGACAGGCCAGGTGGGCCAGAGGCCAAGTTCTGCTGTGAAGGTCGAGGTTCCCTTTGTAATTAATTAGTGATTGGAAGTGATGTGCTGAGATGTTGTGAATATCCTTTCACCATAAGGGTGTAGCACTCCCTGATGGTTATTTCTGTATCAGTTGCCACATGGGTGGTTGTAAGATGGTGATTTTCTAAATCTGTCATTCTACATGTATTAGCTTGCTTTTGGTTTTGTTTTTGGTAAAGAAAGAACGTCCTTGAGTTCATTTTTTTTATTTCAAAATACGGCCTTTTTTTTTTTTTTTTTTTTTTAAATCTGGCTATTTTTGATAGCCTCTTGTTCCTTGTTCATGACTCAGTGTCTTCATTTTTTCTGTATTCTCTGTCTGCTTATGAACTCATGTTTGACTGATCAACGCTGTGAGGCTTCTTCTGAGAAGAAGAGTGCTTGTGAGGGGCACTTGCATTGAATTTTATGGCCTGGGTTTTCTGGTCAGCAATGTGAAGACTGATCCTGAAGTTGTTTGAAAGCATGCGTGGAGACTTTTCTCCTCACCCAGAGCCATGGCAGGACGCATAAGTTTATACCTTGTATGTCAGGGTGTTTTTTGTTATGGCTCACCTTTTCTACTCATGCATGGTCCTTCGGGGCTCCTTTTTTATTCAAGGGTTTCTGTCTTACCACTATATCTTGCTGAGGTTTCTGCTGTCAAAACCTTCTGAATTTTCAAGGTAATGGTAGTTTACTAATCTGGATTTTTTATTATTTTTTATTTCTGGGTGTTTTGTAACAGGAACGATTTTCATGACCCTTTCGGTGTGTCATATTCCTGGTAGCATAAATTCTTCGTTCCTTTTATTTATTTGTTTATTTATTTGAGAGAGAGAAAGAACAGGAGCACATGTGCTAGTGCAAGCACTGGAGAGGAGCAGAGGGAGAGGGACAAGCAGACTCGAGGCTCGATCTCATGACCCTGCGATCATGACCTGAGCCAAAATCAAGAGTCGAGGGCTTAACTGACTGAGTCACCAGGCACCCCTTTTTTCATTTTGTAGTATTGTAGCATTTTCCTCCTAGGAAATATGAGAAGTTCTCAGCATTACAGTCCCTTTCCCCGTGTATGAAGGTGTGTGGTAACTCTCCTGCTTTACGGTGCCCTGATGGGACCCATGGTTTAGGCAGCTTAACTAAGTGGGAGGCAGAAATATGGTGCTTATTTTAGAGATGCAAATATGTGGTTCGTATGGAAAATCCACTCTTGAGGACCTCACACTATTAATAATGGGGCTCTAGAGAAAGGAGATGTTCCGATGAGATGGAAAGTAGGTTTCTTCAGTCTTCTTTTGGCAACAGTCTCTTTTTTGTGGCCACTTGCCACTTATATAGGGGGTGCTCACAAAGAAATAATGTCTTGGGGAGTGGGGTTTGCATCTTGGCTTTGCTGCTTGGTAACTGACCTTGGGTATATTGCTTGTGTGTTTCAGTTTCTGAATCTATCAAATATAGTATCAGGTATCAGATACAATATCAAATACTAGATCATCAGTTCATAGGCTAGTTGGGAGGATTCAGTGAGAACTGATACAAGTGATCTAGAACCATTTAGCACAGATGTGAGTGTCATAGCTATATTGTATACCTACCCTCTGGGAACCATTAAATGGAAGAAACTAGACACACCTGAAGCATTTCTTAACCAAGTAGTTGTCATACTTTAGTGGAAGGATATTGATCATCTCTTCTATATTAGGTAGAGGATGGGGGGAGGGGGATGCCATTGAACTAGATATAGTGCCTGTCTTTGAAGTTCACAGCTGAAGGTGTGGAGTCAGGGCCTATGGAGATTCCTGGGTGAGAGAGGAGTGCCCGAGAAGGTGGTGGGTTTGGATAGAAGGTAGATGTGGTATTAGAGTCTGCTCTTCACACTATCTTGTCATGTTCCAGAGATTTTCCCTTTGCTTTTAGAGTACCAGAGAGTAACAGTTTTAGAGGTATTGGCCCCGAGGGCACAGACTCAGATCCCACTCAGGCCATGGGGAAGAGGGAAGTGCCTGGGTACAAGCATGAGGGCGCGGGGTAGCCAGAGTCACATGCCCTCACCGAAGGTGGCAGCTGTTCTAGAGGTCCACACCAGGTGCCACCGCGTGGTAATGAGAGCCCGCTGTGGCCAGACCTGAACCCTCAAAAGAAGCTAAATAACTGGATTTTTATGTGAAATTTCCCAACATTAAAAAAACGGGCAACAAATTGAGTTTAAAAACACATATGAGACTCAGCAGGGTGAAGGAGAACCAGGCCGTGGGCAGCTAATTTGTGACTTGTGATTTAAGCTAGGACTTTGATTTGATAGGTGGGGAAATCGATTACCAGATATTTGCTGTGTACCCAGGGTCACTGTGAAAATTAGTTGCAGAACAACTACAACTCAGTTTTGCCCTGCCTACGAGTGCTTTTTAAAAATATTTTAAAAATTTAGTTGAGAGTGAGCGAACACACACACACACACACACACACACACACACACACACACACGGGATGGGGAGGGGCAGAGGAAGAGAGAAGCAGGCTCCCCGCTGAGTCAGGAGCCCGTCCTGGGACTCGATCCCAGGATCCTGGGACAATGACCTGAGCCGGAGGCAGCTGCTCAAAGGACTAAGCCACCCAAGTGCCCCTCGCCAGTGCTTTTTTGTGCTACACTATGTGCTGATGCTCTAACACATTCTCCCATCTTAAAACTACCACCAAAATGGCACTGAAAAGGTTCCTTCTGAGAGGAACCTTTAGTGGGCCAGTTTTAAAATACTGTTTCAGAGATGCACTTTGTTGTTCAGTGCAGGCTTGCTTTCTTGCTTAGTCTGTACACGTTGGAAACTGACCTTACTCAGGCTTTTGTTTCAGAGTTGAGCAAGAATGAGAACAGGCGTTCAGGCACCATAGCATTTCGCTGTCCTGTACCAGCTCTCACACACTGGATTTTCATACTTGATATGTGACCATGCAGCTGTTAAGTATGCTTATGTTTAGCATCTGCCAACTGTAGCTCTCTTACTAAAAATCAGTTTGTAGTTTACGAGGGCATGTTCAAGTGTAACCCAGGACCAACTCATAGCTTCAGAACTTGGCTCCCGCATCATTCTTCACTGTGTGCGGGCCACTTGATACAAAGCGAATGGCATGTGATTCATTCTTTGATTAGTGGCTTTCTGATGGGCTGAAGGTTGGTGTCCTCCAGTGCCTGTAAAAACCACCCAGGAGTAGTGTTCCGAGTGATTAGGTCAGGGCCCTGTTTTGGTACTGAGGGGAGTGTTTTAGAAGACTACTGATTATGACGGGAGCACAGTCTCTGGAACCCACAGCCAGACTTCAAGTTCCCACCCTGCCATTTTCTAGATTATGGTTCCCAGGATGTGTTATTTAATCTCTCCCATGCCTCCGTTTCCTCATTTGTAAAGTGGGGAGAGTTTAGTGTCTACCTCGTGGGGTGAGTGGAGGGTCACGTGAAGCACTTACCCACGCTGGTAGTTGTCAGTGAGTAAGAACTGTTGTAATTACAGGGATGATTAAAGATGCCATTTGGGTTATAAATCACCTGTCCTCAAAAGTCTTTCAGCATTTCTTTTTTAAGATTTTTTTTTTATTTATTAGAGAGAAACAGCGAGAGAGGGAACACAAGCAGAGGGAATGGTAGCGGGAGAAGCAGGCTTCCTGCCGAGCAGGGAGCCCGATGCGGGGCTCGATCCCAGGACCCTGGGATCATGACCTGAGCCGAAGGCAGACGCTTAACGACTGAGCCACCCAGGCGCCCCTCTTTCAGCATTTCTTGTGTGAAGCATGTCAAACGATGTTACAACTAAAAGGACTAGGTTTTCAGTTATTCCTGGTTCATATTTTTTTTAATAGCATATGTTTCTGGATTATTGTATTTTCAAGAATGTAAAACAAATGCATTTCCCCTTTTTCTGTAGACAGCTCTGGCTCTGGCTATTGCTCAGGAGCTGGGTAGTAAGGTCCCTTTCTGCCCGATGGTGGGAAGTGAAGTTTACTCCACAGAGATCAAGAAGACGGAGGTGCTGATGGAGAACTTCCGCCGGGCCATTGGTGAGTAACGCGTCTGTGGCAAAAGTCTCACTTGCCCCGTGCTCTGAAGCCGCTTTGTTGTGCGAATGCCTTTACGCCTTTTATTTGTTGTACTACCATTTTTCTTTTGGCGCTATCAGTGTTATCTTTGCAAGCCAACCAAGAACCCAACTTTTCTAATTGAAGCACTTTAGCAGTTGCATAGCCAGGGCTGGGGTTTCTCACTTGACAAAATAAATGTGGCTGTGAAGTGATTTTTTTAGAAAACAAGTCAAATTTTCCTGGCAGCTTTATGCTTTTAGAGATGACTGTCAACTGAAAAGGCTTGGACTTAAGCCAAAAGCTTTGTGGGTCATGATGCCGGAATGCCCCTGGTCCTGGATATCGATCCCGAATTGTGGCCTCTCAGAGAGTGCGGAAACCATGTGGGGACGGGCAGAGATTTCAGGCTTATGGTGCCACCCTCTTGGGGCTGGGAGCTACCAACATTGATCATAGCCCTTTGTTCCCCTAAGAGAAAGTTCTCTGACTTCATTTTGCATCTGATGAAACAGAGTTTCAGGAAGTTAAATGACTTGTCTATAGTCACCCAGCTAGTAAATAGCAGGGCTACAGTCTGAACCTCTGTCTGCTTCTAGAGCCCATGCTCTGAAGATCTATTGTGAAAAGAAAATGGCCATTCCCAACTGCCTTGTCAGCTGGGATGTCTGGGTCAGTCTCCTTGCCCCATTTTTGTTGCTCTAGCTCTGGGAGAATCCCAGCTTCCCTCACATCTATCTAATAAGAAATAGCTTATTCCTTTTAGGATATTAAAAACTACTTGATGTGTGGCTGCATGTATGGGCGTCTGTCTCTAGGATACAGTTGCTGAGTCATGGGTCATGAACACTTGTCAGAGGGCCTGTACAGTTTTCCAGGCCCTTTGGTTGTCAAAACAAGGTAAACATTTTTTTTTTAAGATTTTATTTATTTATTTGAGAGAGAGTGAGAGAGAGGGGGGGGGCACAAGTGGGAAGCCAGGTAGAGGGAACAGCAGACTCCCTGCTGAGCAGGGAGCCCGACTTGGGGTTCAATCCCAGGACCCTGGGATCATGACTAAGCTGAAGGCAGACACTTCACCGACTGAGCTACCCAGGTGCCTCCAAGGTAAACATTCTTAAGAAGGAAATTTGCTAGAAAACTTCAAGGAAATGAGGAATGTTTAAGAAAGGGTAGATTTGTTTAGCCCAGAATCCTTGCTAAAGTCTGGGTCGGGTACAATCATGTAGGGCCTCAGGCCGTGATTAGGGCTTTGCATTTTTTGCTGAGTGAAAGGAGAGGCAATTGGAGAGTAGTTTCGGTTGTCCAAGAATCGCTCTGGCTGGGGGATGGAGAGTGGACAGTGAGGAGATGGGGGGGCAGCAGGGACAGTGTGAGGAGTCTGAGCAGATGGTGGGGGCTTGGGCCAGGGTGGTGGTGGCAGAGGTGATAAATGGTCAGAGTCTGGATGTAGTGGGATGGTAGAGCCGACAGAATTGCCTGAAGGATTAGATGGGCTGCAAGAGAGAGAGGTGGCCATGTTGGGGGATGGGAAAGAATAGAGAGGAACAGATTGGGTGTTTATTATACTATGGATAGAGTATCCACTGCAGCCCCAGTTCCTGGCACGGAGTAGATGCTTAGTGAAGTTTTTCCAAATGAGGAAAGGGGATGGACTGTAAAGCTGGTAGAAAACAGAAGCCTTTAGCTAAAGATAGCCCTCAGTCTGTGTCTGGCGATAGATATACTTTGTTTGGTTCACACAGGGTCTTTAATTTAAAAAAAATTTTTTTAAGAGATTTTATTTACTTATTTGACAGAGAGAGACACAGTGAGAGAGGGAACACAAGTAGGGGGAGTGGGAGAGGGAGAAGCAGGCTTCCTGCTGAGCAGGGAGCAGGATGTGGCATCTCCATCCCAGAACCCTGGGATCATGACCTGAGCCGAAGGCAGACGCCCAACGACCGAGCCTCCCAGGCACCCCACAGGGTTTTTTAAAATGAATTTTGAGTTAGTTGCCAGTGTTTAGAAATTGGGGAATGTCCTATAAAATCCTTTCTGGCTTCTGGAGAGAAGCTTTCATTCCCACATGGCGACAGCCAGGTTGGGGCTGAGCAGTGCTCCTTTGCAGAACGAGCTTGTCCTGCAGTGCGCCGTGGCCCCCAGGGACCTGTGCTACTCCTGGACATTGCCCGTCAGGTGCTTCCCTGCACCGAGTCCCTGCGAGCACCTGAGTGTGGAGCTCTTACTCTAAGCCAGAGGAGTTATGAGCCATGTCTATAGGCTAAGCTTTGTGTTATGCAGATACAGGCTTTTTTTAAACTGCAAAATAGTCCTTGCTGGAAATCTTTGTTATTGGAAACACTGCATTTTTTTGGTGGTTGTTTTATTTTTTAAAGATTTTATTTATTTATTTGACAGAGAGAGAGAGCACAAGTAGGTAGAGGTAGGCAGAGAGAAGGGAGGAAGCAGGCTTCCCGCTGAGCAGAGAGCCCGATTCGGGGCTCCATCCCAGGACCTCTGAGATCATGACCCGAGCTGTGGGCAGAGGCTTCCACCCACTGAGCCACTCACGCGCCCCTTGGTGACTGTTTTAAAGTGAAATACCATATATGTATAGAAAAGTAGGTACGGTATGCTTGTAGTTTAACAATTAGTTATGAGGTGAGCACACAGTCACCGCTCAGCTCGAGGTACAGAGTGGGGCCAGCACGCAGCTGTCACCAGGCCCTAGCTGGCCACAGCCCCTCACCTCTCCCATGCTGACCCACAGGGCGCCAGAGCTGTGTGGCGGCAGCTTCTGTGCTCGTCAGGGCCAGTAATAGCGGTGGGGATGAATTTTGCCCCTTAACCTTTTATTTCAATGGAACCTACGGCAGGTGTTACTTTTTGAGCGGTGTTTATGTTTGTGAGGCTCAGCCGGCGTTCTTACAAGTCTTGCTGCCTTTGGACTTTTGCATTGTATTTGCAGTAACGGTGGACATGGCTCGCAAGACCCTTTCCAAGGTTTAAACTCTGTCTGAGTCCTTTTTAAAAACTCAATGAACATGTGATTTTATTCAACTCACTAATTAATGAGATAACATGTAGGATACTACAACTGAGTCAAATGTCTGCATACATCTAAAATGTATTTTTATTTACTTGAAAAATATTTTTCTGACATCGATGAAATCTGACAAAACTGACTTTTACAGAAGTGCATGTGTTTAGGTCGCATAAAAGTAACTTTAATGCTTTAAAATTGGAAAAAATAGAGGTACATTTCCTGGGCATCTGCTTTGCGATTTGCCATTTTTGAGGGGAGGGGCAGTACAGTTCTTTTGATGGCAGTGAGGTAAAGAGAATTTCTTGATCCTGCCACAGAATAAAAAGGCAGGCCATTGACTATCTTCAAAAAGGAACCCTGCCCATCTTCCTCTGCCTTTGAATTCCTGTGAAGTTGGCAGAGGGGTGGGGAGGAAGCGGTAAGCTGACCAGAAATGAAAAGCAAGGAGTCTGTGCTGTTTCCTTGACGTGATGAAGGTCCCTGTCAGGGATTTAGAAACCTGAGCCAGCAGATGAAACCTGTGTCATTTGTGTTGCCGTTGCCAGAGATAGCGCCAGCTCGGCCCCTTCCCTGGCTAACAGCCGCTTTCATTGTCCGTCAGCCACATCCCCTGCCCGCTTGTCAGCACACAGCGACTTCTAAACAAATACGGGGACTAGTGAGAGACGGGAATGCCTTTCTTCCCCACTCAAGGAATTTCATGTCATGGTCATTAACAGGAAATAGAGGGAGCATTCCATTGGAAGGTATTTATCTCTTGTGAGATATAAAAGTTTTGATTTAAAAAAAAATCAAAGTTCATTTTAAAAGTACAGAATTTTCCAAGTATGTCACAGTCTTCTGATACGTTGATGTAGGTTTGGAAAATTTTTGTCGTGGTGTTTAGGAACTAAGCATTTGGAAAGGCAAAAATGAAACACAGCCTCTCTTTTGGGGCCATTCCAAAACTTCCATTTGTAGGCTATCAGATTGAATGAAGGTAGAGTAGACCGTCTCCCTTAACTTTAATATCTGAGAGCCTTTGTCCTGGTTGGGTTTCTGGGGAAAAAAGGCAACCGACCCAATGATAAGATAATGAGTGCATTTAAAAGTGGGAAGTGATCGAGAGTGTCCGCCACCATTGGCAGTGTTTCTTTGTGCCATTGGGCTGTTTCCGTATCACAACGGAGGTGGCTTGGTGGTGAGGACACCCGGACCCTATCTGGGCTACCTGTCAGCAGAGGTAGTTTACTGCTCTCCATCGTCAGTAGGATGGAGTTCTTTACTCCTTAAACGAGTGGTTCTCAGCTATGGCTGCACGTTGGAATCACTGGGGGAGCTTGTAATGAAGGATGATGGCAGTCCCAACCCCTGAGATTCAGATGCACATGGTCTGAGTCCAGCCAGGGCCTGAAGAGCAGGCTCTATCGTGATGCTGAAGGGTGAGGGAACCGTGATGTAGACTCCAGCTGAGGTTGAGAGTACTGTTTCCTAAACGCAAGCCACCAGTGTTCCTCCTTTGCCAGGTCTCACTAGTATTATTTACTTAAAATTTTCTTTTTTAAAGTGGCTTGGTCATTTTGTGTACACATAAAAAAAAAAAACAAAAAATGCGTGGATCATAAGTGTATAGCTCCCGTGAATTATCATAAGCTGAAAGTCCATGCAGTCAGCCCCCAATCAAGAGAGTATTGCCAATACCCTTTGTGTCCACCCCCAATCTCCATCCTTCCTTCCTTCCTTTTCCAAATTAATGACTGTCTTGCTTCTAACATTGTAGTAGTTATGCCTGTTTTGAACCTCATGTGTGCAGTCAGGCAGTATAGAAGTATATATTCTTTTGTGTTTGACTTCTTTTCCACAAAGTTATGTTTGTGAGATTCATCAGTATTTTTGCATGTAGCACGCTCATACCCAGTGGGTGTATACCTAGGAGCTGAGTTACAGGAATGCAAGGGTATTCATGTGTTCAACTTTAGGAGATGATACCATATTGTTTCTAAAGTATTTGTACCAATTTACACCCCTATTCACAGTGCAAACCTTCCTGCTGTTCTGCATCCTCACCAGCTCTTGATATGGTCAGCTTTTAACTGTAGTGATCCTGGAAGTTGTAGAACAGTATGTCATTGCTTTTTTTCTTTTTTCTTTTTCTTTTAGTTTGGAAAGTTTCAAATGTACAAAAAGGAGTCAAGTGATGACCTCCTGGTCCCATCACCAGGCTTCAGCTCATACTTAATCTTGATTGATCTATAGCCCCCATCATTCCCCTCCCAAATCCTTTGAAGTTAATTGCAGACCTACGTTTTCATCCATAAATATTTCAGTATGTATCTGCAAAATGAGGACTGCAAAAAGAAAACCCCGCTGTACCACTGTCATGCCTAGAAAAAATGAACAATATATTCCTTGATCTCATCAAATTCCTAGTTAGTGTTCAAATTTCCAGTTGTCTCCTGTTAGTGTGTTCTTTCTTTTTCGAAATTTTTTTGAATTATTATTTGAATCAGGATACGAATAAGGGTCTGTATGATAGCTTGGTTGGTATGTGTCTTTATATCTTTTTAACTATGGGTTTCCCTTACATTTCTGTTTTTTCCTTTGGGCAAAGCACAAATTAGATGGAGACTAGGCTCACACCCAAGGGCTGGCAGAGAGGGACTCCTAAGGTCAGTGGGCACATTACCCGAAGGGGAAGGGACAGCGCCAAGTGTTGTGGGAAAGGCCGTCAGCCAGCTGGGGCCCTGTGGTGTGGCGTGGTAGGAAGAAGCTGGTGTCAGAGCCAAGGGATTTGGACTCCAGTCTGGGGTCTACCACGAGGGAGGAGAGGACCCTTGACCACCTCTTGGAGCTGACCTTCCTCTGTCAAATCTATAAAAGGACATAGGAGTGCTGACTCTGGTTGTTTCACAGCGCTGGGTTGGGATGTGCCGGCCCCTCCTCTCGTCCTCACGATTCCAGTGCAGGATCAAATGAAGCTGTGGCACGAGTGCCCTCTGTAGACTGGGTGGGAAGGCCGCTTATGCAGGTCAAGAGGCCACCACAGTTAGAGGTTTATAGTGTGTTCCTCCTGGTGTGGCCTGCAGCTTTCCCTAAATGTAGGGACTCCTTCTGGATGCCTCTTCCACGAGTTTGACCCAAGGATGTTTCCCTCCTTGCCTCTGGATTGATGGCAGGTACAGTGACTGAAAATGATTTTCTTGTTGATGTAGAATCCTTGGAAAACAGACTTACTGGCTAACTTACCTGTGATACATCTGTGGTTTTGGAGAAAAGCATTTTGTGTCCCTTGACCCAGACTTTGGGAATTTGGGAGAGCTTGTGTGTGCGCCTATGTTTTTAGAGAAGCGGTATTCAGTGGTATGCATTTTTCTTGTGAGGAAACCTTTACTTACTAGTAATTATCAGCACTTTGTTAGAAAAACCCAATTTTCTTTTTGGTATTTTAACATATTATCAAAGCATAATATGTATGTATGGGTGTATACACACACACATAGAAAAAAACCACAATTCTAGGTATTTAGCTCAATGAGTTTTCATAAAGTCAACATACTCATGTAACCAGCACTGAGATCAAGAGACTTATTAGAACTCCAAAGGTCCTAAAAAAAAAAAAAGCATTCCAGAAGCTCCTTGTGCCCCCTCTAGTCACTCCTCCCTGTCCCCCTGCATTATTAACTTTGGAGGAGTCAGAAAGGTTTGATCCAGACTAGCCCGGTTTTTGGGTTGGGGGTATTATGGTGGACCTGGGCTGTTGCATCATGTGGCAACCTCCTTAGAGAGCTCGGTCATTACAAACAATGTGCACAAGTATCTGTAGACCTATTTCTTGGGTACTAGATGGTCTGCCTGATCACACCCCCCACACCCTCGAGTAATTTCCTCCATTCCTTCACTTATGTGTGTGGCTGTTGACAGTCTAGCAGAGGGGCAGTCAGGTTTCCCAAGTCTCAGCAATCCCATGGATGAGTGCAGGGTGGGAGGCACAGGTTGCCATGGGAGTCATCTGGTATGTCAGGCAGGTTTCTAGAAGGAGCAAGTATTTGGGGGTGCCTGAGTGGCTCAGTCTGTTAAGCATCTGCCTTTGGCTCAGGTCGTGTTCCTGGGGTCCTGGGACCAAGCCCTGCTGCTTCTCCCTCTCTCTCTGCCTGCTACTCCTCCTGCTTGTGCTTTCTCTCTCTCTCTCTCTCTCTCTCTCTGTCAAATAAATAAATAAAATCTTAAAAAAAAAAAATAGATATTTGAATTGGGGAGTTGGTGAAGCCAAGAAGGGGGGAAGTACTTAAGGCAGCAAAAACATTTCATAAAAAGGCACTGAGATCATGTTCTAAAAACTAATTTGCCGACAGTTCTTAGTTTGTCTGACAACAAACATTTTTTGAACAGCTAATGTGGTTGATGTTTAGAACAAGGAGAGACATTTGCCTTCACTGGTAATATTCTAATCTGAAAATTGTGCTTTATTATCGGGGAGTTGCTTTGGAAATTATGGCCTTGGAAAATGTGTAAAACAACCGACCCATGGCAAATACTGAATGACAACTGGGTCTTTGGGTGTGCACTGAGGGTCAGCCAGAGGCCTAGGACACCTGGCAGGTCAGGTATCACTCGCCGTTGACATGGACCTCTAATTATACCTGGCTTGGGCCTCATTGTGTCACAAGGATGTGGGGAGTTATTCCATTGGTCTTAAATTTTTTTTTGAGAGTCAAAAATGCAGGAAACGAGGGCATATGTAATTGCTGCTCTAGTGGAGTAGAATGGTTTGGGTTCAGAGACTGGGTTAGAGGCTAAAGCTATACTGCATCCCCGTGGAGGAGTAGCAGATGTCAGAAACAATTTTGAGAATGCTAGCTTGTCTATTTACTTCTAGATTCGAACCTTGAAAGTCCCTTTGGAAAGTTGAAATAAAATTGTTTTTCCACATTCTGAATAGCTCCTCCAGATTACATTTATGTTTGTAATACTTTTCTATCCAGAGTGATACCCGTGAATGTGCCTTAGTAAGATTGACTTGTCAGTCTTGGTGATGCGGAAATTTTGTGGCTAAAAAAGCTCTTAAGGAGTAGGAGAGAGAGAATATGAATATGTGAGAGAGAATTCTGCTTCTCACCAGGGCTCACCTGCCATCTCTTCCAGGGCTGCGGATAAAGGAGACCAAGGAGGTTTATGAAGGTGAAGTCACAGAGCTGACTCCGTGTGAGACAGAGAACCCCATGGGAGGCTACGGCAAAACCATTAGCCATGTGATCATAGGTCTTAAAACGGCTAAAGGAACCAAACAGTTGAAAGTGAGTACCTGTGTGCCGGACTCTTTTGTCTTGCCTCAGAATCTCTCAGCACTGTATGGCCTTGGGCATGTGATGTAACCTCTCTGTGTCCCGCTTTTCTCTGTACGCGCTGGGTGATCATATGTCACAGGGCCGTTTGGGGATGTTATGTGTATTAAGCAGTATCTAGAATAGGACGAGTACACAAGAAGACCCAGTCAAGATAGCTCTTACTTTTCTCATTGACTCTTAGGAAACTGTACGTTAAAACATGAGCTGTGTGGCTAGTCGTGTCTACCTTTCACCCTCCTGTATCCCGTAATCTGGCCATGTGTCAGAGGCCCTGGGCCTGACTGAACCTGCGGGTTACTGTTCAGGTATCAGTGTTCATGCTCACACGAAGAAGCAGCATTGAGTCATTTGGTGAGAGTATGTAGAACGGATGACAGCTGGATATCCCAAGGGGCCGAATGCAGAATCCTGACCGCAGTTTCTTTTATGCGCCAGGGCCTAGAAACCTTAGTGGCTTCAGTGGTTGACTCTGCTCAGGCCAGGGCTCTGTGGAGAAGCCATAGTGGTGGTGGTGTGGGAGGCCCTCCATCGCTGTCCTCGGACACTTGTCCTGTCAGCCTTGGGGATAGGGGCGCCCAGGGCGGGGGGGGGAGGGGGTGTGATTTGGAGTCCCCCAAAGTCTGAAAGGGGGACCAGGCTCTGCTGGTGACAGCAGTGTGGCTTTTGGCAAGTGACTGAATCTCTGGCAGTAGTTTCTTTATCTATTATATGGGGGTAATGATTGCCTATCTCATGGAGTTCTTAGAAAGATATAACAGTTGTAGCTTTGGGGGTAGCTCCTAGTTATCTAAGAAGTCGTAGCTGTTGATGTTATTGTGAGGGCCTTCAGTTAGAGAAACGCAGCAAGTGGGATTGTAGGCTTTGCCTTATTATTTGTAATAAACAATATCATAATAATTATAATAGCATCCTAGCTCTTATTTACTGGATGTGCCAGGCCCAGGCTCAGTGCTTCAGCAAATATTTCATCTGTCATTTCTAGTTTTCTGCAGGTATGTGTGCCATTGGTGTAATTTCCCCCGTGTTCCAGAGGAAGGAACCGAGGCTTCCTCAGGAGGTGAAGCAGTTATTGTGGGGCCGCACAGCTGGTTAAGTGGCAGAGTGGACTCTCTGAGGCCCAGTTGTTATGCTGTTCATGCTCCAGCTTGCTGGGGGACCTTTGGGAGTCAGTTGAGCTCTCTGGGCCTCCGTTTGCCCATCTGTGAACCGTGGTAGATTGACCATATAATTTCTCCATCTTCACTCTCCTCCGTGATTTTATGGTTCTTTGATTCTGTAAGGTGGTTTCTTGGTCACTGCTTTATGGAGATCATAAAAATGTCACTTCTTCAGAGGGTCATTTTTCTTTTTCCTAACAGGGTTTCCATCTCAGGAGCTTGGCTCTGCAAATATCTCTTTTAAACCTCCCCCTCATCTCTCCCATTCTGTATTAATTAGATTTCTTGGTAGGATCTGCCGCTTTTCCAGTAATTACATCTTCAGTCAATTCATTTGGGAAATTAACCAATATTAAAATGCTTGAGGAAGAAAAAAAAAAAAGGAATACTCCCCAGTGTAGGAGAGCTGAAGTAAGGCACGCAGTTTACATTTCAGCTCTCCACCAGGCTCCTTTGCCCAGTTTCTTCAAGAAAATAACCTAAGGGAGAAAATGAATTTTTTTTTCTTCCCAAATGAGTACTTCTAGCTACTTTGAGCCTATGTATGAGGTATTTGGACAAAGGGAGCTCAGATACTTGGTGTAGGTATTGAATTGTGAAGGAGGAGAATGCTCATACTTGCCATCATTATCATGCTCCTCACTCGTGCCAGGCCCTGCGTCAGGGGCTTACCAAGCTCTGTTCTCCTGCTCTAGGAGGCTGCCAGGCCCCACCCTGCCAGTGACACAGAGCCCCGGGTTTATTACTGTCTCTAACAGCTTTATTGAGATTTTTTTTTTTTAAGATTTTGTTCATTTATTTGACAGAGACACAGCGAGAGAGGAAACGCAAGCAAGGGATGTGAGAGAAGGAGAAGCAGGCTTCCTATTGAGCAGGGAGCCCAATGTGGGGCTCGATCCCAGGACCCTGGGATCATGACCTGAGCCAAAGGCAGATGCTTAACAACCGAGCCACCCAGGTGCCCTGAGATTTATTTTTAAATAAAATTCACCCATCTTGAGCGTACAACTCAAGGGATTTTAGTCTATGTACAGAATGGTATAGGTAGCACGATGGTCCAATTTTAGAACATTTTCATCACCCCGAAAGAAACCTCCCGCCTGGTGACAGTAGCGCCCATTCCACTTTCCACCACTTTCCACTTTCTGTTTGTATGTATTTGTTTTTCTGAACATTTCAGTGTAAATGGAATCATATAGCATGTGTTTTTTTGTGTCTGGGCTCTTTCACTGAGTCCTGAGTTTTTACTCTTTAGTTTTGTTAGAGACAAAGCCCAAGTCTTTTTCACATTGTAAAATAAATATAAAGTTTGAGAAAAATAGCTCTCTTTGAAGTTTAATGGAAACTTATGTTTAAATCCTGAGTCCTGACAAAAGATGCCATCCTAGAATATTGAACATGAAGGGTAGCCTGAATTTGGACGATCAGAAAAAAAGCCATGGTCAAAAATATGCTTCTCTCCTTTCCTGGAGGTGTAAGCAGGCAGGCCCTGGAGAGCAGACACAGATTTGAATCAAACTGTGTTTCCCTCTGGATATTTACACCTGAGTGCTGTTGTATAGATGAGGAAACTGAGGCTCAGAGAGCCTCATCCAAAGTCAGAGGACTGCCAATTGCCAGCCACGAAGAGCAAACAAGTTCTAGTAGGTGCTTCACATGCAGGAAGTTCTACCCCCACCCGAGGTGAGGAGGAGAGGAACTAAAGTAGGGAGCACAGTCTCAGAAGGGAGTCTTAGGGCCTGGGATCCCACAGACAGTGTGGACCTCACCTAAAAGCAGTCAGAGCTTGGGATGCCTAGGGGGCTCAGTTGGTTAAACAGCTGCCTTCGGCTCAGGTCATGATCCCTGGGTCCTGGGATTGAGTCCCACATCAGGCTCCTTGCTCAGCAGGGAGCCTGCTTCTCCCTCTGCCTCTGCCTGTCTCTCTGCCTGCTTGTGCTATCTCTCTCTCTTTGACAAATAAATAAATAAAATCTTTAAAAAAAAAAAATGCAGTCGGAGCCATATTTGCCAGTTTACGACCTCAGGAGGAAGAGGAAGGAGGATAACACGTCTCCCCTTGAGTTCCCCCTGTGTGCATTCACTCTCCTGCTGTCTCTTAGGACACACATCCCCAAAGCCTCATACGTACACACACACACACACACACACACACACACACTCCCCATAGAGTCATCAGCTACCTCCAGTCTCTTGTGGAAAGGTACCTTAACAGCATGTCGGAAATAGACACTCTATGTAGTACAGTTCCCTGAGCTAAATGCTTATGGGTTTTGTGTTTTTTTTGTTTTTTTTTAAGCTGGACCCCAGCATTTTTGAAAGTTTGCAGAAAGAACGAGTAGAAGCTGGAGATGTGATCTACATTGAAGCCAACAGCGGGGCCGTAAAGGTAACAGCATGATGCCTGGTTCTCACAAGGAGGCCTAGGTGACGGGGCGGGGAGTGTGGGGAGGGGCTGGCGTCTGGTGGGGTGCTGAGGGAAGGTCAGCAGTTGCCCTCTATGTTGAATAAAGTTTGCTTTCCCTTTATCTTCATTCTTTAACCTTCTCATGATTAAAACAGACAGTCTGTTCGAAAAATACTAAAGCCTGTTTAGAGGGGGAGTACCGGCCGAGAAAGCAGAACAACTGTAGTCATTTTCAAATTGAAGTGTGCAGTGCGTTTAATCTTCCTTTTATCTCTTTGGTATTTTCTTCCCAAGATATATGCATGTGGAAAGGAATGCTGCATTAGTTGGCATTCTTTTTATATCTGATTTTCAGTGTCCTGTACAGTGCTCCTCACTGTTTAATGGATGAGCATAATACTTCATATCATACGATAAATCACCCACCTACAAAAGAGTCTGAACGGCTCCCTCCGTCTCCAGTTAATCTACTGGATTTGCCCTTTATCAGGAATTGCATACAGTTAAAAGAAAGAGTGGGGGAAGAGATTCTTGGAGAAAGTATCAGGTGTTTTTCAGCTGGGTTTTTGGAGCCCAGTGATGAGCAGATAGCTTCCTTCTCTTGGCAGCGGGGGCACGGGGCGTGTTTGGAGTTTGTCAAGTAGGCTGTCGGGCCCACAGTTGGGAACTGAGGCTTTTATCTCACTTAGCGCTGTGACATTTGGGGACTTGGCAGCGACTGCCCACCGGGCACTCAGGTTTCTTTCTTTCTGCAGAGGCAGGGCAGGTGTGATACCTACGCCACCGAATTCGACCTTGAAGCTGAAGAGTATGTTCCCTTGCCAAAGGGGGATGTGCACAAGAAGAAAGAAATCATCCAGGATGTGACCTTGCACGACTTGGATGTGGCCAACGCACGGCCGCAGGTACCGCCTCGAGGCTGGTGTGACCTGGCACGCGAGCCCTTTTGTGTGTGCTCGGAAGCTCTGGGAGTGAATTGTCAGAGTCTTGCTGCCGTCTCTTAGGGCAGATGGTCCTTTTCTACCTGTAATGTTCAGCAATTAACATCGCCGAGCTACGAGGGATTCCTTTGTTTCGATTCAAATGCTCTAGTCACAGATGATTTCGTGTGTATTGTTTCTCAGCCAAGCCTCTGGCCCTGCGCTAGCCAGCTTCTTCTGTGGCTTCCCTCCAGCAAGCGGGCCCACGCCTGGGATTCTCTGGTTCTCTGGGTGTTAATGGTGGCGGGCAGGAGTGTTCCCTGAGCCCTTTGCAGGATTCCCAAAAGCCTGACCAAGCTGTGTCCCCCCGCTTAGCAAAGTCTGCAGTGTTTTAGCTCGGCGCGGGCGTTGTTTCTGCTCCTTGTGCCGACAAGATGGGACACTTACGCCTTGCCTCGTAAAATGTGGGGGGTACAGCAGACTCTGACATCTCTGCGAAATGTAGGATTTTAAAACCCCAGCTCTCCCCTGCTGGGAGTCTTTCAGTCTGATTTCTTCTTCCTCCTTAAAGAGTCCCACCTCTTCACTGGCAGGGAATAGGCTTTCTAACCGAAAATTTGATTTCTGGGGGTTTTGTCCCTTAGAGCCCTGGCCAGGAGGTGGTGGAAGAGTCATTTTGGACAACAGGTCCCTCCGCGTGAGGCACAGCTGTCCCCAAACCACCCTCCTGGGAGCCTTCACCTTGGTCAGTGTTTGGCTGAGAGTTGGAAGTCAGGGATCGTGTCACTCCGACACTAATGAGCTCGGCCCTTTAGTCACTTGGTGTCCCTGGGTTTAGTGTGATTTAGGGTGCTCTGGTTTTGAGTTTCCTCCTCTGTGAAGTGGGCATAATAGTTCCTACCCTGCAGGATCAGATGTTGTAGGTTCTCAGGAAACATTCGCTACATTTTACAGGTGAACATTAGTGAGCGCCTCCACCTCTGTCCCTGGGCCTGGCAGAACGGGGTTGCGAAATGTTTGAAATGTACCTGCTGGGCAGGTGACAGGACACCCCTCTTCTTGTGGGCTGCACTGGGAGGGGCTGGCAGGAGGGGACAGCAGGCGGTGAGCATGTCAGCAGCCAGCCGTCCCTCAGGGTCGGCTCCCCGACCCAGCAGCTTCGGGCCAGGACTCACTGGAAGTGACTGTGCAGTCGAGTCTAGTGAGGGGAGACGTGGGAACCCGGAGAAGTACGTCCTTAACGCTTCCCGCAACAGTCTGGTCGTCCCCCGGGAACCAGAGCATCGGCAGAGGGTAGGCGTCGGATGCCCCATGAGGGCATTTGACTTGAACTTTGATGGGTGACTGGAGCTTCCCGGAAAAGAGAACCTGCTTCCTGGCAGGTGGACTAGAATATGCAGAAGCACTCAGTCCTACACGTGTGCTAATCCGGGAATGTGGGATCGGAAAAGGGTACGGCTGGAGAAGGAGATCGGGTAAGGCCCCACAGAGCTGGTACTTCGCATGAAGGGATCGTGCTCCTTCTTGCAGGCCAAGGGGAGCTTCATAAAAATTCCTGTGTGTGTAGAAGCTCCTCACACTTCCCATCGGGGGTGTCTGGGGCCTCCACACCCAGGACAGTGGGGGGCAGTGTGATAGTGGTGACGGCAGCGAGACTTTTGCAGCTGCCTTGGAAAGCGGGACTGACTCTGTGAATCTTCTGTTTTGCAGGGGGGACAGGACATCCTGTCTATGATGGGCCAGTTAATGAAGCCCAAGAAGACAGAAATCACAGGTAAGAGAAATAGCAAGGCCTGCGAGCAAAAACCAGAACTGTGGGGCCCTGGGTTCTGATAGTACGTACCATGTGAGGCTCTTTAAATGAATCCCCGGACCTGAGGAAATGCCTTGGGACTGGTTCTTCCTCATCATTCGGAACCTGACTTCATCCTAGTGGTCTGCGGCTGCTTTAGACAGCTCCCAGTAAAGCAGACTGTGTGCCATCTGGCCCGGGGTCTGGTGCACCCTCTTGAATGCATTCAGTGTCCTTGCACTCATCTTTGAAGGTGGAGGCCTCCACAATCTCTGGTCCCTTTGATGTCCCGGAAACGGGGATGGTCTCACTCCAGCTGTGCAGGCTCCTGCCAGGCACTCCCGAGTACAGCAAGCCCCACCGCCTTGGTCCTGGGTCCCCTCGCGCTGTGGCTGCAGGGCAGCTCCCAGCCTGCCCGGCTCAGCTGCCTAGGCCCCTCCCAGAGCCTGGCAGGAATGCTGTTGCTTGCTCGTGGACCTCGAGTGCATCCTGCTTCTCTTCCCCACTGCGACATCCCTCTTTATTTGAAGGACCACCTATAGCTCTGTCACTTTAAAATGTTAGACATTAAAGCCTCAGTTTTCTGTTTCGTGTGAGCCAGTGGAGCGATCTGAGACCTTTCTAGTAGTCACCAAGAGCGGTTCCCGTTTCCACCACGACCTCCTCTTTTGACCATCCCAGCCTCCTGGCTTTGGTGGACGGTGTGGCATCAGATCTTTGTGTGCTGTATTTGTGAGCAGCTCCCTCCTCGCAGTGGTGCAGGGGCCGGTCTGGAGAACGAGAACTGTGACCTTAGCTGGTCACCTGTAACTCTTGAGACAGCCGTCCCTCGGGAGCTCTGAGGCTGGACCTTGCCTCAGAACCTGCGCTCCTCACAGCTTTTCTCCCAGAGAGGATTCTGTGCGCACTGGATTCCTTCATCTAGGCCCTTGATTGAAAGTTAATTAACCTAAGCTTTGTCATTCGGGGCCAAAAGAAAGGGCCATTTGCTGAGTGCAGAATGGGGAAATTTGCATATGAAAACTCATTTCAGGCAGGGCTCCCCAACTTCTGTGTCTCTGGGATGTGGCAGGGCACTAGGTGGGTGGGTGTGAGGAATAAGGCAAAGTGGAGGGTGACAGGGATGCACGCCCCTGTGAAGACATGCAAAACTAAAGGCCACTTACAGACTTAACCTGTTGGCAGGGAGGCTGCCAGTTCTGTGACTTCTCCGTGGCGATTATCCCCATTTTCAGATCGTGACACCAAAATGGGGACGTAACCTGCCTGGAGTCATATAGTTAGCAGTAAAAGCCGGCCTCACACTTGGCTTTGGATCAAATTGGGGTGAGGGAAGAGGAGCAGAGGTGACCGCTTACCCACCTTGCCTGTCTCTTCTTACTGTCTCCTAGACAAACTTCGAGGGGAGATCAACAAGGTGGTGAATAAGTACATTGATCAGGGCATCGCTGAGCTGGTTCCAGGTGTGCTCTTTGTTGATGAGGTCCACATGCTGGACATCGAGTGCTTCACCTACCTGCACCGGGCCCTGGAATCTTCTATCGCCCCCATTGTCATCTTTGCATCCAACCGAGGCAACTGTGTCATCAGGTAGGGTGGCTCCCTGCTGGCCATGGTGCTTTTCTGCCTTCCAGCTGGGTTCGTGTTGTCCTCTGGGACACTTTCAACCCATAATGTCATGAGTTAGGATGGCGGTGAAGGGAGATCATGTTCATTCTGAGAGAAACCTGCCAAAGTGGCCTGTCTTCGCAGGTAGTTCATGCGTTAGCTGCGTTCTGTCGTGGCCACCAAAGGCAGCAGCCACCCTGTTACTAAATATGAGGACCTCCCGCGTGGTCTCTGGGGTTACAGTGTGGTGTGATTCAGTCATTCTGTAGGAATGGGCAAAGGTAAGGTCAGACAGTCTGGCCTTGGGTGACCTTACATGTGTTAATTTCTGTCCTCATGCCGGCAGTAAGTATTCGTTGCTTCCTATTTTAGATGAAGAAACAGAATGACAGAGCAACTCCTGGTCGTAAAGATTGGCTGAGGGCCTGGACTCTTCTGATAATGAAACCAATAACAAAACCAGGATTTTCTCTCTGTCCCAGACCTTCTTGGGGCCACACTAGTGCCTGCCCACCGCTACCCCCTTAGGCCTGCCTTTGGGAAAGGGAAGATGTTGAGGCCTGGAAGGCACACGCCTGCATGATGCTCACCCTGCCAGGATGGGCCCAGGGCTGGGTCAGAGGACTTTCTTGAGGTTCTTTTTCTCCTGAGGACTCTGCAAACGAGCACATGAGCCCCAGAGAGCACACTGTCTTCCCAGCTCTCAGGGGCCCTGTCCTTGGTAGTTTTTTTGCTCTTTTAATTTTCTGTGCTTGTGTTTGAATGCCGGGGCCTGGTCCCAGTGCTGGGGCGTGAAGCGGGGTGGCAAGGAGCCCTCTTCAGGCCTGCTGGGGAGTCGTGTGGGAGAGCAGAGCCCTGGAGGCTGCGTGCTCCTGGCTGTAGGGGTGGTAGGGATCTGGAAAGAGGCCCTAAGGCCCATGGGTATCTCAGCACAGAGCTGGAGTCAGATCAGGTTAGGAACCTAAATTGTTGATTCACCTAGACTTGCCTCTGCACGATGGTGGGTCACATCCAGAACTTCAGCTGGCTCTTGACAGAGCTTTGTCTCCATCGATTGTTCCAGAGCTGTGCTGCTGGCTCTGGGGCACCTCCCCTCTCAGGTGATCGCTCTGGCTCAGAATTAGGATCTGTTTACATGGTTCAAGTTCATGTGGCAACAGCTTCTAGTCACTCTTTGAATCCCTCTATTGGTGTCTCGACAAGTCCATCATCCCAGGTGTTTTCTGCATTCTTGGGGAGAAGGCAGCTTGTTCCAGGGCCGGGCCAGCCGTTGGTGAGAGGAGCTGGCTGCCTGGGCAGCTTCTGGAGTCCCGGTATGTGGCCTGGTGCCTGTGGAGCCTGGCATCACTGTCGCCCAGACCCTGTAGCTTTGCTGGACTTTTGCTTGCTTTGGACAGGCCTGGCTTCAGTCTGGAAGTTGGTGAAAGGCTCAGCCTGCGCTCATGGCGCCCCCTGCTGGGGACTCTGCTAACAGGCTCCTCTCCCTCACAGCAGATCACCTAGCCCAGCAGATGCCCGTGGAGCCTGGCATCTCCTGACAGGAGCAGCCTCTTAGGTACCAAGCAGACTTGGTACCTTCTCTCAGACCCGGCCCACCCAGGAAAAAAGTAGACAGGAAGGTGGTTCTTAACTCGGGACATGCCCAGTGGGGATGGAGTTCTGGTCGGCATGAAACCTGGGAAACTTGGCCCCAGCACTCCCAGACAGAGTTCACCAAGGGCCGCTAGAGGCTGTGGCTGCCCACGGCCTGGTCACCCCGGTGGGAAGAAGGTGCTCGGAATGTGGCGCTTTCTGCAGCTCTGCTGAAGCAACCAGAATTGGGACATCTGCTCTAGGTGAGCATTTTGGTGCGAAGCGCTGGAGCTGGTAGGGATTTTGTGGTAGTGGTGGAAATCACGTGAAATTAGCGACAATCAGAATAAGAGCCAGCGTATCCTGAGTTGTTCCTTCTGTGCACGCTGCTGGTCACACCTCAACTTACTGAGGAAGGGACTGGTGTTCTCACTGTTCAGATGATGGGGGACTCGATCACGATGGGGGACTTGACCAAGGTCATACAGCTCCGAAGTAAGGCTGGGATTTGAATCTAGGGTGTTGGACTTCAGAGCCCATGCTCCCAACGAGATTGAGTTTAGATGTGAAGTGATGAAATTTCTGGAATATTGGCACAGTTTGGGCAACGTCTGACTTGCTTGCCAATAGACTTTACTCCTGGAGGGGGCTGTCGGGCTTCCTTGCCCTTCAGACCCGTATCTGACCTGCAGAGCTCGGAAGGAAAGGAAAGGGAAGAGGAGGGAGGGGGCTCCCTGTGACTGAGGGCTTCCCCTGTGCCCGAAACTGTCCACAGTGCTCTACGTTGGTCACCCCCTGTAATCTCAAGCACCCTGATGATTCTGTGGGCAGGTGACTTTATTTCCAGACTCACACGGGAGGTGACGTGAGTGGGCCACGAGCCCGAGGATCGGCTGGCTCCAGAGCTCCTGCCGCCCCAGTTCTCCTGCACTGTTTCTGGTCACAGGGGTGGGGGGGCGCGAAGGGGGGTTGAGCTGGTGCAGGTTGCTGCCGCCACCGTCAGGGAATGGCTGGGAAAGTGCAAACTATCTCTTCTTCCTCCAGTCATGTCTCCTTGTGCACGGGACTGCAGGGGGGAGCCGTCCCTGCAGGAGCACCTTGAGGCCTCAGGCTCCTGCTGGGAAGAAAGAACACCCCTGGGTGCTCTTCCTTGCCACCCTAAGAAGGCCTTTCTGTGCCGGGACCCTCAGCCATTAAAGGAGAGCCTGGCCTTGATCCCAGCTCCCAGACTTGGGAGGTCTTCTTCTCCTGTGGGGAATAGCTCCCTGGGATTAAGGAGTCTTTGCAGGAGTTTCTCTCAAGTCTGTTGCACCAAAGAGCAAGACTTAAGAAACAGTGTGGTCTCCATTCAGTGTGTTCCTGTGGCAGAAGACAGTCCATTTAAAGAGATAGCTTTATGGACGTGGAATTCACATACGG
>CM053603.1:47231713-47254611 GCA_028646535.1 Procyon lotor
CCACGGCCCCGTCTCACCCCTGCCCTGGCCCCCGTCACTCTAGGTACTCGGTGCAGCTGCTGACCCCGGCCAATTTGCTGGCTAAGATCAATGGGAAGGACAGTATCGAGAAAGAGCACGTCGAGGAGATCAGCGAGCTCTTCTATGATGCCAAGTCCTCAGCCAAAATCCTGGCTGACCAGCAGGATAAGTACATGAAGTGAGACGGCCGAGGTGTTGTGCGAGAGACTCCGGGCGTGCCCGCCTGGGTGCCGCCTGCGAGCGGGAGGCTGGTCCTGCGCGTGGGCTGCGTCCCCTTGGGCCGTGGTGGGCGCACCTGCTCAGTGTGGACAGTGTTGCTTTTTAAATTAATTAAATCCTGACTTCTCCTGCAGTTGCTTTGAAGGAACCCTGCCTCAGCTGGCATATTTTCTAATAAATCCTTGAGGTTATTTTGATGACCTGTCTCTCTTGTAGTTTTTTAAAAATAAACTTTGCACTTTAGCACAGTCTTAGAGTCCCCGAATTGTTGTGAAGGTAGTATGGGGAGTCCCCAGCGCCCTCACGCCGCTGTCCTTACTGTTAACATCCTGCAGTGCCGGATGGCCCGTCATCCCGGTTGGGGCGCCAAGTTTGTGTGCTACTGTGCCCCGCTCCCCCTTCTGGGGTTCCTGAGCAGCCTTCTGGCCCAGGATCCCGCCCAGGACGCCATGTTGCATGTAGCCCTCACACCCCCTTCTGTTGCTTTTGGCTTGGACGGTTCCTTACACATTCTTTGTTTTCGCTACCTTGACGGAGAGAGGTGTGCCAGGCAGGTGTCCTGCCCGCTGTCCCACAGCAGAGTTGGTTTGGTGTGTTTCTTGGGGTCACTGGGGTTTTGGGTTCTTGGTGGCAGACCACAGAGGTGCAGCGCCATTGCCATCACACCTCATGGAGGGCGCACGTGTCAGCGTGACCTCCCACTGTCGATGGCTGGCCACAGTCATTTGGCTGTGGTCCTGCACGTCCCCCCGTAGTGTCCTCTTTGGAAAGAGTCACTAAGCACAGCTCCCATGTAAGGCTGGGAGTTCTGCTCCATCGCCTCCCCCCCCTTTTTTTAAGATTGATTTATTTGAGAGAGTGCATATGCACACAACGAGGGGGGCGGGGGAGAGGGAGAAGCCGACTCCCTGCTGAGCAGGGAGCCTGACCCCGGGCTCGATCCCAGATCCCAGGACCCTGCAGTCATACCTGAGCTGAGGGCAGACACTTAACCGACTGAGACACCCAGGTGCCCCTGCTCTATGTTCCTGAGGACTGGACATCTACATAAATTATTTGACATTCTTCTGTACAGAAGGTAATTATTCTCCCCATGCTTTCCCATTTGTATATTTACTTAGTCATTTATATCCGTATGGATCTGGTATTTACCATGTACTTGGGGTTATAATCCAATACTACGTTATTTATTCCGCTGCTCCGATTGGCCCAGCTTTAACCCTTGAACGCTCTTTTTTTTTTTTTACCCTTGAACGCTCTTAACGGTTAGTTCCTGTGTCCCTTTGACACGTTAGTCCACCTAGTGGGGCTTTCAGCCCCTTGAGAAGAAGGGGCCATGGCAGCCCTGACGGACAGATGGCATAGTGGGACATCCCGCCCGGGAGGGTGAACACAGCTTTCTGCCCCTCCCCTGCCCAGTCCTCATTGGCCGGCTTCGCCACAGAAGTGGTGCCTCAGTAAAGGCTCGGTGTTGGCGCTCTGCCCACCAGAGGACAGGAGAGGCGACCCACCTAGATGGGCATCTTGATCCAGTCGGGGCTTTAATGCTCCTAGTCAGCCCTGAGGGCCTTGTGGGGCAGGCACAACTGCGGTCTGAGCATATCTAGAACACTCCAGGTAGGGGGCTGAGGTCAGGCCGGGGGCATCCATCTAGCCCTCCGAGGGTCCCCTGGCCAGGCTCATGCCCCAGAAAGGCCCCAGCTAATCCGTGTGGTCAGAATGGATCTTCTGTGGGCCTGGACCCTGAGGGAGGTGCCTGCCTGGGGGTCCTGGGGGGAGTGGGTGGGGAGACCGGGTCTAGTCGGGGATGGTGGGACGCTTCCTGAAGTCAGGACTGAGCACTGCAGCCTACTCAGGCTGCCCAGATCCTCTGTCCTTGTGCCTCTGGCCTCTGGCCTCCCAACCCAAGCCACGGTAGAAAAGAAGAATGACACCCAAGGTGTGGCAAGAGCTATTAGGTCCTAGAGCCATGTGCTTCCGTGTTCTCACGGCAGCCCTGGGAGACAGACAGCTTCAGTCCTGGCCAGCTAGAAAGAGGCGAACCAGCATTTGCTGTCAGACTGGCAGGAGTCCGAACGGTGGGAGTCCATGCTCCGAGCCCCCATGGCTGTCCCACCTCCCGCAGTGCGCTGAATTCTCGGCGGGGCCTTCAAGATCTTACCTCCGTACCAGGTAGGGGAGGCGAGCGGGGTCAGGTGTGAGGCTGGTGACTTGCCCGAGATGCCCCAGAGGATGAGAGCAGGCTCTGCCCCAGTGGGACCCCTCCCCGCAGCCCCTAAACCTTCCGCAGTGTTGGAGGAGCAGGGGAGAAGCAGTGGTGCTGGGAAAACCCTCCAGCACAGGTGGGAGGATGGAGCCTCCCACCTTCTCAGGGGCCCCGGATGGAGGCTCGGGGGGAGGGGGTGTGGTCACAGCCCCCTGCTCCGGCTCCTCCAGGATCTTGGCCTTGGCGGTGCCCAGGGAGCCTGCCCACCTGGCTCCTCTGTGCTCCAGTGAGGGAGATGGTTCTGGATAGGTAGGAAGGTTGGGTTATTTTAATTTTCCTCCTATTTTTTCCAGCAAGGCCTGTGATTATTACATTAATCTTCCAAGCGAAGTTTTTACGACCGATCCCTCGCCGACTATGAGAAGTTTCTCCATCCATTACCAAGAGGGAAACAGACCCTGGTGGGGAGGAAAATATTTGTTACATCTTATCAGGCTGACACACAATCTAACAACAATTACAGCAGCCCCATTTTTTGCACTATTTCAGCTCCGGCGTGAAAAATTGTGGTAATATTAAAGTGAGTCAGGGTGGGGCTGGTCCTAGAGGCCTGGGGGCCTCCCCGCAAGCTGATTGGGTGGCTGAGGGAAGGAGTGTTTGCATGTAAATCCCAGCTCCCGGTCCTGTGCTAATGGCCCTGGAGTTGCAGAGGTGAGGTGCGGTTGACCGGAAGGGCTCCTGAAAGACAATGTCCCCAGCCCTCACTGGGAAGTCCCCTTGTCCCCCGCCTTCTCAGCCCACATACCTTCCCACCATCACACCTCTTAGGGTGCTCTTCCTGGGACTGGTTCTTAGGATACTGTGTTTTTAGACCAAAACAGATAGATGCTGGTGTTGCACCAGAAGGGGACTTCTTCGGTAGCAAACATTCCTCAACGTTTTTCTAATAAAACAGCTGCACAACGGTGGGGATAGACTCCCTGCTGGTCTCCATTTCTGACCCCAAGGTCAGCAGGCTTCTGCCAGGAAAGCAGCAAACACCGGTCACCTGGCAGTTCTCGGCGCCCGACTCGGCCAACCCTGGGATGGCAGCTGGTCACGCCTGAGTAGCTCCTGCTCACGGGGTCCCAGACAGGTGACAGGTAGGGGACAGGAGCAAGTGGGTTCTGGGGGCATGGCACCCAGGGATGTGGTTTTGACTGGGTTTGGCCCTTGGTCCTGATGAGGCCGGTCCCTTCTGGTCCTCTGAGCTTTGGTTTCCTCCTCTAGAAGATGGGGGCAGTCGTATCCCAGTAGATGGGTGTGGGGACACGATGATGTGACGTGTGGCTGCATCAGGCACTCCAGATACTAACGTTCCGCAGAGTTCCCAACCAGAAGGTCACAGTTTGTCCAACAGGAGGCAGAAGCTGGCTAGGCTCCACCCCTCCCTATCTCAGGTCGCAGGTCCTAGAAAAGGCCTAGAAATCCCAGGTGGCTGGACCCTTCTGTTGGGCCCAGAAGGACCAGCTCCTGCTCAGGGCCACACAAGCTCCGAAGCTGAGAACCGGTCAGGGCACGCGCTTTTCCTTCGGTGTCCACAACTTCCAGAAGCAGTGTGCTGCCCCTCACCGGGCCCCTTGGGTCCCCCAGCTCCCCAGGGAGGACCAGCCAGGGCGGCAGCAGCCAGAGGGGAGGAATGGCTGCCGCCGCCTTGTTCCAGCCAAGCAGTGGCGACCATTTGGCCAGGTCAACCTCCCCTTTGGTCTCTGGGAAACGGACCAGGGAGCAAAAGGGCCCACCTGCTGGGCGCTCACCACACCTCCCCACCCATTCATCCCCAGACGGCTGGCCCCCCCGGGACCTGCGGGAGGCTGGCGCAGGGTGACTGGGCCGCCCAGGGTGGGGGGCAGCTTCGCAGCGGGGCCGGGGGCGGGGAGGGGTGGGCCGGCCGCGGGGGCTGGCTGTCGGCCCGGCTGGCCCCATCGCCCCTCCCCGTCACTCGGCGGCAGGCGCGGTGATTAATGGCCGGGCCGCGCCGCCCGTGCCGCCATCAGCGCGCGTCTGGGCGGCGATGGATGCGGCTGTCAGGCCGGCCCGGCCCGCGCTGACCCCCGGCCCCGGCCCGGCGCGATCAATGGGCGGCGCGCGGCGGGCGGCGGCTGGGCCGGCGCGATAAGATGGGCCGATGGGCGCCCGCCGATTGCCCGCTCCGTCACCCGCCGTCACCGTCCCCGTCACGCCGCCCGCGCGCGGATCGGCGCCGTCAGCGCCGCGTGATTAATGGGGACGCGGGCAGCTGCGGGGAGGGCGCGGGCGCGCGGACCCCGCAGCAGAGGACGCTCGGGGTGGGACGCGGCGGGGCGCGCACCGGAGGCGGCGGGGAGTGCCCGCTGGGGCCCCTCAAGCCGGCCGTGCCACCTGCCGCAGGCCTCGCGCCCCGCACACCGCACTCTCCCTCCGGGGTGCAGGGGTCACCGAGGGGTGGCCGAGTGCGGGTCGGGGGCACACGCTGGTAGCGCGTCCATGGGCCCCGGCAGGACCCAGGACACGCATGTGGGGGACCCAGGCCCGGTGGCTGGGGCAAGGACATGCACACGGGCTCAGAGGTGTCCCCAAGGCCTGCTGTGGCCCACGTGCCCTGGTCACACAGGGGCCTGCGTGACTCTCGCTGTTAGCGCCCAGCAAGCCAGGAGGTGACCTCTGTTCCCAGGCCTCTGCCACCAGGGCCACCAGCCTCCTCAGCCTTCGCAGGTCTCTCCCCACTGTCCCAGCCATCTCTGGAAACTCCGGATGTGACTGAGTCAGACCCCTACTCAAAACCTTTGCATAGGTCCACGTGGCCCAGGGGACAAATCGTAAGACTCGAGATTGCCCCTGCCCTCCCTTCAGCCCCGCACCTGAAGGTACATTCAGCGCTCCCCTGAGCGACACCCCACCTTCAGCTCAGTGCCCTGGGTTCATTCACTCTGCCCTGCCCGCACCACACCAGGTGACTGCGGAGAAGAGCCGGCGGACCGCCAGCGCCAGAGTCCACAGATGTACCCGAGGTGACCTGTGCCCTGTTCTCTCCCGGGGAAAGAGGCGGGCAGGCCGTCTGGGATGGTCAGCTTCCGAGAGAGATAGCCGTCAGCCCACCCACCCGTCCATAAACTGATAGGAAGGAGCCTTGAGCCTGGTGCTAGGGGAGGTGCCGGGAAGGCTTCCCAGAGGAAGTGATCGGAGCGCAAGGCGGGGCCAGCCGCCCCAGGCCGTGGATAACGGGGGCGGGGGCCTTGTAGGCGGGGAGCCAGAGTGGCCGGAGTGAGCGAAGGCCGCGCGGGCGAGGGGCCCCGCTGCGGCCTGTCTGGCGGGCGGCGGTGTCCCAGCGGCGGGAGGCAGGGGAAAATGCCAGTCCCTCTCCCTTTTCCCTTTTCGGGTTTCGGGAGAGCCTCCCTACGGGAGAGCCGTGACTGCGGAGCCACAGCGCCCTCGCGCGGCCAGATGCACACAGCGCCTGCCCCGTGTCGCGCCTGCCTCTTGTCCCTGAGCGCTGCGCCCCGCGCCCCACGCCCCACGCCCTGTCCGGAGGGTGGCGGGCTTGGCCTTAGGGTACGAGATCCCAGAGGACCCATAGCTGCCCAGCCCGGTTCCTTGCAATGGAGGCCGAGGCCAGGGCGGGCAGGGAGGGAGTGTCTGTCCAGAAGTGCCTGTGGGAGTAGAGCAGCCAGGGAAAGCTTATTGAGCTGGGTTAATAATTATTATAATATAAAAATATATATCCATATATACTTAAATGGATAATTCAGATCATGGTTCAAAATGTAAAAAGCAAATGGAGTGCACAGTGAGGAATTTTCCTCTCCCCCACCCTCAGCCATCCGGTCTTCCCTCTGCAGAACCTCTGCCTTACACCGGCATACCCCTCACCAGAGACGTTGTGTGTGTGCAAGCCAGTGCCACGTGCATAGCGTGCTTCCCAACATGTACGAGAAATTTCAAACATAAAAAGTTGCAGGAACTGTATGGTGACCACCCATATCATCTAGATGCTTTCCGGCCTTCCCTGTATCCAACTTCATCCAATATTTTTTCATTTCTTCCAAAGCAAGTTGTTTCATGCCTAAATACTGTAGCATACATACAGTGACCTAGAGTTTGGTATTTGTGTGTGTGTGTGTGTGTGTGTGTGTGTGTGTGTGTGTGTTTTAAAGATTTATTTGAGAGAGACAGGGAGAGTGAGAGAGCATGAGGAGGGCAAGGAGCAGAGTGAGAAGCAGACTCCCTGCAGGGAGCCTGATGTGGGGCTTGATCCCAGGACCCGGAGATCATTACCTGAGCCGAACGCAGATGGTTAACTGTGTTAACCACTGAACCACCCAGGCGCCGTGTGTTTTTCTTTTAAGGTTCAATTTATACACAGTGAAATGCGCTTATCGTAAGTGGACCAATCCATGAGTTTTGACAAATGAAACGCAAACCCTATCAAAGATGTTACTGTTAACCTAGAAAGTTCCCTCTTCATGGTCTCCAACACGAGTGGTGGGGGGTGAAGAGAGAGAGAGAGTAGTTTTGGATGTTCTCACCATTGATACATACACTTTGCCTGCTCTGGGGGGTTCCTAAAAATGGGATCCCAGGGTGTGTGCACTCTCTCTTGTGACTGCTTCAGTTCAGTCCCTCAGATCCTTGCTCCTGGGACTCACGCGCGCTGTAGTGTATGTCAGTGGCTTGTCTCGATTTCTGGAGATGCCGCTGTCTGGGTGAACCACCCTTCACTCATCCGTTTACCTTCAAGAATGTTTGGCCCATTCTCACTTTTCAGCTCTCATGAGTAAGAATATTTCTTTTAAAGAGAAAATTATGTTAGAGATGCCGGTCTTATTTTTAATTCTTTTCCAATATTCAGCAAATATATTCTCATAAAATAGCGAATGGTATTACAGAATGTGCATGTGATGTACACTCTTATCAAGTAATCTCTACACCCAGCGTGGGGCTTGCACTTAAGCACCCGGAGATCAAGGGTTGCCTCTGAGCCAGACAGGTGCCCCAAACGTTCTTGTACAGGTCTTCGTATAAGCATAGATTTTTCTTTCTGTTGGGTAAATACCCAGGAGTGGAAGAGCCAGGTGTAGGAAGGGTGTATGTTCAGGTTCATGAGAAATTGCTAGACCTGTTCCCGATGCACGATCTACCCCCTCTCCGACTTCTTAAACACAGAGAGTGTCACACGCTGTTCCTGCCTCTTGGCAGTTTTCTTCTCCCTCAACGGCACATCCTGGAGATTCTTCTCCGAGCGTATACGTGGAGTGTCCTCCAAGTTCTCTTCCGCGGGAGGGAGCTGCCACGATTTATCCAGTCCCCTTCTGCTGGGCATTTGGATGTTTCTAACTTTGTTGAGCCGGGCTTTGAAGGGTGAACAGGAATATGTGAGGCCGACAAAAACGGGGAGAAACTGGGGAGAACCCGGAGGCTCGGCGGCTGCCGCAGAACGCCCGTTGCTGGGGCGTGAGCTTTCCGAGGGTACAATCAACCCACAGAGGCTCAAGAATGGAAAGGAGTGGGTGATGTGGTGTGCTGGCCAAAGGTTCTGGGGCAGGGTGATGGCAAGTCCCAGAATGTTTGGGCAGGGGAGTGAGAAGGACATTGCCACAAAGGGGCACTCCTGGGACTCTCCAGAACCGGGCACTGGTCGGTGTTTAAGTTCGTACTAGAGCTTTTGCTGATCCTTGGACGATGGTCACATGCCTCGCCCCTGGCCCTCAGGAAGCCACGCTCTTCCCTAGGACATGGGCCACCTCTCTGGGCAGGGATCGGAGGCTCGCCCATCTTCCCCATTGTGCCTGAGCTTCTTGAGGACTTCTCAGCCCGGCTGGGACTTGGGCCCAGGACAGGCTTTCAGGGGTACAGTGTAGGGCAGGGGTGTCAACAGGTGGAGGGCTTGGAGCAGGGGTGCCAGCTGGGACTGAGGATGCCCCAGACATGGGCAGAATTTCCCTATGGGTTCCCAGCTGACGTCAGCATGGGGATGATCCCGGGAGCGGGGCAGGTCTCCTAAGCCCCTCATTCCTGGTTCCAACGACACCCCTTGTGGAGGTACCCGCAGGACCCAGCAGCCAAGCAGGAACTTGGGGCAGGAACAGCACCTCGGGCTTTGTGTTCCAACGGTGCTAAGTGACTGTGTGCCAGCTGGTCACACTGCATCTGTTTCTTCCGAGGCCTCTGGCAGCTTGACACAGCGTAAAGGGGGTGGCTAGCATGGGGCCAGCCCTTCGGGGAAAGAAAAAGCATTGGGGGGAAAAGAGGGAAAGGAGGCAGTGCTGCGGTCTAAACCCCGGCACAAAGGTCCAGCTTGGCAGTGTGGTGAGCCAAGGCAGAGCCTGGCACCCGGGGCCGCATTCCTGGCAGTGAGGAAGGGGCCGGGAGCTTTCCTGATTTGAGTTTTGGGAGGTCAGAGCCCGGCCCCCGGCCTGCCTCGGCTTCTGCAGCGCCTGCTTGCCTGGCTCCGGGCTGGGGCCTCCGAGCCCGCTCCTGTGGCCAGCGAGCAGGAGGGAGCACGGAGCAGAGGGCCACACGCCCCGTCTGGGGCAGCCTCAGCACGGCGCCCAGGTGGCTTCCGCAGACAGAGCCAGGCTGCAACACCTGTCCCTCTCGTGGCCTCAGTACCCTGGCCCAAGGCCATCTCAGGAAGCCTAAGGGTGTCCTTGGGACACCCAGCAGAGGAGGAGGGCCCTGCTACCTGTCACTCGGGAGTCACTGAGGAAGCACAAGCCGGCGGAGGAGGTGGAGGGTCTGGGGTGAGGCCTTGTCTGTGACAAGCGTGTTGGCTTCCCAATCCAGGTCCGGGTGAGTGGTAGGGTTTTCCTCACATCACCCTGGAAACGTAATCCACTGCTCCTTGGAGTGGAAACCCTTGGGAAGACTTCTGCACGGCCCACTGTCTGCCACATCCGTGCGACACTGGGGTCCGGGGCAGGGTGGCAATCCTCCTGGCTTAGCGACAGCGACGGGTCTGGCTGGCCAGGGACCGGGTGCACGGTCATGCCGCCGTCGCAGCCGAGGGCCACGGTACCCCTTGGCCTGGACAGGAAGGGTGGGCAGGTGTGGGCCGCGGGGACGGCGTGGTGGGCCGCAGTCACGCCGGCCCCGCACCAGCCCTGGTCACCCACGTCTCACTTCACCAGAAGCCGGCCCCGCAGCTGATGCCACCACCAGAAGGCAGCTTCCCAGGCAGTGCCTTTCTGAGGAGGTACTTCCATCCCGGGGAGACCCAGGGCACCTTTGCCAAAGCAGGACTCGACCGCGCCTCACACTCCCCAGCTCTGCACCCACCGGCCGTCCTGGAAGCTGTAAACCAAGAAAACGTGACCAAGTGGCTTGTAAAAAGTTGGTTTTATTTGTCACTTATTCACCTTAACTCAGTTATGCCATTTTGGCGTCCACAGTGACAGTCCCCTGGAAGCTGGGGTTGGCCCCCACCCACCGTGATCACGGACCACAGAGCACGAGCCGCGCAGGGCCCCACGCACCAGGCCGGGGCGGAGCAGACGGCGTGCCGCGGGGAGGCCTCGAGTCTCTGCTCAGGACTGGGTCTGACAAGGCCACGTGTGATATGGTGGGATGCCCTGGACTGGGGGGTTGATTCACCCGTCGGGCCCATCCTGGTTCTGGGGCTGACTTGCCAGGTGGCTTTCGGCAAGTCACTTCTTGTCCCTCGGTCGGTTTCCTGGTGAGTGCCGCGAGTGAGGTGTCCTAGGAGCTCGGACTCAGCTCTACTGAGTCGTGACTGTGGCTTGGGCTTCGAAGGCCACTGTGTGCCTGCTGCGGGTGGAGCGTCTTTCTCCGTAGGGCCCCGGGGGCTCCCTTCTTAGAGCTGGGCCTTCCTCCAGGGAGAATTTGCTCATGGCACCCAACTCTGCTGTCCCTGCTGCCAAGCGCTGCCTGTCCCCGGAGGAGCCTCCCTGCCGGCCTCAGAAAAGGTTCCACTGCCTAAAATCTAGGTCCCCTGTTACTACAAACAGAACTCATTTTAGACACCATCGTCTTTTCTGATCAAACGCTGGAGGAACTTAACTAAAAAAAAAAAAACAAAAAAAAACCCATGTATGCTCTCTGACCCTGGTTTCGCCACGGATGTGGGGCCTGCGCCCTCCTCTCTGTGGGGCGGTGCTGATGCAAACTAAGAGGAGAGAGGTGGCATCTGGTCATTTACTTATCATGCATTTGGTCCTAGGCACAGTAAAAAAAGTGCTATAAACACGATGAGACATTCTCAGCCTGGAAGGCGCGGTGGCCTGTGAAAGTGAAGCCGTCGTCTTTCCCCGTGGGAAGGGCTGCTGCGGGGGCGAGTGGGAGGCCCATCCGGCGACAACCAGGAGGACGGCACAGACACACGTCACTTTGAGGTTCCTCCACACAGTGTCCACCCGGCCGGGCCAGGCGCAATTCCGTAAGGCTGGCGCATCCTGGCCTCGCTCCATCAGAGGACACGAGCCGACGACAGACAGACAGACACACACGATGGAGCCAAGCCAACTCCGTGCTCTTCAGCCTCAAAGCCCGACCAGAAAAGTCAACGACACATGCAGAAAAATTAACAGATGGCCTGAGAGTGTCTTCTGGAAAACCCATCCCTTTCTTTTAGAAGAGGCTTGTTCCTAAAAAAAATTACTTATAAAAAGGGAAAACAATGGCGTCTTCCCGAGAAACAGTTTGAAGCCAGATATTCTCAGCCCTGATGGTGACAGGAACTCACCAATGAGTCACGTCCACCAGAAAACATGATTTGCTCTCGGCCTTGTGCCCTGTGGCCGTGATGGAGACACAGCTATGAGGTTTGTGCTTCTAATCAAAAGGACGTTCCCGCGCTGGGGGGATAGCTCAGACCACCGCAGCCGCCTACGGCACTGAGCAGGTGCAAAGGTTAAAACAAAAGTTACGTGGACATTTGGGGACAGTGCTTTACTGTCCCCACCTCTGGCAGTTAGCTCCATAAAACTTCCTACTGTTCTTTTTGCCAATGCCAGAATAAAAAGCAAAATTTCAAACTGGAAAAATTCTAGCACTTTACAAAGTGGAATGAAAGAGTATGAAATTCAAAAACATTATTAAACGAAAGTCCAGGTGCCGTAGCAGCACTCCCTGCAATGAGCACCCCACGGTGAGGCCTCGTGGTTCCCCTCCCCTGCAATTCCGGGCAGGGCCCCTCTCCCTTCTCGGGAGACACGGCTCAGAAGAGAAGGGCCCCCATGCTGCCGACCTCACTCTGCTCCTTCACGAAGATTTCAAAGTACTGGTAGATGATCGTGACTGCGAGCAGGATCCCAGTTCCAGATCCGATGGCGCCCAGGAAGTCGGCCAGGACGGAGAGGGCCCCGATGCACAGCCCTCCGAAGGCCGCGGCAGTGGGGATGTACCTGGGGAGCGGGGGACCGATCAGCCACGAGCCAGCATGCAGACCCCCAGCCCCGGCCTGGCCTTGGGACACGCCCACCTCTGATTTAGGAACCTCTGAGGGTCATTCCACTACCTCTTTGAACCTTCACCGCTCACATGCCTTGATGGTCTAGACTAGGGCTGTGCTGTCCAGTAGGCGCCACGTGAGCCGCACGGGGCTCATGAAATGGGACTAGTCGGAATCGAGATGCTGAAGACATCACACGAGGTTTTAAAGACAAGAATGTAAGATATCTCATCATGTTTTTTCTTATGTTATGTACAACTTGAAATTATATTCTGGACACGGGGAATTAAATAAAAGATATCATTAAATTTAATCAGTTTCTTTTTACTTTCCTTTTAAGGTATAACCTACACACAACATTGTCTGAGTTTCACGTATATTTTTACTTTTCTAACGTGGCTAGTAGAAATTAAAAAAAAATTTTTTTAAATTTTCTACGTGGCATGCAATCTGTTAGGACTGAATGGTGGCATAAATAGAGGCCTCAGAGGAATTGCCTACCGCCCCTGCTAGAGATCAACCTGAAACTCCCAACACTGGCTTTTCCCGTGGTTGCTTCTTTTAGGTGAGGCCAGCAAGCTATGGGTGGCAGGACAAGCCTGGTCTGACCCGATCTAGGGAGTGGTTTCGCAGGAACACGGCCTCCTTCATCCGTGTACACACTGTCAGCGGCCCCTTCCCAATGGCAGTGTTGAGGAAGTGAGTAATCACGACAGGCTTGACAAAACTGAGATACTTAATAAGCCACCCCCAATGCCCGAGGCAGCTCCACAGTTAAGTGGAAAGAAGTGGAGACAGCCAAGTGCCCCATGAACATCCCAAGGGCCAGCCTGGAGCTTTCTCCTCTCCCGAACCCGACACCCGGCTGGTCACCAAGTGCTGCGTTCGGCCTCTGCTCTGTGTCCCCAAGTTCCTGCAGCACTTGGGATCCCCGCCTGCCCCCCGCCCACACTCCCACCATGGCCTCTCAGCGGTCAGCTGGCCCTCCCTCTGGTGGTCTGCATCTAGCACTGGGCCTCCTAAAGGGACCCTGGGCACTGCCCCTTCCCCATGCAGCCTCGGTAGGCTCACCTCACCTCGGCCCTCATCGGCACTCGGGTGCCAGCCCTCAGAGCAGAGGTCGGGGGGTGGGGGGTGATGAGCCCCGTGCCCCAGCGGCCAGCTCACTGCCCACACCCTTCCCACGCCCTCTTGTACCCACAGGGCTGCGTGCCGCTGTCTTGCTCCCTGGCGGCTCCCTCTTCGAGGAGAGAGGTGGCACGCTTCTATTATCCTATCCCCAGTCTTCAGCATCTAGCAAGTGCATAAAGAATTACGGACGTGGGGGTCTTTTCTGTCCTGTTACCCAAGGATAGGAGTTAATGAGTCAGAAATGTCTAAGCCGGATCAGGATGCCTGGTGTGGAGGAAACCATAGATGCAGAGTCTGGGGCCGGGAGCCAGCACCAGCACTCACCGATTGAGCTCATGGACCATGGAAGTCTCTCGATGGCCCCGCATCACCATCTGCTGCTCCTTCAGCTGCTTTGCAACCTGTGTGATGCGCACCAAGGAGACACTGTTAAATAAGAAACCTGAACTGGAAGAGAAGACAGACACTTCCTGGTGGGGCTCATCACTTGCAGCTTTTCCTCCTCTGCACCCTCAGCCCTCACACAGGTACTCTGACTTCTCCGCAAACAAGTCACGGGCGCAGTGTGACCGCACACTGCGGCTCTGGCTTCCCCGACAGAGCGCTCTTCCCGCTGGCCTTTCTCTGGCCACTGAGGCTTCACAACTGCCCCGCAACGAGCAGGAAGCATCTGCGGGTGTCCACGGACCACTTTCTTAGCAAGGGGAGACAGACGGAGACCCCTGAGGCCCTAAGAGGGTGAAGACTGTTTCCCGGTTTAACCTCCTCTCTAGAAACTCGCTGTGACCTATACTCACGTCTTTGGCAGAGGAGCCCGAGACCTCAATCCAGGTTTTGGAGAAGAACGCACACGAGCCGAGCATGAACACTATGTACACCACGGCATGGACAGGATCTTCTAACACGGAGCCGAAGGATTCTGGCGGGGACAGGTAATAGCACAGGCCTCCGACGGGATACGCACGTGCCGGGCCCCCGGAAGAAGTATCCTGGAAAGAATATGCACAAAGCCTGTGAGGGCCGCTTCGTCGTACCTCCGCATCAGGACAGAAAATTCTGAGCAGGTGACACACACGACAATTTTGCTCAAGGGGCCGTAGTACAGTTCCTGCACTGAAAAGGGAATTGAATGTGCTGAATTTGTCACAAAGGCATGGTCAGCAAGTACCCATGGGGGAAATACGTGCTCATGAGCGAGATGCACCCACCCGCGAGCAGAGATGTGGACCCGCCACATCGCTAAAACCAATGGCCCTGAGCAGCCGTACTTACAGACCAGGTGCCCAGCAGGCTGACCAGCAGGTTGCCACTGAAGCGGGCGGACAGCATCTGGGAGATGACGTACAGGTTGGACACCAGAGCAGACTGCAGGATGATGGGGATGTTGGAGGTGTAGAAGAGCTTGATCGGGTAGGTGTTGTACTGGCCTCGGTAACGGGCTGACTTGATGGGCAGGTCCACGCGGAAGCCCTGAGATGCCAAACAGAGCGGAATGCCCTTCACTGCCTTATCCAGCCCGCCGCCCAGAAGCCCAACCCAGCCAGGGACAGCTGCCAGGGAGCCCAAGCATCGCTCCCGGGGCTCTGGTTCCCCTGCCTTTCCACCTCTGGACTTGGGAGCATCGGAACAGATGTTTCCCAGAAAGGGTGCCTGGGTGGCTCAGTCAGTTCAAGTGTCTGTCTTCAGCTTAGGTCATGAGCCCACAGTCCTGGGGATCGAGCCCCATGCTGGGCTCATTGCTCAGTGGGGAGCCTGCTTCTCCTTCTGCCCCTCCCCACCACTCGTGTGCTCTTGCACTCTCTCCCATGTTTTCTCTCAAATAAATAAAAATCTTAAAAAAAAAAAGTTCCCAGAAATAACTGGTTTAAAACTGCACCAAAGCCCAGCAGAGATAATCCTACTTTTGGTCAGAAACCAAAGTCCAGGGCGCCTGGGTGGCTCAGTAATTAGGCGTCTGCCCTAGGTCGGGTCATGATCCTGGGGTCCTGGGATTGGGCCCCGCATCGGGCTCCCTGCTCAGTGGGATGCCTGCTTCTCCCTCTCCCACTCCCCCTGCTTGTGTTCCCTCTCTCGCTGTGTCTCTCTCTGTCAAATAAATCAAATCTTAAAAAAAAAAAAAAGAAACCAAAGTTCAGCATGTTACATCCAGCTCTCCGTAGAATACACTGGAAAAGCCCGAAGAACACATGCTCAAGTTCTAGCAGTGCTTCTCTCGCACATGCTTTCAGTGGCCCCAAGGCCCCTGCCACCACAGCATCTGCCTTGCACCCCAGAACAGACGTTTAGGAGGTTTCTAATCATACATAGAATACCCAAGCTCTTCCTTCTTTCTTTTTTTTCTTCAAGATTTTATTTATCTGACAGAGAGAGAGAGTGTGTGTGCGTGTGCACGGGCACAAGCAGGGGGAGGGGCAGAGGGAGAAGCAGGCTCCTCGTGGAGCAGGGAGCCCGATGTGGGGCTCGATCCCAGGACCCCGGGATCATGACCTGAGCCGAAGGCAGACGCTTAACACCTGAGCCCCCCAGCGGCCCCAAACCAAGATTTTCTATGAATGTGACATCTTCCTTGGAAATCCTTGGAAGGTTTCTTTTATATCATTTTCACAAACTGTTGGCGCCTGGAACAGGACTCAGGATACATAAGGCTTAAAATAAAATCTTCATACTCCAAACGTGAATACCTGCCCAGCCCCTGAAGAGTCCACTTGTTAGTAATGAGGCAGCCGAGCCTTAGCCAAAGGAACAGAATTGATTGCTCCTTGGCAAAAGCATTTACCTGGTTTAAATTCCTTTTCAACAAGCATTCAACTACTCTCTCGACTGCTGTCTCTTCTTGTCAATAAATATTAGAATACAAAGATCAAAAAATACAAAGATTAATCTGACTACAGAAAAGCAACTGGCAGTTCAGCTCTCTTGTTCAGAAACAAGTGACACAAATAATGTGAAAGGTTAAGAGAAAGGCCTTTTCCAAGATGAGGCTCCTGCCTGCAATTATGGTACAAACTCTGGGTAAGACAGAGACGAGGTGTTCGAGTTTGGTTACTTTTCGCTTCTCCTGAACCAAGAACTTAATATCTTCTCTATTTGCTGACAGGCCCAACCCAAAGGAACATGATTCCAGAAATGTTAGCTCTGCCTCAAGTGTGTTTCGTTCTGGCAAGTCCCCTGACTCAGTGGGAGGCCCCTGTCCTGCTCGTAGGGGACTTGCATCCTTCAAACGCCGTCTCATTTCAGTACAATGCGATGGGAGAGGCTCCCCACAGGGTGTGGGCAAGGGATGCGTACACTGAGGCATTCTGACCCTTAAATGCAGACCGTCAAAACTTGCTGCGCTGGGATCTGGACATACCTGGAAATAGATCACCACTGCAAAGACAAAGATGGTGGCGATCAGATTCATGAGGTTGGGAAGATTCTGACGGTAAAAGGCCTCTCGAAGGGCTCGGACCTTGTCAGTGCGTGTGGCCAGGAGATGGAACAGTGCGATGATGGCACCTTCGAATTCCATTCCTGTTGGTGAAGGAGAGGATGCATGTGGTAAACAAATCACCAACTAAATTCGGCTCTGAGGATTTTCTTAGTGGTCAAAAGACCAAGTCTAGCCTTCTTAGTGCTCACTCCCACAACCACAGGGACAGAGTTCTCTCATCTGTTGCTTTTTAGAGACTGCAACCTGCAGAAAGGGCTATTCTACTTTTTGAATTAACTGATGTCAATTCTTCAGCATGTATGAGTCCGTAGCTATCGAGTGTGTGGCATGACAGTCAGTACAAAACCATGAATCCAGGGTCTGCTGAACTCCAGCTGAAGGGGCCCTATACTGATGGGGGGCCTCCAACCTGCCAGATGCTCTTCTCGGAGATGCCTGGGTAGTCTGAGCACCTGCGGCCCCGAGTGGCAGGTGGGGCTTGGGCTCTGCTCCTGACACGGAAGTCCAAGTGTCCAAGTGGGACCACGCGCGTGCCCACCGCATGGCTGATCCAAATCCGAGCTGACGCCCTACCCTGAGAGGGTGTGGAAGGAGGAAGGCCAGTAAGGGCCAGGAAACCACAGCCACGAAGCAGAATGAGCTTCCCGAAGACCAAAGGGAAAGAGCAAGAATGGGTACTTGACCTGAGGAGCAGGCAGCAGGGGAACAAGTGAGAGGAACCTGGGGAGCACGGGGCATTAGTAAGGCCTGGAGGTGTCTTAATTTTCAGGAAGTTTATAGGGTTCAACAAACCAAAGCTAAAGCAGGTAACAAGAGCGCTGCGTTCCTGTGGGATCTCTGCTGACCCAGGACCGTCTCTGCCATGACACATTCTGGCGGCGCGTGTGCTGAAGCTAGTGCCGTCTAGAGCCGATGTCTCTGAGGGCGGCTGAGGGGACTGGTAACAGTGGCGTGACGTGTGTCTTGGGACTGTCCTGCTGCGGCATTTGCTCAAGTTTCTAACACATGGTAGCTGGCGCCACCTGCTGCTGTTCCTGAACCATTTCAAGAGGGCACTTTAGGCCAACCATCTGCTGGGCATCACCACCGACCTCTCCCGCAATGTGGCTGCTGTGAAAGAAACACCGTCCCGACGGTAACTCCGCACCTCACCCTGTGATGCTGTGCTCCGTCCCCACGCAGCCCTGCTCCCAGGCTTGCGACAGCACTGCCTTCCCAGGGCACAGAGTTCAGGGATCCTAGAGCAGGAGCCAGGACAAGCGCCCGCTTCACAGAGGCCGCCGCCCCAGCTGCCGGGGAGGAAGAACTTGTTCCCGTCTGCCCTGTGTCCACACCGCCCCCCACGCCCACACCTCTGACCGCAGCTCCGACTCCTCTCCCCTTGTTCACTCTGCACCGGCCACACACGCTGACCTTGAACACCCGCTACACTCTCACCTCAGGGGCTCTGCAGCTGCTTGACACCCCCCCACCCCGCACAGCTGCAAGGCTCCCTACCCTCTGCGGGGGGCGGGGGGTCCCTCTGATCACCCAGACCGTCCTGGGTGTCAGACAACCCTCCCAGCACCCCCGGCTTCCTTCTCTGCCTTGTTTGTCCCCGAGGGACCTGTTCCAACCCCTGCCATGCAGGACAGCTCACTCTGCATTCCCAGTGCCTAGAACGGCACCCGGCCCTTCACAGAGGTCGGGTAAAGTATTTGCTGAGTGAAAGGCCATGCCAAGGTTAAGCTCTAGTTCTCCTAATTTTTAACATTTCTTAAAACTCACTGCCTGCTGCATCTCTGGGAATAAGACGGGGCCTCCTCGTGCGAAGAGTTACTTCAGGCGCAGAGGCAGCTCTGCACCTGCGCGGACCCACTAATCCCCCGGAGCTGTTCCCACTTGCCCTTCTCAGGCCTGTGACCTTTGTGACCTCTGCCCTCCTCCAGGGTCCGGTCCTCGGGACCCCCGGCTCTCACCGCCCACACGAGCGGCTTGGAGTGACCCTTCCTGGCTGTGCTTCTCTCAGCTCAGTCTCAAACACGACCAGCTGAAAGCCCAACACTTTTGAAGCCAGAAACAACCCAACTTTGTTCTGCGATTGTCGGTCACCCTCGAAAGAACCTCCTTTGTCCTCTTACACTTGTAGCTCCTCACACCCTCAGTCCGTGCTTCCCATGATGGGCTGGCTGGTCAAAGCTGGACGGAACAGCTACTGGGCTGGGCTGCGTTTGCCGCCTGTGTTCCCCTCCAGTCCAGGCTGAATCCCTCCTCCCATGAGCCAACCCCCCCCCCCCCACTGGAAGGGGGCTCCTCGGCTGGGGCCTCTGGACCTTTACTGACTCCTCCCTTCCTGGCCCCAACTCTGGTATTGCTTCTTCAGACTTCAGGATGCCCCCGGGCCAGTTACAGTGATAGTTTTCACACCCCTGAACCCCTACGATCCCTTCACCCTCCTGCCTTTTCACGGCCATCCCTGAAAAACCCTATCTTCCACCCTCTCGATTCTCCCAATTTGTTGTGGATTTCCTACAATTCCAGGAATGCCCTGGGGGGAAACCAAGTCTGCTCCTGTTCCCTCTTCCCTGAGGCTCTTCTGACAGTTTCTACATCCGGCTACGCTCTCTTCCTTGTAATCCGCTGGGTACATGTGGCCTTCATTTGTCCAGGGACCTACTTTGAGTCTCACTAATGAGATAGTGTGGTCTCTGGACGCCAAGGACTTTTTCCGGCATTCATCTCAAAGAAAAATACTCAAACACACATGAATATTTATTTCTCGTGAGACTCTTCAGAGTGCATAACATATTTAGTGATGAAAAAACCTGATTTTCCTTTCCTAGTAAGTCACACTTCCCCAAATATTTAGGAAGTTTTATGAAACACACTGCCTATAACAAGATCCCCTTGTTTATACCTATAAGGAGGGTATAGCATACAACACTTACACGTAGCGTGCATCTACTCTGAACCACCCATAGCAAAATTTCAGGGTATTTCTCATTAATCCTGGCACCTACAGCTCACAGGCAGAGGAATGTGCCCAGGGCCACTTAACTACTACCAGCAACAGCCAGCACTTAGATCCAGTGAGCTCCAAGTTCAGGCCTCTCTTCCAAAACTGCTCCTCACACGAGCAAGTGTATTGGCTCCGTAATTCCGTTTTTAGAAACTTATTCACTAAGAGCAACTGCCAAGGTATGTAAAGATGAACCTGTGAGGATGTGCACTATTTTCACTGGTGCAATGACAGTGACACTGGAAACCACCTCAATGTCCGTCACAGGAAGACTAGTTGTAATAAATGTTGCTTTATCCTTGCAACAGAAGTCCATACTGTGCTGAGGAAAACTAGGCAAAATTATGTATTCTGGCATGGTAAAAGTCCATGAAATACACGAAAAATGCAAGTTAGACATCTTTATGAGCACAAACCTATCTGCATTTAAAAAATTCTGCAGATAGAGGTTACTTTAAAAAGTAAAAACTCTGCAGATACAGGAAAATCAGAAGAGACGTACCTAAAACTAACCTAATTTTTCCTAGGAACAGGGGACCTTCTGTCTCCTGCCTCGCACACTCTGGTACTTTCTACTAAAGCCTGTCCCCAGGGAAGGCCAGGGCCCTTACCTCGGCCAGTGTTGACAGTGGTAGGGCTGAACGCCTTCCACACGATGGTCTCGCAGATGTTAGTGGCAATGAAGAGGGAGATCCCAGAGCCCAGGCCATATCCTTTTTGCAGAAGTTCATCCAAAAGTAAGACAATTAAGCCAGCAACAAAGAGCTGTGAAAATTTAAAAAGAAAAAAAAAAAATAAGCAACCCAAACAGATTGAGGATTATTGTTCTTCACGGATCTGGTTCTTTCCTTCTGCAGTACTGAGCTTCCCTGCTACCAATGCTAAAGGCAGGGCAGGCCTGGGACAGTAGAGCCCTTCTCGGGTGAACTCAGAAAGGCCACCGCAGGGGGCCTGGCTTCTTCTCATGCTTCTGCTAATGCCTGCCTCAGACTTGTCGTTCGGGAAGTCTAAGTGTGAGGGGCTACTCAGAAGGGGGCACACGTCAGAGATGCACTGACCTGTATGGTGATTAACAGGCAGATTCCAGCGCCCATTTCAGAAGGATCCCCGTACATTCCTGTCATCACATACACGATGGACTGGCCGATGGTAATGATCATGCCGAATACTGGAATCACAAGAAAACAGTATTCTCAAAGTGGGACTACGCGGTCTGGAGAGAACAGTTCTGGAACATGTACTGTGCGCCTGGTACTGGGGAGGACGACGATGGAGATGGGGAATGCAGACACGGCCTGCAAGGAGCTCAATCCAGAAACACTCAGCAGCTCCATGGCCAAGTACAAGAACACTAAGTACAAGTACTCAATTGCCTTCCAACAAAAACCTGCGTCCTCTTCAATTCCATCTCCTAAATTCACTTCCCTTTCAGTGACAGGAAAAAAAAAAGAGTTGAAATGTACTAATACAGTTTCTTTTTTTCTCCTTAAGATTTCATTTATTTATTTGACAGAGAGAGAGGGAAAGAGCACAAGCAGGCGGGGGGGGGAAGAGAGAAACAGACTACCCACTGAGCAGAGAGCCTGAGGTGGGGCTGGATCCCAGGACCTCGAGATCATGACCTGAGCTGAAAGCAGACGCTTCAATGACTGAGCCACCCAGGCGCCCTGCCAATCTAGTTCTTATAAAAGAAGAGTCAGAGAGCAAGGGAAGAAGACGTCCAGAGGCACGTGATTTGGTGATGGTGCAGACCTGCAGCACCCAAACTCAGGTCAGGTCACTCAGGCTTTGGAGAGCTCCCTAGCTTGAATACGTGCCCAGGCCCTCTATAGGCCCATCATCTGGGTCCGAGTGTAGCACACCGAATATTAACTCTGGGATAAAGTGATCCCTTCTCAGCTTATAGTTAATGTACTTTTAAAGGAAAAACTCACAAAGCAGTCAATTTAGTTACTAGTCCCATTTCCTCAGTCACAAAACTCTTCTGGCTAAAGAGACACATTCCTTTTTGTATGCACAAGTCTCTGTTTCTTGTAGCTCATCAGTCTCCGTTGTTAGGCACAGCGGAATCCACATGTTTTTATTGGTTCCACAGTACTAGATTGGTTTGGGATTCAATTTCAGCTTTTCTTCTTAGTTTGCACATAAAATACAATTTTACTCCAAAGTGCCCATCAAATAAGTTTCCATTTAACTTTTTTAAAAAGTGTCTAATAAAACGGATGTCTTGAGACAGAACTATTTCAAAAAACTGTCCAAGAATAAAGAGAAAATGGCTGATTTGTGCTTTTGAAGAATAATACATGTGTATATTTTTAAATCCTGATTTGTATCTGAAACTGACAAGTCTGAATTGGATTAGTCTTTCTTCCTCATTTAACCTACTAATTTCAGAAGATCTCTAAAACACGCTGATGTGGGAGTAAACGGCTGCGCAGGCACCTGTAAATGTCATTTTCTAATGAATACATTTCACTTCACAGTGGTTCATTCTGAGAACTGGTTACTATTACTAGTAACACGTCATTTGCTATAAAGCAAATACCGTTATTATCCTCACTGTTCCAGATGAAGAGACTAAGACTTCAGAGATGTCATCTAACTTCATCCCACGTCACAGAACTAGGAAAGAGCAGAGCTGGACCGAGAGGATCCCTTTCGCCTAAGCTGAATCCTTTCAAACTCCCAGGAGAAAGAAAACACCACATGTCGACAACTACTTCTCACCAGGCACCGAGAGAGGTTTTACACATGCTATTCAATTGAAGCCTTACAACAGCTCTCGAGTTTTCCTTCTAAGTGGTAACGAAATTGTGGCTGGTGGAGGGTGAGATCTCCAAGCTGTGTTCCTTCCCCTTGATCACACGGTGTCTGGGGCCTGTGACACCCCCGCCCCCACCCTGCCTCATCCTGCCCATCCAGCACTCCCGCTAACATAGCCCACGGTACACCCACAGGATTGGTGGGCCAAGAAGGTTACGTCGTACAAAAAACCTGTTTTGATGCCCTAAACTTTAGAGCAAATTTGAATTCTCACCTACAGACATCTGAACGTTATTCAAAATCTCACTTACACTTTTGGGCTCCGTTGAAGAGGGCTCGGTCCTTCGGGGTGTCACCAACTTCAATGATTTTGGCGCCAGCCAAGAGCTGCATGATGAGGCCGGAGGTGACAATGGGAGAGATACCCAGCTCCATCAATGTGCCTTGAATAAAGAGCAAGGCGAAACAGTCAATATGAACACATTATTAAGAAAATGAATGAGCGGGCGCCTGGGTGGCTCAGTCGTTAAGCGGCTGCCTTCAGCCCAGGTCAGATCCCAGGGGCCTGGGATCGAGCCCCACATCGGGCTCCCTGCTCTGCAGGAAGCCTGCTTCTCCCGCTACCATTCCCTCTGCTTGTGTTCCCTCTCTCGCTGTGTTTCTCTCTGTCAAATAAATAAAATCTTTAAAAAAAAAAAAAAAA
>CM053603.1:47255111-47277072 GCA_028646535.1 Procyon lotor
AAAAAAAAAAAAAAAAGAAAATGAATGAGCAAAATTCAACGGTGTGCCCTGTATACAAATCTGATGTTTCAGTTAGCATTTAATTTCAAAAATAATCCCCAAATATCAACGATTAGAGTATAATTCAATTCATTCTATTCAGTCTGCCAGGCAACATCTTATTCTACTTAGGAAGTCACGTGGCATTTAAGCAGACGACAGTATTTAAATTCACCCCAAACAGATTCATTCTGGTTTTATAGAGATAAGAAAGGTTCATCTCTTCATCAGTTAATAAAAATAGGATAACATTCAAATAATTTCCAGAGTTTGGAAAGAAGGTCTGCACTGTTTTATCTAGTTGTGAATAAACCTCTATTTCCATTATGCTAAAATGAGCTAGACTTCCAACTGGTTTAGAACTTAATTTGAACTATGTTTAAAAAGCGAGTTACTCAAAAGCAGTATCAACATAAATGTTCAACCCTCCCCCCATAGGTAATGGGTTAGAGTATACAAAACACCATTACGTATTTTTTTTGCACACGTATATGTAACCTATAGATATGAAGATGGAGCTCAGAAATAAATTACATATTCTAAAGAACGTTATCAAAACAGGAGAAAGACCAGTATAAATGTCATTTCAGTTGTTTAAAAAAGTTCTAGTTTTTCCATGTTTTTTTTTTTATCCTTCACGACCTAGACTTATCTTGTTATTACAGGTTTTGTGTTGCATTCACATGCCTCAGTGCTGAATTGGGCATCTGCTTGGGCTATTCAGCACAGTGCACTAACATTCTTCCCTAACACTCTCTGAATTCCACATAAAGCCGAAGCCTATAATTTAACCGAAGGAGGCCAGTCAAATCCACATTGCAGAGAGGTACAGATGGCCGGAGTCCTACCTCTGTTAGAGGCGAGAATCACTCTCATCCAATAGAAAGGGTCAGCTGAATCTGAAGACATGATACCGAACAGCGGGATCTGGAAACAAACAGAGAAAAGGAGTCAGCACGCTGACCTCCAGCCCACTCTTCGCCCCACCCCAATTCTGGAACAGGAACTGCGCTTACCTGGCAGCATACTAAGAAGATAAAGAGGGTGATTGCGGTCCACAGCACTTTCTCCTTAAACTGAATCTACAGTGGAAGAGAATGCATTAAGGCAGTATTTACATAAGCAAGTTCATAGAAATGAACTCGAATTGGACCCCCTTTCTCTGTTCACCAGAGAAGTGAGCCTTGAACACTCCAAACCAAGTGCCAAACATAAGCACTGAAACCTAAGGATGTGTGTTGCAGGCTTTCTAGGGACAAGACAGTTAATGCAGAGACATTCACACGTACCATTTCATTGGATCCTCAGATCACAGTATTATCTTTACAAGGAGAGAATGGTCTTAAGAAAACTACCTTGTCCCAAATCTCACAGCTGAAGTGAGTTTTGAGTGTAAAACCTGTGCTCTTAATCACCAGCATTAACAGTCTAGGATTAGACCCCAGATCAAACAATGTTGCCAACAGCAAGGGATTCCTAAAACAGACCAGACTTTGCAAGGAGCCAATGACAGTGATCATTCAAAAAGGTTCTGTAATTGATAAAATCCTGCGATTCTGTAGCTAACTAATTTTCAAAGTGTGACGGTTTGACAGTGTATTTGCTATGAATTAAGGGTAAAACAATGTAATAAAAAGTACTGGAGGGTGGGGGGAGACAGGGAGCCCACCCTATACACCCTCTATTACAAAAGCTTTAAAATCACTCTCATCTTCTACCGACTTCCAGAACAATTTTCTAATCACCTGGCCCTTCCATTGCTCCCCATCACCCTTTATGTTCTAGCAATATGGAACTACAGCTAACACCTTCCCACCTGCTTGTCTGCTTTGCACCCCATATATTCTTTATGCCTGGAATTCCTTTCCCTCTCCTCAAAAAAAAAACTTCTATTCTTCCATTAAAACCACCACCAGGAACCACATCTTCCAGAAATAATCCCTTCCTAGGCCACTGCTACAACCTGGACATACTCTCACTGCTCCATGTACCACTCTTAGTTACAAGGCCAAGGTCAGACAGCTATTAAAAGGTTTGTGAAGGGTGGGTCCTAGGTTTGTCTACCTCCAAGGCTATACCCTTTCTACTATGCTAGGGAGTTGGGGTAGAAGGGACAACTTTGTATTCTGCCCATCAAAGAGGGCACCTATGTGGAGCACTTAGACAAAATGATTTTAACTTAAAAAAAAAAAAAAGGGGGGGCCCCTGGGTGGCTCAGTGGGTTAAAGCCTCTGCTTTCAGCTCGGGTCATGGTCTCAGGGTCCTGGGATCGAGCCCTGCATCGGGCTCTCTGCTCAGCGGGAGCCTGCTTCTCTCTCTCTTAAAAAAAAAAAAAAAGAGAGAGACTTTGAGAACGTAAGTGTCCATATTGATGTCAAGTACAAAGATGTATATGTGAATGCATGAACAACAATCTTAAAAAAATTTAAAGACAAAAATCTTTTACTATTCATTCTCTTGAATGCAAGAATTTAAATAAAACTTCCCCATTGTTTAACAGCTTCACTAACATTGGCAACATTTGCTATCCTGGGCTATAGCTGTGTAGGAGCAGAAATTCTGATAAAGGTTCTACATTTTTATCTTCTCATGCTTTAATGTGTCTGCTGTAAAAAGGAGGGCTCACAAAAACCTTTTTTTCTCTGTACCTTTTATGGAGACTGTCAGAGTCCTAACTCATTCGTACAGGATAAAGTGACTGCTCTTACCTCCTTTCAGCACATGCACACTAAAAGCTCCTGGGGGAAAAAAACCCAGCCATGAAGTGCTCGTGTTGGAGGTGAAGCAGGAAAGGTAACTCAATCCGAGTATCCTGAGGCTTTTGAGGCCTTATTCATTCACCTTCGAGTTCCACTTTTGGGACCGAGCAAACTGGAGGCTTTGTTTGCTGGAGTGATTTCCACAAAAGATGCTCCAAATACAACACCACGATTTCAGTGGAAATTCCCACACAACCAGGTCACCTTCCGACAAACCTCAGAAGTATACACAGCTACACGCCAGGAGGAAGGGATGGGAAACAGAGTTTCCATCTGGCGTGTTGAAGCCATTTTTACTTGTAGTAGTGTAAACTTCCAGCGCCCAGACAGTTCATGAAACCTTGGACGGCGACTTCGGGAACTTACCTTCCTCTCCGGCTTCTGAATTTCCGGCAGGATGACACAGAAGGGCTTGATGACTTCCAGAAATTTGACTTTGATGGGAGAAACAAAAGCAGAGTTAAGGCACGTAAAAACCTTCCCCGCTCCCTGAGGAAGCCTTCCGCCTAGCCTGAGTGGGAGCAGGGACTAGGGAGCAGACCGCGCACGGGGGCACGCGGGGACCCCGAGGAGGGCCGGAGGCGCGGGCCTCGGTCTGAGGGCACCCGGGCGGGCCCCGGGGGTGGCCGCTCGCCCGGACCGGTGAGGGGAAGGGGCATTTTGATCCTTCCCGGCGCTGCCGGGGCTGCCCCGACGGACTCACTCGCCATGGCGGCGGCTGCTCCGGCTCCGGATGCCGCTTCTGCTCCGCTCCACTCCGAGTGAGGTGAGGCTGTCCGCGGCCCAGCCCGCTCCGGAGCGCAGCACCTCCACCGAGAGACACGTCAGTGCTAGCACCGCGGCGAGCGGCGCGGCGCGGCGCGGGGAGGAGCTGGGGGCGGGCCGCAGGCCGCTTCCGCTTCCTGCCACGCGCTGCGGGCCAGTCGTGGACCCGGACTGCCGCCGCCGCCGAGACCACAACTCCCGGCATGCAGCGGGGCTCCTGGGCCTCCCGGGAAGAGGGTGCGAGACGCCGGGGCGGGGCGGGGCGCGGGGCACGCCGGGATTGGGAGTGTGCGACTGCGCAGACCCGGCTAAGCGAGAGCGAGCGGGTTGAGGGTGTGCCGTGCCTCCAGAGGCTGGGGGGTTGTGGGCTGATGGAGAAACTGAGGCATAGGGCAGAAGCATCTGTGCCCAAAGCCCTGCGAGCAAGGCGGTGTCCCAGGTCACTTCTGTGGCCTTCGTAGTACTTATAACTCTGAATTAATGAATAGAGTGTAAGCTCCTTTGATCAGGAACCAGCGTCCCGGGGCAGACTGAAATGCCCGGCTCGTAGTAGGTGCCTGGCTGGTGCGGCCGACGGAACACACTCGTTTGTTGAGTCATTCAGCAAACCCGGAGGCTTGCCCTGGGCACGGGGTCTCGGAAATGACTCCTGCCCAGTCCCTGCCATCTGAAGACAAAAATGGGATGAATTCCTGGAAGATAGAGACGATCAGAGAAGAACTGGGACAGCTCAGGAAATAGGCCTGCTAGGGAAACCAGGAAAGCCTCCCAGGAGAGTTGCTTTTGTCCCAAACCTTGATGGATTCCGGCCGAGACAAGAAACGAGGGAGGAGGGTGCTCCAGGTTGAGGAAGCCTTTTTGAACGAGGTTTGGCGGTATGACCGCCTGAGATCTGTGGGGGAAAATGCCCTGTTGGGCTGGAACAAAGGCTATGTGAAGGGAAACAATATGACTTAACGTTTGTGGGGGACAATGGGTGGGGCAAGGTATGCTAGATAGGGAGTTTGGAATTTATTTTTGAGCCATGTATAATTACAGGGTAGCATGTGGTAAGTTTTCTAAAAGAGACGGGAGAGACTTTTATGTTGATCATTTAGAGGATGAGGAGGTGGTTGATGCTGGCTGGGGATTAGGGAAGGTTTTAGGGAACTAAATCATGACCCGGACTGATCTAAGTTGGAGGTGCAGATGTGGCAAGATGCTTCTTGGGTAATATTAATTTGGGGCTTGCTATTTCTATTTGCCCCCTCCCTCCCATTTCTAGGGTTTGCAGGATTTGCAAATCTTTACCTCAGAAAGTTTGGTAGGACAGAAAGTCTTTTTCTGAGACCCAAACCCAGGGGTGGGAAGTTCCAGTGACTACCAGAGAGAGGCAGGTAACTTCAGTTAGTGAAGTGGTGGAGGTGTGACATCATTTGATATGCATCTCCCACACACACACACAAAAGTGATCGTGGACTGTGCTTGTAGAGCTGGTTCTGAAATACAGGACCCATCATAATCTCTTCTGGAGTTTTGGTCAGGGGCTAAAACTGGTAGCTCCTAGATTAAATCCAGCCAATAGACCAAAGCTGATTTAACCAGTACCTATCCTGCACCATACTGATGGTTAAAATATTAAAATACCAGGGTGCCTGGGTGGCTCAGTTGTTAAGCATCTGCCTTCAGCTCAGGTCATGATCCCAGGGTCCTGGGATCGAGCCCCGCGTCGGGCTCCCTGCTCAGCAGGAAGCCTGCTTCTCCTGCTACCATTCCCTCTGCTTGTGTTCCCTCTCTCGCTGTGTTTCTCTCTGTCAAATAAATAAAAATCTTAAAAAAAAAAAATAAAAAAAATTAAAAAATATTAAAATACCTAATAGTAAATAGTATTATGGTAATTGTGGTAAATGTTATAATTAGTTAATATAAATTTTACTATAAACTCACTGGTGATAGTTTTAGGATATTAGCACCATTGGAAATGGGCTACATCCAAGAAATATTCATGACATAGTTTGACCTGTGTCACTGAAGGGACAGCTAAGTAGCTCATGTAAACAAAATACTAATTGCTTTAGGAGAATCACTAGCTTAAAATAATTTTATTCTTGGCACTTTGTAATTCTTTTGAAAGTAGTTGTGCAGTGTTTTATACACTTAAGATGTTATTATAAAATATTAAAACCCAATACTTAGAATGAAGAGAGAAAATCTAGATAAAATTTTAAGACTTTTAAATATAATAAACACGAATCTTGTTAATCCACGGGACAAAGAAGGAACTATAATAGTAGTGAATCCCAGCCCGACATCTGTTTTCTGTTTTGATGTGGTGCAAGAGTCTGCACAAAATGAAACTTGTATTAAATAAACTTTATTGTATAAAATTTGTAGTTGTGGAATGAAAAATAACTTGATTTTTTTTTCCCAACCAAGAATTTGACTTCTGTCATTTGGTAGTGACAAGAGTTGGGTGCAAATAGTGCTCAAAAGTTTTGTGTTAAAAGATTAAAGTTCTGGGGTGCCTGGGTCGCTCAGTCGTTAAGCGTCTGCCTTCGGCCCAGCTCATGATCCCAGCGTCCTGGGAGGTTCTCCAAACCCTGTCCTCTGGGTTTTTTCATTATCATAGGCATGATTGATTTACTGGCCATTGGCAATTGATTCAACCTCTAGGCCCTCTACCCAGGCAGATCATTTTAAATCATCATCAGAAAAACTTCATTTGTTTTACTTAAAAGTGCTTTAATAATTTGCTTAAAATACAAATTTCATGATTTTGAAGATAATGGTTTTTGTCGATCTTTTGATCGACATTGAGAACCATGTTTAATACAATGTATTGAACTTTTTTGTGGGCAAGAAAAATCATATTTCGTTGGAAAATACTTCCATAAAAATGTCATTGGAGTATTTTACGACAATTAAAGAAAGTCATTGGATTTTGTACAAAAAGTGTAATATTAGAGTCTGGGGTTTCAGCCAAAAGTTTAGAAAAAATTTGGATGTATTAACTTGGCACTAAGTTATAAAATTTAATTAATTTTGGATAAAGCAATACAAGATATGAGTCAAGTAATTCTCATATTTTTCTCAGTATGCTGTATTCACTATCACACATCAAATAAAGATCAGAAAACTATAAATTACATAAAATCAAACCTTGATGGACAGCTTGAAGTGCTAGAGCTTCAAAACCAGTTTGGAAATCAGTAAATTCTGTATATTCACTGTCAGAGAAAACAAACAGTGGTTAGTCATTTCAAAAACATGTTTTAAGTGTTTTGGGCTTAATAAATGATATTTTCATGGAAATGTCAAAATTTATTTCAGCTTAATGAGAAAAATGATTTAATTATTGTAGCTGATATTTTAATGAACTATAGATGAAACAAGATGTGTGTAAACTCTCATAGTCTGTTCGGGTTGCTATAGCTGAATACCACAGACTGGGTGACTTATAAGCAACAGAAATTTATTTCTCACAATTTCGGAGGCGAGAAGTCAGATAACAGTGCCAGCACAGGGCAGGTTCCGGTGAGAACCCTCTTCTAGGATTGCAGACCACAGACTTCTCTGTTTTTGTTTTTGTTTGAGAGAGAGAGAGTGTGCGAGTTGGGTAAGGGGCAGAGGGAGAGAGAGAGAATCCCAAGCAGGCTTCACCCCCAGCACAGAGCCCAACATTAGGCTCAATGTCACAAACCAGAGATACCAACGACCCTGAGATCATGTCCTAAGCTGAAATCAAGAGTCGGATGCTTAACCAACTGAGCCATTCAGGCGCTCCTCTCTAGTGACTCTTATAAGACCATTAATCCTTATGACCTCTGTGTTGTGTCCTTATCTAATTCTAATTATCACGTTAAAGAGGGGGATAGTACTTTAATATGAATTTTGGGGAGACATTCTGTCCATAACATAAACAGATAAAGGAAACTTTGAAACAAAAGTAGAAGGTAGACATATTTAAAAAAAAATTGGTATACTGTTTGAAACTAAGCAAAGTATAAATTTCAATAGAAAAACTGTAAGATTGTCTAGCAGATAATATGAAAAGATATTTGAGGACAAAAGTGAAAAAATGTAGTGAACTTTTCAATCCTTTCAACTTACTGAGTCCCGAAGTTTGGCCAGCTTGTTTGTGTAGTTCCGAAGTTTGAGGGTGAACAATTAAGCCAACTGACTAAAAAGTATTTCGACAAATGATTTTTGTAATTTAGTCACTAACAGAAATACTGTATAAAAGCCTCAGACTGTAAGTTTGGAAAGTGTTTAAATGTAATTTTTTTAATAGAATTATTCATCAGAAGCTGAGGATTCAACACTTAACTATCGTTGGTGTTCAGAAAAACTGTCTATTTAACTCATCTAGTGATTATCAATTTAATGGGGAAGTTGCTGGAAGAATTTGATGTCGCTTCTTATGTCAAATCATGACTCATACAGGGACAAAATTTAGTGACAGCTGTGCCAAAAGGTGAATAATTTCCAAATATAAACAAATGGTTTGCCCTTACTGGAATGATCTGATAAATTATTTTTTGCCACAAACTATATTATTTAACAAGTTATTTTATAATACCGTTTATTTAGAAAATTGCATAAGACATGTTTTGAAATTTTGATTTACATATTGATCTGTATATTTATGTTACTATATTTTGCCTATCTCTGCGGCAGATAGCTTTTGTTGTCTTCTTATGAATTGAGACAGATTGCATACAGCATAAAATCTAAATTTTTTACTTCTTTTGAAAAATCGGAAGACCTTACAACATTGTACCTACATTCCACATAGTGCTTGCTCTCTTTAGGTTGGTCCTCTTCAGCTCTCCACCATCTCCACCTTTGCCTGTTACTTGTCTGCTCTCCATGACCATTTGAAATCGTGGCCCCTGCTTTAGAGTTTTAAGCCTGGACTCTGGCAGGATGATGGTGTCATTTGCCCCATTTACTAAATCAGAGGAATCGGGAAAAGAACAGATTGTTTACCCTTATGTCCGTGGTGAGTGTGCAAGCGTGTGAGTGTGTGTGAGAAAGAAAGGGGGAACTGTGGGCTTGATTTTAAGCATACAGAGTTTGAGATGCTGGCGATACACAAGGGAGGAGAGGTCGGTAAGCAGAGCTGGAGCTGAGAGATGGGTTAGGATTAGGAGGGTTTAAGGTCCTCTTCTATGAGAGTCGATGAAATTTCCAAGGAAGAAAGTATAGAAAGAAACCAGATGTAAGGAAAGACCTTGAGTGAGAGTGGGGTGGGGAGAAGGAGGAACAGTGCTTTGAGAAGTAGAAAGGTTGAATGGAGGGGGCTTGTTCTTTTGGCAAGTTTGTTTTCGTTACTGTACCACTTAGGATGTAAATTGGGCTGTTGCTGCAGAAATTCCAAAAGACAGTACAATAAACCAAAGGAAGTCTGGGTGACAGTATAGAACTAAGCTCTGCCTGTCTTATCACTCCCCTCCCTTTAGGGTGGCATCCTTGCCCACAAAATCCATCATGGCACATCACTGAGTCTACATTTGGCATGCCTTCCCTTTGAACACACAACCTGAAAGTTGAGCGCGTAATTTCTGCTCACATCCCATTGCCTATCACCTGGTCATGTGACTACACTTAAAAGGAGGCTGGGGGGGGGGTGCGCCTGGGTGGCTCAGGTCATGATCTCAGGGTCCTGGGGTCGAGCCCCGCATCGGGCTCTCTGATCAGCAGGGAGCCTGCTTCCCCTTCTTTCTCTCTGCCTGCTTCTCTACCTGCTTCTGATCTCTCTTTGTGTCAAATAAAAAGAAGGCTGGGAAATGTAGTCATTATCCTGGAAAATTATGTACTAGCTAAAAATCAGAATTACCACGGAAGAAGGGGAGAATGGGTATTGGGAGACAGCCTCAGTGTAAGATGTTATCATAAGAATTACCCTCAGATACAAGTCTAGGAATTAGGTTTTCGATTGGAGATTTGCCAAATGGAATGTGTTCTTTTTCTCTTTGCTGTGGGGGAAATTGTTCCTTTCTATTTTTATTTTGTTACGTTTAAAATTTTTATTTTTAATTAATAAGTAAAATAAAAAATTAGGATTATTTGTTTATTTGAAGGAGAAAGTGAACAAGAGAGAGAAAGCAGGAGTGGGGAGAAGGGCAGAAGGATAGGGAGAAGCAGATTCCCCACTAAGCAGAGACCCCTCCACCCCCACAATGTGGGGCTTGATCTCAGGATCCTGAGATCATGACCTGATTCAAAGGCAGAAGCTTAACCCACTGAGCCACCCAGGGGCTCTGAAGCAGGTATTATTAAGCTGTTTTGCAAAGAACTTTGTGACTTAGGTTAAGGAACTTGCCCAATGTCACTGAATGACTCAGGGACCCAAACCGATGGAAACCGTATCCTTTGGAGATACTTTGCCAGGGCCATCGTAAAAATAATCTCAGAATCCACAATTACTATAGCTTTTTTTTTTTTTTAAAGGTTTTATTTATTTATTTGACAGAGAGGAGAGATATCACAAGTAGGAGGAGAGGCAGGCAGAGAGGGGGAAGCAGGCTCCCTGCCAAGCAGAGAGCCCGATGTGGGGCTCGATCCCAGGACCCTGAGATCATGACCTGAGCCGAAGGCAGAGGCTTTAACCCACTGAGCCACCCAGGTGCCCCACAATTACTATAGTCTTCCAGAGAGGGGAGGGGAGGCAGAGGGAGAGGACAGACCATTACAGTTTTAAAAACCATCTCCAAAGCCCCCAAATAAAAACCGCCTACCAGAACCCTGGAGCTGAGACTATTGCCAGCTGTCTCATTTACTATCCTTAGCCTCTAGGAAAGGGACAGAAACATAAACAATCTGGAGCGTCTTCTACCTCTTCCAAATAATTTGAAGCAAATATAGCAATCGTGAAATGTGTCAGATTGACAAGCTTTGGAAGGATGTGGTTTATTTATTTATTCAGTAGACACAATCTGAGTGTGGTAGCACAAGCATCTTCCAGGGTCCTGTCCAGGTCAGATGGTGCTGCTTCTTGGATTTTTCCTGTGAAAATAAATGCTCATAATATTGGAAAGGACCTCAGGCACTTTTGGTCCAACGATGTTGGCCTCAAAGAGTTAGTTGTCTGCTGTATCTTATTTGCAGGATTTTAAAAACATATCTTATTGGTTTATTTGAGAGAGAGAAGGAGAAGCAGACTCCCTGATGAGCAGAGAGCCTGATGTGGTACTCGATCCCAGGACCCCGAGATCAGGACCTGAGCTGAAGGCAACGCTTAACCAACTGAGCTACCCAGGTGCCCTACAGGATGTCTTGATCAGTATACCTCTTTGAGGGCCAAGCATCCTCACAAAGTAGTTTATTTAAAAACAAATGAATTCCAGATAATTTTTAAGAAAATAGTTCATCAATCACAAATAAGCCCATTTGCAGTAGTTATCTCTGGCCTTCAACACTTAGATTTGGGGAAGCACCCACTGTCCGGATGTCAGATCTGAGCCAGCAGGCTGGTGTGATACTCAATATGACTCACAAAATTTTCAGCATGACTCCTCACTTGCCCAGCTAACTTAATAGCAACCTCCACTCTCAAGAGTGTGGCTGGGAGTAAGTCAGAGGAGGGCCCTGGATGGCCATGAGAGGGGTCCTAGTGTCTACCTTACCTTGAAAGAAACATGGCAGAACCTATTTGCTCTTCTAGAGGTACAGTGAGATAGAACTCAAAGACTGTAAAATCCACCCATTGAAAGTGTACAATTCAGAGGCTTTTAGTATATTCACATGTTTGTACAAACGTCACCATTCTCTAACTTCAGAACATTTTCATCACCCCCAAAAGAAATTCAATTTACATATTTTTCTTTTGTTGCTTGCACTATAGATATCATAAGAAATTCTTTCCTAATCTAAGGCCAAGAAGATTTACTTCTTGGGTTTTCTTCTTTGAAGATTTTCTTCAAAGGATTTTATAGTTTTCACTCTTAGGTCCATTTTTAGTTAATTTCTGTATATAATGTGAGGTGGGGGGGTCCAACTTTATTACTTTGCATGTGCATATCCAATTGTCCCTGCACCATTTGTTGACAAGAGTATTCCTTCCTTCCAAATTCTTATGCTGAAGCCCTGACCAACCCCTAGTACCTCAGAATGTTACTGTATTTGGAGGAAAACCATGAAAGTATTGATGAGTTAAAATGAAGCCATTAGGGTGGGCCCTCACCCACCAACGAATGGGTGTCTGTTTAAGAGGAGAAAGTGCAGATACATGGAGAGGCACCGGGTACGCACCCACATAGAAGGAGGGCCATGTGAGGAGACAGCAGGAGGATAACCATCTGCAAGCCAAGGAGAGAGGACAAAGAGGAAAGCAACTCTGTCGCCATCTTGATCTTCGACTTCCTCCCTCCATAACCGTGAGAAGTAAACGTCTGTTGCTTAAGGCACACAGTCTACCATATTTTGTTATGTCAGCCTTAACAAACTAGTACAGCTGGGATAAAATAAGAATAGACTCAAGAGCAATTGATAGATAGATAGCAATTTATCCCACCCTGCTGGCTCAGGGCAAATTGTCTGCATTTTCTTCCTGTGGCAGCTCTCACTTCCTGTTGCTGTCAGTGTCTTTCTCTGGTAACTTCCTGTCCCCTTTACTACCCTGACATCTCCTGAAAAAACAATACCCACAGTAGTTAAACCTGTACTTCTATGGATGTCCGTGCAATTGCAGAGTAAGGACCTCCCCCAATTTTCTCCTTCATGAAAGAAACAAGAAAACTGCCAAAAATGGTTAAAAAAAAATAACTTATTCGGAGTTCTGAAAAGTAGCCAAGGGCTTGCAACAATCTGGGTGAGCGTTTATTCAAGAAAAACAGCTGAATCATAAAAGTAGTGCGCTTTGTAGTGTTTTAACTTGCCTGTCCTCTGCAGTAACTGGGAAGACCAGCAGGTGCTATCATGGCGAAAACCAATGGCCTGGCAGTCCCTGGGGGGTATGGGTGGAGCTCCTTAAAACCCCATTTGTTGACAAGAGGATTCCTTCCTTCCAAATTCTTATGCTGAAGCCCTGACCAACCCCTAGTACCTCAGAATGTTACTGTATTTGGAGGAAAACCATGAAAGTATTGATGAGTTAAAATGAAGCCATTAGGGTGGGCCCTCACCTGGCCCAAGAGAGTTGTCAGTATCTGACTTGTCTGGAGGGTCTCCAGAAGACCCCGCTTTAAAAGACCCGCTTTATTTGACTTGATTCGGAGCTCAGAATTCACCCAGTGCCAAAAACCTTTTCCCCAAGAACTTTCCCCAATAACATGCAGGCACGTGTTCAAGTTCACAACTGCCGGAAGTAAATGACGCTTGAGACAAATAATAGGTTAGCCAAGAAGCTTAGAGGGCAGAACTGGGGAATGGTCCTCCATAGCAGCTTTGAAAAGCTCTAAAATATTCCTGCAAATCTGGAAGGCCACAAGCATGAGTTGAGCATGCCCATGCCTATGGCTGTTCACACGCTCAGCAAAGATGCGAAGGGCCCTAAACTCTATCATCTGGCTGACCTTGAGGCTCAATCCCAGCAGGAAGTGGAAGGTCAGGTGGAGTTATCTGCTGGCCAGCTGAGTGTTGAAGCTTTGCCCATGCAGAGAACCCCTCTGTGTATATTGGGAGAATATGTGTTTAAGGAAATCCCTGTCTAATCCACTGACCACTGACCACTAAGCTAACCACGAAGCTGACAATTCAGCTCACTCAGCAGAGACTTCAGTGGTCACACCACAACAAAGAAGACAGAATTAGTTCATATAAGTCACTAAACAAACAATAGCAACAATAAAAATAAGCCCTAGGGAGGGACAAAATCTGCCTCCAGAGTTGTCCCATTATATTGTTTAAAATATCCAAATTGGGGGGCACCTGGGTGGCTCAGTTGGTTAAGCATTTGCCTTTGGCCCAGGTCATGATCTTGGGGTCCTGGGACGGAGCCCTGTGTCTGGCTTGCTGCTCAGCAGGGAATCTGCTTCTCCCTCTCCCTGTGCCCCTCCCCTGGCTTGTGCTCTCTCCCTCTTGCTCTCTGTCAAATAAATAAATAAAATCTTTAAAAAATGTCCAATTTTTAACAAAGTTTCGAAAACATGCAAAGTAAAAGGAAGATAAAAAGGAAGGAAGGAGAAAGAAAGGAAGAAAGAAAGGAAAGAAAGGAAAGAAAGGAAGGAAGGAAGGAAGGAAGGAAGGAAGGAAGGAAGGAAGAGAAAATATGGCCCATATATAGTAAACAAAAGCAATCCACAGAAGCTGTTCCTGGGGAAGTCTAGATGTTGGACTTCCATGACAAAGACTAAATCAGGGGCGCCTGGGTGGCTCAGTGAGTTAAGCCTCTGCCTTCGGCTCAGGTCATGCTCTTAGGGTCCTGGGATCGAGCCCTGCATTGGGCCCTGCATTGGGCTCTCTGCTCATCAGGGAGCCTGCTTCCCCCCCCCCCCACCCCCCGCCTGCTTCTCTGCCTACTTGTGATCTTGCTCTCTGTCAAATAAATACATAAATAAATAAAATCTTAAAAAAAAACAACCAAATCAGCTCTTTTCAACATGTACAGAGTTAAAACGCAACTAAAAAATTAAAGGAAACTAGGAGAACACTGTCTCTCCACATAGAAAATATCAATAAAGAGCTGGAAATTGCAAAAATAGAAATTATGGAGTAAAAAAATAACAGTAACTGATATGAAAAAAAATCCACCAGAGAAGCTCAACAGCAGATTTCAATAGTCAGGAGAAAGAATCAACAAACATAAAGATAGAACAATGGAGATGAGCCATTCTGAGGGAAAGAAAAAAGTGAGAGCAAACCAAGCCCAAGGCAAGCAGAAGGGAATCTATAACGATTAGCCATATTGATGATCATGAGACCTAAAAAGGGGGTTTTGGTTTAGTATAGTAGTTAGGCTTTCCTACAGGGGATTGTAAGGTGTATTTTGATATATTCAGGTCCCAGATGCAAAAGTGTGTTGATCATAGGATAAACTCTGGGCTCCCAGAATGCCTAGTCTCAGTGTTGTTTTCTGCTGGGATGTTTATTAGTGGTAGAAGTCCCTTGGGTTGTGGGCAGTTACCTTGCTTATACCCTCTGTAACACCTTCCATTCCCTCCCAAGAAATCACTGTTAGAGTGCAAATGATGAATTCAATCCGATGTAAATAAAGCAAGTCATTAACAAGAGCTCTCCCACAGTGCACTTTACTATGATCCAGGCACTTATGTGATTTTATGTATTTTTCAGCTGTATCAATTAAATACTGTTGGTCTAGGAATTACACTTACTGGAGAATCTTTATTCTCCCATGTTAGGGATAAATGAAGTGTTACACCGGTAATGATTTATACTTCCAAGGCTCTTTTTGTGAACCATGGGGCCAACTTGTATATGCCTTCCCTCAGTTTGGCCTGGATGGGTAAGCATGCCAGAGAGCTGACCAAAAACAGAACATCCAGTGAAACAATTCAAGCCTCCCTCCCCCTCTGTAGTTGTGTCCGTGACACTAACCTGTGGCAGAAATGGGGCCATATGTTCTTGGAGAGAGTCCGTCTTCCTGAATGGATTTGTTTGCTCCCCTGTGGCATTGTATTAATAGCTTCTCCATTTTCTGTTTTCTTACAACTTTTTTTTTTTAAAGGTTTATTTATTTGAGAGAGCAAGAGAAGGGGAGAGCATGAATAGAAGGGGCAGAAGGAGAGGGGGTGCGAGAGACTCTCACGAACACTGCCGGCTGAGCACCAAGCTCTACATGGGGCTGGAACTCACGACCTTCAGATCATAACCTGAGCCCAAACCAAAAGCCAGCTGCCCCAAATGAGCTATCCAGGCCCCCCTCTAATTTGGTTACTTTTGCTGCATGACAACTTGTCTCAAAAGTTAGCATTTTAAAACAACCATTTGGGCAGGTCACTGTGGGAATGGCTCAGCTCTCCTGTGTGTTTGAAGCCTCCTCTGGGAAAATTGGTGGCTGGGGGCCAAGTTGCCTAATAAAATACAGGACCCCTAGTTTACCCTTGAATTTCAGGTCAACAACAAGGAATTGTGAGACATACTTATCCTAAAAACTTATTTGTTGTATTTGAAATTCATTTGAAATTGATTTATTTGTTTATCCTAGCTGTCTATCTCCCTAGCTATCTGGTCATCCTGCCTAGGGGTGACTTTACAGCCAAGGGCTGGACTCACTTGGATTCCTTCTCACTCACGTGTCTGGCCAGCTGGGACTTCCACAGGGCTGTGGATAGTCGTGGCCGCTCTGCGTGGCTGGGCTTCCTCGAAGCAGGCTGGACTTGGGCTAGCCAGATTCTGATTACAGGGGCCCAGGGCTCCGTGTAGCTCAGTCAGTCAAGCGGCCAACTCTTGATTTTGGCTCGGGTCACGATCTCAGGGTCGTGAGATTAGGCCCCGTATTCTCCCTTGCCCTCTCCTTGCCCCTCTCCCCCCCAAAAAAGAACAGGGAAAGGTAATCTATGATATTATAAATTCAGGGTAGTGACTACTTTTGGGGTTTGGGGCAGTGGTTGGGAAGGGACATAGGGGTTTGGGGGTGCTGGTCACGATCTGATTCTTATTCCTGTTGCTGGGCAGTGGGCATGTGTACGTTTGGAAACCCATCCAGCTGGGTGATTAGGATCTGTTTGCTTCTCTTCATCTGTCCTCCTCGATTTCTGTCAGAGTTGGTCCACAAGAAAGGTGGTACATTTAACCACATCACCCTTTAGACAAGGTTTCTGTGGCGAACAACAATGCAAAACCGATCAATCCCTTGTTGTCACCTTGCTTGTGTAACATTCCAAGGCCTAAGCAGCCATCTGTAGGCCAATCAGGAGGGGTCTGGATACGTGGGGAGTCGTGAGGCACCAAATCAGGCCGGACCCATCTCTTTGGAAAGACTCCAAAGGGCCTCAGGAGTCAGAGAACATAGCTGGTTCCCTTTTTCCAATTATAAAACAATTTAGGGCATAAGAGAATATTGAAAGATACATAAAAATACGAACACAGTGTTGAGAATCTCCTGTAATACCCCACTGGGAGAGACTCTAACGTGGGTGGGTTTCTGCTGCCTTTCTTCCTTACCCACTTTTAACGTAATTGTGACCATATATTATTTTGTATATTGCTTTTATATAATCCCTTAAATCATTTTAAATTTTAAAGTATTTTAATATTTAAGTGAGTCCTCTAAATATTTTCAATAATTCACGCATTCTTTTCCTCCTGTCACTAACAGTTTTTCCATTAGCTTCATGTTAATACTATGCCCATGGGAGGTACAGTCAGGGATCCTCCGCGGTTTACGGAACGATTTCCCTGAAACTGTAGATTTAGATCGTTCACATTTTTTCCTTCTTATAAATAACATTGGGATGAATATCTTCATGACTAAAACGTTGCCTATATATCCCATTAAATCTATTAGGATAGAATCCACAAACAGAATTTCTGGGTAGGTCAAAGCAATGAACACTATCTTATTTTATTTTATTTAATTTATTTATTTTATTTTGCTTATTTAATTTTATTTTATTTTTGAGAGAGAGCCCGGTTCGGAGCTCCATCTCACAACTCTGAGATCACGACCTGACTGAAATCAAAGAGTCAGATACTTAGGTGATTGAGCCAACCAGGCGCCCCAGCAGTGAACACTTTTAAAGTTCTTTGATCCGTATCGACACATTTCTTGAGGATAGACTGTACCTAGTTTGACTCTTAACAAATGATATCAGTCAGATGACATATTATTTTACTTTTTAAAGATTTTATTTTTAAGTATTCTCTACACCCAGCGTGGGGCTCGAACTCACAACTCCAAGATCAAGAGTTTCGAGCTCCACCAACTGAGCCAGACACCCCAGTCACGTGATATTTTAAACAAAAAAGGCCCCATAGTTCTCAGCGAGGTCAAAAGCGGGCCATGAATATGCATCTTGCAATTTGGCTGACTTTGTTGGCAGAGGCAGCTCCTGAGCCTTCTAGAATATTCTCCCACCCACCCACATGGTATCCTCCTGGTGCTTGGGGCCTGTGGTTTTCTGCAGGATGGTGGCATTCTATTGGGCTCTGGGTGGGGAGGTCACATGTTTAGGGGACAGGAGCCCTCAGCACTGGGGGCCTGAGGTCTTCAATGTTTGCTGAAGGAACAGCTGCATGGGTGAGGGGCTGAAGAAAGCAAGGCTGCTATGAGTTGTAGGGTCTTGGGCTTGGCTCCCAGTTCTCAACGTCCATTGCCACTTGCCCATCCAAAAGCGACAAGGGCTGGGGAACAACGGGGAACAATGGGAAACCAGGTACGGAGGTCATGTTCGGAACACTGTTGACATCCTTGTCTTTCCCTTTTGCCTGCTGAGCCCGTGGCTTTCTCTCTGGGGAGGGCTGTCTGGGATTAGGATTCCTACAGAAAGTATCCAAAGGAAATAGACTGTTACATTCATGGTCTGATATGAAAAACAGACGTTTGCAGTGAGACAACAGGTTTGAAAGCCAGCACTATGGAGTGGGAAAGGGTTTTCTGTTTCATTTAGCTCCGCCGTGTCACCGATCCAGACTGGCGGGCAGCTGAGAACTGCTCTCACAACTCTGCCTTGGGGGGACACCTTGCACCTGTGAGGCTGGGCCCGAGTTTTCGTGTTCAGTCTAATTTTATGAAAAAGAGGCCCTCCTGCTTTGCCAGGCCAGTGGGATGGTGGAGAGGAGAGGGATGGAGGGAGAGATGGGGAAAGAGCCGGGTCTCCGTCCCCCCAGAGGGTACTTGGAGGGGGCCTGCTGCTGACAAGGTGAAGCTTGCCTCGGGCAGTGCGAGGGTCTCCTTAGCACCCCTGAGCTTTCCTCCGGTCTTACGGGGGAGCAGGCCCTGAGTTGAAGGACAGTAAGCCCGGCCAGGCAGGGCCCGGGTGACCCCACATCGAGGGGGGCTGGATGAGGGGAAGGGGGGCAGGGGGGAAGGGGAGGGGGGTGGAAAGCAGCAGGGGAAAACAGGAACTATCTGGCCTTCCACTCCAGCTGGGGATGGGACAGCCAGGGGCATCCCTCAGCGGGACAGCAGAGGCGCTAGAAGCCACACACAGCTCGGAGGGGAGGCTGCCTTTCCTCTGCGGCAGCCTGAACCAACCGCTGGCACCACCCCGGCCAGAGCAGGGAAGGGAGGAGAGGAACCTGGTGTCAAAGTGATTCTACCTATAGAGAAGGAGCACAGAGGACTTGTTGAAACCTCCAGTTCAGAGGAAAACCATGGGACTATCCGAATGGTTCCTCGCCCCCTCAATCCCTCTTCCAGTGCCCTTTCTCCCCATGGGCTGGGACTTGTGCAGGAGCCTGGGTCGGTTCTAGAGAGGAAGATAAGCAGTAGTTTCTCTGTGGGTTTGGGGGAAGTGGGAGAACGTGTGCGAACCCATGACAGCCTTGTCTACTTCCTGCTCTGGGCTCCTGCCCCTTCTTTCCCACCCCACCTTGATGGCCTGGTTGGGGCGTCCCCGCTAGGGCGAGGGGAAAAGCACGGCCTGCCCCCACCCCACGTGAGGGCGGGACCCCCTCGGTGAAGGGACAGCCCCTTGACCCCCTGTGGTGTGGCCCTCCTGAGTGGGCCCTGCTCACACGCCCCGGCCGCCCCTGCCGCTGCCTTGGCCTGCCCACGCCGGGGACATGCGGCCGGTGCTGACGCGTTCTGCCTTTAGAGAGAGTCGGTATTAAGGCAAACCATAGGAAGTTGCTCTTTGCAGAGGCTGTAGAGGGTCGCAGGTTCAGGAGGACCGCGCGGTGGATGGGTTTAACCAGCTACCCAGGACGCTGAGCGCGCAGGAGGCTGAATCCCAAGTGGCTCCCAGGCGCGGCCCTGCGCAGACTCGGCAAGGAGAGGCGGACAGCAGGGGGCGCCAGTGGAAAGGCTCGCTGGCCGCCGGCAGTGTCTGGGGGGCTTGGCTGCTGGCCTGAGGCCAGCCCTGAGGTGCCCGATGGAAATACTGGTCTACTGTGGGCTTGTGGACGGGGCCCCGTGTGGGTCTGGAGGTCCTGGTGCGGCCTCTTACCAAAGGCCTGCTCCTTCCCTCTCCCCTCTGTGTGCCCCGCTGGGCAATGGAGCCAGTGCGTGGTGGGTAGGAGGGGCGGTCCACACGGAGACGGCTGCTCTGAGCGGGGGTCCCCTGACTTCGCATCTTACTATTACCTCCTTTAATGTGGCCTGCACAATAACCCGCGATGCTGTTTCTTTTAGTTTTTTTAGTTTATTTTAAATTATGGTAAAATCCACATGACATTAAACTTACCATTTTAGCTGGATGCCTGAACTGAAGGTATTTCTTAGCCTCTAGTTCACTGGCATTAAGCACATTCACACTACAGTGGAACCATCCCCACCACCCGTTTCCAGAACAGTCTCACCTTCCCAAACTGAAACTCCCGGCCCCATTACACACAATTTCCTGATCCCTCCTCGAGTGGGCCCCTGGCAGCCAGCCACCACCCTACTGTCTCCAGGACTGTGACTGCTCCAGGGACCCCATGTAAGTGGGGTCAGACAGTGCTTGTCCTGTCCTCTTGTGACTGGCTTCTTTCACTTGGCATAATGTCCTCAAGGTTCATCCATGTTGTAGCCTGTGTTAGGATTGTCTCCCTTTGCAAGGGTGAACACCATTCCATTGTGTGTATAAGCCACACTTTATCTATGCACCTGTCAATGGGCATTTGGGGTGCTCCCAGCTTTTGGATAATCAAATCGTTTCTAAGCCTGCATCTTTGGGGTGAGACACAGCTTTCGGGTGGGCTCCCTTATGGTAGTAGAAGGGCCGAGAGTCCCAGCTGGTCCAGGCCGTGCTGAGGAGTACAGAGGGCAGAGGTGGGGGCTCAGAGCCCCCGAGCAGTGGGTGGCTGCCGGTCCCCAGTGGTGAGCTCCTGCAGGGCTGCCTCGGCCTCTGAGCCAAGCAGTGGTCTCTGGGGTGGCTCGGGTCCATTCCTGGGGATACTGTGGTTCGAGGGCCTTCTTTTTCTGCCTGCCTCCTCTGCCGGGTCTGAGGGCCCTCCTTGCCCCATCCCAAGAGTTACCCCCAAATAGCACGCTCCTAACTCTATTTCAGCGTCTGCTTCCTGGAATCCTGGGGAATTCCAGGATTCCCAATGAACGGATCATTGGAAGAATTAGCTACCTTAGCAGCACAGCTGGGACCCAGGCCTGCTGAATCTGAAGTCACGGTTCTTGTGGCCTCCATGGTTGTCCCCTTAAAGATGAGGCTTGGGACAAAGTCCCAGAGAGACAAATCTAAGGGAGAGTCTTATGTCGTTGGGATTAGGGGTTCGGGTTTTGCGGTCAGAAGGTCCGGCCTCAAACCCAGGTCTCTGATGAACTTTGACATCACAGGCAAGCAACTTAACCTGGGAATCATAATCTCCCCAACAACCAGAGAGGAAAAATGGAATAGGACTCCCTCACCGCATGGCTGTGAGAACTCAGTGGGCGTAAGTGTGTAAAGTCCTTAGCACACTGGGCACTTTCTAAAGCGGTTCGTAATTAATAGCTCCTCTCTGTGACCCCCAAAATTACCCCCCTGCCCCTGGAGTTTTGTTAAAAGCAGCTCTTTATTAACATGTGCCCAGTGGAAATTAGCATGGGTCTAAAAAGAAATCAGAAAATTAGGACGTGAGCAAGAAAGGAAAATCAAGGTCATTATCTTGCTTCATACATTTCCTTGTCCTGTTTCCTATTGTGCTTAACCCAACCATCACTCTGACAATGCGCAGGTTTGGAAACTTGAACCCGTCCCTCTCCTCTGTTGTCATCCCCTCCACGCTAACACTGACCTCCCAATGTTCTCTGCGCCCCTCTCCCCATCCTGCCCTTATTTGGGCAAATCACCATCTGCCAGGACACCTGCATCTCTAACTGCTCCTTCTTCCACCCAGGTGGCATGTCCAGCTCACCTTCCACAGGCTTCTAAAGCTCTCCTGCCAGTCGTTCAGTGGTCCTCGATGGTCTCTGTGTTCAGTTGTGGTTAGGTTTGGCTGCTTATTACGGAAGACTCCCAATAACAGCAGCTTATCCATGATAAGGTTAATTTCTTTCATTTTCGAGAAGTCTAGAAGTAGCCTTTCCAGGGCTCCTGCCGGGCTTCACGGTTTTAGAGACCCAGGCTCCTTCCGTCTAAGGGCTCTGCCACGTGTGGCACCTCACGGTCCAACATGACGGCTCAAGGGCCAGCCCTAGACCCACAGTGTAGCCAGCAGGAAGGGAGAAGGAAGAAAGGCCACCCTTCCTTCCTTGAGGACCCTTTCTGCAAATCTCCAGACTTAACCTGGTGATCATTTCGCGATATACGCAAAACAAAAAAACAAACACAAAAGCACAAGAAAGAACCGATGCCCTCGCACCTGTGTTTCAAAGCACGCATCTGGTAAAAACCCAACTATGCTTTCCCCCTCGCTGGCCCACGACTGAACGGGACCAG
>CM053603.1:47277172-47300339 GCA_028646535.1 Procyon lotor
GAGAGAGAACACAAGCAGGCAGAGGGGGAGGGAGAAGCAGGCTCCCTGATGAAGCGGACAGCCTGATGCAGGACTCGATTCCAGGACCCTGAGATCATGACCTGAGCTGAAGGCAGACGCTTAACCTGGGTGGCCTGGAGCCACCCAGGCGCCCCAAATTTAGACACTTTCTACGGACTTGCTGGCACTGAAGATTAGGTTTGCTTTTTTTCCACCTTCTTCCGCATCCCCCACCAACCCCACCATGTTTGTTCCTAGTGTAGTTGTGTTCCCATTTTGGCATGCTATTGTCATCACAACTACGTACCTACTGCTCACAGCAAAACAGTGTCTTATGATTCCATTTCCTTCCTCACACATTTTTTCCTCTTCGACTTATTCTTTTCCTTTGTTTGACTTGGTAAGAGCAAGTCTCTCACTTATCCCCACATTCCTGGGCAAGCTCTATGATGCCTCTCCACGTAGAGGGAAGAATCAGGTACTCTGTGTCATTGCTTCGATTTGCTTATTGGGTTCCTATTTGGACTAGTGCCCTCCCGACCTGCAGCCCCCTGCTGTCCTGGGCCCACTCCTCACAGAGATGTCCCTTTATGCCTCCTCAGTGTGAGTCTCATTTCTTGGACATTAAGCCTTCCTCTTTCCCAGCGAACTTCCTGGTTTAGGGGGACTACTTCCTCTCGCACATCTTAAAGGCATGGTGCATGGGTCCTTGCGTGACTGAAATGTCTTTATTTTACTTTCACTCTTGTGGGGGAGCTTGGTTGCTGTGTAGAAATCTGGGTGATGGCTGGTTTTCTTCATGGGTGTCTACTTCTTTTCCTCCTGAATCTTTTAGTGGAAGTGGGGTGGGTGGGGTTCAGGCCTGGCAGCTGGGGGTCTGGGAAGTGAGTGGGGGAAGAGGCTGGGGGCTTCAGGCTCTCTTGCAACCCTCTGTCTTCTGCTGAGCCTCAGTGCCCCATCCAGGGTCCCCTGGTTCATGTCTCTGGATGTAGTGTGGCCTACAGATAAAGCACAAGATTCCTAGTTAAATTCGAATTTCAGAGAAACAATGGTGAATGTTTTAGGATAGTGTCCTATGTGACATTTGGGACACACATATGCTAAAAAAAAAAAAATATTAGGTGTTTATCCGAAGTTCAAATTTAGTTGTGTATCTTGTTTTATAATTTGCCAAATAGGGCAACCCTATCCTGAGGCAAACTCTTTTTTCCCGTCTGGGGAGGTCAGTCACCTCATTGAGAGGGCTGGGAGAGGCATACCCGTACAGACTTTGCTTTCCAACCCAGATTTCTACAGAGCAGAGCCAAACTCACACAAGTGTGACCATAGATGGAAGACATTTCAGCCGCATGAGTTGGTCTAGACCCGATCCTTCTGTCTTCAGCCTCTCCCGGCATAGCCCCTACCTTCCCAGGGACTTGGCATCCAGTTCTCACGGTTTGCCCTCTGCATGCCCCATTCTTGCAAGCAATGGGCAGAGAGAGGAAAACGAAAATCACTCCGTGTCTGTTCTGTTTTCCAGATTTGAAAGTTCTATTCACATCTTACGCCTGTGACCATCGCTTTCCTTTTCTCTTGGGCCTGGTGGGTTTTTTAAATTTTTATTCTTCAATTCTCATTTCTGAGGGAGTGTCCTGAGAGAGCAGAGGGAATTCTGGGGGTGAACTTCTGGTAAAAGATAGAAAAGTGTGTAAATCATGAGCTCAGAGCGAAATGAAGTCTTACAAGGTAAATACGACCACGTGGCCAGCACACAGCTCAAGAGAAAGAAGCATAATTAGTACCCCAGAGAGCCCCTGAAACCCAATCTAGTCCCTACCACCTCTTTAAGGACAGCTACTACCCTGCCTTTTGAAAAACGTTTTGCAAGGGACAAATAGTAAATAGCTTAAGCTTTTTAGGCTGGAGGGCCTCTCTTGTAGCTACTGACACTGTCCTTGTAGCATGAAAGCAGCCACGGGCAACAGTAAATGAATGGACTTGGCTGGATGGCAATAAAACTTTATTTATAACAGAGTCTTGGGCAGGATTTGGTCTGCGGGCTATAGTTTGCCGAGCTCTGTTCTAGGTAGTGGCTCTGCCTGTTGTCACACTTTACAGAAAAGGAATCTTACTGCATGCACTCGTTTGTGACAGGCTTCTCCCCCTCAGCATTTTGTTTGTGGATTCGACCATATTATTGCTTGTAGTTATAGTTTATAAATATTTCTAAAGATTTGATTTATTTTTTCCTCCCTCCCTCCCTCCCTCTGTCCCTTCCTTCCTTTTTAAGATTTTTATGTTTTAAAGTAATCTCTTCCCTCAATGTAGGGCTTGAACTCACAACCCTGAGATCAAGAGTCATATGCTCTACTGACTGAGAAGGCTCTAGGTGCCCCTAGTTTTTGAATTCATTTTGCTGTATAGTATGTTGTTGTGTACACTAAATATATTTATCCGTTCTACCATCAATGGGCATTTTGGTCATTGCCAGCTTTTGGCTATTGTAAAGAGTGACATGAACACTTTTGTATGTGCTTCTTGGTCACTACGTGCATTATTTTGCTTAAAAAATGTAGACTCCCGGGAGTAGGGCTATTGGCAGGAGTAACTATTTTTGATCAGCTGTATTCCAATGGGAGCTATTACTTGACAGGTGAACTTGGCCCCTTACGGTTCACATTCTCCTTCTTTCTTCCCAGGGTGCCACTTAAAGAACCCACGGGGTGTGTGTCCGGTTACCGGCTGGGCTCTATTCCCAGTGGCCTTGCTTGAGCCAACAGCTCCTCCTGGCCCTCAGATTCATCTACAACAAAATGTGGGAAATGCTCTTCAGGCCATTGTTGGACGGTGGTGTAACAGGGCTCATGTCTGGTTCTGGAAACAATGGCTGCCACTCCCTTGTAGGGTCTGAGCCCCTTCATGGTTTTGGATGATTGATTGGTTTGAGGGTCTAGGTTTTGCTCAAGAACTTTAAAGAAGTCACGGGTGAAAGTGTCCACCAGTATGGGCCCTCGGAAGGCGCTTGTCACCCGGAAGGAGCTCAGTTCTGCCAAGTTTGATATAGTGACTCTGGGTATTTGCCCTGGAGAAGCGCCCGCCCCTTGAGGGTGACCAGGGAGCTGGGCTGGGATTAGAGCATTGGAAATAAATTAAGTAACCATCAGCAGCGGATGACTACATTTGATATGAAGAGACTACTTCGTAGTGATTAGGATAGATAAGTTAGACCTGCATGGGTCTGCATGGATTCGTGTGGATAAGTCTCAAACATGTAATGGTGAGTGGAAATACCAGGTTGCGCATTCATATGTAAGGTCTGATAAGATGTATGTGAAGTTTAAAACACAAAATGATACTCGGTTTTGTTGATGGTAATGCACACACACAGTATATAATATTTATAGTACATGTGCAGTAAATGCACACAAATGTGGAGGAGAAGGATTCGTGTCAACTTCAGGGGAATGCTTACCTCAGGGAAGGGAGAGAGAAAAATGGGTCTGGGGAGGCCGAGAAATGAAGCTAATGTGGCCAGTTGTTCACCTTGTCAAAGATAAGTGTTTGTTACATTACTCTCCACATTTTTAGAGATGTTGGCCCCATTTCAAAAACTTTAAATTATTTAAAAAATGCTCAGAGTTCCATTTCTGGAACGGAAGTGTGAGGCACTCCATAGATCTACTAAAAAAGCAAGACTGGGGCAAATCTAAGAAATCATTTTTCTGGATTTCCAGAAATTTCCAGAGCATTTTCTGGCTCTGGAAAGTGTCCTAAGGTCACACGGCAAAGGAAATGTTTATTCAAGAAAATCTTCCGAAACAGGGTAAGAGCAAGGATCTGTGACATCTGAACCATGACCTGTTCCCTCTCCCACCCTCTTAGCTTTGATGGCAGAAGCCCTGCGCCGGGTGGGGCGGCCAGAACCCAGGTCCCAGCTCCTCCCAGCTCCCAGTTCAAGGTCATGGTTTCTCCTTGGGAGGGGCAGGCTGCTAGCATTTCTTATCAGTCCCGTGTCAGAAGGTCTTCAAGACCATCCCCAGATTCTGTGATTTGCTGGAAGGACTCACACAGCTCCGCAGGTCGTCAAAGCATGACTGGGACTTACTATGGTCAAAGCAGGCAAAGTAAACTCAGCAAAGAGCAGAGGCAGGTGGTGGGGGGAGGTGGGGATCCCAGTGGAAGCAGGCGCCAGGACACAACCAACGTCCTCTACAACACGTGGGAGACGCCGCCAGTCAGGGGAGCTCAGGAGAGACTCGGATTTTTACTGGCCATTGGTCATGTAGGCACCTTCTAGACTCTGAGAAGGAAAGCAGTGTTCAGCGTAAAGCATGTTGTTTGCATAAATAATGAGGCGCAATGAGCCAGTCTTAGCTGCCCGGGGAGTGGGGACCTTCCAAACCCAACTTCCCAGATGCTGGTCAAGGCCAACTTTGCAAACAGGCCTTTCCAAAGGTAGCAGTGAGGCCTTCGGTGTTAAGTCGTCTGCACCTGAACCTCTCCCCACCCCTCAGTGACCTGTTGCAGAGGCTAAATTCTAGGTGAGTGTGGCCACGAGGTCTCCTTTCTCCAGAAAGGCTCCTTTCTCTCGTGTAGCTCCCATTCATGGAGTAGAGGCTCTAGCTGAGGCATGACACACTGAAATTAATGAGGTCCTTGTCACTATTGTCCCAGCTCGTTCGTAGGGTGGAAATTCCGCACCAGGAGAGGCAAGCTGAGAAGCTAGAGGCCAAGCACTGTGTCACTCCAGGTGTCGCATTTCCCTCTGCCACAAACATGTATGGAGGCCCATTACAGACTGGGTAAGCTGACCCACGGGTGTGAGGTGACTGGACCTGGTCCCCATCCTCAAGAGACCCATGATCTTGGGGTGGGGGATGGCAGGCCCATACATAGAAGATTCTGGCACTGTGGACTTTTCAGAGGTCCCACGGGCCTGACTGGGAGTGGCCACAGGGACAGACTTCTATTGGAGTGTTTCTCAAAGCAAGGACGATGTACTACCTGCAAGAGAGTCTGGATGGGTGGGGAGAGGAAGAAGAGAGAGAGGGTTAGGGTAGGGGAGAAAGGCAGGATGCATAGAAAAATGCGTATTCTCAGGCCTCTCCCTAGACTTTCTGACTGGGTCTCTGTACTGTTAGAGTGTCTCCAAGTGCTTTCTATCAGCCTCCCGTAGAGGCCTCAGTGCAAGGATTGCATTTTTAATGCAATTAAAATGCCCTGTCCTCTTCACCCGAAATGGATACCCCGCTTCCCGTTTGTCGAGGCCCTTTTGCCTTGGCTCTTTGGAGAGAGCTTCTGCAAGCCCAGGATTCCCCGGAACTTCTTTGGTGTTTCCCTCCTGTGATTTCTACCACCCGAATAATGGTAGAATATTTGCTCATAGCAGCAAGATGGGCGCCGCCCAGCGCCTTCCCCCGGAATTCCGCTCAGCACCTCAGCATTAAGCCTGTATCCATGAGCACCTGTGTCTTATCTCGATTCACTCTGTGCATCTGTTAGCAAGACATGTCCTGAGGTATCAGAAAAGCGTCAGAGAGGTTACTTTTTGAGACTGGATATGCTAAAAAAATTTCCATATAAATGAATGGTGATCGCTCCTTGACTTACGGCATCCTGGCTTGTGCGAATTTTCAGATGAAAGCCCTGCTTTTGGAGAGTGGGGGAATCTGTAGGACCGTTATGGTTTTGCTAGATGTCTGCCTGCTGGGACTCGGTGGGCTTTTATCTCGGGATACCACCTACCCTTGGTGGGCCTCCAAGACGGGGGACCAGGGGTCAGCCACCTGAGCCACCCCCTTGGCCTCCTGTGGGCTCCTGCTGTCCTGCGCTCTGAGCCAGCCTGGGATGCTCAGTGCCCCCCTTGCAGTGTGTCTGGCCCGTGGTAGGAGAACCATACAATTTGTTCAACGACTGACCCTTTCATTTCTCTTGACAGGATAAGTTTTACTATTTTCCTAACACAAAAAGGGAAGCTCAGATTCAGACAGGTTAATTCTGGGGGCTGCGGGGCTGAAGTCAGAGCCAGGGAATGCTCTGTGGGTTCCGAAGCATGCTTTTAAAAAAAAATATTGTACACATATAAAATATATTTTAAACAGATAGGAAAGCATAGAGAACAATACGACAGATACTTGTGTGAATATCACCGGCTAGAACAAATCCTGATGTTGTGGAATGTACTTGGTTGGGAATCTTTGAAGTCTGGGAAACATTCTGATGAACCTGAAGTCTGCTTTGGGTCCTTCTCCATCACGTTTCTCTCTCTCCCTACACACAACCATGTCTGAGGTCATTGTGAATCTTCGTCATCCGTGCTATTTACTCTTATTACATATGTACGCATCTCTAAGCCATAGACAGCATCATTTTGCATGTTTTAAGCTTTACATGCTTGGTTTCCAGTGGGATCTATAATTCTGCCATTTGTTTGTTTCCACTCAATATAATGTTTCTGAGATTTATGCACACAGATGTGCGCGTTCTGGTTTGTTCTAACTTCCTCAGAGGGTTGAATGCACCTGGAGAAGCCATCCATTCTCCTGTTGAGGGACATAGGAGTCATTTTCTGACACCCTGCTGGTTACTACAAAGAGTGCAGTTGTAAATGCCTGGCGGACAAGGGCTTCTCCCTGGGGCCTTGGTGCCCAGCACCAAGTAATGCCAGCCATGCTCCCAAGAGGCTTCACTGAAGTGCCCCGTGGGGCAGGGGGTGGGGCCAGGCAGGGTCAGGACAGTGCTCTTGTCCCTGCCGGCTGCTTTCTGCCAAAGTAGGGTTGCGAAATCATCTCTTCTTGGTTGGAATTGCTTTCCCTGAATTCTAGTGAAGCTACAGTACCTTTTCATTTGTTTACTAGCCATTCGGGTTTCCCGTTCTGTGAAATCAGCTCATCCCTGTTGCCCATTTTTTCCCCCAGCTTTTTTTGCTTATCCCTTTGTAGACCTTCTTTCGGTACCCTGTTTCCAGACGATGTCTAAGGGACTTCGTCGCTCCTGTTCTTGCTTCTCCTGATCTCTGCGGTCCCCGTTGTGTCGGTTGTGTCGGGAGCGCACTCTGCACCTGCAAGGTGACTGCAGGGGGGTGTCGGGGGGGGGGGGGTCGGGGCGGGGGGGGGGGGGGGGGGGGGGGGGGGGGGGGGGGGGGGGGGGGGGGAGCCTGGGGAGCGAGGCTCATCGCAGGATACCATCTGGTGCGGCCACCAGGGGGAGGAGATGCTTCACTGACCGCAGGTTCTCGCTGGGGACCGCAGCTAGGGGAGTCGCGGCCTACAGGAGAGGGGCGGGGAGGGCGGGGCTAGCGCCCCAGGAGGGGCGTGGCCTGGAGCCCCAGCGGAGTAAGACCCCCAGAACGTGGCGCGGAAGGTTTGGTGCTGTCTGAGCCGGCCCTTGCTACCTGGCACCTGACGCCTGGGCAGGGCAGCCCTTGTCCACGGGACAGTGATCTCTTCCCTGCCTGAGCAGACAGGGGTCTGGGGCTGGAGCCACCAGGGCCAAGTCTGTTTTCCAGGTGGCCCTTGGGTTTTCCTGCTCAATATGCTACCATCCTTAATCCTTCCTGGTTTTAAATGAACCAAAGAACGATCCTGGCAGCTCGACCTCCCTTCTCCAGGGAGCCTAATGTAATTAGTGTTCTTGACTCTGGAGTCCTGACTCCACTGAGTTTCACATTCTGCTTGGCAGCCGGCTCCTGTCTGACCCACAGCCGCTGCAGGGGGTTCTCGGCTGCACCGGAGGCGGAGGAGCCAGCAGTTGAAACCGTCAACTGCTCAGCTGAAACCCTGAGACTGACCTCAGTCTGCTCAGGTGGCTCCCAGCACAGAGCCAGGGTTGCAAGGCTGAGGGCTGCAGGTCCCCAGGAAGCAGCTCTAGGTGTTCTCACTGGGACCCCTGAGTTGGGGGGACACTGGGCACGTGGTTGGCACACAGGGGCCGGTCTGGGTGTGAATCCCGAGTCCAGTGTGCCCCCAACCCTGTGATCTTGGACAATCATCAGGTTTCCTGTTTCTAAAATGCTGCACAGAACAGCAGCAACTACCTCTGCAGCAACTACCCCGCCAGCAGGGCTGGCAGGCTCTTTGGTGGTGAAATGACTGGAGCAAATAGGGCGCTGTAGGGAGCTGAGGTTGGGTTAACTGCTATTAATCATATAGAGAAAAAACTATTAATAATATAGAGAAAAACCTCCAGCAGACAGTACAAAATGATGGGAAATTATGCATCTTTCTGAAAGACAAAGTATGTGCATAGTTCAGTTGCCACACAGAGTATATTAAAAAAAAAAAATAAGGTTTCTCCCTTCCATCTCTGATCCCGGTCTCCCAGTTCCAGTGTCCTAGAGGGGTGCACTGTGCCAGCTTCTTAGGAATTTTGCCACATATCCCCATTCCCTGCCCCCCATACACACACACACACACACACACACACACACATATACAGGCACACTTGCTATACATGTATAAACACACACATACTGACATACTATTGGGAAAACAATGACAATCTCTTGCCAACCCAGAAAACCTCTCCACAAAGGGAAAAGAGAAAGAAAGCAGTTTTGTTATTGCACAAGCATTGAACCAGACTGCAATGTGCATCTCGGGGGATCTACTAAGGAGATTGCAGAGCTTACCCTTTTTTACAGCCCGGCAAGCACAAGCCATCGCACACGAGCTAGTTGTCCTTATCCAAAGGAAAAGTGAAATTCCTCCTATCCTCGACAAGTAGGCAGTTGCATCTTGGGGCCTGGCTTTAAATTCCTGGGAGGAGGGGAGACAGGCACCAACCTTCTGGATGTTTACATTTTAGAGAGGGAGATTTGGCTTAAGAAAAAGCCAGTCCTAGGTTGCAAAACTTTCAAGAAACGTATTTAGCTTTTATTTATTTTTTAAAATGTTTATTTACTTATTTTTTCTAGTAATCTCTACACCCAGTGCAGGGCTCAAACTCATGACCCAGAGATCAAGAGTCATATGCACTTCTGACTGAGACAGCCAGATCCCCCCTTACTGAGCTTTTAAAGAAGATTTATGCACATCTCAGTGAGACAGAAATAGCATTTAGGATCTTCCTAACATCTTTTTAGAGTTCACCAGTGTCTTCTATTTCAAGATAAGTCTTGCTTTTTTTTTTTTTAAAGATTTTATTTATTTATTTGACACAGAGAGTGAGAGATCACAAGCAGGCAGAGAGAGGGGGAAGCAGGCTCCCTGCTGAGGAGAGAGCCCGATGCGGGGTTCGATCTCAGGACCCTGAGATCATGACCCGGGCCGAAGGCAGAGGTTTTGACCCACTGAGCCACCCAGGCGCCCCAAGTCTTGCTTTTTTAAAAATCCAGCCTGATAATCTCTGAATTTTTATTTGAGTGTCTAGCTTATTTATATCTAGTGTAGGTATCCATATGTTTGTGATTACATCTCCCATCTTGCTCTTCGTTTTTGATTTGTCTTCTGTTCCTTGTGCCTTTTCCTTCTTTTCCTGCTCCTTTGCATTCGCAGTTGTTTTAATATTCCTTTTGACCATCACTATTGTTAGCCATATCTTTAAATTTTATTTTGTTGCAGTTGCTCTAGGGTTTACAATATGTACTGTCAGCTTACTGCATTCCACTCTCACATAACATCATACCTCTTCCTATACAGCACAAACCGCTCCTAACAGCATATGCTTTTTCTCAGTTCCTTTCCTTTGCTCTGTTGTTTTTACATAATTTACTTTTGCATATGTCATAAATCCCACAATAATTATTATCAGTTTTACTTTAGTCGATGGTCTTTTATCATATTTATTATTTATTATTTTTCATTTTGTTTCATTTCAGAGGTAGAGTTTAGTGATTCATCGGCTGCATATAACACCCAGTGCTCACTACATCGAGTGCTCTCGTTAATGCCCATCACCCAGTGACCCCATCTCCCTACCCAAGCCCCCCCGCAACCCTCAGTTTGATCCCTCTAGTTAAGAGTCTCTTATGGTTTGTCTCCCTCTCTGATTTCGTCTTATTTTTCCTTCCTTACCCCTGTGTTCATCTATTTTGTTTCTTAAATTCCACATGTGAGTGAGATCGTATGATAATTGTCTTTCTCTGACTGACTTATTTCGTTTAGCATAATACTCTCTAGTTCCATACACATTGTTGCAAATGACAAGATTCATTCTTTTGGATGGCTGAGTAATATTCCATTGTATGTATATACCACATCTTCTTTATCCACTCATCCGCTGATGGCTATCTGGGCTCTTTCCCTAGGTTGGCTATTGTGGACATTGCTGCTTTATAGCAGCACATTGGGGTGCATGTGCCCCTTAGAATCAGTAATTTTGTATCCTTTGGATAAATACCGAATAGTGCAGTTGCTGGGTCATAGGGTAGCACTATTTTTAACTTCTTGAGGGACTTCCATACTGTTTTCCAGAATGGCTGCACCAGCCTGCATTCAAGATAAGTCTTGCTTTTTTTTTTTTTAAAGATTTTATTTATTTATTTGACACAGAGAGAGAGAGATCACAAGTAGGTGGGGGGGGTGAGGAAGTAGGCTCCCTGCTGAGCAGGGAGCCCAATGAGGGGCTCGATCCCAGGACCCTGAGATCATGACCTGAGCAGAAGGCAGAGGCTTTAACCCACTGAGCCACCCAGGCACCCCTAGAGGTTTCATGTTAAAGCAGAGTGGAAATAATCCTGCGGGTAAGGAGGGGCTTTCCTTCTCATGGCCCCCGAACTGTGTACATACTAATTCTTGGAAACCTTGCATATCAAACTTTTCGTGGCCAAGGGAATTAAACTGCCAGCCAGCTGACCTTAAGATGGGAAGATGAGGGGCGCCTGGGTGGCTCAGTCGTTAAGCGTCTGCCTTCGGCCCAGGTCAGATCCCAGGGACCTGGGATCGAGCCCCGCGTCGGGCTCTCTGCTCTGTGGGAAGCCTGCTTCTCCCGCTACCATTCCCTCTGCTTCTGTTCCCTCTCTCGCTGTGTTTCTCTCTGTCAAATAAATAAAAATCTTTAAAAAAAAAAAAAAAAAAAAAAAAGATGGGAAGATGATCCTGGATACCTGGGCGGGATACCTGGATGCCACCATAAATGGGGAGGCATCAGAGGTGGGAGACAGAGGAGGTGACTGGGGCAGGCAGAACTGATGCAATCCTTACCTTTGAAGATGGAGGAAGGGACTATAAGCCACGGCGTGCCAGTGGCCTCTGGAGACTGAAAAAGGCAAGGACGTGGATTTGACCCTAGAGCCTCACCTCCCGGAGGAACGCAGTCCTGGGATACCCTGATTTCGGCTCACTGACGTCCATTTCAGACGTCTAGACTACGAAGTGTGAGATCATAGCTCTGTATGGTAACGAGCTGCTAAATTTGTGGTTGTTTGTTCTGGCAGCGAGAGAAACAAATGCAAGGATACCTTGAACTACAGGGCACTTTTCCTGTTGTGGGTGTAGACCCTAATTCCTCATAAGGTTTCAAGACTCCATGTTTGCATTCTTCCTTCCTCCAGAACGTGAGCTTGTAGAGGGCAGGGCCGCACATCATGGCTCAGAAGAGTGAGAAAGACCAAGTTCTCCCACTGCTGGTGTTTTGTGATCCTTCTTGTGTGGCTCCCCTTTGAGCAGTGCCCCGTGCCAGGGAGCCTCCTGCTTTATCCAGGATACCCTGGTAGTGCCAGGTGGAGACGGGGAGAGGGGGAGAGTGGCTCCCCCGGGGTGAGGTGCTGTCAGATCCGTGCCGTGGGGACATTCCAGGTCCCTGCCACACCTGCCCAGGGCCCGCCCCTCAGAGGCTGCAGACCCAGTGTTGGCACACTCCCCTTACAAGGGGCTCTGGGGATCCCCAGCATTGCCAGGGCAAAGAAACAGGCCATCGGTGAGGGTGCTGGGTCTCAGATCATGCCTCTGACCCAAAGGAAGTGCCCTTAGGGGTGAAGAGCCTCGGGTTTGGTGTGGTGCCAGAAGCTTTGGTTGCCCTTTCTGACCATGCATTGTTCCCGGGCACTACCACCAGGGGAGATGTCCCCGCCCCTGACAGCCCTGCTGTCCTCCCTCGGCGGGCTGCGACCATAGCTGCACGTCAGGCTCTCCTCTCAGTGCTGACTGCTCGCCCTCCCGCTGAGCCTCTCTGTGCAGCTCAGACCAGCCTTCGCTCAAATCCCCTCTGCTCCCCAACCTGGATGCTACCTGTCTCGTCTCTTAGTCCACATGCCACGACATGGCCAACCCCTGGGCTCTGGGGCTGCCGTGGGAAAGCAGCCACGGGCCACACATGCATGAGGAGTGTGACTGTGCCCCAGTGATGTTCTATTCCCCGAGACAGGTGTGGGTGAGACTAGCAGTAAGCAAAAATGCTGCAGTTTTGAGAGGCAGATATAGGAGAGGTAGCTCAGGAACCAATGGCCCAACCCTGTGGAACTTACCTCACTGCAATGAATGAAGATGCTTCATCACCAGACGTCCCAGTGACGGGGACTGACTGAGTCCTCCCCTTTGGCAGGGTTGTCCAATGTCATCCCAAGAAAAAAGTGACTGTGGTGGGGGAAGGTTGGAAAATGGAGAGTAACTCAAGGAGGACTGATCACTTGGGAACCTTTATTATAACAAGTGGTGCGGCGCACAGTCCTGTGGCTGGGTCGTCCAGTGGCTCTGGGGTATGTTATCCAGGATCTAGGTCTTTCCATGCCGCCATCTTGTCCCCCTCTGTGGACCAACTGCATAGGCTCCGTCTGCCTCCTCGTCCCCTCAGGGCAGGGGCTGCAGCTCCAGGGGCATGCAGACTTGGAAGGACTCGGCAGAGAAGACCCTTCCACAAGTCGTTCCAGAGCTTTCCCTCCATGTTCCTTGGGTGGAGATTGTGCCATATGGCCTGTTACCTTAGCCATGGTCCAAGGAGAGGCTTCCATGACTGGTTCATAAAGGATTTCCTGACAAGCTGGGATCTCCTCCTTGTGGCTGCAAACAAGGATGGGGACCAGCTGGGGCTGTTAGGGTTGGCAAAGAAATGGGGTGACTTGACTATACCCCAAAGCCTCTCCTCTGTCTTGGTGATCCCCAGCCGGGCCTGGTGATCATGAAGCCTTGGGGTGGTGGCTGTCTTTCAGAGTCACCAGTGGAGGAGTATGACCCCTTAGAAGATTTTCTGGTGTTTGGTTTGGCTGATTGGCCACTGTGCTGTGGTAAAGGCTCCAGCATCTCTCTCCTCTCTGAATCGGCCAGAAACCCTCCATATCTGTACAACCGACTCGCTGTTCTACCCTTCCTGCTCCCAGGTTAGTTCGGCTTCAGTGACAGGGACCAGTGCCCGTGTCTGCTCTTACCCGGTCTGTCCACACTGCCCTGTGGAGGGATGTACCTATAGGACCTCCTTGCCTGAAACTCGAGTGCCGAGGCAGAGACCCACTCCTCGGTGTGGCCTTTGAGGCTTTTTGTGACCGGCCTCATCTCCTTTTCCCGACACCGTCCCGTGCTTCAACCCTCCCGGCGATGGGACCACCTCCTGCCCCTCCCCTCCCCTTCCGCCCCCTCCCATGCCCTGGCCTCCGGATCTTGCTAGCGCGCGTGATTTTCTGGCGAGTCAGCCCTCCGTGCTCTCCCTGGGAGGCTCAGTACTTCCCGGGCACAGGAACGCCTTCTTCAAGAGAAATGGACATTGAATTGCAATATGAAGAACAACAAAGGCGATCTTTCAGTAGTACATTTTTTATTCTGCAAGTTCAAACTGAAAGCATCTGCTCATTATAAAGTCCATCAGTGAGAACAGTGGCGCTTTCTTGGCGGGCCGAGCAGGACCCGGATGTGCGGACGGCCGCCATCTTTTGCCGGCCTCGGCCTCCAGATCGTTTCCCTGCTGTGTTCTGCGCCCCGTGTCCAGAAATCCTGGCAGACGAAGATCACAACTAGCGGAGAGTTGAAGTTCTCTAAGAGTACTCCCTGACCTACAGATCCCCGCAGGAAAAGATGGCCTTCAGTTGAGGTGCAAACAGGAGCGAAGCGGAAGCCCTGACAGTCTCGGACAACAGGAGGGGGAGGTGTCTTGTGTTTACGAATATGAAAGTCAGCCGAGAAGCGCCCAGGGCTTCAATTGGATACTAAAAGCGAAGCCTTACTTATTTATCTGCCCACCTCCTGGAGGAGCTGAGGGGCCGAGTCTGGGAAATGAAGAACCATCTCACACTTCCCCTGCCCTCCCCTCCCCCCAGAGTCCGCTCAAGCCCTGGGTGGTTGTGGGCGCTGTGCTTTGGGAAGTGCGGATCACAGTGATAACGGTTCTAGAAATAATGGCACCTAAAGGCTAAAGGCACCTAAAGGCACTTAAACATCTAAAGGCTGTTGTTTCAGTATCTGACAGGCACTTGCTCAGCACTTTCTCACTCGGTCCTCATACCAACCCTAAAAAGGATTTTTCTCCCCTTTCTGCATAGGAGAAAAATAAGGCTTTGGAGAGGTTGCCTTGCCCAAGAGGTCACACAGCTAGCGAAGTAGCAAGGTTGGCAGGAGACCCTAGATCTCGAACCCAATGCATCGACAAACTGTATGAGGACACACTGACAAAGGCCTCCTGGATGCAGAGAAGTGTGGCAGTTTCTAGTATGTGCTCGCGGGTGGAGCGGGTGCAGCGGTTCTGCAAAGAGGAAGTCGGGGAAACAAAGCTGGGGGGGCTCTCTGAGACCACGGCTGCCACAGCCAGTGCAGCCCACTCAGAGGAACTGCTCTGTCTTTGCAGCAAGAACTGCCACCCACCTTCCCCCACCCCCCACCAAAGATTAGGAGTCTTGGCCAGGGAGAAGCATCAGCTCATTTTAACTCATGGAAGAAGTGTTCTCAAAACCCTCTGTATAAACACTAGGGAACGGACGCATGCACAACTGCCTAAAAGCACACTTTGCTTAGTCCAGGTTCCAAGTGGCGCCACTGCAAAGTGACAGGCGTGGCCCCTGCCCTCCTAGAGTCTGGCCTACTTGGGGACAACCTTCGCGGGGTCTAAGTGGACCCCCGTCATGGTGGCAGAAGGAGATTTCCCATTGGACCTGCCTCTTCTGCCTGGTTTCGCAGCTGGAACCTGGGGAACATGGGCTCACGGTCATCACTGTCACACAACTTGGCACCGGACAAGAGCTGTCTCAATCTAGCATGGTCTCCCTCTGGGAAGGTTCTAGGGAATTTACTGACTGCTCCCATTTTAAAAAAGAGCGCTGTGCTCTTTTCCAGAGCCCTGGAAACTTTGGAGAAGTTATCAAGGACCAGCTACCAAAATGCACTCTTTGAATCCACTGCGCTTCCAGAAGAAGTATGAATGGCAAGCCAAATAGATGGATTTCCCATGTGTCATTTAAATGTCACCCCTAGAGTATATTCTGGGGCTGGCCGTTTTCTGATTATGCTCAACTGTGGGCTGGAGCAGGTGGCTCCATCCCTATTGGCAGTCCTGGGGAAGATACTGCAGAGGCTAGGTAAGAGGACAGGCAGCCGGCAGCCAAAGGGATGTGCTGCTTCTCTCCTCCACTATGCCTGGTCAGGGCCAACCTGCACAAGGTCATGTGTGCTGGAGGGCAGCCTGGGTAAGTCTAGTCCAGGACACCGCCAGAGTGGGCCAGGGCAGCAGAGCTCCCCATGTCTGTCCCCGACACAGACCTGGCTGAGGGTAGAGTTTCTCTGCTCACTGTGGTTGGGCTTGAGTGCCTAGGCTGTTAGGAACTTGCGGTCCACCACTAGCCCCATTTGGGGCAACGTTGCTGCGGTAGAAGAGTATTCTGCATGAGAATAGAAAGTCTCTGTAAGACTGAAACAGGAACAGAGCACAGAGAGAAGTCTTCCTTTAACATCACAAGATGCTGAGATGATTCCTCTGCTCAGAGACCGGGTCCAAGATCCTTGCTTTTCTAGGTGTTGGTCACTTACCTACAATCTCCATCTACAATCTCCTTTTCCAGCCTTAGGAGCAGAGCCTATGGCCCGGGCGGTCTGACCCAGCTCTGGGCTGTGGCTCAGCTATTTCTGTGATGTCCCCATGAGCTGCACCCATGGGATTGCTTCTTCACCATCTGAGGCCCCAGCAAAAGGTCTGCTCCTTGGCACTGCTGTCTGTGAGTCCCCAGCAGTGTGAGGTCCCTGCATCCCTTGATTCCTATGGCACTCACCCTGTGTTCTTCCTGTGCTGTTGCTACATTTGACCTTGTAATGTCTTGTCCATCCTAGCCAACTGGAGGTCCCTGAGCGCAGACTCTGCACACTCCCTATCCCAGCATCCAGCACACGCTGCTTTGCACATGGGTCACTATGCATGTAACACACACGTCCAGGGTAACTGGCTGATGTCTGTGGGCTCTCTCCATTCTGAATGCTTCCCATGTAGACACAGCAGGAGGTCCTACAGCAAATACTGACCTCAGTGCTCATGGCTTTCTTCCACTAGATCTGAAGGCGGGGGGATGAGGTCTCGAGGGTTCATCCTGGCCACCAGACAGACATCATAACTGTCATGCATGAGGACATTGATGGCTACAACATTCCATTGGTTCTCCCATGGGTCCAGCTCCAGTATTTCTTTGGAGATAACCTCATGTCGATCTGAAAAATAGCAAAGTAGGAAGACAAAATATCGTGGGGTTCTGAAATTCAGAGGTCAGCTTCACTCTATTGAACAACTTCCTCTAAAAGGCACCAAGCACCAAAAATTAATGAACAAAGAACTAAATAAACATACTTTCAGTGGAAGACACAGTATCTCTAATGTTTAAGAAACTAAAAAAAACCACATTATAACTCACATTAAAATATTATTTGAATAATTGACATATTAAAGGGCATACTGTTGTCCAAATTTAGTAATTTATTAATGTTGGGAGCTAGGGATGAAATTGCCCTTCTTTCTTTCTTTCTTTTTTTTTTTTTAAAGATTTTATTTATTTATTTGACAGAGAGAAATCACAAGTAGGCAGAGAGGCAGGCAGAGAGAGAGGGGGAAGCAGGCTCCCCGCCAAGCAGAGAGCCCAATGCGGGGCTCTATCCCAGGACCCCGAGATCATGACCTGAGCCAAAGGCAGAGGCTTTAACCCACTGAGCCACCCAGGCGCCCCCAAATTGCCCTTACTTCTACACCTAGAGGGGAGATACAGCTGGTGACCTTGTGTGCATTGCTGACCTCCCTGAGCGTATGTTTCCTTAAAGGCAGACAGGGATGCTACTACTCAGCCAGGGTTGTTGCAAGAAACAGATGGCGCACCCTAACCGGGTGATTTGAAGAGAATTTAGTGAAAGGACTGTTGGAAAGGTGCAGACAGGGCTCAGGAAGACCCACTAAGAACAGCAAGGGCCATTACCACCCCTAGACCTGAGAGGCAGCAAGGGGAGGAACGGGTACTGGACTTGGAGAGGGCAGCTGTTTAAAGAATGCAGCCTGGCAGGAGCAGACGTAGGCAAGGTAGATGGAGCAGCCATTCTTGGCAACACCACAGGGAGGGGACAAGGACAGTAAATGCCCTTACTCTTCCCTCCCTTCACCCAACAGTCTCTGCTCTTGCCTCCCACTGGATGGACTCAACCAGAAGCTAGAGGAGAAAGGCATCTGTGAATGCACCCAGTGTTTGTCAACTTCACAGGACATAGAGCATGACAATGAATGGGGCAGAGTGAGTCTGGAGGATTTCCAGACTAGATGATTATTTCATAATTTTATGATGATCAGAGGAGATAATGTAGGCATAAGCACCCAGTCCTGGCATATTAAAGTCAAATTTTGAAATGATCCATGTGTGCTTGCAAAGGATGGTTATTTTGTAGTTGTTGGTGCAGTATTCTATGTGCGTCCATTGAGTCATTTTAGTCAACCCTCCTGTGTATTTATGGAGTTTTGTGAGCTTATTCTTCCAGTTACTGAGAGAGCTGTGTTAAAATGTCTCACTTAGGGGGCGCCTGGGCGGCTCAGTGGGTTAAAGCCTCTGCCTTTGGCTCAGGTCATGATCTCAGGGTCCTGGAATTGAGCCTCGCATCGGGCTCCCTGCTCAGTGGGGAGCCTGCTTCCCCTTCTCTCTCTGCCTGCCTCTCTGCCTACTTGTGATCTCTCTCCCTCTGTCAAATAAATAAATAAAATCTTTTAAAAAAAGTCTCAGTTTGTGGATTTGTCTCTTTTTCCTATTAGTACCATAAGTTTTTAGTCTACATATTTTGAGTCTGTTATTAAGAACATATAAATTTTACCATTTATAAATTTATCATTATGAATGATCCTTGTACTCTAGAATAAGTTACATCAGCATTCATTATAATATTCCAGAATATTATAAATTCTGGAAAGTAGGATTTTAAGAACCATTCTAATGATCTTTGTCTTTTAACTGGAGCATTCAGTCCCTGTACATTTAATGCAATTACTGATATATTTTGGTTTAAAACTACTCTATCATTTGTGGCTTGTCCTTGTCTACCTTATTCTTTCTTTTCTCCTTCAATGCCATCTTTTGGATTGGCTAAATATTTTTATCATTCCATTCCCCTCTCTCTACTGATTTAGGAGTTATAAGCCCTGTTTCCATTTTTTGGTGGTTATCCAAAAAGGATAAAACATTATCAATTATCAACTTAAATTATCAAGACATAAACATAATCAATACTTGACCCTCTTCTTGGAGGGCTTTATTTTAATTATATTTACTGTCCTTCTAATGGGTTGGCTATTGTTGATGTACCTTTTAATTCTATGTATCTTTTAGCTCTGCAAGACATTATCATTATTGTTTTAGACAGTAAATGCTCATTCAGAAGTAACCCACACATTTACACTTTCATTGCTCTTCATTATTTCTTGCATCTTAGACTTCATCTAACATACTTTTCTTGTGCCTGAAGTATATTTGTTAGAGGTCTACCAGATTTTGTTTCCCTGAAAATATCTTTTTTCACCTGCATTTTCTGAAAGAATTTTTACTCCCCAAACACCATGGACTAGTAAGAGCTGCTATTCATTCTCTGCATACTGTGTACTGTGCCTAATGTGCTGGCTGCATTTGAGGCATTGTGTTGTATCATCTGCATAATAAGCCTGCAAGCAGGTACTATTGTTATTCCAGTTTTATAGGTTAGGAAAAACATAGCAATTAAATGCTGTGCCTGCAGCATACAGTTGGAGTGGCAGAAGGAGAATACTCACCCAGATAATGTGGTCCTTAAGACGCATGCTCATAACTACTAAGCTGTTGAATGAAGGAGGCTATATCATGGTATCACTGTATTTCTCACAGCTTATTGATGAGACCAGTAAGTGGGGCTTAAATCTTATACAAATTTGGTGGTCCTCTTTAGGGAAATATTACAAAATTACAAACACGAAATTAGGTATGAAAGTGAAGATTCACTTTTTCTAGCTTTTCTGAACTTGATTGACAAAAATTGTCTCTGTTTAAGGTATACGTTGTGAAATGAATACCAGAATCAAGCTAATTAACACACCCAGAACCCCACGTAGTTACCTTTGTGTGTGTGTACGCGCGTGTGTGGTGAGAACACTAAAGCAAACGTCAAGTATACAACACAGTGTTGTTACCTATAGTCACCATGCTATGCATTTTCAGAACTTACTCATCTTATAACTGAAAGTTTGTAGCCTTTGACAACCATTACCATTCCTTCTACCCCAAGTCCCCCGGCAGCTTCCATTCCACACTCCACCTCTGTGAAATTGACTATTTTAGATTCCACATATAGTATTTGGGTTTTTTGGTGTCCAGATTATTTCATTTAGCATATTGTCTTCCAGGTTCATCCTTGTGGCAAATGGACAGGATTTCTTTCCTTTTAATGGTTGAGTAATATTCTCCAGTGTGTGCATGAGTGTTTATCACATTTTTAAAAAGATTTTATTTATTTAACGGAGGGAGAGATCCCAAGTAGGGAGAGAGGCAGGCAGAGAGAGAAGGGGAAGCAGGCTCCCTACTGAGCAGAGAGCCCGATGCGGGGCTCAATCCTAGGACCCCGAGATCATGATCTGAGCCGAAGGCAGAGGCTCTAACCCACTGAGCCACCCAGGCACCCCATGTTTATCACTTTTTCTTTACACCAACTCTGTCCAGTAAAACTTCCTTTTGATGAAGGAAGTGTTATATAATCCATGCTATGCAATATAGCAATCATTAGGCACATGTGGTATTGAATAATTTAAAATGTGAGACTGAGGAACTGATTTTAAACTCTTATTTAATTGTAATTAGCTTAAATTAACACAAAGCTCTAAATCTCTTTTTGTTTCAGTTTTTTAAAGTATCTTTTTGATCTATCAACTCCTGAGAATGCTATCTTAAAGTCCATGCAATTTCTGTGTATTTATCCTTTTACCTTAATGATTTGTGGAAGTTTCTATTTTATATATTTCAAAGTCATTAAATGTAAAAGGGTCATGCCCTTTGTATTGGTTAGGGTTCTTGGTAGCAACAGCAGAAACCAATTGGGGCTGGTTTTAGCAAAATGGGGATTTATGGGGAGGAAGGGAGCTCAACAGATTGAGAAAAGCTGGAGGCTTGGTGGGAGGCTCCGTCATGGCAGAGTGCTACCCAGCTCCTTCCCACAGCTGGCTGCTGTGGCCATGGGCACTACCATTAGAGAGGCAGCCAGCGTGTAAAACCTGACAGGTGTCCAGTACAGGTGTTCCATCTTCTTGCTTGTTACTCCTATGAAGATGAAACAACCTTTTCTGTCTTGGTTACAGCCGTCGTCTTGGAATGTATCTTTAACCATTGCTGCACTGGCTTACCATTTTTGTTTTGCTTTGTTTCAGCTGGGTGAAGGCTTCTGGTGTCCTTATTCAAATTAATGCAGGTGGGGGCCTTTTACAATTTCAGAGTAGACAGTTTTCTTCACTAATTTTGCTTCCTTCTGCTCATTTCAGTGTTTATTGGGGAGACAAATTTTTAAAAGATTTATTTATTTGAGAGAATGAACATATGGTGGGGGGAGAGGGGCAGAGGGACAGGGAGAAGGAGAGAGAGAGAGAAACCTCAAGCTGACTCCATGCCCTGAGCAGAGCCTGATGTGGGGCTTGATCCCAGGACCCTGAGATCATGACCTGAGCTGAAAGCAAGAGTTGGATGCTTAACTGACTATGCCACTCAGGTGCCCCTGGGAGACCTTTTTTTAAAGCCACGTATGCATATTACTATCTTTTCTAGAAATCTGTTACTTTATTTACCTGAAATGAAAATTACAGCATCAGTGGCAAAGAAGCCAACCAGTGAGTCTTTCTTTCTTTCCTCCTTTCCTCCTTTCTTTCTCTCTTTCTCTCTTTTCTTGATTTTATTTATTTATTTGAAAGAGAGAGAGTGAAACAGAGCACAAGTGGGGTGAGGGGCAGAGGGAGAAGCAGACTCCCTGCTGAGTGGAGAGCCCCAGGTGGGGCTCAATCCTGGGACCTTGGGGATCATGACCCGAGCCGAAGGCAGACGCTCAACCTCCTGAGCCACCCAGGGGCCCCGAGAGTTTTCTTGAGTATGAAAGCTCTGAGATCGTGTACTAGAACACAGGCCCGATTGTGGAGACTTGAACTCTCAGCAAGAACGCAGACCCTGCCATAGCTGTCACCCAGAATCACGTGACAGCGCCGCAGGCTTCCATGGGGCCATCTTGAACGCTAAATTTCTACTAACTACTACTTTCTACTACTACTAAATTTCTACTACTAATTCCCAAATTTCTACTAACAGCTAATACAGTGAGGAAATCAGCGACTGGCATTTGTGTTTACCTATTTATGTGAGTTTGGGTTCTGGAAACATGACACTAACAAGAGGGAAGAAACTGGAGGTTGAACTCAGTGTCAGCTTTTTTCAAGGCTGTTAATTTTCCAAAAATAGACACACTTAATGCAATAGCATCTTAATTATTGAAGGACTTAGGAAGCTCTCCCTGCATCCTGACACCCTCAGTAGTAAGCAATTTAAAACATCATTTTATATGAAGTAAATAAGGAATTCACATGATTTTTTTGAAGTGAATAATGAGATGGCAAAGGAGCTCCATCTGTGTGGTAGACTGTCTTGGGCTGTAGCCCCAGGTGTTTTAGGGGGTGCTTTTTGGTGTCGGAGGTCCTTCTGTGGAAAAATTTGAGAAGCAGGCTTCAATCTAAATGTTGTCCTTGAATTCAACCAGACTAGCAGAGACCCAAAAACTTAGGATATTTTTAGTCCTTTGTAGAATTGTTTTCTTTTGACTTGCTCTTCCATGAAATGTTAACTTGCCATTTTATTCATGATAGGAGTATTATCAAGGGCAGTTCACCCTACTTTACATGAGCCTATGGGGAGAAGTTTCTCCCATGTTTAAAAGATATGTACCTTCTAAGCTGTGGTTTGTTCTTCCCTTGAGGACCCTGCAAACAGGGCATTTCTCCTTTCTAGTCTGGCCTCTCGCGACCTCAGAGATAAACTGGAAGTCCATATATTGCCAGTGAAAAAGAGCGTTAGGCACCTTTATGTACCACCTTCACCTTCTCTTGCTTGAGTTTATTTTTCTAACTTTATTTTCCCACCATTCAATTTCCCGATTTATTTCAATTTCTATCTTATTGTGGTGTATGCCTCTCTATAAGCCATCTCAAATTTGATTTCATTTTGAATGAATGGGCATGTGAATAAATAAATAATCAATCATAGAATGAGTAATGGATCCCAGGCTGAGTTGGTTTGTCCTCAGCTGAGGGGTGTTACCTATCCTTTCTAGGATGCCCAGTGAAAGGGGCCACTTAAATGCCCCTGGCTCAAGCAGGAAGAGGAGGGTCATGAGTGTCACAAGTAGGCATGACCAGCAGGCATGATGGCCTCAGCTGGTGGAGGAGGCCAAGAGTTCATTCAAATGGGCAAAAAACCCCACAAATAAATGTCTGAGTACATGTAGTTGTCTATCTTCAAAGGAGGTGGAAGGGGGAGCAATGGCTCTTTATGGCCCTCTAGAGATATCAGTGTAATTACAAGATCATGTTGCATGGCTACAATCATCTATAAATTCAATGAGTTGATCAAAGATTATATATTTTCCACAAAGATGAAGGAATGGATAAGTAAAACCACTCTTGATCAAAGGATAATTTGCATTCAATGTAATGGATTGTAAGCCAACTCCTACTAAGTATTCTGGGATTATTTATGAGAAATATAGAATTTGTGGTATGCTTAAAGTTACATGTAGGAGTTAAAATAGGAAATGATTCTTTCAAGAAATTT
>CM053603.1:47300439-47320491 GCA_028646535.1 Procyon lotor
AAGGCAGACGCTTAACGACTGAGCCACCCAGGCGCCCCTCTTTTATTTTTGTACCTTCATTTCTCCTTTCCTTCTCTTTGAATTATTTAAATATTCTTGATATCCCATTTTAATTTATCTTGAGTTTTTAGCCACACTTGCTTATATGTTTTATTTTTAGTAGTTGTTCTAAGGATTACAATACACATACTTAACTTTTGACAGACTAATTAATATATTATCATTTCCAGTGGAACATAGGAAGCTTATTACCATATAGTTCCTATGTCTACGCTTGGGGAAACATTAACATACACTGGAAATGGGGCGCCTGGGGCCTCAGGTTAAGTGTCTGCCTTTGGCTCAGGTTATGATCTCAGGTCCTGGGATTGAGCCCCAAGTCAGGTTCCCTGCTCAGTGGGGAGTCTGTGTTTCCCTCTCCCTCTGCCCCTCCCCCCACTTGTGCTCACTTTCTCTCCCTCTCTCTCACTCTCAAAAAAACAAACAAAAAAAACAACCCATACACTGAAAACACTGTCAGACCATTCACCATAGCAACTTCTTTCTAAGTATGTCTCCTGAAACAAGGGAAACAAAAGCAAAAATAAACTGTTGGGACTTCTTCAAGATAAAAAGTTTCTGCACAGTGAAGGAAACAATCAACAAAACTAAAAGGTAACCTACGGAGGGAGAGAAGATATTTGCAAATGATGTATCCAATAAAGGGTTAATATTTACAATATATAAAAAACTTATCAGACTCAAAACCCAAAAACCAAAAAATCCAACTAAAAAATCAGCAGAAGACATGAAACAGACATTACTCCAAAGAACACACCCAGATGTCCAAAAGATCCTCAGCATCACTCACCAGGGAAATGCAAATCAAAATTTCAATGAAATATCATCTCACACCTGTCAGAATGGCTAAAATTAATAACACAAGAAACAACAAGTGTTGGTGAGGATGTGGAGAAAAGGAAATACTTGGGCTTTGTTGGTGAAAATACCAAGTGGTGCAGTCACTGTGGAAGACAGTATGGAGGTCTCTCAAAAGTTAAAAATAGTTATGGTCCAGTAATCCCACTACTGGGTATCTACCCAAAGAATACAAGAACACTAATCCAAAGGGATACATGTACCCTTATGTTTATAGCAGCATTATTTACAATAGTCAAGATATAGAAGCAGCCCAAGTGTTCATCAACTGATGGGCAGTATATTTATCTATCGATATATCAATAGATTGATTGATAGATAATGGAATATTTCTTAGCCATAAAAAAGAATGAAATCTTGCCATTTGCAATGACATGGATGGAGCTAGAGAGTATTGTGCTAAGTGAAATAAGTCAGTCAGAGAAAAGCAAATACCACATGATTTCACTCATACATGGAATTTAAATAAAGGGAAGAGAGAGAGGGGGGCAAAGAAATCAAGAAACAGACCCTTAACTATAGAGAACAAACTGATGGTTACTAGAAGGGAGGTGGGTTGGGGGATGGATGAAATAGGTGATGGGGATTGCATTTGTGATGAGGAATGCATTTGTTGTGATGAACACCAGGTGATGTATGGAAGTGTTGAACCACTATATTGTATTCTTGAAACTAATATAACACTGTATGTTAACTGGAAATAAAATGAAAACTTAAAAAAAAACCAAAACACTGTCAGACAACGTTAAAATTTCTGCCGGCAACTGTCAAACATATTCTAAAGAACTGAAGAAGGGAAAAGTAGTCCATTATTGAAACACCATTTCTGTTTCTCTTCCTTGATTCCTGAGGTTCCAACTTTATATCATTTGCCTTTGAGCTGAGGAATTTTCTTTAACTTTCTGTTAGCAGGTCTGTCAGCCATAAATCTCTTAGTTCTTCTCCATCCAAGAATGTCTTGTCTTAGTTTTGCCCTCATTCCTGAAGGATATTTTTGCTGCATATACAATTCCAGATAATTTTTTTTCAGAGCTTAAAAGCTCTGTTCCATTGCTGCCTTCTTTTTTTTTTTTTTTTTAAGATTTTATTTATTTATTTGACAGAGAGAGAGAGAGAAATTACAAGTAGGCAGAGAAGCAGTCAGAGAGAGAGGAGGAAGCATACTCCCTGCTGAGCAGAGAGTCCGATGTGGGGCTCGATCCCAGGACCCTGAGATCATGACCTGAGCCGAAGGCAGAGGCTTTAACCCACTGAGCCACCCAGGCGCCCCTATTCCATTGCCTTCTGACCTAGCTTGAGAAATACACACTCATTTTAATACTTTCCCTTCAAATGTTATCTGTTGTTCTTTTCTGGCTTCTTCAAGATCTTTTCCTTACCTTTAGTTTTTAGAAGTTTGGTTATGATGTGCCTGTGGGTTTTTTCCAGTTTATCCTGTTTTTGGTTTGCTGAGTTTCTTTTTTTAAATTTAAATTCAATTAACATATAATGTATTATCGGTTTCAGAGGTAGCGTTTAGTGATTCATCAATCTTATATAACACTCAGTGCTCATTACATCAAATGCCCTCCTTAATGTCCATCATTAAGGGTTACCCCATCCGCCTACCCGCCTCCAGGAACCTCGGTTTGTTTCCCATGATTGTCTTTTGTGTTTTGTCTCCCTCACTGATTTCATCTTGTTTTATTTTTCCCTCCCTTCCCTTATGATCCTCTGTTTTGTTTCTTAAATTCCACATATGAGTGAGATCATATGATGGTTGTCAGAAAGATTGACTTATTTCAGTTTGGTGAGTTTCTTAAATGTCTAAGTGTATTTCATTAGCCAAATTTGGCAAGTTTTCAGCCATTATTCTTTAAATGTCTTTTCTTCACCCATGTTTCTTTTCCTCTCCTTCTGGGATCATGACATGAGTATTAGACCTCTTAGTATTGCCTCATAGGTCCCCAAAGCTCTGTTCACTCCCCCCAATTTTTCTCTTTGTTATTCCGATGGGATAATTTTATTTATCTATCTTCAAATGCACTCACTTTTCATACTTTCCTGTCTTCTCAGAACATTGTGATATTGACCCCATTCAGTAATCTGTTATTTTGTTTTTCTGTTCTAAAATTTTCATTTGGTTCTTCTTCTTCTTCTTCTTTTTTTTTAATGACTTCTATTTCTCTACTGAGATTTTCTACTTGATTTACCTTTCAAAAGTAGTCACTTCTTGGAGCCCCATTGTAATAACTGCTTTAAGGCGTCTGCCTAGTTATTTCAAAATCTTTGACATCACAAAGTTGGCATGTTGTCTTGTCTTCTCCCTTGTGAGATGTTGATATTTTCTTGGCTCTTGGTATGTCAAGTAATTTTGAATTATATATAGGCATTGTGGGTATTATCATTCTGGGTCTTGTTTAAATCCTTGGGAAATACTGATTTTTTTTTCTAAGCAGAAAACTGACCCAGTGAGGTACAACACCAAGTTCCCACCTACCTTTTGTGGGCTGTGCTCCCGATGTCAGCTCAGTGTTCAAAGTCCTTGCAATGTCATTGGGCTGTGTGTGTGTGTGTGTGTGTGTGTGTGTGCGTTTTACACAGTGACCAGGCAGGGACTGAGCAGTGATCACTATTCAGATCAGTTCTCAAAAACTTTAGTATACCACTTAGGGCTAACCCATCCATGTGCAGGTGGGGTATGAGCCCAGAAACTCATAACCAACTTTATGGGATCTATTTTTTTTTTTTTTTTTGGTTGTCAAATGATCCTTTATTGAAATATTTTCCTCTGTAGTTCTAACTGACCAGCTTTCCACTGCACCACTATTGATTCATCTATGATGTCATGAGGGTGGTGGCCATCCACATTGCGGCCCACAGAGTGGGCAGTCCCCAGGATCTCCTTAATGGCTCTAGAGATGGAAACTGGCTAAAGCTAAATGGATTTAGTGGCTAAAGCTTGGTGCCGCATCTGTCAGGCAATGTTGACAATCCCATCAAAAGTGATATTTTCATTGTGCTTAATGTTCTTCTGCTTCTTTCTGTCTCTTGGCGGTTCCTTAAGGGCTTTGACAAATCAGGACAGAGGCAGAAGGTACCACTTCAATTTGAGTCTGTCTGTTCTGAATGGTCAGTTTCACTGTAATCCTTAGACCCTTCCAATGACCAGTTGCCTTGGCAATGCTGTCACCAACCTTTTTTGGGGACAGACCCAGGGGGCTGATGTGGCATGGACTGCCCCACCGTGCACCTCGGGTATATGACTTTGATCTCCTTGATGTTGAACTTAGGGGGCACAGGAGAGGGGACTGGTATCAGATGAACCTGGATTTGGGGCAAATGAAGACAGCTGCACCTTCACTTCCTCTGAATCAAAATCCAAAAGCTATGGGATCATTTTCTTGAGCTCATTCCTATCTTCAATTTTCCTGACACTTTTTCCCCCCCTGGGAATTCCCTTGTTCCCCTTCTTGGTCTTCCGGCTAAAAATCTGGGGCTTTAGATTCCCCATGCTGCCGCACACTTTCCTCGAATGTGTATGCTTCTAGATCTAAGGGCCAGTCGATTGAGAGAGAAAGGCAATGGGGCCTTACTCACACTCTTGGGGACCAAAGTTCCCCTAGTCCAGAGAAAAGAGTGCCAGCCCAGCCTCTGCTATTGCCAATCACCATGTGGCATTGCCTGAGGGCTGGGGTGGGAGAGAATGGAAAATGAAGAAGACAATATCTGCCACTTTCTCTGACCCTTATGGTTCTCTTTCTTGTTCCTTGAAACAGAAGTAGAGGGCTTCTCTTAGAGCTCTTTCTGTCCACACTCGGTGCAAAGTTCTGGGTTTCAGGCCACCTATGAGTCTCCGCCAGTGGGTACCAAGGGAAACAAATGGGGGAACTTATCATTGATTTGCTGGTACCACAAGTTCTGGTTTTCTTCCCCAATCTGCCCATGATCATTTTAGTTTCAGAGTTCTCAGGTAGCTGATCCATGCATTCTGCCCATTGCTTGCATTCAGTGGGAATGCATACTTCATCTTGACTGGAACTCAGTTTACAGTCTCTTGTTAAAATCAGGGAGATGGTCCTAGCTTTTGGTCCAAGGAGAGTTAGGGAGTTACCTTAGCAAGAAATAAAGAACTGAGTTCCTCTGATACATACACACAATGGAACACTACCCAGCTCTAAAAGTGAGCAAGGATGATCTCTATTACCTGATATGGAATGATTTCTGGGAGATGTTGTTAAGCGAAAAAATTAAAATGCATGATTTTAAAGCATCTCCTCACACATTGCCTATTAGCTGTGAGGGAAATAGTAACTACACAGTGGTGAATTTAGATGGTATCTTGATGAGGTAAATAAAAATAACATTGCCAGTGAGGAGCAATGGACTTGATTGAGTTGCCTCTAGATGTCATGCCCTGAGAAGGACATAGCAAGGATGTAATATTCTAGCCAGAAATGCATAACCTGGGTTTAATCACAAAGAATCATCAACTAGATCTCAGAAGAGGGATATTTTATTTAAAAAGGGGAAAGACCGGGGCGCCTGGGTGGCTCAGTGGCTTAAGCCTCTGCCTTCAGCTCAGGTCATGATCTCAGGGTCCTGGGATCGAGCCTCGCATCGGGCTCTCTGCTCAGCGGGGAGCCTGCTTCCCTCTCTCTCTGCCTGCCTCTCTGCCCACTTGTGATCTCTCTCCTCTCTGTCAAATAAATAAATAAGATCTTTTAAATAATAAATAAAAAGGGGAAAGACTGTCTGATTTTAAAATGTCAGTGTTATAAAAGGCAAAAAATGTATGTAGAAATATTTCAGATTTAAGCAAACTGAAGAGACACATCAAGAAAATGCAATACCTGATAGTAGATGGGTATGGAGAGGAAAAAAATGCTGTAAAGGACATTATTAGGTCAATTGACAAAATTAGAATACTAAGAGTAGAATAAATAAAAGTATGAATCAACGCTAAAATTCCTAAAATTGTTAGTTACACTGTGGTTATGTAAGAGAATGTTCTTTTTATTTCACACACTTCAGTATCTAGGGGTAAGGGATGTGATATATACAACTTACTTGCATATGCATAGAACAAAGTTCTGTATCTGTCTGCATGTATGAATATATACATACCTATGGCCAGATGGATTCCGTGACTAAGCAAATACTAAATAAAGCAGAAGGGGCAACGTGTTAGCAGTAGGTGAATCTGTGTATTGATTACGCTGTTTTTATTTTTGCGACTTTTCTGTAAGCTTGAGATTAATTCTGAGTAAGTTTTAGCAGGAACAGAGTTCCCTAAATTCTATTCCGTCGTGGCCATCGTGATGTCAATGTTGCAGGATCCTGGGACTTTTCTGCTGCCTGCAGTCCCATCCGATAGTAGACTGGCCTAGCCTTTTCCAGCTTGGAGACTGGAGAGGAAATTGAATGCCGTGCTTACCAATCAATGTCAGTCTTTCAAGTTCGCGAAAACTTCCAAAACATAAATAGATCGGTATGCCAGCTCAGCACAGAACACTGAGACTGCGTTCCTATTCTTGGATGCGTTCTGGAAAAAAGAACGCAAAACCAGCGATTACGTGGTAAGAAGAAACTTGTGCAAGATGAGAACAGTGACAGTCGGCTAAAACCATCAGAAGCCGGATCTGTTCAGAGGCAGCTCTTTAGTTAGAAGTAATAAACCCTCTTTGTTGAAAGCTGGGTGGTGGTTAGGATGGTGTAGAAGGCACTGGCGGTGGTATCATGACAGATGAGCTGTCAGCCACATCCTCTCTGTGATGTTTGTTCCAGAACATGCTGATCACATCCACCTGCTACTCTTTGCCTTAGGATTTTCTCTCAGCTCAAGCCCGGCAAGTTGGGAGTGCCAAGGAGTCAATATGAGGATAAATACCTCAGATTCCCCACCACAGGGAACAACCCAGAGGCTGATGCACACGGTCTCTGAGTTTCCCAATGGGATTGAACGCCAGTGGCCCACGGCGGTAAGCTGCCAGTTAATTCTTCCTCATGGTCCCTTTTCTTTCTTGTCTCACTCTCGTCTCCTCTCTTAACGCCTCCCAGAACTATGTAAACTCAGATCCTGTCTCAGGGTCTATTTTTGGAGGCGCTCAGCCTAAAGCAGATGGTTACGTTTATTTATTGGAAACTTAATTGGAAAATGAGGCCAATCGGTGTGGAGGGAAAAGCTGGTGTGGACCAGCGAGTCAGTCCTTAGCAGTCAGGACAGGAGCAATGCAGTGAGGCCGCAGGATTTCAGGATGGCAGGTTAGCCTGTCACTTTCTAGTGACAGGAGGTCCTATCCTTTGGAGGATATTACTTCCTGATCCCCTGCACATGAACTGATCCCCACTCCACCGCCCTGGTGTCTAGAGAAGAGTGCTGGATGACTGGAGTGCCAGAAAAAGGTGAAATTGACGGCTGTAGCGCCATCTTGTCCTGTGTCATGGAAGGTCTTTGGGAAGAACACAGAGGAAAGTGAGAAAAGAGTAAGGCAGACTTGGGATGAAAGCAGTAGAAGGAGACACTTGTATGGCTCCCTCAACAGGAGCTTTAGAACCCAGCATTTTGCCTTGGTGGCCGGCAAGCTGAGCTAAATTCTGGAAATTTTTCTTAGCTTAGGTTTTCTGATAAAACTATCCCCTCTACTTAATACGAGGCATGGTTTTAGTCTCTATTGCTCCTTTGCTGATTCTTTAAATTGTCTCCATTCTTTTTGGAAGTACAAACCGTATATATGACATATAAAGAACAAAAGTAGCAAATCTCCTCCGAGATATTACAACTTTAGTACAGTTTCCCCACGGAAGATTGAAATAACGATGGTAAAACAGACCAATTCAGTTCTACTATATTTCTCTCTGTGGCTGATAGTTCTAGGATAAAACAGAAGTTGATCGTGTAGTTGTCACCAAATCTTTTTGTTCCTTTCTCAACTTTTTATTTTGAGAAATTGGAAATGGTGGAAAGTGGGGTACAATGAATACCTGCAGACTTTCCGTCTGGATTTAATAATAGTTAACATGCTTCCATATTTTTACTGCTTCCCTCATGTGTACACATGAACTCACATTTTCTTTTTCTGAAACCCTTAAACATTAGTTGCAGACATGACATTTCACCCCTAAATACTCAGCATGCTTCTTCTAAGAATAAAAATATTTCTTTACATAATTACAATACTCTTATCATACCTAAGAAAAACCATTAGTTTAATCACATTAAATAATATCCTGTCCATGTTCTGATTTCCACACTTGTCCCCAAAATGTCCTTACATGACTGTTCTTTTCAATTGGAATCCAATAAATACTCACACTTTATATTTGGTTTTTATGTCTCTCTGATCGCTTTTCACTTAGGATGGCACCATGGTTTGTGTTTTTTTCTTCCCATGACACTATATAACTTCTTGGGGGTTTAGATCAGTTTTCTTGTTTGAATGTCCACATTCTGAATCTATTTCCTCAGAGGGTCATTTAACTTGTTCCTCTCCTTGTATTCCCTATAAATTGGAAGTCTAGAGGTTTGATTAGACACAAGTTAATCCTTTTGGTGGTGGCAGGTAGGCAAAAGTTCTTCCTACAATATTGCACAGAAAGAAAATACAGCTGATCCTTGAACAACATGGGTTTGAATCTCATGAATCTGCTTATATACAGATTTGTTTCAATAAATATAGTATAGTACTGTAAATATATTTTCTCCTTCTTATGACTTTAACCACATTTTCTTTTCTCTAGTTTATTTTAATATAACTATTTTAGTATATAATGCACATAACATACAAAATACACGTTAATCAACTATGTTATCGGTAAGGCTTCTGGTCAAGAGAAGGCTATTAGTTAAGTTTTGGGAGTCCAAAGTTATACATGGATTTTTTGGCTACATGGCAGGGGGGTTGGCACCCCTCACCCCTGCATTGTTCAAGGGTCAATGGTATCATAAAATTATCCCATTTTTAATGATGATTATTTGGTTACAATGGTGACCATCCAATTTCACTGCTGTGGAAGTATGTATTTCTCCTCGTAGTCAGTATTAGTATTGTGGTTAATATTGCACAATACTTTGGTGCCATGTGCATATCCTGTTCTTCATAACCTTTCAATCAATGCTGTTAGTATCCACTGATGATTTGCACTATATTAAGGATTGCAAAACGATGTCTATATCTTTCTATCATTCCTTTTACATTTATTATATCTTCAATCAACTACAATCAGTAATGACTTTGGATGTTTAAATTATTCCAAATTTGGCCACTGACTGCCCTTTTAGGCTGGCTTTTGACTCCCTTAAGTGTTTTCTGGTATGCTTTCTGGTAGTACAAGATATCTTGATCTCACCTCACAGTTTTTGTGCTCCAAACCTGGAATTAGCTATTTCTCTAAGGCGCACATCTACCTTCTAAGCCTCTGACTGAAAGCATTATTCCACTAATGTAGCAACTTCCAATTTTATCCTCACTTCGCTCCTTCAGGGCTGGAAACGCATACATTCATTCTCCAGGGCTTAACATAGGCTTATTACCCAGAAGTCATTCAATAAAGCTTTGTTGAATGAATGAACACCAGACATCAGCCGGGGCAGTGGTTCTCAATCCCGACTGCATATTAGAAGAATCTGGAGAGCTTTGAGAAACTGTTGATGCCCAGGCCCCATACCCAAATATTCCAATTTAATTTGTCTGGCATGGAGAGACAATGTAGCCTCCTGGTTAAAAAATATAGACGTTGGGGCCGGACGATCTGGATTTTGAACCCTAGATTCAACATTTGCCCTCTGTGTGACCTCTGTAGGTGGCTTCTGTTTCTGCTGTAGTGGTAAGGGTAATTAGAGTATGTACCTCACTGGCTCCGATGAGAATTAGATAAATTAACATATGCAAAGTGCTCAGAACAGCTCCTAGCAGAGTCAGTACCAGGTATTTGTTAGCTGTCCGTTTTTCTTTTTTTTTTTTTAGATTTTATTTACCTATTTGACACAGAGAGAGAGGCAGCAAGAAAGGGAACACAAGCAGGGGGAGAGGGAGAGGGAGAAGCAGGCTTTCCTGCTAAGCAGGGAGCCCAAAGTGGCTCAATCCCAGGACCCTGGGAACAGGACCTGAGCCGAAGGCAGATGCCCAATGACTGAGCCACTCAGGAGCTCCTTAGCTGTCCATTTGATTCTACGTTTGTTAGTGAGGTAATTAATTTTTTGAAGTACTTCCCAATGTGTTTTCTCTTTTTGATAACTTAGGTTTGTCCTCGGCTGCCTTTCTACCTTTAGGACTGGGCCCCAGGCTGGATGAGAGAAGACAGAGGGGGTGGTTTGAGAAGAATTCTTGCCGGGGGTAGGGGAGGCAGAGAGCTTCGCGGGTCCTGGATGGAGGAAGGACAGATTCCTGGGTCCCCTAGGATCATCCAAGGAAGATGGTGAAAATGTGTCAGATGGGTTAAGGGGGGACTGGAAGCAGAAGGGACTTAGGGCTAGACTCTGAGGGAATCTCTCTGCCAGAGACCCCCCGCTAGGGTAGCCAGGGAGAGCTGAAATGGAGAAAACAGCAGGCTCCCTCAGCTTGCTCAAGGAGGTCCCGGGTTATCTTGTACGGAATGGGAGAGTAACTACAGATTGCAAATAGCTTCGGCAGGTGAAGGTGGGGAGGGGATCCTGCACCAGAGATTTAGGGGGAAACATGCTAAAACCAGAGGCTGCAGGAAAGCCGAGTCTCAAAGAGCCAGTAGCTGGAATGAGCCGAAGTGGGTGCTTTGCCAGCAGGAAGGCAGCTGGGCGCTCTGGGAGCAGCCTCTCCTCGGGGGATGTCTGAGAATCCTGGGGCTCACTGGAGCCAGAAAACACGGGAGTGGGTCTTCCATATGCAGTTCATTATAGCTGTCACTGAGATGTCCGCTCTCCAGGCTCAGCTGGTCCCTTGAAAGGCAAGATTTCTCTGTGTCGAGCATTGACACTGGGGTCTTTTGCAAGCTCCAATGGCCGCTAGGTTGTCCTCTCCTCCTGGAGGCTTCTATGAGCCAGGAATAGTTTCCTGCCACTAGGTGTCACCTGCCACCATCATCTCTAGAAACCTACATTTCTGTCCCTAGATTCGGCCATTTCTGCCTCTTCCAAGCAAAGAACTCGCCTCCATGCACTCTCCCTGCGGGCAATTCAGCTAGTTCCCCTCATTAGTGTCAAACACAAAAGCTGAATTACTTCGGGGGTTAAAGAAAGGAGAAGAGCTCCTTTTCCCTTAATAACAGCTTTATTGAGATATAATCTACATGGTGTAAAATTAATCTTTTAAAAATGTATAATTCAGCGTGTTTTAGTATATTCACAGAGTTGTGCAGCCGTCCCAGCATCTAATTTTGAAACATTTCCCCTTAAAAAGCAACCCCGTACCCTGTACCCATTAGCGATCTTTTATTCCTGATTCCCTCTGACCACAAGTCTGCTTTCTATCTATGCATTTGCCTCTTCTGCACATTTCATATAAACGGAATCATACAAGGCCTTTTGTGACAGCCTTTTTTAACTTAGTATAATGTTCCCAAGGCTCATTTACGTGCTAGTTAGCACGCCGTTCCTTTTTATTGCCAAGTAATATTCCACTGTATGCATGGACCATATTTCCTTTGTGCGTTCGTTAGGTGATAGCGATTTGGTTTGTTTCTACTTTGAGGCTGTTAAAAATACTGCTGTTGTGAACATTTGTGTACCGGTGTTTGTGTGGGCGTGTATTTTCAATTCTCTTGGGTCTATAAATTGCTGGGTCCTATGACAACTCTGTTTAACCTTCTGAGAAACTGCTAGAGTTTTCTAAAGTAGCTGCTCCCTTTTACATTTTCATCAGCAATGCAGGCGTGTTCCAGTTTCTCCAACCCTTGTCAAGATCGGTTATTTATTTTCTTTATCATAGCCATCCCAGTGGTGGTAAAGTGTCTTAACCTTATTATGGTTTTTTGCATTTATTTCCCTGATGGCTCATGCGGCTGAGCATGGGCCATTTGTTTACATTCTTTGGAGAAATGTCTGTTCAGGTCCTTTGTCGATTTAAAAAAAATGGGTTCTTTTTATGATTGAATAGTAAGAGTTCTTAATATACTCTAGATACAAGTCTTCTTATCAGATATGTGGTTTGCAAATATTTTCTCTCCTCCTGTGAGTCTTCTTTTCATTTCCTCGGTGGTGTCCTTTGAAGCACAAAAGTTTTTAATCTCCGTGCACAGTTTCCTTACTTTCTCTTTTTTGTTTGTGCTCAGGTGTACCTACGAAACCACTGCCTCATTCGGGATCACAAAGATCTATGTCCGTGTTTTCTTCTAAGAGTTTCACAGTTTTAGCTCTCATGCTTGGGTTGTGGATCTACTTCGAGTTCATTTTTGTCCATGGGTGAGGTAGGAGTCCAACTTCATTCACCTGCAGGTGGACATCTCCTGCACCGTTTGTTGAAAAGGGATCCCTTCTTCCTTGAGCTGTCTCGGCACCCTTGTACTGCCCTAGAAAGGCAAGTGTATTCTACTGATCTGTATGTCTGCTGTTGTGCCGGTTCCATACAGTCTTGATTCTTATAACTTTGAAGGAAGTTTTGAAATTAGGAAGTGTGAATCTTCTAATTTTGTTCTTTTTCAAGACTTTTGCATAGTCTTGGTCTCCTGCATTTCCATATAAATTTTAGGATCAGCTTGTCAATTTTTCTGTGCAATATCTTGCATTTCGTTTAGTTTTATTTTTAGATTTTATTTATTTATTTGACACAGAGAGAGAGAGAGAGAGAGAGAGAGAGAGATCACAAGTAGGCAGAGAGGCAGGCAGAGAGAGAGGGGGAAGCAGGCTCCCTGCTGAGCAGAGAGCCCGATGCGGGGCTTGATCCCAGCACCCTGAGATCATGACCTGAGCCGAAGGCAGAGGCTTTAACCCACTGAGCCACCCAGGCACCCCAATTTAGTCTTTATGTTTACACGCACATGACATAAAGAGTCAAACAGCTTTACGAGGCGTATTCCTTAAAAACAGTCATCCCGTCCCCTCCTCCCCATTTATTGCTCCTCTTTCAACTCTGGCTGAGTCTGCAGCCTTGAGCCCTATACCTGTAAATCACACATACTACCGATGCCGCTTGATTTCTCAAATGAAGGTATTGATTTTTGGCGTCCACAGTGGAAAACACAGTTCCACTTTTCTTTTGCATCCCCACATTTGCCTACTTCCTGGTTTCCCATTTTTCCAAAATAGTTAAGGTGTCATATTGGTCAGCTCAAGATTTAATATTTACATTATTAGACGCTATTATTATAAAAGCTATTCACAGATGAGCCGTGTACCATTCTTTTCCTTTCCTGTATGGCTTCTTGTTTTCTCCAAGTCAATTGTTGGATTTGGTTAGTTCTCATTGCTCTTCTCCAAACGTCTAAATGTCTCTATCTATCAAAACATGAAAATTTGAACCGTCTTCTCTGCTGGCGGTCTTCTCCCGAAAGGTCTTTTGAGCCGCTCCATTCTGTGCTGCTCTCCCCTCAGATCGCCCCTTAACATCTTCCTGGGAATTTCTTCCTCTCTATCGTGTTTGACCAATTCCCTGGATCCCATGGCAACTCTTTTTTTGGTTAAATGTCCATTTTTGGTGAATCATATCTTAATAAAAGGCACAGCGGAGATACATGTTTTGAGACATTGCCTGGCTGAATTTGTGCCCTTGCGCTTAATTAGTTCAGCAGGTATAGAAGTGTAGGTGGGAAATAATTTCCCCATAGAATCTTTGAAGGCACTTGCTTCATTTTCTTCTAGGTTCCAAGGTCATGGTTCAGAATCAGATGCCATTCTGATTCTTGACACTCTGTATGAAACTTTTTTCCCTCTCTCTCTGGAAGCTTTTGGGATCTTTTGATTGTCCCCAAGTGCTTTAGTTTGGTTTGGTTTTCATTCACTGTGTTTATTTCATGTGGTGTATCCTTGCAATCTGGTGACTTCGGTTCTGGGAAAATTTCTTAATTTATTTATTTCACAGATGATTTATTCTACCCCATTTTCTCTAATCTTTTTTCACGGAAACTCCTCTTATTCAAACGTTGGACCCTTTGGACTTGTTTTCTCTCTCACTTTCCATCGAATTGCTTTTCGCTCAGCTTTCTGAGAACTTCCTCCCACTGTACCCTCCAAATTTCCTATTGTATATTTAATTTCAGCTACCATACTTTTAATTTCCGAGAACTCCTTTAAATAGGTTTTTCCTGTTCCATTGATGGCAATGTTTTCTCACGTCTCTGAGGATACCTCTCCCATTAGAGTTTCTTTTTCCTCCAAGTTGCTCTTTTTTATTTGTTTTGACTTTTGTCTCCGATTTACATACTTTCCTCAAATCTCTGATAGCCTCCAGCTGTTTGCTCATCTTTAGTGCCGTGGAAGCTTTCTCTGTGAGGTTCTCCACGGGGTGATTTGGCTTCAGCTTATTTCAGGGCTGGCCAGGTCCCCAAAGACGAGTCTTCCAGTCCCCTGCCTGGAGAATATGGTTGCCCATATTCTGGGAGCCAGGGAAGGAAGAAAGGTGGGGCTCTCAATATTCTGTGAGCAGTTGTTCACTTACTCTGCCCGTTTCAGTACTGAGCACCTGCCTTCCACCCCTGGCCTCAGCTTTGGTCTCCACTAGGGTGGAGGAGGGACTCCGCATCCCTACTGAGAGCAGGGGCAGGAGATTTAGGTCTTCCTTTCTTTCCCCCACCATCACCTTCATACCCTCCTCCAGAGGCACCTGCTGTTGCCAGTTCCTGAGGCTGCCCGGGGTTCTGTGCTACAAATCTGGGGGTTTTATTTGTATGCTTGCTTTTCCTGTGGCCAGCTCAGGATTGAACTTTCTCAGGTCTGGTTAATTACTAACTCATTCATCGGCCCTCCAGCTTCCAAAATTTGGTTGCTGTTGCCCTCCTTCTTCTTTCCTTTGTCTGCCTGGGTTTATTCCTTTTACTGTCATTTTAGCGGGGCTCGGGGAGAAAATAGAGGTGTTCCAACTAGTATTTTAACCAAAACCAAATTATTAAATTTATTACGTGTTTACCAATCTGTCTTTCCCATCACATGTTGGACATCTTGATGGCATCCCAAATGTGTACCAAAAGTTATATTTCAATCACCTTTTTACTGAATTCACTAAATAGATTATAAGAGATTAATTTCTTGATTGTGGCTTTCTGACCAAATAAATGGGATGAGTAGGTCGTGTCACACGAGGAGAGAAAATTCAGTACCTGTTTTTAGGTCTGCTGCTGAGGTTGCTGGTTCATAATGGGTGTGCTATTATACAATTGCTCCATTTTTTCATAAAACCCCAGTGATGATTTGTTCAGCTAATCCTCGAAAATCCACCATGTTAGAACCAAATAATTAAAATGGACTTTGAGAGTTCATATGGTAAATCCCTTTCCCTCTGGCTGAAAGCATCATTAGTCCACTCCAGTATCAAGAAAAGAGGTTGTCTCAGGGTATGAGTGTAGATATGTTTGAAAAGCTGGAGGGTATCAGTTCTCTAACTCAATATTATACAAGGAAAGATAAGATAAAGACACAAGACAAAATAATATCTTCCAGGTCCTTAGACGCTAATTACCACCCATCACTCTGGATGTCCTGAGGCTACATTTTGTAATTCTCTGTTCTTCTCTTCTAGTCAAGAGAAAGCCAAAAGCCAGAGGATGGAGAGGAGATTTGTGATTGCAGCTGGAGAAGAGCCCTGATGGGTGTGTGCTTCCAGCAGCTGGGATTTCTCTCCTGACTCCTTGTGTCCCGGCTTAAACCCAGAGCTTGAACCGGGGGAAACCTGTCAAATCTCCTTCCTGAGCCCAGTTTCTTACTATCACGACAGATTTCTTTACATAAGCATGTGATGTTTCATATAAAAGATATTAAAGCAGGGACACTTGGGTGGCTCAGTGGGTTAAAGTCTCTGCCTTTGGCTCAGGTCATGATCTCAGGGTCCTGGGATCGAGCCCCGCAGCGGGCTCTCTGCTCAGTGGGGAGCCTGCTTTCCCCCCTGTCTCTGCCTGCTTGTAATCTCTCTCTCTGTGTCAAATAAATAAATAAAATCTTTATTAAAAAACTTTAAAGACATTAAAGCAGTGTCTTAAAAACCTCTTTGGAAAGTCCTTTGAAGAAAGAGAGGGAAAGGGAAATGAAAGCTTTTTATTATGGGAATGTTCAAGCATACACAAAAGTAGTGAAATAATGCCCCGATGCTCCATTATCCCAACTTTAACAATTATCAACATTCTACTGATGCTATAAAACCTGTTCTCGCCCCCCTCACTCCATTGACTTTTTAAAAAAGTCTTTGCTGGAGCGGACGAAAGTGAATTTCAGACAGCCTCTCCTTGTCACCTATGGGTACTTTTAAATAGTCTCTAATTGTTCACGTTCTTCTTTTTTCCTTTCTTCTTTACACAAAACCACAATGCCATCACGATCATAACCTAACAATGAACAATTCCCTACTATCCTCTAATATTCTAGTCCATGTTAAAATTTTCTAGACTATCTGAAAAATATCTTTTTACAGATGATCTGTCTGAATCAAGAGCCAAATAAGGCCCCACTCATTGTATTCGGTTCCTTTATCTCCTGTCTCTTTTAGTTCGTAATGATAACTTCATTCTTTAGCTTCCACGTAACGATGTGCATTAAAAATGAGAGGTGGGCTTATTAAAGGCTTGGCTTTGCTGCAGTGTCAGCTTTATTTGAATCTGGCACCCTTCCAAAGTTTGAAGTGCTCTCAAGGCACGTTTTTCATGGATATGTACTGGCCTAGTGCTTCTCTAAGTGAGGCTAGAATTGAACAGTTGGCCATTTTCCTATAACTGCACTCTGCCTTCTTTACTGATGCAACTAATCAAGCTTTGCAGGGAGTTGCTTATTAGCTTTGTGCATATTTAAAAATGTCCCTGTTACGTTAAAAATGATACATCCATACTGTATATTGCAAAGATGGCACAATTTGATACTTGGGAACTAAGCGTGGTAATAAATACATGCATTAGGTATTATTTCAGAAATGCTTTCAAGCAATGTATCGGAAGTGGGAGTGGTGGAGAAGGAATACGCGGGTCCTCGGAGGGAGGGCTACCTCGGTCAATAAAGACGGTGATAAAACCAACACTTCCGGTCACGACTCTACTTCTGCGTGTTCGTCACGTTTTCAAATCTCTCGTTAGCCCTGCAATCAGGATTAGGCTTGCTTCTCCCATTTCTCTTCTCATATTCAGCTAAGAGTTATTGAGTGCCTGCTCTATACCGGACGCATTATAAACTAGGTCTCATTTCTCTCGTACAGTAGCCTGTGAAGGTAGCAGCGCCGAAGGCGGGGCTCTTGCCAGGGCTCACTCCGCTCTCTGGGTTATTCTTTGGTGGGAGGGTCAATTAAGGGGAGAGGTTAAAGTCAATGCAAGGGAGGAGATAAAGCATTTGAAATTGCATCGATACCTGCTCCGTGGAATCCCCCGCAGACATAGAGCTTCCCATCCACTGCTCCTGCATTGGTAGAATTGGTTCGAAGGGAGAGCAGGGGACTTGGCATGGGTGGGCCCTCTCTCCAGAAGTCTCCATCAGGGTTATAGATCTCCACCACATCAAGGCACTTTCGAACCTGGCCTTTGTCTCGACCTACACAGCCAATTCCACCTACAGAGAATGGTACACAGATGAGATGACCGAGAACCTCAGTTTCCCTGTGATTCGCACCCCCTTCCTCCTACAGTTTGTATCCCACATTTACAGGCCTCTGACTTCTCTGTCTTGCCTGGTGCTCCTCAGATAATTTCTAAGCAATAATGATGTCTCCTCTGTACTCCACAGCCAAGCTCAATATCACTTTTTTTTTTTTTTTAGAATGTTGTTTGTGCTTATGCGTGAAACTGATTCCACTGCAGGCTTTATGTTCTACAATACCCAACGCTGGTTCACACCATGAGCAACCCCATTAGGACCAGAATTTCAGGTTTGAGTGTGAGGGCAACTTGACCCTGACATCTTCTGGTTGATCCTTAGTAGTGATTCACTGACCTGCCAGTAGGGGTGCGTCCTTTCTGTTCCTCATCAGTGTACGTCCCTCTCCTCCTCTCTTAAGTTGCATGAAATTTTCCCCATTAGGGAAGGGCCATTCTTTGATAAATTTCAGATTTGGGGTCAAAGAAAGGGTCCGAACCCAAATGCCCAGCGCATCTTCCATTTTTAGATGATACAGTTCATTCAACAGAAATTCACTGGTAACAAGTAACGGCGGTGCTGGCAGAGGACTTTGGAGGAAGTCTATTTTTTTATTTTTATTTCTATTTTTATTTTTTTCCCCTCTTTGCTGATGGAGCCCGGCATGTTTCCTGTCTCAGTGTGGATCCAGGCAGTGAGGCTATCAACTCAGGAAGCTCTTAGCTGCTTTCTCTCTTATCCGACTGGATAAATAATTTAGCCCATTACGGTGCCAAGTCTGAGCCGCAGCGTTTCCAAGGAGGGGAACACGCTGCTGGCCTTGGTTAACTGCACGGCTCTGCTCTTCATGGCCCTCTTCCAGTGTGGCGCTGTGGTAGCTGGAGGTTTCTTAGTCCCACAAAAAGTGGAATTTCCGATTTGTGGGGCAAGACAGCTTTCAAGAAGAGGACTTCTCCCCAGCAGCTAAACCTGGCCACTACCCATCAGGTAAGAACGAGATGCTTTAGTTACCTGCTCCCTAAGATCCAGGAGAGAGATTACTAGGCTGGGTGATATTACAACCACTTTGGAAGACCTATTAACAAGGGGAAGCGAACAGGTTAATTGCAAGTCACTGGGAGCCAGGCTGGGGCACGCCAAGCAACCAGCATCCTGAACATAACTTAGACGTTTCAATGGAAGTCCATTAGAAAAGCTTCCCCAACATCATGCATATAAAGAATGGGCATTATTCTCTCGGTTTTTGACATAATTAGAGCGCTTGCCATTTTTGTTTCTCTGTTACTAAGCGTATTTAATTATAACGTTCGGCCCTTCCTCCGCTCTTGGAAACATGTGCCCTTTCTGTTTGGTTGGCGGACAGACATGGCTCCCCTCGAGGGTGCCATGGCTGGCGGGGTATTGTCTCGGCTTCTGACCATTAAGGCCTGAATGCGCCCTCCGTCTCGCTTGGATGTAATCCCATCATCAAATACACTTAGAGCGTCATTCTCTACCAGCAGACTAATGAGCTTAAACTGAAGGTGAATCTTGATTAGATAAATAATCAAATACAAGCGTGATCTTTATTAATAAGTTAGCAGCGGTACTGCAAGAGAACTCTTTTGATGAGAGAAATCCAGGGTAGGATCAGTACATCTTCAGAATTTCAATGAGATACCTCCATATCTTTAATTTATACGCTATCAGAACCTCTCAGCCTGACTTTTCTGTATTTAAAACAGGCCAAAGGATAGAAACCATCTTTGCGAGTCATGCCCAAATCGACCTTGAATGCCAACGCTATACCTTAGGGTTTTAGGGGTGGGGGGCAGAGGGGAGGGAGAAAAATGATAGGACAATGCCTCCCTCTCCTCGCTTCTGTTTCTACAGAAATGAAGACTCGCTCTTCTTGTGTTTGGTGCTATAGATTCTTCCCCTTCTGTGGGCGCGGACATGCCAAGCCTATCAGGGAGCTGGCTGAGGGCAGAGGTAAGTCACCCTCCCGGGACTCCCTGTCCTCTCAGCACGCTGCCTACAGTGGCACTGGCTCCCGGCTTGGCTCCTGCCTGCTGGGCTGCCTTCGGGTGGCAGGCTTACTCTATGCTTCCCTGGGCTGGATCCAAAAGAGGAAGGGGATTGTGTAACTGCTCTGACAAGCTCCCAAAGTTGCTTGCATTGCCAAAGAAGCTTTTGAAACAAGCTTTAGCAAATATCTTTGCCGTCGTGGGCTCCCTTGTGACACAGAAAAAGCAGGTAGGCTCTTGGGGACGGACAGACCTTGGTTCGCATGCTTGCTTCCATTTCCTAACATGGGTCCATATAATCTCTCTAAGCCTCAATTTTCTCATCTGTAGATTAAGGCTAATAATACCACATTCGTAAGTTGTGGCAAAGATTAAGTGATTACATAACTGTAACGGGGGAGGAGGGCATTACTATGGGAATTTCTTTATTCTCATGTACTGCTTGTGAACAAAGTGGTTAGTACATAGCAGGCACTCGGT
>CM053603.1:47320991-47407093 GCA_028646535.1 Procyon lotor
TTTTTTTTTTTTAAAGATTTTATTTATTTGACAGCGAGAAACACAGCGAGAGAGGGAACACAAGCAGAGGGAATGGTAGCGGGAGAAGCAGGCCCCCTGCCGCGCAGAGAGCCCGATGCGGGGCTCGATCCCAGGACGCTGGGATCTGACCTGGGCCGAAGGCAGACGCTTAACGACTGAGCCACCCAGGCGCCCCGATGTGTTACTTTCTGACTCGTGTGTTAAATGCAGTCTATTCACTGCTGATATGATGCCTGCGACCATTGGTTCTCACTGGAGTTGTCTGCTCTCTGAGCTTCTTCTACTCTCATTTCAGAGTTCCCGATGTGGAGCCTAAGACCCTAGAAGACAAGATCTCGTCCCTTTCTTAGTCTAACACAGGCGTCTCGGGTGTTTTCAGAAAAAAGGTCCTCTAGGATTGGGTTGAAAGCATGCTTATCTGCCATTTACAAAACTCTGAGTGACGCTGGCCTGCTTATTCAGTGTAGCGTGGCTCACAGATCGTGGGCTGATAGTCCTCCTTCATGATAAGGCCATCCTCTTCACCTGCTAACCCTTTACCTGCACTTTGCCAGTTTTTTTTTTTCCACCGGGTTAAGAAAACAATCAGCTGTCTGCATTTGCTTTGCTCCTCAAAATGCAATACCATGAAAATCAAATAAAACAGCTAAAAAGGAAGACCTTTAGCAAAGGTCCATTTGCTAAAGCTTGGTTTTGCTTGATTTTGGAGGGAAAATCAGGTGTTTGAAACAGTACATTTCCACTGGAATAAGAAATACATTTCCGAATGGAAATGTGGGCAGCGGGATAGTAAGTTCCGGCACTGACCCTGTGGGTGCCAAATAAACTGCGATTACAAAATTGCTGTCCCCTGGGCTTTATGTCCTGACCTGGTATTGGGCGGCAGTGGATTTCACTGTGTGAGTCAAGTCCGACCCCACCCTGTCCCTTCTTTCAAGCCCTGGACCTATCTTTCCTTTGTTCCTTCCCTGTTCCTCCTCACTAGCTTGTCCTGAGGGCCCTGGCAGGTCTGAAAGCTGAGCAGGTATGGGGAGGACAAGGGAGAGCCTGGGAACTGTGGGTGGGAGCAAGTGTAGCCTGTGACCTAGAGATGTCACCATGGGTCAGAGGTGACGGGGCTCAGCCTCAGATGAATAATAGCACCACTATCCAACTTGGTTCAGCACCCTCCGTATCTCATCTGTCATCCAGTTCTGTTGCTTGCACCTCCTTAATGCTTCTCATGTCTGTCCCTTCCTTGAAAGATACGCAAGCTTTCATGACCCAGACACTGCCTGGAGTCTCACCTTGCCCCCAACACACCCCCACCGTCTTCTGCTCCAGGCGTGCTGGGCTGCTTGCAGTTCCCCAAACAGGTTAAAGCTATTCAGCTATTGGCCTTTGCTTGGGCTGCTCTCTGCCTAGAATGACCTCTCCCTCCTCCTCCCCCACTTCATAACCTTCTACTTCTCTTTTAAGGCTCAATTCAATAGTCACCACTAAGAAATCTTCCATGTCCAGGGACACCTGGCTGGCTCAGTCCATACAGCATGTGACTCTTGATCTCTGGGTTGTGAGTTAGAGCCCTAAGTTGGGTGTAGAGATTACTTAAAAATAAAAAAATCAAGAAGAAGAAGGAGAAGGAGAAGAAATCTTTCACGTTTCTCTACACAAAATTGGCCATTCCTTTCTTTGGCTCCCACTGTCTTTTGAACATAAATCAGATTCCTATAAAATATATTGCTCTTTATTTAGGTTTGTCTTCCTATTAGATTAGATTGTAAGTCACATGAGGGCAGACTAGTGTCTAATTTATATCTGTAGTCTCAACACTTTTTATAGATAGCTAAGAAATAAAAATTTGACTAAATGTATAAGTGGATCAGCTCCTCACCCTCACCCCAGGTATCTTATTTTCCTACACTTTTTTCTTGTCAAAACAAAAAGCTGGCTTCCCAGAACGGGGCAAGCCCTGAGTCCAGAGAGCTGAAAACTCACTTCCTATCAGGTTGTAAAGGTCATCTTCTTCAGGATATAGGAATCTGGGCCCAGGGATTGAGAGAAATTGTTGGCCTGAGTCTGTTGTTGGGTTCGTCTCTTTTCCCAGGTTGGCCTGATTAAAGAATCAGTAACTTCTCTTAAGCTGGGTTGGACCTAACCAGTTCAACACTCTGCTAATACTTCTCTGAAGTGGTCTTGTGAGAACTAGTCATCAGATTTAGTCCACAGCTGAAAAATGCAGATACACAGGATATGAATCCTTGAAGGCGAGGTATGCATCATTATATTCTCTGAGCTTCTAAGTATAATGTCTCTTTTCGAAGGGATCTTAATAATATTTACTATTAATCTTTGGCATATTTATCTCATGTGTAAACTAAATGATTTGCAGAAAGCCAACATTTTGTGCTGCTCATTTCCATATTGACCCAAGAACTAATCGAGAAAGAGAGTGATAAAGAAATGATCACATCTATGAATTGTGATAAACTGGTAGAAGGTAACACGTTCAACTCTTTTATGATGTTTTAAAACATGTACTATGTTATCTCTGGCTTAGTGAGTTGAGGATACCAGATGTAATTAAACATTTTCTTAAGGATTCAGGAGTAACCATATGACCTGTTGTCATTAATGTGCCATAGATAGGTAGTTGACTCTATACATCAGGCTTCATGAAACAGACCCAAGATTTACTTTCCTGAACAAATCCTTGCCATTGGTGTGGCTTTTAGCAATTTATCTCTTTTCAGAGAAAAAAAGCATAGGATGTATAGTTGCTCAATCCTTTGGCTGCAGAACACTATGCTTTTCTGCAACCATAAATCGGAGGCCAAGACAACACTAAAGCCCTGGACTCAGGGCTTGCCCTGTTCTGGTCAGCCAGCTTTTTGTTTTGACAAGAGCAAAGTGTAGGAAGATACCTGGGGTGAGGGTGAGGAGCTGATCCACTTATACATTTAGTCAAATTTTTATTTCTTAGCTAGCTATAAAAAGTGTTGAGACTACAGATATAATTGCAGATATTTTCTGCAACTAAATCAGAGGCCAAGACAACACTGTCCAAAGATACTTCTCATTCATTTTCATCACTGTTCATCAGGGGCTTTCACGTTATAGAAGCTTCCAACTTTGACTTCAGAATAAAGAACACTTAAAACCTCTAGTTAATTTTAAGCAGTGTATATTTTGAATATCCCCCTCGTGGTTGTCCTAGGTACCAGAGAATAACACGTTTAAGATTCTTCTTTTTTTTTTTCCTTAAGATACAGTCTACTGGAGAAACCAAAGGCAAATATGAAACCATGAGTGATATAGCACTATAATTCTACATGGATTGAATAAAGCAGAATTTCTAACTAATGGTCATCATGAAAGGTGGGACTGCCAACTCTCGGTGAACTTTTAGGGAGTCAATGATAAAAATTACTAATAGCTAAGTTGCAATTTGGGAGCCACAGGTAAACTTTGGTCTCTTAGAGACTTATTTCAGGATTCCTTGTTGAGAGTGCCAGATAATCAAGGTTAAAATCCTTCATATAGGGGCGACTGGGTAGCTCAGTTGGTTAAGTGTCCAACTCTTGATTTCGACTCAGGTCATGATGTCAGGGTCATGAGATGGAGCCCTGCACTGGGCTCTGTGCTCAGCGGGGAGTATGTTCAAGATCTCTCCCTTTCCCCCTGCCCCTCCTCCTGCTGACTCTCCCTCTCTATCTCTCTTTCAAATACATAATTAAATCTTTGAAAAAAATCCTTCATATGATTAACTGGAAATACATTTCATGGACACCCACAACAAAAAGATGATGAGCCATTCACTCCAGTTCAAAGCCACCTCAACTGATGAATCTCTACTAAATCCAAGCCTTTTCGCAGAGAAAGAAGACACAAAGAATACCTTGTCTGACATCTTTGGCCATTGTAAAATCATAGTGGTTTTTTGTTTTTCTGTTTTGTCCAGCATAAACTTAAGAAATGTCTATCTAAGTCTAGAACTCTTCTGGGATTCGATTAGACCATACCCAACAGCCTGCTCTAATAACTTACAAATGCCGGAATACTTTTTCTTTTGAAGAGTTTATTTATTTATTTGACAGAGAGAGAGAGAGACCATGAGCAGCAGGGAGGGGCAGAGGGAGAGGGGGAAGCAGGCTTCCCGCTGAGCAGAGAACCTGATGCGGGGCTCGAACCCAGGACCCTGAGATCATGACCTGAGCCAAAGGCAAACGGCGCCCAATGCCAGGACACTTTGGCTGAATGAGCTGGCCATCCTCCTAGAGTACCTGACTATACTCTGCCCAGGGGAAGGGAGTTTGCTTCATTCATCTCTGCATTTGTTCTACAAGTCGGCCCCAGGACCTGGCTTATGTGCTACATGCTTAGTAAATATTCTGGGCATGTGATCCCTCCACCTCTTCACTGTTCTCCCCATTATTTGTATTTCTCTAAGTGTAGTAGTCCTCCGATTACTCACACCAGAACTGCCTGGATGCTTCCCACACTTCAGATTCCTAAGTCCCACTCCTAAGTCCAGACCTCCTAGCTCAGAATATGCCGAGCGCGTGAGAGCCAGGGAGCTGCCATTTTAACAAACAACTGAGGTAATTTGAGAAACACTTATGTTAACCTTTAAAAAGGTGCTTAGAGAGGGGCACCTGGGTGGCTCAGTTGGTTAAGCAGCTGCCTTCGGCCCAGGTCATGATCCTGGAGTCCCGGGATCGAGTCCCACATCGGGCTCCCAGCTCCGCGGGGAGTCTGCTTCTCTCTCTGACCTTCGCTCCTCTCATCCTCTCACTTTCTCTCTCTCAAATAAATAAATAAAAATCTTAAAAAAAAAAAAAAGGTGCTTAGAGAGTTTTATCTGAAGAAAGATGAAGGCAAAACTTACCATGATGAAACTTACTTCTTTCATCTTGTACAATCATTCACCTCTAGAGAGATCTTTGAAGTGCATTTACTCTAGTGACTGGAACCCTCGGAGTGACTTCCCCTGCGCCACCCGCAGCGGCTCTCCAGCTGGGAGGCAGACCGCAGTGTGACCCTTTCAATAAGCTAGTGAGGCCCAGAGCTGTCTCCTGGAGAAAGTGACACCAATGGTTGGGGGCATCAGCTGTGTGGGAAGACTTCTGTCAGCTGGCTCCCCAGACAGGGAAAGGAAAAGTTCTACTTTAAAAAATTACCCACAATACCTGTAACTCTGATTATTTTTGTGGCTTTTTCGGGGGTGGAAGAACAGGACAAGCTGTAGAGATGAGAGAAGTCAGTTCAGTAAACCAATATTGACCAATATTCATCTCCTATCATGGAGGCCAGGACCTGGGCTGGCTCTTGGAAGGGATGCGGACACGAAAGAGGCAAGGTCTCTTCCTCTAAGTGGTCTGAATGTAGTGTGAAGAGGGCAATGACCGGCCCAGAGCCGCTTGTGCAGGGAACCAGTGCAATTAACCCTCACCTAGTGGTCCCACAGCCACCAGGGGCAATTTTGCCAGACGCTGAAGGATGTGTAGGAGTTAGCAAACCAGAGGTGGAGGCATTAAAAGCAGAGGTGGGAGAATAAGCACAGGCACGGAATGGAGGTGGGTTCAGGAAATGACTGTCAGTTCCTGTGGCTGGAGTTTGGTTTTGCAGGGTTGGGAACGAAGGGGCTGGAGGAGATGAGGCTGCACAGGCAGGCTGGGGCCAGTTTGGGAAAGGTCTGAACATTTTCACAAATCGATGCTGGTGCTCCCTTTTGTATTGGATTTCCCTGACCCACCAAGCTGAAGCAGCTTCTGAATACAATTTGAGAAGCGCCTGGGTGGCTCAGTGGGTTAAAGCCTCTGCCTTCGGCTCAGGTCATGATCTCAGGGTCCTGGGATCGAGCCCACATCGGGCTCCCCGCTCGGTGGGGAGCCTGCTTCCCCCTCCCTCTCTGCCTACTTGTGATCTCTCTCTCTCTGTCAAATAAATAAATAAAATCTTTTAAAAAAATGAATACAATTTGACTTTTTAAGAACACTTGCCAGAAATCCATAATTATGCGTATCCATTGTCATTTCAGAAGCAAGCACAATTAATTCAAAAGCATAACTAAAAGTAGAGCTAAAATGCTTGTTAGTTTATTTCACAATGGCTTTTTCTTTCCCAAAGAAAACCCCTGGTACCATATTTAAAATCAATTTTTTGTAATACAGACACTCAACAAGAGCTCATGGTTAGGGTTGAAGGGGGTGGAGCCCAGAAGATTTGATATTTTTCAAAAGTTTACTAATAGGAGTCTGCATTTAATCATCTACATTATTACTCATAAAAATATAATTTTAAACCTTGGAAACAAGGAGTTAACATTTTCTCACAGTAATAGGATATATTGCCCTAAATTTTTTAGGCTGCCTGTCGAAAGGACATTTTTTGGAAGATTAGGATATATTTGAGTCAAAGTAGCTTAACTATCTCTTATAATGAGCTTTCATAGCACACATGACAAAAGATTGTTCTTAAAAAATAAAGCATCTGAAAATGCAGTGGCTTTCAGCAGCACCCTCTGGTCTCTTCCCAGAGCTTTTCAGTTGGTTCCGCCATTGAGCCCACGGCCCACTCCACATCCCAGCAAAAATGACTGCTCTCCTGAGACAGTCCTCAGAAAAAAAAAAGCCCCCAAAATGAAAATGAGCCAGGGCGCCTGGGTGGCTCAGTGGGTTAAAGCCTCTGCCTTCGGCTCAGGTCATGATCTCAGGGTCCTGGGATCGAGCCCCACATCGGGTTCTCTGCTCAGCAGGGAGCCTGCTCCCCCCTCTCTCTCTGCCTGCCTCTCTGCCTACTTGTGATCTCTGTCAAATAAATAAATAAAATCTTTAAAAAAAAAAAAAAGAAAGAAAATCAGCTAATTTCAAATACCTGGGTTTTCAATAGGGTGTCATTTACCCATAAGGCTTATATAGATTCTTTAAATTATTTTAAGCTCTCCAGGAAGTTATGCAGCAGAAGGGCCAACGATAGTGTGCAAAACTGATAAATACCCATGTAACTGAGTGAACAGTGGATTCGCTTACGCAAATAATCTAGTCATACCTTTTCTTGTATTTTTATGTTAAGAAGGCAATTGGTAGATTTCCAGGAAAAACTATCCAATATCTGATGAATAGGCCCCTTGGCTAGTTTGCCAGGATCCCAAGAACTATTTCCAACTAAATTCAAGTTATTATCTGTGGCAAGACACTTTTCAAAGACATTTCTGCAGAAACTTAGCACAGATGTTAACTGAAGCCAATATTCTAATATCTTGATAACTTGTATCAAATCTCTAGGCTGGCTGTGGCTACGGTGTCCAGTGGTTCAAATGAAAAGAATACATTCCGGACAATATTTTCCAAGAGTCCCTCGCATGAAAATGTGCACCTTCTCTACACAGAAAAGCTGTCTGTGTGAACATGCAGTATGTTGTTGGTGCATATTTACAATGGGAGGGAGAAAAAAGTGGATCGGCTGAACATTCTCGAAGAGCTTTAGAAAGAAGGTAGAACTGGACACACAGCCACTGGAGATCTTTTTTTTTTTTTTTTAAAGATTTTATTTATTTATTTATTTGACAGAGAGAGAGATCACAAGTAGGCAGAGAGGTAGGCAGAGAGAGAGGGGAAGCAGGCTCCCCAACTGAGCAGAGAGCCCGATGCGGGGCTGGATCCCAGGACCCTGAGATCATAACCTGAGCCGAAGGCAGAGGCTTAACCCACTGAGCCACCCAGGAACCCTCGCCGCTGGCCTTAAACTGAGCTTCTCCAGACACACACACCCCCACACCCACCCAGCCTACCTGAGAAGTAATCACTCCATGGGGCATCCTTAGACGGAGGAGACCATCAGAACAAAACTACAACCACTGTCATGCTCTTCTTTGGATAATTTTATTCTTTACCCATTTGATCATATTTTTTTCTCTTTACTAAGGGTAACAAGGGCTGATGACCATCCTAACTTTTTAATCTGCCTCTCCTAAGAGACTGCCTGTGCAGCTAGTTTGAAGTATGCTATGGAGATATGTCAAACTGATGTCACCAATAATGACACAAACACAAAAATGAAAAAAAAATGTCCCTGCATTGAGAGAGGAGATAACAATTTTCTCGAGATTGTTTAAAAAAAAAAAAAAAGAATGACTCTCAAAAAATATACAAAGGCCCCAAATGGTGTCATTTAGACCAAGTTCTCACACTGGTGCTTACGACATAACCTCATCGCAGTTTCAACCTCCCTCAGAAATGTGGTCTTAACTGGTCAGTCGGGAATTTTTCAATCCCTGCCTGTGAGCCTGCACCTGGGTCCCCTCCAGCATCCCTAGGAAAGATGAGGTCATCTGCGTGATCAGATACCTTGCTTTTCCCCCCAGATAGCAGCCTTGCCTAGAAAAAGCCTCTCCTTTTTGCTAATAACCTTCTTGTCCCTACCCTCTGTCTGTAACAACCTTCCATTTTGTACCAATCTTCGGAGCGCCTCTCCACTTGCTAGATGCCTGATTCACGAATCGTTGAATAAAGCCAATTACATGTTCAGTTTTACTTGGGTGAATTTTGTTATTTAACAGGATGTAATAGTGACTGTTTATCATAAGCCCTAGAGACAAAATACCTCCAGCTCCAGTAAAGCTGATCACATCTCTGTTGCAATATTCAGGTTCTTTTCTTCTGTGTAGGAGCCAGGCTCTTTGCCAACCCAGGACCGGGACCAATCAATTATTCTCTCAGTCTACTAGTTAGATCAGGTGGACGACCCGCCAATACCCTCTGGGGGAGCTGTGTCTTCTTATAAAGAGTCTGAAGGGATAAAACCCTTTCCACACTGATGGGACAGATTCCTGAGGCTGCTCAACTTAGGTGATCCTTGAAAATTTCTCCCTTGCTTTGGCTGATACAGAAAACAGTAAACAAACTATTGTTTGCTGTTAAAATTCCTTTGCCCAAATAGCTATGGAAATTAGCATGGCCTTTGGTTTTCTATTGCTAACCCAAAAGAGTCTGTGCTATTGCTGACATTTCATTTGTGCCTTGATTAACACCACAGAGGAGGCATGCAAAAAGAAGAGGCAAACTCTTAAGGAAGACTCAGGGAATTTCGGAGCCTTGTTTTGACGATGAGGCCTGGAAAAGTCAGGATGGTGCCATGAGAGTACCCTCCACCCCCTTCTTGCATTACTTTGTTAAACTCATCTATCACACAGCTTGATTTGTTTTTCCAGACTCTTAAGTCTATACGGCCTAACAAATGTTTCAACAAATGATTTGAAGACAAAAGCAGGATGAACTCATGCCAACCGACAAGCAAATTAAAAATCAGACCCACAAGTAAAACCTTCTCTTCAAGAAGAACCAACAATAGTGGAGAGCAACTGGACAACCCCGATGGTGTCTCCTGTTGCGTAGGTTAATAAGAGACTAGAAAGGGGCGAATGAGAATATATCAAAGTTCCACACTCCTAGGAAAAGCCTAGCTGTTCTGTGGCCATGGTAACAAGTCAGTATCAGAAGTGGTTTACAGCCTGATTAATCAATCTGTGACAACTTGCTTGAGTGAGGGTGCTTCTAGAACCGGTCAGTCCGAGGGAGCCGCAGGCTCTGAAAGGGAGCCAATCACTGACTCCTCTGCTACGACCGGCTGGACCCGCCCCTGCCTCTGTAATGAACACCAACCATACTTCTAACGCTGACAGCAGCCCACTCCCACCTGTGTAACAAACAGAATCCAGAATAAACTCCTGTCCACAACCCTAACAGAGATTAATCAGTCGGCTCTGTTCAATTGTGGTGTCTCTAAAGTTAAGCATTCCTACATGTAAGAAAGGAATAGGCTTTGCTTTTTTGGATTCCAGATACTCAGTGCTGGTCTCATCCTTGAACAGTGATCAGTAATTGACATTTAATTGAGAAACAGACTAATTTACGATGCATTCATGATATGAAGATACTAAAGCATGAAAGAAACTCAACCTCATCTTTCTCTACCAAGCTGTGACTTATACTGTCTCTGGTGCCAAGCATCTTTCTCCTTTTCCTTCTACTGACTAAGTCCTACCTATGGAGTGAGTGATCTGACTTTCCGTATGTCCCCACGTGTGTACTTAACTGTGTGGAAGACTGATCTGACTGTATCTTATTCTGGTCCAGGAGGTCCTTCTGGGCACAGAGTGTGATTTCGTTTCTAGACCCTCAGCACCCAGCCCAGGGTCTGACATAGCATATGCCCAACAAGTATTTGTTGAACAACTCAAATTACAATATGATAAGACAATACAGTATCTCTCCAATGGAAATTATTGGTCTGTCTGACGTCCATGTTACGCAACTGAATCTTGCCTATTATTTAGAAAGGCTTACCTTCCACTGAATTATTTCTCCCCTCAATTCAGAAAGGCCAAATTTTGCTCATTTTCATTCATCTAGTTCCTAAGAACTGTTTTCATTCCTAAACCTCTTGATGCTGCTTCTTCCCCATTAGCCCAAGCTCTGCTACCTCCTTCTTCCCACTTCCCTCACTATACAAATTTTGAGTTTCTATACCATATTTTCTTTCCTTACTATGTCTGTTGCCCCCTCCCCTTTACATCTTTTCTAGCTCAATGACATGTCTTGTAATTTTAAGTTTAAAAAGTTTTGTTGTAGTAAGAACACTTAACATGAGATCTATTCTCTTAACACATTTTAAAATGTACAATACAGTACTGTGGACTCTAGATACAATGTTGTACAGTAGCTCTCTGTATCGTATCCATCTTGCTTAACTGAGATTTTATGCCCATTGATTAATAACCCCCATTTTCTCCCCACCCTCAGCCCCTGGCAATACTATTGCACTCTGATTCTGTGAATTTTACTATTTTAGATACCTCAGATAAGTGAAATCACGCAGTTTTTGTCTTTCTGTGACTGGCTTATTTCACTTAGCATAATATTCTCAAGGTTCTTCAGTGTTTTTGCATATTACAGAATTTCCTTCTTTTTTGAGGCTGAATAGTATTCCATGGCATGTACATGCTACATTTTATCTGTTCATCTGTCAATGAACACTTAGTCGTTTCCATCCCTTGGCTTTTGTGAACAGTGCTTCAGTGAACATGGGAGTGCTGATATCTTTGAGATCCTAATTTCAAATATTTGGATGAATAACCATATTTGGATAAAATCCCAGAATAAGTTCTGGGATTGCTGGATCGTATGGTATTTCTATTTTTAATTTTTGGGGGAACCTCCATACTATTTTCCATAGTGACCACACTATTTTTCATTCTTACTAACAGCATGCAAGGGTTCCAACTACTCCACATCCTTGCCAACACTTATTCACATGGAAAAAACTGAAATTGAACTCTGATCTCACACCAGACACGAAACCAACTTAAAATGGATTGAGGACTTAAAGATAAGACATGAAACCATAAAACTCTTAGAAGAATACTTAGGAGAGAAAAGCTTAGTGACATTGGTTTTACAATGGTTTCATGGATATGACACCAAAAGCACAGGCAACAAAAACAAAAATAAACAAATGGGACTACATCAAACTGAAAGTTTCTGCACAACAAAGGAAATAATTAACAAGGGGAAAAGGCATCCTGTGGAATGGGAGGAAATATTTGCACACCATATATCTAGTAAGGGGTTTGTAATTTTAATTTTTATACATATTGCCAATATTACTGTAAGTTCAAATAGCAATAAACAAAATTTAAGAACTACAAAAGTAACAGAAATCACATTATCTTCTTACCCAAACCCAATGAGTCAAACTATAAAGCCAATTCTTAAATTGAGAAGAAAGCAAGCATAGATAATAAAACTTGCATTTTACCCAAGCCACGATTTAGCTATTGCCCTGGCAAACCACTTACAAAAGTTATTAAAGTCAAGAGGGCAAAATTAGCTAAATTTGATTTTTCAGCTCCTTTCCCTGGCTCACCATCCAGCTTGCACATCAACCATAGAGCAACAAATGCAGGTACTGGAAAGAAGCAGAGACCTCACTTGCTTCAGTCTCTAAAGAGTGAGAATTTCTTAAGAGGCCCAGACCCAGTTAGAACTTTAACTTCAAACATTCAACCATTCTGTTTCTCAACTTGGATTTTCTGAGAAGACCCTACAGAGCCTGTTAATTCAGGACTTAGAGATGAGATGTCATGATCCTGCCTAGAGTATGCAAGTTTCTGCTTTATCTCATTCTTCCAGTTATGAAAAATCCTCACAGGACTTAGATGCTTACATAGTGGTACACCAGATTTCCTAAGTCAGACCCTGTGGAGAGCGTCTAGCTTATGATTTTTGGCAAGAGATAAAGAAATAGTGAAACCCTAAAGCCCTAATCTTGAAGGCAGAGAGATGCAGGACCCGCACCATCCAATACATAACTCAGAGGGGTTACTGACCCTCCCCGCTCAGCTGACTCGAGGTAGAGACTTGAGTGCCCTTAGGTACTTCCCTAAGGGCCTCTGTGAACCCCTGATGATGGCTACTGAAGCTGTCTTAGTTGAATGGCAGGATCAAAGTCAGTAATCTTGATGTAAGAGAGGTAGAAAGTAAGGGGTCTTTTGTCAGATGACTGCATCCGTTTCTGCTCTGCCATTTAATAACTGTAAGTTTGAATAAGGCACTTACCCTGAGATCTTGTTCTTTCCCTTTATGAAATTGTCCAACAAACATATCATACAAAAAGAATTGTGTCTAAGGAAATGAAGTACAGCAATCCTTTTTTCCATTTCTTGGTAACATGCAGTAATAGGTCTTGGCAGGCTAACGATCCTAATGCAACTAGAAAAAAATGGGTAAATTGAAAAAAATCACATTTTTAAAGATGTTATAGAGGCCTTGAAACAATAAGGACTGAATGAACTAAAATTCCAGAAAGGAGAGACTTTTCTGGGCCATTTTCTGCATCTGGGATATTTGCTAATTCTGGACCAAGGCAAAGAACTGGCAGGGGGACTCTAGTGAGGGGAAGAGAAACCGGGGGTGGGGGGGAGGCAGGGGGAGTTGTGTGGGGCTTGTGTGACAGATTGAAAACTAGAGGATCTGCAAAGAGGAATTTCCCACATGTGGCCAATTTTTTTTACTCGAAAACGCTGAGTTACAAAGGCAATCTGGGATTCAAATACTTTTAATGGTCAAAGGAACATCTCTCAGAATTGTGTGGTACATAGAAGACCAAACCTGATTAAAGTGACGGGCCCTGACGCAAAGGAGAGGTCTCCCTTTGAGATACTGCCAGGCTTTGAAGCTGTTTAGGAAAACTAAAGAGCAAAGCTAAAAAAACCCAAAAACTCTGAAGGGAAGAACTGAATTCTCATAGTCTTATGGGGAGAGGACATAGAGATCCACGAAGGACTCAGTCCAAAGCCAGGGAACAGAGACAAACATCAGGTGAACTAAGTGTTACTAAAGCTTGACCCAGCCTTGGCCCAGCTCAATCCCTGATTGGATTGAGGTGACTAGTCCCTTGCTCTGTCTTACCAATGAAGGGCAGAATCTTCTCTGGTGGAAGGACAGCACTGGGAACCTTTCTGGTGACTTCCCATTGTTCAGCATACAATGAAAACTTACCAGGCATGGGAGCAGGCAATGGCCAATAAAAAGAAAAAAAATAGTAGAAGCAGACTCATGAATTATCCAAATATTTGAATTAACAGATCCATAAAATAACTGATTAACAATATAAAATAGAGGGGAAAATGGACAAAGGGGAATGAAAAAATTGGAGAAATTCACGAAAGAATTGGAATCCATGAAAAAGAATAAGGTGGACATTCTGGAAACACAAAAATCACATCTGAAAATAAAAACTCATAGGATAGTTAACAGCAGTCTGAACACAGTGGAAGGTGGGACAAGTGAACCTGAAGATAGCTCAATAAAAACTATGCAATCTGAAGTATAGGAAGAAAAAAGTATGAATGGAGAGTCTAGATAAGATCCTGGTCGACATCTTAAGTCAAACATATGGCTAATTAGTCTCACAAAAGGAAAGAAGGAAGAGAATAAAGTAGAAGCAATATTCAGCAAGATAACGGATGAAGACTTCCCCAAACTGATGAAAACATCGATCTGTAAATTCTAAAAGCTCAGTGAACCCAAACAGAATGAAAACAAGGACATCACACTTAGGCAGATCTCAGTGAAATTGTTGAAAACAAAGGTAAAGAGAAAGTATTAAAGGAAATATTTTCCCCAGTCTACAGTGTATCTTCATTTTCTTAATGTCTTTCAGAGAACAAAAGTTTTAAATTGTGATAAAGTCTAATATATCAATATTTTCTTTCATAGATTAAGGTTTTGGCGCCATATATAAGAACTCATTGCATATCTCAAGGTCATGAAGATTTTCTTCTTTATTACTCTGGAAGTTTTAAATTCTTGTGTTGTACATTTTTTTTTTTTTTGAGAGAAAGAGAGAGAGAGAGATTGAGAGAGGATGTGTAAGTGGGGAGGTGTTGTAGAGGCAAAGAGAGAGAGAGAGAGAATCTTATGCAGGCTCCATGCTCAACCCAGAGCCCAATGCAGGGCTCGATCTCATGACCCTGAGATCTTGACCTGAGCCGAAACAAAGAATTGGGCTCAACTGAACCAAAAAGAAACAGTTAGCTTATTCACCAACTGAGCCACCGAGATACCTGATTGTTTTACATTGATATATATGATCCATTTTCAGTTAATTTTTGTGTAAGGTGTGAAGTTTAGGCTGAAGTTCTTTTATTTATCTTACAAATGACCAATTTCTTGATTGCATAGGATTTTAATTTATAGAGGTGACTGAATGAGGACATAGATCAATGACATTGAAATAAGAATGTATTACTTACAATTCCTAAGAGAAGTGGGCATGCCATGCCACTAGGGGCCACAAGGGAGAAGAAACAAGGTCAGTCAGGAGGCAGGAGGGGCAGAGAGAAAGCATGTATACAAGCTTTTTTTACTATATGGCAGGAAGTTGTTAGGTGCAGATAGCCCCTATTTGACAGGAAGAGAAACACAGATGTTATGAATTGTGGTTGGAGATGATTTGTGATATTTTTCAAGCATCCACAAAACCCAGAAGCCAGGAGAGATGCAAACTTTGGCAGTTAGTTTGGCCCTGTGATCAATGGATGCCAAATCTTCAATGACAGAATCTATGAAAGTTCATTAGAACACCAGTGCCATCTGTTGAAAGACTCTCCTTTCTTCATTGAATTTCTTTTGCATCTTTGTCAAAACCCAACTGACCATACTGTGTGGACCTATTTTTTGGGCTCTGTATTCCCTTCCATGGATTATCTACCTAGCTTTGTGCAAATGCTACACTATCTTATTTTAGCTTTGTAGAAAACCTTACAACCAATAGTGTGATTCTTCCAACTTTATTCTTTTTCAAAATTGTTTCAGCTACTCCAGTTTCTTTGTTTTCCCACATAAATTTTAGATGAGATTGTCTATAGCTGCAAAAGAATTCCTGGCATTTTTAAAAAAAGATTTTATTTATTTGTTTGTTTGTTAGAAAGAGAGAGCACAAGCAGGGGGAGTGGCAGGCAGAGGGAGAAACAGGCTCTCCGCTGAGCAAGGAGCCTGATGTGGGACTCGATCCCAGGACTCCGGGATCATGACCTGAGTCGAAGGCAGATTCTTAACCAACTAAACTACCCAGGTACCCCGAATTCCTGGCATTTTGATTGACATTGCATTAAGATTATAGAACAATTTGGGGAGAATTGACATTTTTACTTGCATCTTCTAATCCTCCTTGATTTCATCAGCATTTTGTAATTTTAGCATATAGGTCCTATACATGTTTTGTTAGATTTATATATAAATATTCCATTTTGGGGAGCAATTATAGATTTTTTCAAAAAAAATTTTGTACTTTGCTAATGTATAGAAATAAGATTGATCTTTTGTATTCTTTGGCAACACTAAACTCATTAATTCTAAGAATTTAAGAAATAGATTGAGATTTTCTACACAGACGATTCTATGTAGATGTCATTTAAAACAGAATTTTAGTCCTTTCTTCTTTTTCTTTGCCTTTTATTTCTTCTTCTTTCCTTACTGCATTTAGACTCCTAGTATGACGTTGAATAGTGACAGTGGACATTATTGCCTTCTGTGTGAAGTTAGGGGAAAAGCATTCAATTTTTTTTCCATTAAGAATAATGTTAACTGTAATTTTTTTTTTCATAGGTCCCCTTTAACAGGTTTTCTGAGAGTTTCCAATCATGGATGGATGTTTTCTGAATCAATTGATGTAATCATGCATTTATTCAATAGACTTAATAGAGATTACATTGATTAATTTCTGAATATTGAACCAATCATGCATTCCCAGGATAAAACTCATTTTTGGAAAAAAAAAACAAAAACAAAAAAATAAACTCATTTTTGGTCATGGTGTGTTATTCCTTTGTATATTGCCAGGTTGAACTTGCCAGTGTTTTCTTGTGTCTATGTTTATGAGGGATATTTTTCTGTACTTTTCTTTTTCTGTACCATCTTTGGTTTCAGATCAGGCAGTGCTGCCTCATAAAATGAGTTGTTGAGGTTTCTTCTTTTTATATGTTCTGAAAGAGGTTACAGAATTGGCGTTATTTCTTTCTTAAGTGTTTGGCTAAATTTACCAGTGAAAACTTCTAAGCCCAGCAATTTATTTTTTGGAATGTTATAAACTAATTCAACACATTTAATAGTTTTGAGTTACTGATTTCATCTTGCGTGGCTTTATGTAGTTTGTGGTTTTCAAGGAATTGGTCCATTTCATTTAAGTTTTTGAATATATGTGTCTAGAGTTGTTTGCAGCACTACTCTATTATCCTTTTAATGTCTGTGAAGACTGTAATAATATGCCCTTTCTCATTTCTGATACTGGTAGTTTGCACCTTATTTCTCTTTTTATTTGTCACTATTGCTAGAAGTTTACAAATTGTATTGATCTTTTCAAAGAAACAGCTTTAGTTTCACTGATCGTCTCAATTTTTTATTTTTATTTTTAGCTTCCAATTGTATTGTTTTCTTTTGTTTCCTTCTGTCTTCTTAATTTGGATTTATGTTGCTCTTCTTTTTATAGTTTCCTAAGGTGAATGCTTAGATATTTAAGACCTTTCCTTTTTTCTAAAGTAAGCACTAAATGCTACAAATTAAATTCTAAGCAGTACTTCCATAGCACTCCATAATTTTTGATATATTGTGTTTTCATTCAGCTCAACATATTTTCTTTTCTTTTTAAAGTTTTTATCTAAATTCTAGTTAATGTACAGTATTAGTTTTAAGTGTATAATATAGTGATTTAACACTCCCAAACAACACCTGTCCACGTCACAAGTGCACTCCTTAATCCCCATCACCTACTTAACCCACCCCCCACCTCCCCTCTGATAATCATCAGTTTGTTCTCTATAGTTAAGGGTCTGTTTATTACTGAGAGAGGAATATTGAATAAATCTTTGTGATTTGTCTCTTTCACCTTTTGGTTCAGTCAGTTTTTCCTTCATGTATTTGGAAGTTCTATTGTTAGGTGCATACCTTTACTGTTGTTTTGTCTCCTTGGTAAATCAATCATTTCATCATTATATAATGTCCTCCTTTATCCCTGGTACTTTGCGCTGAAGTTAACTTTGACATTAATAGAGCCAATCCAGCTTTCACTTAATTAGTTTTGCATCATTTATTTTTTCCATCCTTTCACTCTTACCTACATCATTATAGTTGCGGTGGATTTCTTGTAGACAGCGTATTATTAGATCATTCTATTTTTAATCCATCCTGACAGTTTCTGTCTTCTGATTGGTATCATTATTCCATTTGCATTTAAGGTAAGTATTTTTATGGCTGGAATATGTTCTGTTTATTCCTTCTGCTCTTTGTTGTTGTTGTCCCTCTTTTTTTCCTTGTCTATTCTCAGATTACTTGAACATTTTTTAGTTTTCTATCTTAATGAATTTATTGTGATTTGACTAGATCTTTAGCTATAGTTCTTCCAGCCATTGGTTTGGGAATTAATAAATTACTTAACATCTCATAGTCTACTTAGAATCAATATTTTGTCATTGTAATTGAAATGTAGAAAACTTGCCCCCTTCTAAGTTCTGTTAACCTTCCCTCTTTATGGTATGTAAATAGATGTCTCATATATTACATGCATTGAAAACCCCATCAGAAAATGTTGCTTTTTACTTTCGATCACTAAAGGCATTCTAAAGCACTCAAAAGAAGAATTTTCTATTCTTCTATTTTCATTCCTGATGTTCCCAGTTTCCTTCTGTCATCATTTCCCTCTGTCTGAAGAACTTCCTTCAACAATTCTTTTGGAGTAAATCTGCTTGCTACTTACTAAATTGTTTTAGAGTAAATCTATTTCCATGCATTTTAGTTTTCTTTCCTTGAAAGTATTTCATTTCTACTTCTGAAAGATATTTCATGAGGTATGCAATTCTTTGTTGACAGTTTTTTAACATTTTAAAAATGTTTTTTTTTAATTTTTTATTTTATTATGTTATGTTAGTCACCATACAGTACATCATTTGTTTTTGATGAGGTGTTTTTCCATTGCCGATTTGCTCCTGGTTTTTGATGAGAAATCATCATCTTTTCATGTGCTTACCAGATAGGCATATATCTTCTTATGTGAAATGTCTATTCAAACCTTTTGTCCATCTTAAACTGGATTGTTTTCCTATAGTTGAGTTGCAAAACTTACTTACAAGCTACTTATTTTCTGAATACAATTTTTAAAAAAATTTTATTTATTTATTTGAGAGACAGAGAACAGGGAGGGGCAGAGGGGGAAGGAGAAAGAATCTGAAGAAGACTCCACACTGAGCACAGAGCCCAACACAGGGCTTGATCCCACAACCAGGAGACCATGATCTGAGTTGAGACCAAGAGTTAGATGCTCAACTGACTGAGCCACACAGGCACCCCCTGGATATAAATCTTTTATCAGATATATGATTTATAAATATTTTCTCCCAGTCTCTGGCTTGTGTTTTCCTTTTCTGAAGAACAAAAATGTTTCAATTTTAAGAAAATTGAAGAAAGATAAGAAAATCAACACTTTTCTTCTTATGGATCATGCTTTTGGTTTCATATCTTTGCTAATCCAAAGTCACCACATTTTCTCCTATGTCTGGAATCCACAGAAGAAGGACTTCTCCTTAAGTCTGGAATCCATACTGATGTTTTTGTGTTTTTTTTTCTTTATTTTTTTCTTTTTTCCTCCCTGTGGTGTGAAGTAATGGGTTAAGCTCAATGGTGTGTATATAGATATCAAATTATCTTGGCATATTTACTGAAAAGTTCATCTTTCTCCACTGAATTGCCTTGACACCTTTGTCAAAGACCAATTGACTATAAATATAAAAATTTATTAGTAGACTCTCTTTATGTTCTATTGATTTAGCTGCCTGTCTTTAGGCCAATACCACTATATCTTAATTACTATAGCTTTATAATAGGTTTTTTAAATGATTTAAGTCTCCAAACTTTCTTCTTTTTCAAAGTCATTTTGGTTATTCTACATCCCTTATGTTTTCACATAATTTTATAATCAGCTTGTCAATTAAAAAAATGTTGGTTATTTATAATAGCCAAATTATGGAAACAGCCCTTGTCCACTGACAGATGAATGGATAAAGAAGGTATGATATATATATATATATATATATATATATATATATATATATATATATATTGCATATATATATATATGCAATGAAATATTTTTCAGCCATAAAAAGGAAAATCTTGCCATTTGCAACAAGCTGGAGAGTATAATGTTAAGTGAAATAAGTTAGTCAGAGAAAGACAAATACCATATGATTTCATGTGGAATTTAAGAAAACTAACAAAGGGAAAAAAAAGAGATAAACCAAAAACTGACTTTTAATTATAAAGAACAAACATGGTAACCAGAGGAGAAGTAGGTGGGGGATGGGTGAAACAGGTGAACGGGGTGAAGTGTATACTCATCTTATTAAGCACTGAACAATATACAGAATTGGTGAATCACTATATTGTACACTTGAAACTAACATTGTATGTTAACTATACTGGAATTAAAGAAATTTAAAAAAGGTTTAAGACAAAAAATAGAAATAAAAACTGCTGGGATATTATAGGGGTTGTACTGAATATATAGCTCAATTTGGGCTATATTAACAATATTGCTATCTTAACAATATCGAGTCTTTGAATACATAATCAAGGAATATATCTCCATTTATTTCTCTTCTTTAACTCTCAGGAGTGTTTTATAGTTTTCTGCATATGATTCTAACAGTTTGGGGGTTAAATGTATTCATACATTTCTCCTTCATCTTCTTTTAAGTAGGCTCCATGCACAGAGTGGAGCCCAATGCAGGACTTGAACTCATGACCCTGAGATAAAGACCTGATCTGAGATCAAGAGTTAGATGCTTAACTGAGTCACCCAGGTGCCCCTCTTCTTCTTTTTGATACTGTTGGACATATAATTATTTTCTCTATTTCATTTTTGGAATGTTCATTGCTAGCACATAGAAATACAATTAATTTTTGTATACTAATCTCATATCCTATGATCTCTTTAGCCTGTGACTTTGGCTAAAATTAATTATTAGCTTTAGTAGTCTTTCTTTTCTTTCTATTTACTTTTTGTAGCTTCATTAGGATTTTCTACACACAAGAATATATAATCTGTGAATAAGGACTTTTTAATTATTCCTCATCTGTATATTTTTAACTTCATTCTCTTGCCTTATTGCATGAGTTAGAACCACTGGTTCAATGTTGAATAGGAAGAGCAAGAGGAGGTATCTTTCCCTGTTCCTGATTGTAGGTAGAAAGATCACCACTAAGTATCATGTTAGCTGTAGGTTTTTTTATAGACATCAGCTAACAAGTTGAGGAAATTTATAAACACCTTTTAACAAGTTGACAAACTTCATACACACTTTTTAACAAGTTTAGGAAATTACTTTCTATTTCTAATTTGTTGAGATTTTATCAAGAATGGGGGTTGAATTTTGTCAAATGCTTTTTCTATATCTATTGAGGTGATCATTTGATTTTTGTCCTTCGTTAATATGGGGTATTACATTGAGTTTTGGATATTGAACCAACCTTGCATTCCTGCATTTCTGGGCTAAATCCCACTTGGCCATGGCATATAATCATTTTTTATGTTTATGGATTCTGTTTGTTATTCTTTTTTTTTTTTTTTTTTTTTAAGATTTTATTTATTTGACAGAGAGAAACACAGCGAGAGAGGGAACACAAGCAGAAGGAATGGTAGCGGGAGAAGCAGGCTTCCCACCGAGCAGAGAGCCTGATGCAGGGCTCAATCCCAGCACTCCAGGATCATGACCTGGGCCAAAGGCAGATGCCCAACGATTGAGCCACCCAGGCACCCCTGTTCGTTATTGTTTCTTAAGGATTTTTTATTACACGTCATTTTTTTATGTTGCTAGATTCAATTTGCAAATTCAGTTTCTTAAAGATTTTTGAATCTATTGTCATGAGGGATATATACCTATGATTTTCATTCAATTTAAAATATTTTATTTCCTCTGTGATTTTTTTTACCCCAAATTTTAGAAATATGCTGTTTAATATTCATATATTTGAGGATTTCCTTTTTCTGTCTTTGATTTATAACTTAATTATTTTATGGTCAGTTATATACTTTGAATAACATCAATTTTAAAAAATCTATTGAGGTGCACCTCGGTGGCTCAGTCAGTTGGGTGTCTGCCTTCAGCTCAGATCATGATCCCTGGGTCCTGGGATCCAGCTCCACATCAGGCTCCCTACCTCTCCCTCTCCTTCTGCCGCTCTCCCTGCTTCTGCTCTCCCCCTCACGCCACCAAGAATAAATAAAATCTTTAAAAAAAAATCTAGAGACTTATTTTATGACCTGGCATATGATTAAGCCTGGAGAATGTTCCATGTACAACTTGAAAAGAATGTGTATTTCACTATTATATGTGTGTACTATAAATGTTAGGTAGGTTAAGTTGGTTGATAGTATTGTTCAAGTCTATAATTTTGCTGATTTTCTGTCCGGTTGTTCAATCAATTATTGAAGGTGGGATACAAAACTCCCAATGGTGATTTTCTAGTTCTAATTTCTGCTCATGTACTTTATAGGACTGTTGTTGAGGGTGGCATATTTACAATTGAGATATATATTCCTGGTATAATGGAATTCCTGATATATTGATCATTTTATTATCACAAAATTTTTCTTTGTAGTAATAGCTATTTTCTTAAAGTCAATTTTGGATGATAATGATATGCCATCTTCAATTCTCTTAAAGTTACTGTGTGCATGGTAGGTCTTTCTCTATAAAATAATAAAACTTTCAACTTATTTGTGTATTTGAATATAAAGTGTGTCTCTTCTAGACAACATATACTTGGTCTTATTTTCTTATTCAGTCTGAAATCTCTGCCTTTTGATAGAAGTATTTGGTCCATTCCCATTTAATGTAATTTTTTATATAGTTAAGATTTACAACTGCTATATTGCTATTGTTTTCTGTGTCATATAGTTTTTGTTCCTCTGTTCCTTCTTCACTGCCTTCTTTTGTGTTTTTTATTTTCTAAATGTACCATTTTAAATCTTTTCATTTTTAAACTGTTTGAAATTTTTTTAGTAGTTGCTCTAGAAATTAATGTATGTGTTACTTTATCACAATCTACTTCAGATTAATACTGTCTTAATTTTATTAAAATATAGCAACAATTGTTCCAATATATCTGTTCCTCTTCAATTCTGATATTGTTATATGTACAATATCTACATATGCAATAAATCCAATGGTATAGTTCCATAATTATTGTTTTATCTGATTTTATATCATTTAAATATGAAAAAATAGAATATGTATAAAGTCTTTATATTTACCTATATATTTGTCATTTCCAGTGCTTTTCATTTCTTCTGTGGATTAGAGTTATTCTGGTGTATTTCTTTTTAATCTGAAGGATTTCAGTATTTCTTTAGTAATCCTTTAGTATTTCTTATAAGTATGCTAACCACAAATTATCTCAGCCTTTATTTATCTGAGAATGTCTTTGCTGCACTTTTATTTTTAAAGAATAATTTTGCTGAACATAAAAGATGGACACAGAAACATTCTTGGTTACTTTTCCTTGCCATACTTTAAATATATTATTCCAGTACCTTCTTGCCTCCACTATTTCTGATGATAAGTCACCTGTTGAGCATATTACTGTTCCCCTCTATATGATGTCACTCTTTTCTTACTGCTTTTAAGAATTTTTTTCTATGATGTGTTTCAATGATTAGTTTACAATGTGTTTAGGTGAGAATCTCTGTGAATTTATCTTACTTGGAGTTTGATGAGCCTCTTGTATATGTAAAGTTTTTTCTATCAAGTTTGAGAAGCTTTTGACTATTATTATTTGAAAAATAAATTCTGTTCCTTTCTGTCTTCTTTTGGGAATCATACCTATGTTGGTAGACTCAATGATATTTCATATTGTCTCGGAGGCTTTCCTAATTTTTCTCCAGTTTCTCCCTCTTTTCTTCAGATTCATAATTTACACTGATCTATTTCAAGTGCACAGATTCTTTCTTCTGACAGCTCAAATCTGTTTTTGAGCCCACTTAGTACATTTCATTTGGGTTATTATACTTTACAACTTCAGAGTTTCCATTTGGTTCTCTTAGATAATTTCTATTTCTTTATTGATATCATTGGGGAGTTATTGTCATTTTATTTTCCTTTAGTTCTTTAAAATTCTTTAAAAATGATTTTTGTTCATTCAATGAACATATATTTAATGGCTACTTTGAAGTCTATGCCTGCTAAATCCAACATCTGAGGCCCCTCAGAGACAGGTTTTATTGAATGCTTCCCTGCCTCTGCCCCAGCATGGTTTACACTTCCCTGTTTATTGTCCTTTGTATGTAAACTTCTGTTGGTAACTAGACATTTAAAATAATATACTGTAGCAACTTTTCATTCTATTTTTCCTGCTAGGGTATTTTTTCTTTTTTCTTTTTTGTTATTGTTATTGTTGTTTTAAGTAATCAGTTTAGATTTAATATGCCTCTCCTGTGGTTTGCTTTGGTCTCTGCTCCATTTTTAAAAATTCTCTCTCTCTCTCTTTCTCTTTTTTAAAGCATAAGGGTTACTCCTATTTCTTCATGGGTCAGGTTCAGTCAAGACTAATTGTTTTATACTCAAACACTAATAAGGCTTCAAGCCTCACTTGGTGGGTCTATGTGTAGGTTGGGAGCACATTCAAAGCTCAGTTTTCAAGTCTACCATGACTTTTACCTTCTGCCTGGCCTTCTCAGATCTCTGTACATCAACTCAGACTCCCAGTCACCCAGGAATGTGTGAAGAGCTTATTCCTCTTATTCCCTCCATCCATGTCTGTGCAGCTTCCCTAGTCTTTATGGATGTGTGAAGAATTTACTAAGACCCTCTGGGACTCTCATAACCAGGGTTTTCTTGGAAGGTCACTATTAAGTTTCTGGCTAATTGTGCCGTCTGCTGCTGTCTCAAGCAGGACTAAAAGCTCAGGTTAAGAGAGATACTGGCTTTTCCCATTTGTCACTGTGACTATGGGTTTTCGACCCTTCACTCCCAAACATGTCAGCCCTCTATGACAAACAAAGATGCTGGTTTTCACTCAGCTAGCCCACTCTGCTAGAATTCCCATGCTGGATCAACTGGGGTAAGAAACTGGGACAGCTCAGGAAAGAAAGCCAAGGACTGCCTGAAAAGACCTACCTCAAGTTCAGCAGTTTTGAGAAGCTAAACTCTTCTCAATTTGTTGTTTTTGGTTGGTTTCTAGAGACCTAAAATAATTGTTTCTGAAAAATCTGTCTGGTTTTATAGTGGCTTTTTGGGGAACACTTCTTCATAGCCAGGAGCCTCCCGCTTTTCACTGATCTTTTGGCCTGCTAAATTCCTACTGCCATAACAGATCTTAGAAGCTCTTCAGAAAAAAAATATTTTTTAAGTATATGATTTTACTTGGGAAAATGAAATGAGACATTAACCTATAGAAAGGTTATTATCACTGTCTTCAGAAAATTTTTAAAAATGTTTTACCAACATTTGTTTTTCAGTATTTTCAGCAGGAGGATTAGTCTAGATATCTAGTCTGCTAAACAGAAGAGTTAATACTTTATCTGTTTTTTATGACCATTAATTTCTTTATGCAAAGAAGTCAACAAAGTGTCTAGAACACAAAGGGGCTCAAAAAAAAGAGTAGTTATAACAATGTCTGAACACTTACATTGTAGAGATTTTACAACTTTGTTCTATTTAATCATGACTCTAAGAGGTAGGCATTCCAATCTTCCTATTAGCAAAAAAAAAAAAAAAGATTTACTAGACCAAGGGCATGCAGGTAGTAAATGGTGGAGCCGGAATCTCAATCCAAATCTGCTTAACTCCAAACCTGGTACCTTCCCCACTTTACCTCACTGCTTCTGTGGTGAAGGAGAATTAAGAGGCTGTTATTTTGGGGTAGCCTCTAGAGTAATTAGGAGATAGTAAGAAATTAAATCTATTATGATATGAGGGAGAGGGGTTATTATAATAATTGGCAGTGACCCCCATCACAGTGGGGCATCCATCAATTCCCAAAAGTAGACAGGGCTTTTGCTAAGACAACTAGCAAATGACTGTAACACTCCTGTGTGGACCATTGAAACTGAGAAGGTTTTAGGGTTCTATATGGTATTTGCCCAATTCCAATTATACATACAACGAACAACAAATTCTGAACTAAGGCTGCCACAGAAATACATAAACAAAAAGAAAGAAAGAAAGAGAGAGAGAGAGAGAGAGAGAGAGAGGAAGGAAGGAAGGAAGGAAGGAAGGAAGGAAGGAAGGAAGGAAGGAAGGAAGGAAGGAAGGAAGGAAGAAATACGTGAACAGCTGAACTTCATTCCATTTCAAAGCTTCTAAGTAAGTATTACTTATATTCTAATATATATTCTAAGTATATTTGGGAATTAAGCAGGAAATGTTGGGAATGTGGTCTCTTGTGGATTGAATCTTACAAGACGGTGACATTCATTTGAGTGATTATGAATCTGATCCTCAGTTCTGAATATCCAGAAACTGGATTCTAAGCTACCACAAAAGCCTTCCTGAACTGGTCTCTCCATTTCCAGTCTCTCTGCTCCTTTGATCTGTTCTTTAATCCTCACCTCACCAATACTCCCCAAACATTCTTTAATCATGTTGCTTCTGCATAGTTTTTCAGTATTTACTATCACTCTCTTGGTTCCCCACTACAGTCCTTTGTAACTTGGCTCCTAGTTTACCTGTAAACTCTCTCCTGTGGCTGCCTGTGCCTGGTGGGTTCATTTACTCACTCTCCTTTCATTCTCTATTCTTACTACCTTCATTCTCACCTCCAAGCCTTTGCTTGAGCTTTCTCCTCCTCGTCTTTTCCCCTACTGCTCTGCCCCATCTCCCTTCCTGGGTTTACTCTTCCCCATCTGTCACCTACCCAGATCTTATAAGTCCTTTAACATCAACCTCTTTTCATTCATCTAGTGAACATTTGTTCATACCAACAAAGGTGAGCCCCAAAGGTTGTTTCTAAGATGCCTTTCCCCATATAACTTACCAAAAAACAAACAAAACATTACATTTTTATCCCATATCTAGCCTAGTTGTGGCTCCACATTAGGCGGAAATCTCATTTTTGTTCAGTTGATAAATCACTTTTATCCCACATTTGACTACCTCCAACTTGAATATAATTAGGAGATTAGCCCTTTCCTCCCTGGAGTTACACATCTATCCTAGGCAATCTGTCCTGGTTTAGATATTGTCTCTTCTGGGCCTATGACACAGCATATGGTTATAACCAAGTAACAAATATATTTCCAGAGGAAAAACTTAATTATAATTATGACTCTCATAACTGAGGTAGTCATAAATTATGTTGCATAATGTTCTTAAAATTATAAAACTATTAATATTTGAGTGCATTAATTATTTTGCTTCATGCTGTGCAGGCAGCCAAGAGATAATGGCTTCCCTTTAGCAAAAAAACCCTCCAAAAACAAAAAACAAAAAACCAACCCAAAATGCTATTTAAATACTTGGTTTGCTCTCAGCCCATTTCTCACGTTTTTTCTTTGCCATCTTTTTGGTACCCATCCCCTTCCCTCTGTTTCTGCCAGTTAGTCATCAATGTGCATGGGATGAAGTAAGAATAGTGGAATACTTATCAGTTTACCAGCCGGTCAGCCTCCTTGTCCTAGTCTTACCCTTTCCCCACACAGGACAGGGACAGCAGGAGAGGGAGGGGAGGAATTATACTAACCAATTCCTACTGGTTAGTACAAGACCGCACATATTTAAGAAATAAAAAAAAATGCATTCAGATGAGAATTATTTGATAACAATACCTCTATAGAAATTTAGTGGGAGAGGCAAAATAAAAAGGGTTGGTATAACATGTGTCTTACCTATGGTGGCTTACTCTAGTAGCACAGATAATCACAGCTGGTTGCAAAAACCCACACTTCATCAACTAAAGGTAGCCAAAGACTTATTCTCATTTCAAAATATTTTACCTGATACTATATATAAAAATATATCACCACTGTTCTTGGATTCCAAGGGACTTGAAAATTCCATACAAATAATTTTGCTTTCCTTAAGTCAATGGACTTCCACTTAATCTTATCTGACTGTGCTCTAGAAAAACAAGAAACAAAAGAACATTTTTGGCTAGTTACAGATACACCTGAACTGGGATGCAAGAGGAAGGGAGAATAGGTCATTTTTACTGAGGCAAAATGCTGAGAAAAATAAAAACAGTCATACTCATTTTAGCAATCTGCTGCTTCTTACCCAAAACATAAATCTCACTGTTGACTACGGCTGTACTGAATCGGTATTTAGAGAACTTCATGGGTGCCCGCTCTGTCCATTGATCTTGGCCAGGGTCATACTGCAATAGTCTGTTGCTTAGTCGATCTGGTTCTTCATCAGGGAGATCCATCTGTGTGAAATACGACAGCTGATATAATAACATGCCACTCAGAAATCTCTGTGCGTACGTGAGTGCAATTAATCCAAGCAGACAGCCAAAGAGATGAAGAGGACTTAGCTGCTGAGACTCACGCTCACATACACACCAGATCCTGTGACTTGGGGTGATAAGTCTACTGTCCATGTCAGAGGAATTTATATCCTATAATAATGGGGCTAGGGGATCGGCTCATAGCAAACTATCTGGGGTCTGAGCAAGGAGACAAGACAGCACTTTTTACAAAAATGAAGCAACTGCAGAGCCTTAAAAATGAAACTCAACTTTCTTGAACAGTATTTAAAGCGCAATTTTGTTTCAGCAAACTTAATAGTGCTAGAGTTTAATGATTATTTGTGAGAAACTAATTTTAATAATCCATAAGGTATTTTTCTTTATATTTTTCTGATCCAAATGGAACAAGATTAAGAAAACATTTTAGTGTTTTAGTAATTAGAGTATTTTTATACCAAAATTATGACCTATATGGGAACGGTCTGAACTTCACCTTCAAGATTGATGGGTTAATATACATTATTTGCAGTTATTTTTACGTATTTATTTTTATATATGTTTTTAATGACTAGAGACAGTTAAAATTGAACTATTTATTCTTACATACATGAGTATGGCTTCCTTTATCATAAACTTCAGGTGAAGTAGTGTTTTTTGTCTTCAATGTGTTAAGAACTTTTATGACTTCAGTCTAAGGATGCCTTTTAAGTGTCTTTTGTTTTGGATGCAGGTGTTTTTGACACAGAAATAATTGCCATACTTATGAAAGTTCTAATTAATTTAATTACTTTAAACACACCAGGAGTTATGATCACTATGATGCAATCACAACCCCAGGTTTTCTTGCAATTTAATGTATTGTATTAGGCAGGGATCAGCAAAAGCTTTTGTTATGTAATAAATATCCATGTGTCATTTGTTCAAAGACATTATACAGTAACATGTACTGACTTTATTGTTTTAATTTTCCTTCTAATTTTTAGGTATTTGATCTTTATCTTAGTGACAGGAAAACCAAAGAAAAGCTCCTACATTGTCTTTGGAGCTTATTCATGCAAAATTAACTATGTAATGGATAGCTCTGAACAATGCTTCATTACAAATAATTGGTCAGGTTTCAGCTACTTGCTGTGATTAAATCTGTACTACTTTTTGGTACACAGGACACATTTCAAAATGTATTAAATGTGAAGCTTAAGGTTTAAAAACAGGTATGATGTGCTATAAATGGCAAAATCTAAGCTTATGAAATGAACGCAAAAAAGCATCAGTTTTTGTAAGTTGCCAAAACAAGAAAGCACACAGGCAAAAATAAGTTTACTTTTTATCATGGGGATGGACAATGAGTTAGTAAGATTCATCTTATGAGAACGACTGGCAGGCCAGGGCAGAAGGCAGCTGGCCTGCTACTACCGCGAGAGCTCAAGGCACTGGGGGGACACCCAGAGAGAAGAGGAAGGGCCACCGTAGTTGCCCTCTACTGACTCTGCGGTCTTGGCTTGCCATCTCTTCGCTGGGCTTCCATGCAAATGGTTTCCTGGTTTCTCTGTCTGCTGGTGCCCAGCAAAGCCATAAAATGTTTAAAATCACAATCTAGGGGCGCCTGGGTGGCTCAGTGCGTTAAGCCGCTGCCTTTGGCTCAGGTCATGATCTCAGGGTCCTGGGATCGGGACCCGCATCGGGCTCTCTGCTCAGCGGGGAGCCTGCTTCCTCCTCTCCCCCTGCCTCTGCCTACTTGTGATCTCTCTCTCTGTCAAATACATAAAATCTTAAAAAAATAAAATAACAATCTACTTTTGTGGAAATGCTTGAGCCATCACGGGTTGAATATTCTGATTTCCCACGTAGAGTAAGAATTTTAAATTTGGAAAAGACCTGAGCGTTCCTTGTCTCAGCTCACGCAACTATTAAGCACACAGAAGTGGGATGAGGAGCCGGGGTCTCTGTGTCTTACTTAGATGCTCCCTACAGATAGTTTCTCAGCATAAGCATCTTTCATAATTAGCAAGAATGGGAAGGATTATAAAGAGCATAGCATGAATGCTGAAGGCAGTCATGTCTATGAATAACACACTTTAAAATTCATTCTCCTAAACTGCTTTAACACTTTACAATCTTAAGTTTAATACTCTATAAAATAAAAGGCATGTTACCAAGATGTAAGTCATGCTCTTTTAGCGTTCAACAACTACAATATTTTTCAACCCAGCAGCCAGACGCAGCACAGCCATGCCAATTAGGTACAGAGGAAATTTCTTAACCTGAGGGGTCCAGCCTCCGATCACATAAAGTTTATTATTCACGGTTACTACGGCATGGCACGCCAACTGCAGTGGAAGGGGACACACCCTTCTCCAACTGTCCCGTTCTACAGAGTACTTATCCACACAGTTTGTGATGAGATACTGGTTTTTTACTTTCATTTGTCCTCCTATAACATAGAGGTCATTATAGACACTGCCCAGAGCATAGAGCTCTCGAAATTCAGCGGTGCATAACTTTTCCCAAAACTGGTTTCCTCTGTCATGATACCTGCCAATTAAGAGAGAGAACCCAGGATTAGCGTTAACTGGAAAACAACTTATCCAAGAAACACACTTAAGTTTCTTTTCCAGCTAGAAACAACACGGTTTGGTTCATTTAACTGGAGAGAAAGAAACATTAATATAAGATAGTAATACAAGCTTGTGCTTCTTCTTCTTCTTCTTTTTTTTTTTTTTTGGCAAGGGTTGAAAGACAAACTGTAATGTGCATGGAAATAATTAACCAGATCTCCCTGCAACATTTTAGAAAATATATTGACAAAGTAGAGATTATCTAGGACAAGCTTTCATTACCTAATTCTGGGAAAGAAAATCTAGAACAAATAGGAACTCTTGCAGCAAGTCATTTGTAATTTTACTATAAAAGAGGAATAAGTAAAAATGAAGAAAAATACAAAAATGTCTTATTCTGTGGACTAGAAGTCTCACTTTAATACTACATTAAAGCAATCAGCTTTCTAGTAGAGAATCTCAAAATATCTCAATTTAGAGATTTCTGATGGGACAAGGTAGGGTATGTAGAATTTTAAGGATAATTCTTGTAGTTTTAACTGGCTTAGGACAGAGTCAAGGGCACCTGTAAGTGTCTGCTATACTTATCATCTATTTTAATGGTCTGGGTATAATAATTTTGGTAATTTCTTCCATGAAAAAGTATGTCAATCTGAGAAGGGTTTTGAGAGGTACAGACACCAGGATATATGGTCTTTCAATATGTTCTAGAGCCCAATGCATTAATTGATTCTGTGTGTGTGTGTTTGTGTCTGTGTGTGGCATTATGTAGTCACTAAACATATGATTTTGTGGGTATCCTTTGTCTTGCCTCTTGATAACGGTAAGTCTGTTTTCTCCAATCATGATTTGGGACACATAGTCTAAGAAGAACAAAAGTACTTATGGGGACAGTGGGATGTGAAATTAGATGTGTCCCAGAAAATCCACAATATATTCTGGAATTCAAAACTAAAACAAAACCAGGAAAGTATGGAAAATAAGGGGGAAAAAAGTTGTTCTGTTTAGAAACAAGTGCAGAAATGATGACTGTTCTATACAGAACATTCATTCTCAAAGCCCAGCGTATGGTACAGTTTAAAGAATGCTACTTATTTTGTATCAAACGCTTGAAGTAAATCGGATTATAGGAGTTTTGCCCAGTTGTTCTGAGCCAACTCTTACATTCTTTCCTAGAGAGAACTCCTTACTTTAGGCTTGACAGGGAAGTTGGAAGATATTCCCTCCGTGGAGGGCATGTCTGGCTTGTCACAAACTGAATGCAGAAACTCAAACCCAGTCATCATTGTCTTCTGTGTAATCTAGGGAGGAAACCAGTCCCTAGAATCTCAGTTGATATTTTCGCCACAATCTTTAATTGTACTGGATTTTAGAAGAGGAAAGAGGATTAGGTGGCAAGTGTAGGGGATTCTGAAATAAAGCCAGTGGATGAGCATATCAACAGAACTAAAAAATGGGTTTTTGGCTTTCTGAGACAAGGTTTAAGGAAACAGGCCAAGGATGAAATACATCCCATGAAGGCTGGGAAGTATGTGTTTGCTGGGCAAGCTTGCTAATCTGATTTTTAACACCTTGAACTGAAAATGGGGAGAGAAAACACCCAGATAAACTATAAAACATATTATTAAGAAAAATGGGTATGACATAAAAAGGAAATAGTGACAAAAGTGGCTCAACATTCACAGATGTTGATACGTGTTAAGACAACGCTTATATCCTCAATGGTGTGTATGCCCAACTAGGAGAGAGAGTTAAAGGACACAGAAAGCTGTATCTTTTCAGAAAAAAATGGCCTATTAGAGAGTACGGGTCTACTTCCTAGGTCGAGAAGAAATATATCTGCATAGCAATCTATGAACTATATAGAGGCAAGTTGAAGAACATCCAGGCAAAGATTAAAGGGAGAAGAACAGAAACAATAGAGTAGGAATGTACCACAAGATGACCGTTTCTCACACATTTCACAAAACCAGCACTAACATGACGTTCGGGAGTGCGCTAAGGTTTTAATTATCAGATATCCGGATATCTGCTGGAAGTCTTGCTCACTGAAGCCCAAAGCAATGCTTCTGATAACTTCATTATTTGCCTCGCTGACCATTTCATTATTGGAGGAGGTGAGTGAGGTAACTGATACTTTGGCCCTAACTCTGGGCACTGAGGAGGAGCTGGCTGGTGACGGGAATGTGGCTGAGTTGAAGACAGGGGAGACGGAAAACAACAGAGTATGTAGTTAGACATATATCATCAAAAAGGGAAGTAGGCTTTCAAAAAAAAGTTAAGAGGAAAGATGCCTGAGGATCATAAGAAAAAGACACTAGGACAGGGTCAGATGTTTATGAAAAATAATGGCAGTCCAGAAATGGGCAGAAGGCATGAACAGACATTTCTCCAAAGAAGACACACAAATGGCCAACAGACACATGACTTGGCATGAAGGAAACACAAATCAAAACCACAATGAAATATCACTTCACACTGGTCAGAACGGCTAAAATTAACAAGTCAGGAAACAGCAAATGGTGAGGATGCAGAGAGAGGGAAACCCTCTTATACAGTTGGTGGCAAAGCAAGCTAGTGCAGCCACTCCGGAAAATAGTATGGAGGTTCCTCAAAAAGTTAAAAATCGAGCTACTCTATGACCCAGCAGTTGCACTATTAGGTATCCAAAGGATACAAACATAGTGATTTGAAGGGGCACATGTACCCCAATGTTTATAGCAGCAATGTCTACAATAGTCAAAGTATGGAAAGAGCTCAGATGTCCACTGACAGATGAATGGATAAAAAAGATGTGATGTGTGTGTGTGTGTGTGTGTGTGCGCGCACATAATGGAATATTACTGAGCCACCAAAACTGAAATCTTACCATTTGCAACAATGTGGGTGGAACTAGAGGGTATTATGCTAAGTGAAATAAGTCAATCAGAGAAAGATAATTATCATATGATTTCACTCATAGTGGAATTTAAGAAACAAAACAGAGGATCAGAGGGGAAGGGAGGGAAAAATAAAATAGGACATAATCAGAGAGGGAGACAAACCATAAGAGACCCTTACGTCTAGTAAACAAACTGCGGGTTGCTGGAGGGGAGGTGGGTAAGGGGATGGGATGATGGGCATTAAGGAGTGCACTTGATGTAATGAGCACTGGGTGTTATATGCACCTGATGAATCACTAAACTCTACCCCTGAAACTAATATATGTTAATTAATTGAATTTATATAAAATTAAAAAATTGAAATAAGGGCAGAACTGTGGACTGTCTTGATGAGCAAGAAAAAGAGCTATGCCAAGAACCTGAGATACCCCATACAAGAGACTTTATGATGAAAAGAAGGGCCCTTGGGATCAGACATCTAATTATCCTGCTTATTGGGATCTGATTATTCTGAGGCAGGCTGTGCTCACTGCCCAGGGACATGCTCAGCCCCCAAGGGCATGGGGCCTGGTCACTCACCCAGGGCTCTGCAGTCCCTTCCCCATCACTACCAAGGGAGATGAAGGTGAAAAGGGGACAGGCCTATTGCTTAAAGCAGATAACGGAATGTTAAAAGATGACAGAAAAATAGAAGGCCTTTTAATTCTTTGTCTCAACTTTGCCCGCAAGAATTCCTTACTCACTGAAAAGTCTGAACAAACCCTCGTAAGAGGGACCTGAGAGGGGGAGGATACTGAAGGAGAGCTTTGCTATCTAGTGCTTATTCTATGTACATGTTTCTTATTTACCCAGTTAGACTAGAGCCCTGAACGCTCACTGAATACTTGCTGAAGAAACGGTAAAGGAATGTGCAGTCCTCACATAGGAGACTTTGAGAACATGCTACTTCTTAGCAGACCTCCTTTCTCCTGTGACTCTAGGCCTTGAAGCCTAGAATTCTTAGGCCATGAACATTTTATGCTCTTGGAGGTTTAGGAAAGATCTACAAATTAAGAATACATAATGAAAACTGACAGATAATTAGCCATTTTTGGTTGAGAAAAAAATTATTTACTACTCTGAGTTATGAACTGAAAAACCAATTCAAAGAAATCCATATGAATCAACCTTTCCTCTTGTTAAAAGTCATCTTAAGCTCTTCGAAACTTGTAACTAAGCAATTATATCCTTTCATATGGATCAATAATGAAAGCTAATCATGAAATCATACAATGGAATCATAACATATGTCCATTTAACTTACGGAAATCCAGCTGTATGTGCTTCACAAATAAAAGGAGAAAAAAATAATTTTAAAATGGGGGTGATCTTATTATGAATTATCTATATATGTACAAGATGTTAATTACAGGGTAATTTTGACTAGACGTCATTGAAGAGATGATCCTCTTTCAGGACTACTTTCTTCTACCCTTGCTAATGTCAGAGCAATTTACAAATATTGGAGAGATACAAACCTATAGATTTCAACATTCTTGTTCTTTTGTCTAGAGAGTTTAGAGGCACTTGCTTCTCCAGACACAATTATGGTGTTGTTTTCCATGACCACACCAGCACACACGGTTCCCAAGCCCTCTCCATACTTGGGAGACGAGACAAAATAGGTCTTCCGTGAAGTGGGATCATAACAAAAACTGGCGTCCCCATAGTTCTTATGTCTTGACCTGATGCCTGAAGAATTGTTGCCAATGCAAAGCAGAAGACTGGTAGTCTCCATGCCGTAACGAAGATTTAGAGAGTGCTGCTGGGGTGTCTTGATGGCTTTGAATGCGTTCTGAATAATGTCAATGCAATCTGCATCACACAGAAGCATTGTGTTCCTCTTTAGGGCTTGTCTTAAAAAAGAAGGATTTATGAGTTCCAATCGGACTTGCTTCAAAAGTTCAACAAGATGCTCCACGCGCAATTCTTGGTTATGATTTACCCATCTCAGGACTAAGTCCAGAATGCTCTCCTCCCTGGATATGTTAAGGTCATCCGATTTAATGAGCGTCAGAAATTGGTGGGCTTCGGTTTCTAGTATTTCTTCATGTAAGCTCACCTCAGCGAAATGCTGATACAAATATTTCTTTGACTGATCAGATAAGTCTTCAGCTCCAATCTGCTTTGCAAAATAATAGATACCGACACAGTTCGAGGCGTCCATGTGGTCCATCATATATTTTTGACACACACTGAAGATTTCTTCCATCTGCATAAAATAGGCAGCCATAGCTACAGTTTGCACATTAGTGTTATTGATCTCTAAAGCCGCATTGTACATGTAATTCAGTATCACGGACACGCTTTCTGCTGTGATGTCATGAAGTATGACTTCTCTTTGAGTACATTCGAGTAGTCCACAGGTGAACATAGCCTTGAAATAAGGACTAAATGCAGCCAGGACCAGCCTGTGGCAAGGAAATTTCTCCCCTTCTGCTATGAGTACAACATCGATCATTTCTGCTAATTCTTTCATGTTTTTAACTTGATTCAGTAAATTCAAACCATGCTGGTATTTTTCTTTTCCCTCAGCCTTGCACTCCATGATACCCTTTCCAGTGTTTCTAAGTAACACTTCTTCAAATGTAGCTGGATTCTTCTGGGGTTATTTGCATGTCTGATTACTCACAAAGCAACAGAGATGTGCTGGGGGAAAGAAAAGAATCCGGTTTCCTGTAAGAACACAATTCTCTGTGATTTAAATACGCAGCATTAATGCTAAGAAGCATTTATAAATAAATGTTATTCACCCCAAATGCAGTAGTTTAAGACCATCACTTTTGTGTCTAGAAATAATGTCAGTAATTGTATAAACAGTAAATTATCAATTACTAACAACATTTAACCTAATCAGTAGCAGAGATCTTTCTAGGAGGGCTGGAAAGTTCTCCCTCCCAAGGTGAATGAAGAGAGAAGTGGTAAGATAAAGACTGTTTTGCAACTCCATTTGCAGTTACCAGCTGTCTGCAGGCCAAGGGGGTAGAGGCATTAGGTAACCTGCTCTCTAAAGAGATGCATCACTGAAAATATCACGTACACCTGCCGAAACAAACAAACAAACAAACAAACAAACAAACAAACAAAACCCCCAAATGCACTCAACTATTATAATGGCCCCAGAACCACTGGGCCATATTCCAGAACCACATTTTCTCCGGATGGCTGAGAAAAAAAAGTCCATTAAAATTATGCTCAAAGTTTTCCTATGGGAAAGATAATTCCAAACAGTGCTTTGGAAAACATAGCCAAATGTCTGCTGATCTGAGAATTCACAAGAGTTGAAACTTACAGCTCAATCATCCTAAACTTAGAAAGTGCACAAAAGCCATCCCGTTTCTCTATCCCCACTCCTTGCTCAGCTTCTCTTTGATCCTTACTTCACAGTGGCAGAGATGGAGTTACTTCTCCCCTTAAAAAGCCCTGGTCTAATCAGAAGTCTCTTTAGTTGTCTGTCGGGATGCCTGGGTGGCTCAGTCGGTTAAGCCTCTGTCTTCGGCTCGGGTTGTGATCCCGGGGTCCTGGGATTGAGTCCCACGTAGGGCTCCTTGCTCGGCAGGGAGCCTGCTTCTCCCTCTGCCTGACACCCTCCTCCCCTCTCTGACAAATAAATAAATAAAATCCTTTAAAAATAAATAAATAAACAAACAAATAAATAAAATAAACAAATAAAAATAAGCTAGTTGTCTGTCTTCCCCCTGCCCAATAGAAACAGCGTTTCAAGGAAGCTAATTAGCTATTTGGATTTAAAGAAGGAATTTCTAGAGTCAGCAATCTTCATGTTGAGGAGCACATCTCCAGGCCTTGTCACCCTGTCCAGTTCTTACTTGGCTAGAAGTTGTATGCGGTAAGAATGAACCATGGTAGAAAAGTCAATCCTAGGAGTCAGGAGAGGAGGGGAGGTGATAATTTCAATCCTATGAAAGCTGTAAATGTTCTCCATTTTCTACATTCCTATAATCCTATCAAATTTAGAAATCTCAGTGAGATTTCTCCATCTCAATTCTCAGTATGACTCAATGAGAAATGGCACTTTTTTTCAGTGTTGAATTAAATAAAGTTCATTTCAGGAAACCAGCATTAAGCATGAGAGGAATGCTTAAGTATATAATAACAACTATGAGACCTAAAAATCACTGTGCTGTAGAGTGTGAAATGATAACGACTAGCTGATCTAAGAATCTGTGTAACTGAAATAGGAATAAAATCCTCCTTGCCAGATTTTCCAGCATTAATGCCTCAGCTTTATTTCAATAAAAGCTTAAGACTTTATTTGTGAGGCCTTGTTGGTTAGAAGTGAACCTTTGTTTTTTACTTTCATTTGTTTAGATTTTTACAAAGAGAATCTAATTATGGGTAATTAAGAGGTCATTGTATTTCTGAGCTCCCCTACAACACATTATGAGTAGCCCAAATCATATTATGTGGGCCTCTTTGTACATAAACACATCAATCAACTTTATAGATGGCAGCTGTTACTTTGAGCTGAAAACCAGAAAAGTTTCTTTATAAGGAGATAAATATTAACAAGTTTCTCCTAGTCCATTTGTACTGATTCCTAAGAATCACTCAGAGGATATCAATACCAGTGCTAGAAAGCCGAGAGCAGTTTCCAGATAGGATCACTAGATCAAATACAATGCAGTCCAGACTCCTTAGTTCCCAAAGTGTTGACCTTGATGTTGCTAGAAGAAATGAGATGCCAGGGGCTCAAATGTTAGGACCACAACCCTAGGATTTTGTATGTTTTGGGTTGTTTTTTTTAAAGATTTATTTATTTGAGAAAAAGTGTGAGAGAGCACCAGAGGGTTTTGGAGCAGAGGGAGAGAGGGAGAAGCAGACTCCCCACTGAGCAAGGAGTCTGATATAGGGCTTGATCCCAGGACCCTGGGACCATGACCTGAGCCAAAGGCAGATGCTTAACTGACTGGGCCACCCAGGCGCCTCAGGATTTTGTATCTTTAAGGCAGGAACCAAACCACCTTGTTGAACTTTGTGGCAGAGGATTATCTTAATAAAAACACAGGCAGCATTAGTTTCAAAGAGAAGTTAAAAGTAGAGTATAACTAGTAGAGTATGTATTTCTCTTCTCTATAAATATAGTAGTGCCTTATAAACAACTTTACAGTGGACAATATTGGGTTTCCCCCAGGATCCAGCCAGCCTTCTGTTGGAATGGATGGGGTAGGTCCACTGTGACTGGTTCAGGGATGGGTGTGAGACCGGAGATGGGCTTAACCAGAGTGAAGCTCAGGTCTCTGGTGCAAAAGCTGGGGAATCCAGGTGCTATGTAGATGAGAGGTCTAGAACTTCTACAGCCACGTCCCCATAAGCCAGCACGAGGACAAAGCTAATGCAGAGAAGAAGGCAGAGAATCCAGAGCAATGGGTTTGAAGCATGCTTTAGATCTGTATTTTTCAGTTTTCAGTGACAAACCATTTCTTTTATTGTTGAAGCTAGCTTGAATTGGGATTGCTGTAACTGACACTCAAGGGTCCTTACTGGTATGAGGGCAATATGCGAGAAGGTTGAGAAAAGGTTGCTTACGGTAATTGCAATGATATATTTTGTAAAATTCCACTTTTGGTATATTCTTAGGTTTTCTATTAGTATACTGTCAAGTAAAAAAAATAATCACAGAAACTTCTAGTTATCTTCTTTTCTTAAGATTTTATTTATTTATTTGAGAGAGAGAGAGAGTGTGTGTGTGGGGGGGGTGGTGGGAAGAGTGGAGAGGGATGGAAGGGGAGGGGGAAAGAATCTCAGGGAGACCTTGCACTGAGCTCAGAGCTAATACAGGGCTTGATCTCACAACGTTGAGATCATGACCTGAGCTGAAACCAAGAGTGAGATGCTTAACTAGCTGAGCCACCCAGGCGTTCCCTTCATTTCTTCTTGATGGAAGGCAACAGACATTAAGTCACTCTTCTAAGTTTACCTCTCCTCATTAAGTAGCCACATCTTACAAGTGTAGGAACTGAGTTTTGACCCAGTTCTCTCTGACTCTAAAGTCTGCACCCTTAACCATTCACTCTCGTGCAAGTGTGGGCAAAGTAGGGCCAGAGAGTAAGTATTTCAGGCTCTGTAGGTTCTAGGGTCTCTGTCCTAACAACTCAACTCTGCTGTTGTAATGTAAAAGCAGGTATAAGCGATACATAAACAAATGAGCATGGCTGTGTGCCAATGAAATGTTGTAGGCCTACTGAAACTTGAATTTCATATATTTTCATGTGTCACGAAACAGTATTCGTCTTTAGATTTTTAAAAGCTATTTGGAATGATAAAATCCATTCTTAGCTTTTGAGCTATACAGAAAACGACCCTTGCTCTACTGGTATAAATAAACCCACTTTCTAGATCCTGAGTAGGATAATATCCCATCTGGGTGCCTAACCTCCACTTCTCTGCTTAAGCCCAGTTAAAGAGTTTTGATTCAAAAAAAATCATCCGGTTGTCCCCAAGATTTCCAAATATAAATCAATTTCTTAAATAAATACTTTATTTGGATGCAGCTTGTCTGCCCCAAACATTGGCTTCAACAATAACAAACACTTTTAAAACAGAAATAATCGTTCCCAACATTCTGAAGGAACGTTTATAAATTTTTTAGATGGGTGTATATATTTATTAAGTATCCCCTCCTTCTACTTGCCTTTTATACACCTCCTGAAAGCCACTCGAAATTTCTGTGGATTTATGGACCAAATGAATTTACCGATGGAAATCCTGAAAAATACCCAGGCAGTTAAACACACTTCCAATACATTCTCGGCATTGTGTCCTGTACCTATAAGGTACAGAGAAGATCCTAGCATTGCAGATGGGGGCTTTGAAGGGAGAGAGGCCTGGGTTTGAATCTCAGTTTAGCCACTTACCTGCCATAATCCTTTCTTAATCTTTCTAAACTTTTCTAAACCTTGGTTTGTTCATCTGTAAAATGGGAAGAATGTATATAAAAGTAGTTAGGTCAGTTTTTGCTATCCAAGTGCTCCGTAAATGGAAACTGTAATTTTTTTTTTTTAAGATTTTATTTATTTATTTGACAGAGAGGAGAGAGAGATCACAAGTAGGCAGAGAAGCAGGCAGAGAGAGAGGAGGAAGCAGGCTCCCTGCTGAGCAGAGAGCCCGATGTGGAGCTCGATCCCAGGACCCTGAGATCATGACCCGAGCCGAAGGCAGAGGCTCTAACCCACTGAGCCACCCAGGTGCCCCGGAAATTATTGTTATTTTACAGGAGTGTAGCAGAATGCAGTTCAGAGGCTAGAAACATGTGCTTTGGCTGGGTTACCGAGGCCTGGGTTTGAATCCTTGCTCTACTATCTAGTAACATGAGCAAGTTTCTTAGCCTTGTTCAGTTTCCTCACTTGAGATTAGCTTTGAGAATTATTTAAGAATAGTTAGGATAATGAAGTAAGGCCATGTGTGTATAATACACCATTTGCCTGGTAAAATCTGCTTGGTACAGCTGAAGTGGGATACACCTGTATAAATACTTCCCCAATAATAACAATGTTTGGGTCCATATACAAACTGCTTGTGGGTACAGACACGGCTCATAAATAAAAGAGAGCCGACAGCAACTTTTTCTTATAATGAGGGCAGAGAGGGCATTCTCCTCTCATCAGCAAAACAAAACTGTATAAATGTTCTCAATGATATCAATGGGAAGTTATTCTCTGCTCCAATTTATAGAAGACTGAACTGGTGCATTCATATTAATAGTACCCATAATAATAGAGAAAAAATGAGTAGCAAAGATAAATACAAATCACAAGAATAAAGCCTAATTACTTTGCAAATCCAAAATGCAGTTATACCCATGTTCAGTATACTTAGTTTTGAGAGATGGACTGCTACAAATTTTAATGTGGCATAAAAATGTTAATTTAAGCAGCCAAGGATTTGCTTTTATAATGCTTAATGTTTTGCTGAAGTCAAAACTAGTTTAAATTCACAGTAGCACTGTTTGAAATAGCAAAAATTTGGGAATAACCTAAATATTAACATGAGAGTAGATAAACTGGAGGATATTCACTCAAGAGGATATTGCACAGAATAAACAAAGAATGAAATAGAGCTACATGTATCAACATGAATTTCACAAACATCATAATGTGTGCAAAAGACTTAGAATAGATGCTACCTACCAGTGATCTCATGTTTAAAATATGCAAAATAGTTATGTTCTAAATAGGATAAATATAGACAATGTAGTCTGATAAAATAAGTATAAACAATTGGTAAATCCAGGAAAGGGTAAATGGGAGTTTTTTAATACCATTCTTAGAATTGTTCTGTGAGTTTGGAATTACATCAAAATAAAAAATGAGGGGCACCTGGGTGGCTCAGTCAGTTAAGCGTCTGGCTCTTGATTTCAGCTCAGGTCATGGTCTCAGACCACGATCTCAGGGTCAAGAGATAGAGCCCTGAGCGGGGCTCCCCTTCAGTTGGGAGTCTGCTTGAGGTTCCCTCTCTCCCTCTCCCTCTGTTCTTCCTCGCATTCAAGCTCCCCCTCAAACAAATAAGTCTTTAAAAAATAAAAAGTTTAAAAAATTATAAATTCTTTAAGGATACATACAACTGTGGTGGAATATAAAGAAATGAAGGATAATTATGAAAAATATCAAATTAAAAAAAAGAAAAATATCAAATTCAGGATAGGGTTGCCTTGAGGAAGTGTGGAAAGAGGGGATACAGTTGGAGAACTGCACTTAACGTGGTGAGCACTGCATAATGTCTGAAATTGTCCAATCACTATTTCGTACACCTGCAACTGACATAACCTGCTATGTCAATGTATCCAGAGCCTATTTTCACCAACACTGCCCCTCATTCAAACATCACAAGGCCCTTCATAATCTGGCATCTCCCCACCTTTCCTGCCCCATCTCCTGGCTTTTTTCTTCCTTATACTTTTCAGTCTTTTAGTAGCACCGAACCACTAACAATTCTAATGCATACTTTACACACATTGTTCTGTCTGGAATATCCTTCTTCCCCTTCCACCTATAGAAATACAAGTGGCTCTTCCAAATTCAGCTCAGACATCACTTCCCCTCTGAAGCCTCCTCTGCCCTTCCTTGCTTGCACCTTGAACACTGACTGTTGCATCTCCCTGCCTCCCCTTTCAATGATAAGCACATTGAGAGTAGGGGGCTCATTTTTTAGTCATTTCCATGCTCTTTTTAAGATTTTATTTATTTATTTATTTGACAGAGAGATCACAAGTAGGCAGAGAGGCAGGCAGAGAGAAAGGAGGAAGCAGGCTCCCTGCTGAGCAGAAAGCCAGATGTGGGGCTCGATTCCAGGACCCCGAGATCATGACCTGAGCCGAAGACAGACGCTTAACCCACTGAGCCACCCAGGTGCCCCCATTTCCATACTCTTAACATCTGTCTGTGAGGATGCCTGCTACATCAGGGCTGCTCACTAAGGTCTGTGCAACTAAATGTTTTCCTTCGTCCTAAATTACAAGTTCATGATAATCTTTTTTCTTTTTGTTTTATACATGTTAATAAATCATTATCTTGAAGATTCTTTTCTACATTCAAAAATTGTGCTTGATTCTTTAAGTTGCTAATGTTTTGTCCAAATCAAGCAAATCACCCAGAATCCTTCACTTGATTTCCCTGATGCACTGTGACACCACTTCTCACTTCTACTTTCAAAATTAGTTCCCAGTTACTGCGTGCTCTCAGGAATTCGGCCCCAGTTTTTAGAGAACCAAAGCCAGAGATCACAAATTGGCTGCTCACAGACTTTTTCTTTTTTTTGGGGGCAAAGTCTTTGTCAACATACAAAACTGCCACATTGTAACATCTACTGAAAAAAATGGAAGGTATGGCAATAGTGGAGCCTCAATTCCCATGTTGACAACTGGTGTGCAAGACCTGAGTAGACAGTTGCCACCTCTCCGATGGCACATCTACTCTCCTTTCCCCAGCTCCCATTATCCTGAGAGTCAGTCCTCATGTATAATTCTCAGGCTGATGCTTTTCTCCCTCTCCGTGCCCCCCCCCCCCCCCCCCCCCCCCCCCCCCCCCGCAGCCACTGATTTGTGATCTCTGGTTTTCACTACTCCATCCCCATACCTTATTTTGCTTCAGTATCACAACCTTGCACAGACACTGGTAGGAAATGGCTCAGAATACCCACACTACCTTAAATGCACTTTGAGTCTCCCACTATATGGAAAAACACCTGATTCACTTAATAGGAATAATCCACCCCACGCACTAAGTGTTTAATAACGGCCAGGTCTGTAAGTGATAAAGCTAAATAAGACAAGTTTCCTTTTTGCTTTCCTTTGAGGAGTTCACGCTGTTTTGCATTCTCAGGGAGCTTTATACTTTTCAAAGTGCTTTAATATGCATTATGCAGTAGCTCATTAGTTCCTCTTAAGAATCACGTGGAGGGGGAAATGCAGGGCAATTATATTCCTGGCTTTAAAGTTAAGAGAGCTGCCTGGGGATACTTTCCATGCTTATTGAAGCCTTTTAAAGTGCCAGGCACTATTCAAGGCCCTGGGCAGACAGCCAGGAAGGGAAAGACAGAAGGCACTCCCTACCTTTATGGAGCTTACAGTCTAGTGAAGGAGGCAAAAGCTAAGATAGATGATAGGACAGCCACTACTGTCACATTAAAAAGGGAAGAGAGGCACCTGGGTGGTTCAGTCATTGGGCGTCTGCCTTCAGCCAAGGTCATGATCCTGGGGTCCTGGTGATAGAGCCCTCAAGGGGGCTCCCTGCTGGGTGGGGAGCCTGCTTCTCCCTCTCCCACTCCCCCTGCTTGTGCTCCCTGTCTCGCTGTATCAATGTTAAATAAATCAAATCTTAAAACAAAAAAAAAAAGTAATGAAGAGGGAAGAGACTCCTGGCTGAGCAAAGCTGCTCTCCAGAAGGAAGCAACTGCTGGGCTGAGCTGTGAAGGCAGGAGCCAGTCCCATGATGACAGGAGGGAAGCACAGTGGGCCCCACAAGGGCCAAGGGCCTGGGAGGCTGCGCCAAACTCCGGCCCTCGACCTTTCTCCGTTGGCCTGGCCCTAGAGCTAAGACAAGGCCCTCAGCAGGGGCCCGCGTTTCCTCTGTCACCGTTACTTACAAGCTGCTGACCCCCGGCTTGAGGCACGGCCCCACTGGCTCCGCAGAGGCTGCAGCGATGGCGCCGCGACCTGGCCCTGGGGCCGCGCAGACGGGGCCGGACTGGCCGGGGCGGGGCAGCTAGCGGACTTGACCGGCGGGCACTGCCCAATATGGGCCTGTGAGGGCCCGGCGATATAAATAGACTGAGCTGGGAGCGCAGGGGACCGAGGGCCCGCGCCCTGCAGAGGGGGAGGGACAGCGCTGGCAGCTCCTCCCAAGCGACAGGTGCTCGCCCTCGGCGCCCGGGGAGCCTGGGATGGGGCCGCTCTGCGCCTGCGCGGGTCGTCCCAGCCGCTCAATCTGCAGGCCTGCGTGCGGCTCTGCGCCTGCGCCAGTCTTCCCGCGCAGGCCCGCGTGCCAGGACCCCTGAAGGTCCGCGGGAGTGGGCGAGGACATAATTTAAAGAGAATCTGGAAATCAGATTTTTTAAAATGACACGTCTCTACGCTTAATCATTAAAAAAAAAATGCAAAACGACCCAAACCCGCTATGTGTGGGCTCACTGAATGTGGCCAGGAATGCCAGATGAAATGCCCAATTAAATGTAAATTTCAGATAACCAACAGTTTTTTAAGCATATGTCCCAAATACTGCATGGTCAATTCGCATTTAACAGAATGTGGGCGCTTTTTGCTTCTTTTGGGTTCTGTACTTTTATTTACTACGTCTGGCAAGTCTACCTGGAAAAACCAAGAGCCCCATGACCTTCGGCCCCACATGGGGGGTCCCCTGGAAGCCTGAGAAAAGACCGATGAGTTATGCCCAGGTTTGGGATAGTGCAGGGAAGAGGAATGTTCCCTGGAGGGAAGTGTAACAGAATATCTACTGTGTGGATAAGGCAGTAGTATTAGGTCAGCCGGTTTAAAATAAAACAAGTTTGTGATAATACAAAATTGTTATCTTACACAAATTTATTTATTTCTTACATTCTGGAGGTCAGACCTCCAAAACAGGTCTCCCTGGGGTAAAAGCAAAGTGTCTACAGGGCTGCGCTTTTTTTTTTTTTTTTTTGAGGCCCTAGGGGAGAATCTGTTTCCTTGCCTTTCCAGCTTCTATTAACTGTCCTCATTCTCTCTGCAGCTCATGGCCCTTTCCTCCATGAAGCCTTTGGAAACAGACCCGAGTCTTTCCCAGACTGCGCTTAGTACTGATTTTTCTGCCTCCCTCTTTATTCTCTTATTTAAATTGTGGTTAAATATACATAAAAGTTACCACTTACCGTATACATAAAATTTTAACCATTTTAAAGTGTATAATTCAGAGGCATTAAATACATTCACAATGTTGTGCAGCCATCTCTAACCGTTGCCAGAATTTCATCATCGGAAAGAAAAAAAGTTTCCCAAACAGCAACTCTGTACCCATTAACTCCCCGTGACCCCCTTTGTTCCCGTTTCCCCTCTCTCCCCCAGCACGTGGAGACTTCTAATTCACTTTCTATCTCTACAAATTTGCCTATTTCGGGTGCTTCACACAAGTAGAATCATACAGTATTTGTCCATAGGTGTCTGGCTTATTTTAGCTAGCATCGCATCCTCCAGATTTATGTCAGATTTGTGTCGTAGTATGTCGTAGTATGTATCGGTATTTCAGATTTATGTCAGATTTGTGTCGTAGTATGTCGTAGTATGTATCGGTATTTCATTCCTTTTAAAAGTTGAATAATATTCCATTGTGTGTGTGCATGTGTATGTGTGTATCTGTATACACACATACCATATTAAAAACAAAACACATTTCATGTTGGTAAGTAAAATTCCTTAAGGCGTTTTAGAAACTCATGTCAATCCTTGCGTGCATTTATATTTCCATGTACATATTAGAGTTGTTTGATAAAACTCCTGTCTCCCTTTCCCACAAACATCCCCTGATCTGCGAGCCCCGTTTAGGTCCTTCTACACCTGATCCTTTTTTTTTTTTTAAGATTTTATTTATTTATTTGACAGAGAAGGAGAGATCACAAGTAGGCAGAGAGGCAGGGGGAAGCAGGCTCCCCACTGAGCAGAGAGCCCGATGCGGGGCTCGATCCCAGGACCCTGAGATCATGACCTGAGCTGAAGGCAGAGGCTTTAACCCACTGAGCCACCCAGGAGCCCCAATACACCTGATTCTGTTCCTGCTTCTGGTTTTGCTTATCAGGTGATTGTGCTAAGCTAATGACTCTTTCTCAGTTTGCTCTGAAGACTCTGTTTGGTTTCCATGTGGCTACTTTATTTCCCCTCCTTCATTTGTTTCTAGAGGAAGTGAAACTTGGTGTGAGGAGCGAGGGCTTCCTGTGGGTGGAGAAGCTAAGCGGGAAGCTGCTTGGCTCTCAGGGATGCCAGCTGATTCTCAGATGATTTACCAGATGATTAATGAAGGATTAATATTATCAAACAGACTGATGTACCAAAAACTTGTTTTAGGGAACATGTTTCTTGAATAGATTATAAATGAATATGTACTTTACTCGAGTGACTTAACTACTTCATTTTTAGCCTTCACTTTCTTCCAATGTTGAGTTGCTTCTCCTGTATTCCTTTGGGTCTATTTTGCCATGTCAGTTTAATTTATTCCTCCTTCTGGCGCCTTAAAGCTCATCTTCCCTGTGCCTGGCTCCCTTTGATTATGATTTGCCTCTGGGCAGCTATTCCTTGATAGAGAAGTCACTTTTCTCCCACATATCCTCTCCTGCCCCCTCACCTCCACCTTTTAAAGGAAAAGTACACACATCGGAACTACCATTCCTGGTTCCTGGTACCAACACTGGTTCCTATCTTGAACTATTATCTATCACTCAGGTTGGGCGATTCCTTGACTAGGGAAAACCAGGCATCTAAGTGAAAAAATGAACAACCAATCTGATTATTTTAAACTTAGTTAACCCCCCCCCCCCCACTACCAAAACAAAAACCCCAGCCTGCCCCAGAATGACAAATGGATACACACCAGTAGTACGAGCTTTCTTTTCTTGGTCTTCACTCTTACTCTCCTGCTGTAGTAGGAGAGTAAGAAGCTGAGAGTAAGTACTCACCTTCTGCTCTATCTTCTTGTCTATGGAATGATATTTTTGAAATATTATCTGTTTCTTCCCACCCTCCTTCCTTCATCATATATTTCCTTATGATGCTTTGCTTCTCCATACCATTTCAAGGTTGAAAGTGCTCTAGGCTCATTGCCTTGGGGTGGGAGTGGGGTGCACGGAGAAATCCGGACTCAGAAAACCGGGCAGGTGGGGAGTGGAAGAAACGCTCTCTTCTGATTTCAGAAGCCTTAGTTCTTTCAAGAAAGAAATGAATTATTGGCGTTGTGTAATACATTTGGGAGGAAATCTAAATTACAGCAATGGATCTTCTTCCCATAGTACCTCTTTCCCCAACTGAGAAACAGGGAGGTCTCTGGAGGAGAAGTAATAAAGAAGACCCATGCCCTCTGGAGCCAGACTAGGTGTGGGGTGGCTTGGCAGCCAGAACCCAAAGAAAGGAAATGACTCCATAGCATCTTGGCCAGCGAGGGCTTCAGGTAACCATTCCAGAGGCTTTCATATCCTCCTGGGGCCCCAGTGGTGGAGAGAGCCCCTGAACCAGAGGGGCCTGTGCAAGACCAAGGACCTAGAGGCAATGGACCTCTCCTGGGTCACTGCAGACAGATGACAGACATTGAGCATGCAAAAGCACACCCCTTGGCCTGACTCCATTGTGCAGGTCAGACACCCCTGTCCCCCAAGAACTTAGATGCAACTCTGGGGAAAGGGAAGGTTTGGCCATCCTGGTGGCAACTTTCCACTAGAACGTGTTGACACTGATAAAGTAGTATAAATAATAATAAATAATAATTTATAAAGATAGATAGATAGATAGATAGATAGATAGATAGATAGATAGATAGATAAGTAGTATTTCACCCACTGTAGTTTGTGGACTGTGGAAACGGAGGGCTTGACTGAGTCTGGTGCGGAAACATGAGCATCAGCGGAAGTGGCTTGTCACCCTATCGGGGACAGGATGCAGGGAACCCAGAGATTCTTCTTCCAGCAAGCAACAAGGAGCAACTCGAAAGGGAGAGGTGAGAAACAGGAACCCAAGTTATCACACTGTTAATTTATGCCTTTTGTCTGAAGCCAGTTCTTTTTTCATCCTGAATGTTAGCCCCCTAAGGGGCAGGGAATGAGTCTCTCTTCTTCACTGCTGGATCCTCAGCACCTGGAAAAGTGCTGAGCACAAAGGTGGTGCTTAATAATTATTAGGGAATGAACAAGTAAGTGGATCAGAACTGCTTGGTGCGGGTAGTGGAATTCAGTCCGGCTGGTGTGGGATGCCCAGGAAGCAGGTTTGGAGGTTAGGGTGCCAGGGGCCGTGTGTCCGGGGACCACAGTCACAGAAAGTCCCCTGTCGCCAGCTGCTCTGCCCCGAGAACGCATGGACTTCAGAAACTTCCACCGCTGCCTCCCTCTGTCCCTTCACAGAGCTTGTCAGAGGACCTTGATTCACCTCTGGGTGACTTGACTCACCTCCACCTCTGGGTGTCCTGTGGGTGTGCCTCTGACATGGGAACCGGGTCACCTCTCCACACCCTGGCTTTGAGAGAGGCTGAGAAATGGAACCTGGAGAAACAAGTGTTCTCGGACTTTCCAGCTCTTATAGTTGGAGGGTTGGGAGGCGTGTTGCCACATCTCTTTCTCCTGAGGTTTGTGGGCTGTGAGGAACGAGGCCACCAGGATCTGACAGGGCCAGAGGCGTGTGTGTGTGTGTGTGTGTGTGGGAGGGGTATTCACAATTGCAGCTTTGGGCTCGAAGTTCGAAGCACCTGTGGCTGTGGGAGGGCGGGGGAGGGGGCGGTGCGTGGTTCTAGAAGTTGCAACACCTTCATTTTGCTATCCTCATAGGCTGTTTGGGTCCAAAGGGCTCCGAGCATTGTCACATGGCGTTCGTCCTCCAGAGCATGTGTCCTCATCTGTCACAGTTTCTCAACAAGCCCAAAAGCTCCCAGAGGCCAAGGTCTCTGTCCTGTTCGCCTCTGTGAGGCATTCACACGCCTGCCTTGGGCCCTCCAGAGAACAGATGGTCAGGGGACGTTCACTGATTTGGGTGACCGAGAGGCAAGGCTGGTTAAGTGACAGGAAAGCGGGGCTGGGGATGGGACACCCGGCATCCTAATCTGGCAACTATTCCTGAAGGCCTCATGGCCTCCCGAAACTCTTCTGGAAGAGAAAGGCAAAGTGATAATGCGTCTACCTCATAGCCAACCTATTAGGAGGATGAGTGAGGAGAGCAAACAGATATGAGAAAGGGCTTTGATAAACTATAAAGTAACTCATCATCATTTTCCCTGATGTGGCTTGTGATAATCACTGGAAACTCCTTTCCCCCATGTGGACCATATTTCCTTCGGAAGTTCTTCTTCCAGAATCCGTCACAGGGACACATGGGGAAAGGAGCTATCTAGCTGCTAAGTGGGGCTTTCCCCTTTCTCTGATGATAAATCATGAGCAGACAATTCAGTCTGCAAGTGTTCAGGGCTGCACCCTAAATCTAACAGATCTGAGGGGTTTTCAAAGGTCATGAATTTTCTGGAAGTAACATTTCTCTCTATACCCCAAGGTTATTCATTTTCCCCAGCAATGAAATCCTCAGATCCTGAGTATTATGAATCATCAAATCTTGCTTTTTCAGCAAGTAGGTACAACTGATTATTGTTGTTTGTTGCATTATCATACAGTGACAACTATTTATATATGATGTAAGTTAAGGTATATAGATTTTGCTGCTCTAACAACGAATCCGACTGATAGTGAAAAAGGAAGTTTATTTTTCTTTCATGCAGAATCACAGGGAGTGAAGAAGCAAATGGGGCAGTGTGAGTTAGGCTACAATAATAACAGGCCTCAGCTTACATAATAGAAACGATCTTCTGCTTATGCAAAGCCTGAGGCAGCTATTTGGATCATCAAGGTAGGTGTCCTTCATCTAGTGGTTCAGGGACTCTGGCTGACAGTGGCCCAGCCGAGGGCCTCCGGGTCTTCATCTCCTGGCAAGCCACAAGGAAAAGGATGTGGGAAAGGGTGCACAGCAGTTTTGTGGATCAGGCCCAGAAGGGGCAAATCTCATACCTGCTCACGTCCCATTGGATAGGATGAGGGTGCATGGTCACGTTTACCTTTGAGGAGGGATGGGAAGTGGAGTCTAGTTCCATGTCCAAAAAAAAAAAAAGAGAGAGAGAGAGAGAGAGAAAGGATTTGGGTGAGTAGCCCAAATCGTGGACCAACCAGAAGCAGAGACACTGAGAGCAAACCAGCATTTATGAAAGCAGGACATTAGTTCCTCAAGATGTTTGGAAAATGGAGTTCTGTGTTAGAACAATTTGAGAAATACTGTATTCCACATCCTGTATTGGAGAATCGGAATACAGAATTAAAGGTTCTGATGAATCCTGCAGTAGAGATGCAAAGCATTTCCTAAACATTCTTGACTCTAGAACAATGATGTGAGTATGGGTCTGGATGTGATGCCCACTAAGACCCTCGGGGGCACACCCGGGAAACAGGTGTGGAAGAAGACCTCAGGGTAAGTTAAGAATATGTTCAGATAAAAGCTTTAAATCTCTAGAAAGGCAAGAACCGAGAGACGTCCTTGGAAAGGGGGAGATCCCTAGTGTCAGAGAGGTGGAAGCTTATGCGATCAAGGCAGGGAGGTGGGAAGGAACCAGAAACCACAGTGGCACAACCCCCCACCCCCCCATCTCCCAGCCCTACTAAAGATAGCTGTAAAGGAAATGGCAGAGAGCTGTCGCTCATGCATGTGGTTGCTGTCTTCTGCCTGACACTCCTGCTGGGGCTCTGACTCCGTCTCCAGCAGGTGGTGGTGCCGGTGATTAGTGGGTCATGTGAGCCTTGCTGTTTGCTTTATGCCTCCTGCCCAGTTCTCATTTAATCCTCATGCCTCCCAAGAGCATGTGTGGGGAATAATAGGGCAGTGCCCTGGCTGGAGAGGCATTTGGCCACGGAACCCCACCCCCTCATTTCATATCTGTTACAACCAGCTGCTTCATCATCCCACTGATTATTTTCCCTTCGCATCTTTAGATAGTCCCCAAGTGTGAAGAGAGCGTCTCCTGTGGTCTCTCCTTGCTCGAGCTTAAAGGAGTAAGGCTTTGGGGTACTTTGCTAGATATCTCCCACCACCTCTACTGTTATGGGTTGAATTGTGTCATCCCCCCACCCCCCAATTCATACGTGGGAGTCCTAACTCCTTGGCAACTCAGAATGTGACCTTATTTGAGATAGAGGCTATACAGAGGTAATCAAGTTAAAATGAGGTCATTAAGTGTGGGTCTTAATCCAATATGACTGATGACCTTATCAAAAGGGGAGACTTGGAGGCGCCTGGGTGGCTCAGTCACTTAAGCGTCTGCCTTCATCTTATGTCATGATCTCAGGGACCTGGGATCCAGCCCCGCATCGGGCTTCCTGCTTGGTAGGGAGCCTGCTTCTTCCTCTCCCTGTGCAGCTCCCCCTGCTTGTGCTCTCTCTCTCTCTCTGTCAGATAACTAATCTAAAAAAAAGGGAGGGGGGAGTCTTGAAGATAGACATGCACACACAAGTCAAGTTGGCTATCTACAAGGCAAGGAAAGAGAACTGGAATAGACCCTTTCCAGTCCTCAGAAAGAACCTGATGCCCCTGCCATCGCCTTAATTTTAGACTTCCAACCTCCAGCACTGCCAGAAGATAAATTTCATGCTGCAGTGGTACCAGTGTGTGATGCTTTCTTACAGCAGCCCTAGAAACTAACCTACCCTCGAAGAACAGGGAGCCCGACGAGAGGCTTGATCCCAGGACCCCGAGATCATGACCTGAGCAGAAAACAAGAATCAGATGCTTAACTGACTGAGTCATCTACGTGCTCCTCTTCTATTTCTTAATTTGTTTTCACTACCTTTTCCTTATACCAGAATTTCCCTTCTTTGTCCTCCTTGCCAACATGGTTTTGAAAGTCATTTGTGATGCTGTTAGCAATTCTCATCCGAATCAGACCAAAAAGGTCTCAATCTTCATGACTTAATGCCGGAGGTAGAAAGTGGTTTTGCAATAAGATATCCCATCTGAGTTTGAATCCTTGTTCTATTATTTTTCTATTGCCTCTTCTTGGACAAGTTTTCCTAATATCCTTGAACATGAAAACGGTGAACTTAAGCACTTAGCTTGCAACACTATTGAACTGAAGAAGGAAACATGCACAGTAACAAACACAAGGCACATAGTATGTGTAAAATGATACTTCTGACTTTCCTTTCTTTCCTTCTTCTGGTTCCAGGCCACGCCTCATCTCTGTTCCTGGTCTAGTGTATGCCCTCCTACACCACTGAGATTCCCCACCCTGGCACAGAAGTACATTACATGGACTGATTCCACCAACTGAGTATTAGCTGCTGGGACCCATAGTTCAGTTCCCTCCTGGAATTGCTCTAGACCCAGACATGCCTTGCTCAAAGGTCCCCCTTCCCTGAGGGCAGCCTGCATCCCATGTTGTTGAGGATGTGCAAAGACCCTCACTTTGAAACAACTTTCAAGAGCCAGCTGTCTTTTGTGAGGAAATCTCTGACTCTAGATTTAATTTATATCATTCATTTTGGGGGGAAAAAGCTGCTGAAAAATATGCTCATTATAAATATTTGATCATTACCAAAAAAATTCAAGGAAGTGAGTAAAACTCACCCAAATTCCCAATATTTTTGTGTCTTCCCATCCATCAGGGTGCATGTGCGTGTGAGTGTGGGCAATGTATTTTATACAAATGAGATCATACACTACATGCAATGCTGTAATTATGCCAAAGATCATTGATCCTTCGCTATCCAGCCTCTCCTCCTCCCAGACTAATATTATTTAGGCATGTGACTTCCCAGAATGAAGAAGGCATCTCCCAGGCTCCCTTGCAGCTAGGTACAGTCATGTGACTTTGTTCTGGCCAGTGGCATGTGAGAGGTGATAGGATGAGCAACTTCTAGGCCAGGTCCTCAAGGAGGAAGGGACATGGCCGCCTCTTGCCCCCTTTCCCCCTCAACTGATGACAATAATAAAGAGCTTTTAGCAAAAAGCAGCAGCCCCTGTTAACGTCTTGATGAACTTACTGAAAAAGTTATACATTGACTTCATTTTGTTTTGGTATTTGGGGTTTAGATCTCCTCCACCCTCTCTGGGTGTGGGAACCAAGAAGGTGTACTTGCTGAGACAAAGTTTGTCTACAAGATGCCCAAGTGGAGATTTCAAGGATGCCATTGGATTCTTGGCATAAATTCATGTTATGAACAACTTAGTCAATAGCTTTGCCCAAATCAGAATTTGGATCAGAATTCATGGATCAGAATCCAATGGCATCTGAATAAATAATTATATGTGAATTTATTCTCAAATATTCAGAAAACATCCTGTGACCCCACATAGGAAAGGACTTTTTTTTTTCTTTCCTTTGAAATCTTTAAGCTTAGAAAATCCTACTCTCTACCCTTATCTCAAAACTTTTTATGAGTAATTTTATTTCCTTCCAACGTTTTTTGGTTTTTGTTTTTAAAAAAGGTGTTTTGGGGATGTCCAGGTGGCCCAGTCACTTATGCGTCTGCCTTCAATTCAGGTCGTGATCCCAGGTTGTGAGATTGAGTCCCACATCAGACTCCTTGCTCTGGGGAGACTCTGCTTCTCCCTCTGCCTGCTCCTCCCCCTGCTTATACGTTCTCTCTCTCTCTGACAAATAAATAATATCTTAAAAATATAAAAAATAAAAAGAGTTTTTTGTTCATTTATGAAACTATTATTTTTCTACATCCTCTCCAATACCTGCTGTTTCTTGTGTTGTTGATTTTAGCCATTTGGATAGGTATGAGATGATATCTCATTGTAGTTTTGATCTGACTTTCCCTGATGATAAGTAATGATGAGCACTTTTGATGTGTCTCTTGGCCAACTGATTGTCCTCTTTGGAGAAATGTCTGTTCCTACCTTCTGCCGATTTTTAAATTGGGGTGTTGAGTTGTATAAGTTTTTTATGTTTTGGATACTAACCCTTTATCAGATATGCCATTTGCAAATATCTTCTCCCATTCCATAAGTTTCCTTTGAGCTTTGTTGATTGTTTCCTTCACTGTGCAGAAGCTTTTTATTTTGATGTAGTCCCAATAGTGTATTTTTGCTTTTATTTCTCTTGTGTCACAGAGATAGATCTAGAAAAAAAGTTGCTATGGCCGATGTCAAAGAAGTTATCGCCTGTGCTCTCTTCTAGGATTTTAATGGTTTCAGGTTTCACATTTAGGTCTTTAATCCATTTTGAGTTTATATTTATATGTGGTATAAGAACATGATCCAGTTTCTTTCTTTGGCACATTGTTATCCAGTTTTCCCAGCAGCATTTGTTGAAGAAACTGTCCTTTTCCCACTGGATATTGTTAAGGTATGCACACTTTACCCTCAGGGTTTTTAACAGCAGCCTGTGAGCACAGGGTGTGAGAGCACCGAAGGTCTCAATCTTGGCCAGCGCCAGCCTCTGTGGGCTTTCTTCTGTGCTATTCTGTTAGGCGAGAATTATTATCCGGTTTTTATTTTTGCTTTGTGTGGTTAACAAAGTTGAACATCTTTGCATATGATTACTGTTCATTTGTATTCTTTTGTAACTATTCTTTTTGTAACTTTTCTTGCCCAATTTCTTTGCCTAGTTTCCTTTTATGGGTTTGCTTTGTTTTATTATTGGCTTATTTGAGATAGAATAATATCAAACATTATTTTTTTTTCCTGTAATGCATTACAAATATTCTCCCCCTCCCCCTTTGTCTTTCAAGTTTATGGAAATTTTTAAGGTTCTGTTGTTTTCTGGGTTCTGCAATATGGTTAGAAATGTTTCTTCCCAATCCCAAGATTATTTAAAAAAAATGCGTCAATATTTCTTCCAGTGTGTTTGTGGCTTTGTTTACTTAAAATCTTTAATTTTTTGACCCATTTGGGATTTATTTTGGTGTCAAGAATGACATGGGGATCCAGATTTATTATTATTTTTTCCCAAGTGTTGAGTTAGTTATTCCAATTCTATTTATTGATCACTCCATCTGGAGTGTTCTGATTTGAAATTCTAACTTTCTCCTATATCAGATTTCCTTACTTACTCCTGTCCATTTCTGTACTCTCTTTTTTCCTACTGGGCTGTCTGTTTGTCCTGTCACAGTACTATAATATTTCCCCTAACTTTATAATATTCCTTAAGTCAGGCTAGGATAAGTTTCTCTTTATTTTGAATATTTTCTTGACTCTCCTTATATAACTTTTTCTACTTCAATTTTAGCATCATTTTGTCAGGTGTCCAAGAAAAGGCACTTTGTAATTTTATTTAGAAATATGAAGAAGCCCAATATATTATTTGGGGAAACAAAATAAATTTACCATATTGGGTACTTTGTCCAAGATTCAGACATGCCTTTCCATTTGTTGGAGACTTCCATAATAGCCTGGGTAGCATTATATTTTTCTACCTGAAAAATGCCTGTAGTCCTTGGCCTGGGTGGATCTCACCGAGGGGCACACGCCATGGGTCATGCACCTTAGAAAAACTTTAGGACTGTTAAGGGCAATTTGGACTACCACTAATTTTTCCATACACGCAGACTTTAGAACCCAACCCAGGTGGGTTCGAGATCATGCGTGCTGTTCCAATTATCTCTGGAGGGCCAAGTGGGCTAGAGGCATTTTCATTCTCGTATTTATTTTTGTGTTTGTTTATATTGAAATAACTAAATTAAACCGAGTACCCTTGAGGAAAACAGTGCTCTATCTGGATACCATTTCATCCAAAGCACTTACATAGATTTTGGTGCCATGTAATTTGCCATGATGGCCTCAGTGGTTCCCCCTTTGGTTTCTGGGAGCTCGTTGCGGAAGTACTGTGACTTCTGAGGGCAGGCGTTGATGTTGAATGTTGAACTTGTGCACATTTGTTACACTCCAAGTGAGCCCATACGCAGCTGTGGCATTGGATCAGGTTGTAAGACACAAGATACCACTTTTTACCAATAAGAGTTAAAGGGTGTCCTGTAACTTCAGCCGATGCCAAAAAAACCGGCATTCCTTGGAACACTTCAAAACTTTTCCTTATTAGTGCAGACCCAGTCATGAGCTTCCCTCAAAGACCCAGTGTTGCAGGGTGAATAGCAAGATAACCGTGGACTCTTTTAGAGACCTGTGAGACTTCGTTCAACTGAAAAAAGTGTTTTCACTGTAATTATTTCTGACCTGTTTAGTGGTTTCCTACCCGCCCCCTGCCTTGATCCTTTATTCCCTTCAAGTGAGCTAGAGCCATAAAAAGGTTACCAAGGAGTGGGGGGTGGGTAGTCAATTTAGGTCCAGGAAGGTGGGATTTAAATATAACTGTGTAGCTGACAGAATGATTTATTACTTTGTAGGTCATTGGAAAAGAGCAGAATTTCTCAAACTGTGTTCCATGGGCTGATATTAATCATACAAATGTCCTAAGCACAGAAAGTTCTCAGGGTTCCGGGGCCAAGTTGGCTTAGGAAATGCTGCCTGCTAATTCCCCTCTCAGAGCTCTACAATGTGCATTAGCATATTAAAAGTTCTAAGAAGTACAGCAGGAAAGAATCCAGTTTTAATTCTGTTGAGTGATTAAGCAAGTGTATTAGTGCAAGGGATAGTTTCCTTTAACGGGTTTCCAGGTTTCCCTTAACACACATCTATGGAGGAGATTTAATGGAATTTTACCCCTTCTTTGGTCAGCCCATTTAAATGTGTATCAGTGTCAGAATACTAGAGCTAGATTTTAAATGAAGTGCAATCAAAATAAAATTCCACTGAAATATAACTTGGCTTATTCATTCATAGCATCGATGGTGTACTTCAGTGCGATAGATATAGTAAATCATGGACATTTTTACTCACGTGACACTTTCAGAAACTGACCTTCTAGTATTTGTTGATTATTCAAATAATAGGTGTTAAAGGACTTCTGGATCTTTAGCGCTGTGCTGAGAGGGAAGAGCAGGAGATACTCGAGGGAATGGGAGTGACAAGGGATGAGAGAATTCGGAGAAGACCAGAAACTCGTATCGTTTGTGCGGCTCCCGGCTAATCCTTGGGCAGAATGCTGTCATCGGCTTTCAGTGGCTGCGGGAGGAGCAATTCTAACTTGAGCCTGAGTGGGGAGGTGGCTCCAGCTGCAAAGTAGGTCACCTTTTTTCACTGGGGCCCTTGAGGGTTTTGCCAGGGACACTGACACTCACAAATGAAATTCTGACACGTATCAGTTAGTTTGCAACGATAACACTGCTGCCTAACAAACCACCTCGAAACCCAGTTGCTTAAAGCAATATTCATTTATTACTGCAGGTTGGCTTGGGGTGATCTGATCTAGGCTCAGCAGGTGGCCCTGCCTCGGGTAGTGGCTTCCGGGGCAGCTCTGCTTCCTACTTCCGGGCTGTGAGTCAGCTGGAGCATCTCTGCTTACATGTTGCTCTTCTTCTCTGGGCTAGCAGACTCCCCGGGAACGTGCTTCTTAGGGATGTGACAGAGACAAAAATGGCACCTTGCAAGTCTATGCTTGCATCTCATCTGCTAACAACCCCTCGACCAAATCATGTCAAAGGATGGGAAACTCTACCTGGGTCCTTTAGGGTGGATGTTACATAGCAACGGGCATGGATGTCTACTCTTATAACCAGGGAGCCGGTAAAGAGCTAGAACCATAGTCTAGTCCGACTCATCATGGGAAGGGCCCCCTCTAGGACCCCGGGGTGATGATGCCAGCTCCCTTGCAGGAATGTAGATTCCACTTACGGGCTCTGAGAGGGCAGTTCTGGCTCCTGGATATGAGAAAGCCTGTCTGCATCCAGTTGACACCTGAGGGCTGGCAGCTGACTTTGAATAACATTGAGCAGCCCGGAAACGGAAGTTTGGCCAGATGAGCGGGCTGCTCCCCCTGCCTATATATTCTAGCCACAGCCTCCCACTTCTCAGACTCAGGCTCTGGCTTCAGCCAGCACATACAGTGCCTTCACGCAGAGTGGGAGGAGGTAGCCCAACCTTTTCAGGGAATCACAGGAGGATGAACTCCAACCAACCAAGAGATGGCAGAGGAGACTTCACCAAAGTATTAAATGTTGGAAATATTTGAAAAGAGACATAAGCTACAAGCAAGGAGGGGGACGAGATGAATGGAATAGAGGGTGGGGTAGATCATGCAAAATGGCCTTTCTTCCACATCAACTCTGGCCTTGGCCACACGACTTGTTTGTTCAATGGCGGCACAGTAGGTTTAGTACAAGCAGAGACTTAAAAAGCACTCGGGTGTTGGGGGGTTGCCTCTCTCGCTGCCGGAAGTCTGGTGGCGGCCATCTGGCCATCCGAACAAGCCCAGGCTAGCCTGCTGGATGATTAGAGGTGGATGATTGTTGTCTCAGTTGACACCCAGCCACTGCCAGACCCCTGAGTGAGGCCCCTCAGGACCCATCTTGCTGTCAACACCTTGACTAGACCGTGCGGACAGCTGGCCCCAAGGAGCTAGCTGCTCAGCCAACCCATGGGACTATGGCAAATAATGAATGTTCACCGCTTTAAGCCTCTTCATTCTGAGGTGTTTTGTTAACCAGAGAGAGCTAAATGATACATAATGTCATTGTCGTGTGCCCTGGCAATGTATAAATAAGATAGAATGAGCTCGTGGATCACCTTGCCTTTAATGCTGACACATCATGTTGTCCAAATTGAAAAATATTTAAGAATAAAATGATGAACATTAAGAAAAACGGTATTATTGACTAAAATTGGGTAGGACAAGATAGGAAGAGGTGAAGGAAGAAGAGACAGAAGTTCATTCTATTGTTCACTTTTTTTTTTAAGATTTTATTTATTTATTTGACAGAGAGAGAGAGAGATCACAAGCAGGCAGAGGTAGGCAGAGAGAGAGGGGGAAGCAGGCTCCCTGCTGAGCAGAGAGCCTGATGCGGGGCTGGATCCCAGGACCCTGAGATCATGACCTGAGCCGAAGGCAGAGGCTTAACCCACTGAGCCACCCAGGTGTCCCTATTGTTCACTTTTTAGACAAGACGAAGGCATTACAAATGTTCTGTAAACAAATCTTAAGAGATAAAGCACTGCGATAAAATATAAAGACATCACATGTATATTAAAATATATACCAAATTTTATTAGATCTTAAGATTATCGATTGTGAGATTATGCGCATCTCAATTTCAAAGATGTTAAAATGGGGGGAAGTGACAAGGAACTGCTACAGTGCAGCATCTACAAACAGAAAACATTGTATAAAACATGTCAAAACTGAGACTAAACACATGTCATGCTAACAAATGTAAATATAATTCTCCCATTAGAAGAAAAAGATCTTCAGATTGAATCACAAAGCAAAATAGAAAAACTCAATCTATCGACCGTTTGTAACAACATGGATGGACCTAGAGGGTATTATGCTGAGTGAAATAAGTCAGACAGAGAAAGACAAGTAACACATGATTTCAGTTCTGTGTGGAATTTAAGAAACAAAACAAATGAACAAACAAAGGAAAAAAAGAGACCCTACACCAGACTCTCAAACACAGAGAACAAAGGGATGGTCGCCAGAGGGGAGGTGGCTGGGAGGAGGGTGAAGTAGGTAAAGGGGATTTAGAGTGCGCTTTTGGTGATGAGCACTGAGTAACGTACAGAATTTTTGAATCACTATATTGTATACCCGGGACTAATAAAACACTGTGTGTTGATTGTGTTTCAATTTAGAAAAAAAGAAATAAAAAGCACAAAGATACACCAGCAAAAAAATGAAGTGTGTGTTGGGGGGGGTGCCATAATCCTAGCCTAAAACAAGATAAAATTCAGGCCACAAAGTACTAAATAAGACAAAATCTGGCACTTTATCATGCCACAGACCACCATGGAAATACAGCAGTTATGCGTATCTATGCATTAAATTGTAGCATATTTCATTAAGCATAAACAAAGGAGACATAAGGAGAAATAGACAAAACGCACCGATCATAGACCTTAACTCATTTATTTCAGTGGAAGACGGATAAAGCTGATGAAAAATTGTTATATCAACTCCATTAAATATGTTGCAGCCACTGCAAATGAAGATTATATAGTTCTAGAGGAAAAGTGTACAACATATGAGAAAAAATACATCACACGTGTGTAACTGTGCTATCTCATTATAACCTGCAAATTGGGTGTTTAGAGGTGTGTAAAGATTGGAAGAGCCATGGGGAAGTGTAATTCATTAAGCAAAAAGAATTGAGAGTCTATGGATTTTAGCAAATAGTTTTGATGATTTCAGTATTTTAAGGAAAATGCTAATTATTTAGCATAAATCAGGATATTCCTTATAGAAAGCAGCCATAACAACACTGGCCCATTGAGGGTATGTGTAGAGACGTCCAAACATGAAATACAGTCATGTAGGAATTCATTCATCATACGCCTAACTCCAGAGCATCTGACTTAAAACCAAATTTTAAAGGTTAGATTTATAAAGACAGTGTGATCAGGACACCGAGTGAGACATTTGCTGATTGTTTTCTATACTCTAAACATTTGCTTTGACACGTGAAAAATATTTCCCACTAACTATTCTTTCACTGTAATCTGTAACACTTAGCTAAAAGAATGGCAGTATCTGAAACAAATAATATTAAGCTCCCATAGAATTACAGATCTCCAGGGGCATAGGATGGGGTGGGCAGAAGGGTACAATAAGGAAATTCTGAGGAATCATTGGTTTCAAACAAGGAAACTCAGATTGTTTAAATGACTCACCTATGGTCACTCAGCTAGGTAGAAGTAGAGTTGAGATTAGAACAAAATTCCTGCTTTCTGGAAAGCAAAGTGTTAAATTTCTTCCAGCTCCACCACTTGAATATTCATTAGACTTAGAACCAACCATAGTTTAAGATAAATGTTACATTTCATGTGTTATACCGTATATGTGTTAGTATGTCCATATATTTTTGATTTTTTGAACCTTTAAGAAGTCTTGTATGAAGTCTCATACTTTAGTATTCCATATCTTCCGCAACATCGTGTCAATACAGTAGCAGACTTTGTCATTGGTCCTCTCTCGTGGCCAAGGGTCCCCTTGTTCGTGGCAGCTGTCTTGTCGACCTCATTTCCTGACTCGGAATGTGCCCAGTCAGCTGTGGAAAACAAAACCCAAGATGCACAAAATTTAACAGTTGCACACATCCATTTAAAAATAACAATGCATGCAGGGCTTCTTATGTTAAACATCTTCTGTACACGTGTTTCAAAGCCAAAGTGCATTGAATTTCCCCAAAATAAAGCTTGTAGAAACATTAGCGGGTGTGAATGCACTCGGAAAGCTGATGGTCCCCGAAGCCAGATGTGAAGCTAGAATGCTGGGGAGAGATGCAACAGTGGTTTCCAAGTTAAACAAATTTTCAAAAACAGTAAACAGGGTGAGTGGATCAGATCTCTGGTCAACAGAGGGAACCAAAGAAGAATCGAAGCACAGCCCGTAAAGGGAAATCTTTGGGATGAACGCTTAAAGATTTGACTTATAGATGTTTGTTTGGAAATACTTTAAAGCACCTGTAGTGTGCCCGGTATTGCATAGAACAAATTGTTAATGTCAGTTGTCTATATGTTTATTTCCATCTTATAGATTCTTTGTGACAGATCTTCAATCCCAGTCTTGGCCAGCTTCAGCTGCCCAGAATATTCCTGGGACCTTCCTGACTGCCTACCTGGAACATGCCTTTCTTTCTTTTTCTTTTTTAAGTTTTATCTGTTCATTTGAGAGAGAGAGAGAGAAGAGAGAGAGCATGTGCACAGGTGGGGGGAGGGGCAGAGGAAAGGGCAGACTCCCTGTTGAGCAGGAAGCTTTGTGGGGCTTGATCCATGACCCTGTGATCATGACCTGAGCTGAAGGCAGATGCTTAACCCACTGCACCCCTAGGCACCCCCACTGAACATGCCTTTTTATTTGTCTATTTAACCTCATCTGGAGATTGGGAATGGGAGGTCATTCAGTACCACTTCAAGTGTAAAGTCTATATATATACTTATATATCGATATATACTATGTATCTGTTTTCCTGTTTTGCGTTGAAGAGTTGTTTTGAGTTTTGAAATATCATCCAGAGGATTTTCTGCCTTGTTAAAATGCAATAATTCAGGGGTTTCTATTTTCTCATGTTGTATTTGGCTTTCAATAGACTACATTCCTGGGGCGCCTGGGTGGCTCAGTGGGTTAAAGCCTCTGCCTTCGGCTCAGGTCATGATCCCGGGGTCCTGGGATCGGGCCCCGCATCGGGCTCTCTGCTCTGCAGGAAGCCTGCTTCTCCCGCTACCATTCCCTCTGCTTGTGTTCCCTCTCTCGCTGTGTTTCTCTCTGTCAAATAAATAAAATATCTTTAAAAAAAAAAAATAGACTACATTCCTATGTTTAGAAGCCATTGTCCTGTTTCATATTATGTTACGTGATCTTTGTATTTTGAGACCCTTTTGAGCTTCTTTCTTGAATTCCACTTTCCTCCAAACAATAGTCGTTTTATAATTCTTATGTCTCAGGGAAGGCTCAGAATGGAAGGAGATGGGGAAAAGGATAGAGTGTCAACTGTGATGGGACCAGCTGTAGGATATGCTGGTGGGAAAGAGGAGCCTGGGACTTGTTCTCAAGACAGCAGCTCAGCTATGTGATGGGCCCAGAGGGAGACAGCCCGTAAGTTAGTTTAAGGTGTTGAGTTATGTTAGGTGACTTTGGGCTGTCCTATTTTGATGTTTACTTATTCAACAAACTTCCAGTTGAGTAGCTGGTATTAGATATAACCTTCCACCACTAATAACTATTTTAAAAGTGGACAAAACTTAAGCAATACTTTGTAGGTATTGGAGAGTGAGTAGCTTAGAGCCATGATCTTTGAGCCAAGGGAAGCATGTTAGCCGACTTCCATGTTTATACTGGCCTTCTACTTGGACGTGATTTGCAAACCACAATGCAGGAAAATAATACCCTAATTACATAGTTACTGTTTCTTTTTTGTGGTGAGAACACTTAGATCTTAAGGTACATAATACGGTGTTATCAGCTGTGGTCACCATGCTGCATGTAAGCGTCCCAGGACCTGTCCATCTCGCAGATGGAAGTTTATGGAACTTCCACCAACATCCCCCAGTTTCCCCCAGACCTCAGCCCCCTGTGACTGTTCCTCTATTCTCTGTCACTCTACCTCTGTTTCTGGCTTGTTTAGATTTGGAATTTTTAGACATATGAGTGAAATAATACAGTATTTGTCTTTCTCTGATTTATTTCACTCACCATCATATCCTCAGGGTCCACCATGCGTGGCAAATGGCAGGATTTTCTTGTTTTCTATGGCTGAATAATATTCCATTTCTGTGTGTGCACATGTATATATACACACATTTATATAAAATTGTGTGTATATATATATATTGTGTGTATACATTGGGGGGTGTGTGTGTGTGTGTATGTATATATACACATATCACAACTTCTTGATCCATTCAACCACGAATGGACACTTGGTTTGTTTCCATGTCTTGCCTATTGTGAATAATGCTACAGTGATATCTTTTCAAGTTAGCGATTTCATTTCCTTTGGATATATTCCCAGAAGTGGGATTGCTGGATCATATGGTAGCTCTATTTTTAATTTTGTAAGGAACCTCCATACTGTTTTCCCTAGTGGGTGCACCTGTTTACGTTCCCACCCACAGCGCACGAGGGCTCTCTTTTCTCCACATCCTTGCCAGCATGTGTTATCTTTTGTCCTTTTGATGATGGTTCTAACAAGTGTGAGGTGCTATCTCATTTCGGTTTTGATTTACACATTCCTGATGTTGACCATCCCTTTCATGTACTTGTTGGCCTTTTGTATATCTTCTTTGAAAAAATGTTTATCTGTGTTTTGCCATTTTTAATCGGATTATTTGTTGTTGTTGTCACGTTGCTATTATATTACTCCCTTTTTGAAGCTGTTGCCTAGTGGTGGCTGGCTGGCTCAGTCAGTAGAGCATGTGACTCTTGATCTCGGGGTTGTGGGTTTGAGCTGACTAGGTGTTTCACCAAAAGCATTTAGAACATCTATCTGTCTATCACATAATAACATTCGAAAAACTGTTAGCTGTTAATACCATTCACACAAGGTCTTTAGAGTTTTTGCCACGAAGCATCGGAGTTTTATTGACAAGCATTTGGCCTGACGTCCCCCATCTCTCAGAAAATGTTGATATGAGTATACATGAGTAGACATAAATAGAAAGGAGAATAAAAATGTTCAGATGGGTTTGACACAAAGACAATTCTCCTTTAGCAATTACGAAGCTATAAAAAGAAAGAGCAGCCAGTGTTCTCAACACATTTCCAAACAACTTGGCTCAAGGATCAATTACAGTACAGACAAGTCCTAAGTCCCCCTAGAAGCTCCTCTGCACAGCCCTGTGAAAGTTTCAGGGCTGATTGCATTTTTTTTGGCAGCAAGAAAATTTGTCAGGCAGGAGTGCGAAAATTGGAATTGTCAAGACTGCAACAAAAAGCAAGCACATGTCACCATTTTGAGGAAGCAGCAAGGTTGAGCTTCACAGCTGCTGTCCTGGATGAAAGAAAACGCAGGCCCCTGGCTAGAAAAAAATGGAACGTAATTATGTCATGATGAGCTGGGAGAAAATGGCAAGGAAAAATTGCGATGCAAAGCATGATGGATGCTATTTTGTCGATGGGAACTTCTGGAATGTTGTGGTAGAGCTGGGTGGCATAATAACTCTGTTTCCTTCTTTCCCAACTTGGCAAGCAGATACACAGCAGCGGACCACATCTTTTTGTTTTTTATTATTTTTTTCTCGACATGATTATGTCAGGCTTGCAGAATAAATTGTAGAGTCACCGATAATGAAAACAAAGCAGATACACCCTTGTAAGGCACAGAGCTCTAATTCTATTGACTAGGAATTTCCTGTTGCTTATCTATATTTTGAAAATTCCATGGGGGTCCTCCCTGAGGGTAATTTACATGGTGGCAAACCATCCATCTTTGAATATGTGGCTTCCAGGTAAAGTGTGCATTTTATTCGCATCTGGTCAGTGTTAATCACATTTTAAATCATGATTTATGTCACAATCAGGAAGACTCAACTCAAATCATCAATCAGGGAGACTTGGTTTCTATTTGTTCTTCTGCAGAGGGTGCATTCTAGTGGTTTGGTTTGCTGGTAATTTAACGGGTGTTCTGCAGAGAAGGGGAAGGTGCATTCTGTTTTAATGCGGTATTTAAATTTCATATGTTTTTGTAACTAAATATGAAATCAGAGTGATGATTTGGGGATTTTAATAACCAAAATATTCATAGCACATACTTTTATTTACTGGGGGATTAATCATTTCTATCTTTTCTTTTCTTTCTTTTTTTTCTTGAAAGATAAAGGGTGAGGAGGCAAGGGGAAGAGGGAGAGAGAGAATCTTAAGTTGGCATCATGCCCATCCAATGCCTGGCTCAATCTCACAACCCTGAGATCATGACCTGAGCTGACATCAAAAATCAGTCACTTAACCCACTGAGCCACCCAGGCACCCCAATCATTTCTGATTTCACCAAATAACCGTAGGTATATGGGGAATATACTTGGCATGCCATATTAGAAAAAAACAACAAAATGTGTCTGAGCCACTTTATGTGACTGAGTGTTAGTTACATGAGTGTAGATATTTTTCAAAATGTATTGAACTGCATGCTTTGGTCTGTGCATTGCACTGCATGTAAATTTTACTTCAATGAAAAAAGTGCCAAATTCCCAAGAAATAGTTTCATCTAATATTTACATATGAGAGGTCTTCAGAAGTCTTCTGATGTAGTCCCACATTAATAATGTAGGAAGCACTAAATTCTACAATTCTACCTTATCAAAACTCAGGAAACGTGGATTTGACCAAACCTGTTTCAAGGGCAGTTTGTAACTCTTATTATTAAACATCTATAACTGTGTCAATATCTTGGACGTCACTCCATCCTCCCTTTGACTGGTAAGAAATCTTAAAACCCGCTTTCCCCTGGTAATATTTCAGGGGCTTAATAAGGGGGGGGAGGAATTATGATTTTCTTGATCACTGCTGGCTTGAAATCTCTCCTTCTACTGATCTTATGATCTACTGATTTTGTGTCCTAGATTGTTGCTACCTTTGCTCTTTTCACACTCCTTCTTTTCCTGGGAAACATCCACAAAACCAGCACACTATTTTCACTCAAGGTTGTGCATGGAGTCTATTTGGTGGAACTTTTTTTTTTTTTAAGATTTTATTTATTTATTTGACACAGAGAGAGAGATCACAAGCAGGCAGAGAGGCAGGCAGAGATGGGGACATAGGCTCCCCGCTGAGCAGAAAGCCCGATGCGGGACTCAATCCTAGGACCCTGAGATCATGACCTGAGCTGAAGGCAGAGGCTTTAACCCACTGAGCCACCCAGGCGCCCCTATTTGGCGGAACTTTTGAAGTCATGGGACAGTATAATATTGAACAGAGCACATCAAAAGATGGTTATGCTTCTGCAGATCTTTCATTGGTCATTTTTTACATTTGCTATCCAGCATCTGGCCATATAGCTGGGCTCTCTCCTTTCCACTTCTCCTCTTCCCCTCCTTGGCTTGCTGCAATCCCAGAACTCCTTCTTACTTTGTAGTTATTCGTAGTTTCCCTCCCCACCGATCTAGGCTGGGCTCTGAGGTCTAACTTTCAACATGTTAGATGGTCCCCTAATATAATTTACTGGCATCACTAAAAGGGATTTCAAACTCATGAATATCCTCCCTTTCACCTCCTGCCACACGATATGGAAAGTTCTTACAAACATCCTCCAACTGGAAGAAAAGTGGATGGAGTGTGTAGCTGGGTAGCCCTGGAGGAGAGAAAAGGAAAATCTTTGAAAGTGGGACATCTCACACATCAGCACGGGTGATAGAGGAAGCCAGAAAGGGTGCTTTTCTAGGATTCTTTGGTGTTTTGCCCAACACATGAAGAAAATGACTCCATGCCCATGAGAATGGGACATATCTCTGCGAGGATGGTTGTCCCACATACAAGACACTGAATGAATCCTCAAAAGAGAGAGAGTGATGGTCCGTGCTCTGGTAAGGGCTTTAGGAACCTCCAGCTAGCTCAACATTGCCCCCCACTCACACGGCACATGCCTTCGAGTCACATATAATTTAATATAAAACAATTCTTGGGCTATAGATTGGGGCTCAGAGGGGAAGACAAATGAGTGTCAGATCAGGTGGAAAAATATCAAGGGGAATTTATCCACATGATAGTGGAGCAAATAGAAGATCTGGACAGATGGATGCTATCATTAACATGTGCAAGGTGAAAAGAAATGGCATGTAGCTACGCAAGTTCATAACAACAACAGTGCACAAAACGTTGCATGGAAATAACAAAGAACCCAGTCTGGAAGCAAACATAATCTAAGGAACAAGAGGAAACCTCTAAGTGTTTTTCACCATATGGAAGAACTGCAAGGGGGTATGAACTCCATAAAACCAGCTTAATATTAGGGTAATAAAATAATAGAGATGCAAAGGAAAGGGATACGGAAGAACAATGAGACTCCAAACACTATGACAGATCTGATACATCATTTAGAAAGAGCCAGAAATAAAATTTCTAATAGAGGAAAAAAAGTTTGAAATAATCACAGTAACTTCAGAGGAAAATTATGAAAGGACTAATGCAATTAAGAAGATGATGGAGAAGCGCCTTCGGTGGCTTAGTCGGTTAAGCATCTGACTCTTGGTTTTGGGTCAGGTCATGATCTCAGAGTTGTGGGACTGAGCCACAGGCTCTGTGTGTGGCGGGGAGTCTGCCTGAGATTTCTCTCCCTTTGCCCCTTCCCTACTCACTCTTTCTCTCAGGCTCTGTCTTCTTCTGTCTTTCTAAAATAAGTAAGTAAGGGGTACCTGGGTGGCTCGGTTGGTTAAGCAGCTGCCTTCAGCTCGGGTCATGATCCCAGGGTTCTGGGATCGAGCCCCACATCAGGCTCTCTGCTCAGCAGAGAGCCTGCTTCTCTCTCTCCCTCTGCCTGCCTCTCTGCCTACTTGTGCTCTCTCTCTCTGCCAAATAAATAAATAAAAATCTTAAAAAAAATGAAATAAAATAAGTAAGTAAATCTTGAAAAAGAAAGGTAATGGATTTGAAGGAATGACAAAATGAACCAAAATAAAGATAACTAGAGTTAGTCTATTTGACTAGAACTCAAAATATCTACCAAAAAGAACTCAAGATATTGACCAGAAAGAATTTTCATAAATATGATAGAAGAAAACATCCTCATCCCATGTAATGAAAGAACAATAATATCTTTGGCTCATAGAGGCACATATTATCTAGGGGAAAATTTATACAGAACAATCAATGCCTTACACATTGTTAAGTTATTGGACTTTGAGACTAAAGACATAATTTTTCAGGCATCCAGATGGATAAAGATGTCATTTATGAGGGAACACGTCACTTCTGATTTCTCCACAGTAGCATTCACTTCCAGTAGACATGGCAGTGGAGTCATACCTGTAGCATTCTGAGGGGAAGAAGGTGTGACCCAAGATGATGACAACCAGCCACAGAGTTCTGTGACGGGAAGTCACACTCAACCATGAAGTCCAAGAAATATTGCATATGGCACTTTCCTTAAAAAAAAAAAATGACTCGACAATAAATAGAAACAATGATGAGATTAATTTTTTTTAACTTTTATTCAGTAAAAAAAGGTCAATGTTACGTGTTAAATTCATATAAAAACACAGGCTAAACTGAGCAACGGGGAAAATGTTTATTGAACTTAATGTAAATGTTATAACACTTGACAAAATGAAAATAGAGCTAACAAGATGCTGGTGGGTGAGAGAGGTGTAAGAACAAAAACCTCATATATCATAGCAGGGAATCAATAATTTTGATCCAAAATTGAGGCATGTAGAAAAAATATACAATAAATTCAACTTTTTAATTGTTTTACAACCTTAGAGAAATCTTTTAGGGACATCTTATAAAAAATAGTTTTCTGAAATTCAGCAATTTCTTAAATTTCACACAAGTTTTTTTCTTTTGATAAAATCAAATATTGAATTAAAATCCTTTGATTTGTACATATCTTCTGATGTAGGTCTGGAATAATATTTTATGCCATGCTTAACACTGTTTTCTTTTCCTGGTTGGTGGAATTTGGGGCAGTTTTTTTGTTTTGTTGGTTTTTGCTTTCTTTTAAAATGTTTTCTATACTTTTAAAATTACTTAATTTTTAAAAAATTATCTAATTTTTTGCGGTGCCTGTGTGGCTCAGGTCATGATTTTGGGGTCCTGGGATCGAGCTTTGCATTGGGCTCTCTGCTCAGCGGGAAGCCTGCTTCCCCCCGTCTCTGCCTTTCTGTCTGCTTACTTGTTGTGATCTCTCTCTGTCAAATAAATAAATAAAATCTTTAAAAATATATCTAATTTTGGGCGCACCTGGGCGGCTCAGTGGGTTAAAGCCTCTGCCTTCAGCTTAGGTCATGATGTTGGAGTCCTGGGATCGAGCCCCGCGTCTGGCTCTCTGCTCAGTGGGGAGCCTGCTTCCCCCCCCCGCCCCGCCTGCCTCTCTGCCTGCTTGTGATCTCTCTCTCTGTCAAGTAAATAAATAAAATCTTTAAAAAAAAAATCTAATTTTTGATTTTTATTTTTCATTTAACTGAAACTTAGTACTGTTTTTGAAATAAATATGAGAATGGCCAACATAATTTAGAAAAGACAATAGTAGGGGCAACTGGGTGGCTCTTGGTTAAGCATCTGGTTCTTGATCTCAGCTCAGGTCTTGATCTCAGGGTCCTGAATTTAAGCCCTGTGTCACGACTTTAAAAAAAAAAAAAGAAGACAACAGCAAAGAGGGGTGACTTGCCCTATCAAATACTCAAACATTATGATGCAATTGCAGAAAATAAAGCAATGTGGTGTGGGGGGGAAGAATAGGTAGCTTATTTCACTGGAACAGAATGGAGTCTATATCCCAACTCATGCTTTTACAGAAATTGGTGTCCATGACATGTAGCGCCTTAAATTGGTGGTGTTATTTAATAAATTTGTTAGGTATTTGAAGAATAAGTTAAAACTTATTTGAAGAATAAGTTAAAACACTATCTCATAACATGTTACATAATAGGTCTTTAATACTTTTTTTTTTAAGATTTTATTTATTCATTTGACAGAGAGAGAGAGAGATCACAAGCAGGCAGAGAGAGAGAGGGAGAAGCGGGCTCCCCGCTGAGCAGAGAGCCCGCTGTGGGGCTTGATCCCAGGACCCTGAGATCATGACCTGAGCAGAAGGCAGAGGCCCAACCCACTGAGCCACCCAGGCGCCCTGGTCTTTAATACTTTAAGAATCTAAGAGTTTAAAAAAGGAAGAATAAGAGGATGCACCGAGAGATGAGGAAATTGTAGGTGATTTCCGGGTAGGCAAGGATTTTGTCATTCTGATGTCTCCTAGAAGAAAGACAAATGAAAATGGTCCTGCCAAATGGTCCTGCCAGATGCCTTGAAATTTTAAATGTTTGTATGTGACAAACCAGCACACAAATGATTAAAATCAAATGTGAACTGGGGAAATCTATGTATGTATAGATCTATCTTTTTTTTTTAATTTATTTATTTGACAGAGAGAGAGATCACAAGTAGGCAGAGAGGCAGACAGAGAGAGAAGGGGAAGCAGGCTCCCCGCTGAGCAGAGAGCCCGATGCGGGTCTTGATCCCAGGACCCTGAGATCATGACCTGAGCCGAGGGCAGAGGCTTTAGCCCACTGAGCCACCCAGGCACCCCTGTATCTATAATATATAGATAATATATATTTAATTAATATCTTTAACATATAAGCACTTGCACAAATGAATAAGAAATAAATAGCTTAAACAGACTAGTCACAAAGACAAGATACATTAAAAAAGTAGAAAATGAAGCAAATATTTCCTTTTGTAGACAAATAAATGTAATTCCCAAGCTGTGGGATGTCAGGGTTTTTTTTGTTTTTTTTTGTTTGTTTGTTTTGTTTTTTGTTTTTTTTGGGGGTTTTTTTTGTTTGTTTTTTGTATATATATATAAAATTAGGAAATTTTAAAAATTGGATACAACTCAAGGTAGGTGAAGTTTCAGGTAGTGGGTACTTTCCTGTACTCTTAGCAGAACTATAAAGTAGTACAGTTTTTTTTTATGGTTGAAGTTAATATTTTGTGTGGATCTGACAATGTTGTTCTTTTTTCTTAATTGAAATGTAGTTGACATTATATCAGTTTCAGATGTACACCAGGGCGATTTGACAATCCTGTTCATTTTGAAATATTTATCATGATAAGTGTAGTCACGGTCACCATAAACCTTATTTTAATATTATTGACTATATTCCCTGCGATGTAGTTTTTAACTCCATGGCTTATTTATTTTATAACTGGAAGTTTGTACCGAGGACAGACGAAATTGTACAATTTTTTAGGACCACGTAGCAGTTTATTTTATCAAAACCTTTCACCCAACAATTTTTTCTTTTAGGATCTATTCTGAAGAAATAGGTTGAACGCTGTGCAAAAAAACCCCTTTTTTTTAAATTTAACAGCATTGTTCAAGATAATTGAGAACTTCTCCTCCTCACCTGTTACATACATTTTTCTCATCCTCACCCCTCTGATTGCCACCAGGAGAGATGATGAAATTTATGCTTACTCCCCCCCCACCCCGCCCCCACTTAGCCCTTATCAGACAATTTCGTGTAAGTCCTATTATTTTTACGTTGCCAAGGTTTGCATTATTTACATCTGTTTTACCATTGTGAACAAGTCTTCCATGCTCTGATTCTAAAAATGGAAAGCCAATAAACTTCATTTACTGCATGCCGATCATGTAAATATTCCTTCCGGAATTTAGAAAAAGCTCCGCAGGCAGGGGTTTTCATCTGCTTGACATGAACATAGCCCAAAAGCCTAGACGAGAATAGCGTCTTGGTGCATAGTAAGCACTGAATAAATATTTCAATAAGCATTTGCTGAATAAGTGAAAATACTCAGTGGTATGATTGGACCCATAGAGAAGAAAATGTCATGCTTTGCCATTAATACTGTGGCTGGCGAGAGGCCAGAATGCAGTGCGTCTCCTCCAAGAGAGCTAAAGAAGTGACTGGGGAACTTGCTTAAAGTCCGTGGTCTTACCCCAGACTACAACACGGGGATCTCCGAAAGAGCTCCTGGGAATCTGCATCTTTCATAGGCACTTGGTGTGGTTCTCCACACATCAAAGACGGACGCCCCTTATCCTGCTGGATCCTTTTATTTTCATTATGGCTCACTCATTCTTTCTGGGCCACCTGCAGATGCCACAATTTGCTATATCCTATGAGATCTTTTTATTCGAGCCTTGTTTGTTTTGCTAGAATACCTAGGATAGATATTTTTTAACATTTTATTTATTTATTTGAGCGAGAGCACGCGCGAGCGTGCACAAGCAGGGGCGGGGGCAGGGGCAGAGGGAGAAGCAGGCTCCCTGCTAAGCAAGGAGCCTGATACGGAGCTTGATCCCAGGACCCCAAGATCATGACCCTAGCCAAAGGCAGATGCTTAACTGACTGAGCCACCCAGGCATCCCTAGGATAGATTTTCTTTAAGTATAGAGACTATGGCCTTAATGCTGAATTTTCACGTGAATGTGTCTGTGAGTTTCATATAAAATGAAATCCTGCTAGGCCCTCAATGCTCTTTTAGCTTGACGACCGTCTTCCATAGAGCACTGGGCTGAAGGGGAGATTGTAAGGCTGCCACACCCTCTAGGCCAGAAGTTGGCAAACTTTTTCTGGGAAAGTGAGCATTTAGATTGGAGGCTCCAAGGGCCAGGCTGCCCGCTACGAGGCCTCTGTCAATACTACCGCACTCCTCCATTGCAAAATGGGAACGGATGTCTGTGGCTTTGTCCCAGTGACACTTTACTGATGCACGCTGAGATTCGAATTGCATATATTTTCACATGTCTCAAAATATTACTCTCATTTGGAATCCCCCCCCCAGCCATGGAAGAGGCATGCGGAGCTTGCAGGATCTACAAAAATAAACAGACTTGGATTTGGTCTGCAGACATGACTTTGCCTACCCCTGCTCTAGGCCAACAGAGAAAGCGTGATACAGTATTTTTCCCAGTTTGAGAGGCTCTCTTCAGTGTATTTGTTTTGTTTGCTCTGTATGATCTTTTTTTTCTGCCATTAACATCCCTTTCCTAACAGCAGGGGCTTTGATTCCCAGAAGAGTTTTCAAAGGGTAAAACCAGCTTGCTGTTGGGGTTATTTTGGTCACTCAAGGGAGGGACCTTATATGAAATGGATTCAACTCAGGTAGACCTGGGTTCTATAATTTTACAGAATTATATAAGTGATTATAATGAAAGAAGAGAAAGATGTAACTGAATGCTGACCCCAGGTAATAAATTAGTACATCAGAAACACATCTCCACAGTTTCCTTTTTTTTTTATATTTTCACAATGAAGCTGATTCAGTTACCATTCCATTTCCAAGAGCCCGTGGGCTGAGCAGCATTTACAATTACCATTTTAAAACTTATTTTCTCGGGATGCCTGGGTGGCTCAGTCGGTTAAGTGTCTGCCTTTGGTGCAGGTCATGATACCAGAGTCCTGGGATCGAGCCCCACATGGGGTTCCCTGCTCAGTGGGGAGCCTGCTCCTCTCTCTGCCTGCTGCTCCCACTGCTCATGATCTCTCTCTCTCTCTCTTTCTAATAAATAAAATATTAAAAAAATATATTTTCTTTATGTCATTGTTTCTTCCCTTTTTGTCTAGAATTCCTAGGAGTTGAGATTTAAACCTTGGATCTATCTTCTATGTCTCTGAATTTTCTTCTCTCATCCTTCTCATCTCTGTCTTTTTTGCTCTTGGATTTATTTGGTTTCATTTTCCAGATCACTAACTTGGTATTTCTCTATGCCCGCAATGTTCTCTGTACCCACTTAATGTCTTATTTCAGGAAGCATGTTCTGATTTCTGAGAACTTTGGGGTTCAGGTGATTCCTTTTACACAGCAGGAAATAATGCGGTGTGCAATACATGGAATGGATTAAATCATAGGTATGTCCGTACTGTGGTCTCTCAATGTCACGCTCACAAAAAAAAAAAGAAAGAAAGAAAGAAAGAAAAAAGTAAAAAGTAGGCTTCTTGGAGGAAAAGCTGATTCCAGGTCTGGAGCAAGAAATGTGCAAGATGAACCCCAACAGCTCATTAGACCGAACAGCAGGGAAAGTCACGATGAGGACTGAGGTTGTGTCTGGAGGGCCCAGAAGCCAACCTGGAGAGGCTCCATGGACCAAAGATGGGACAAATGGAGCATCAAGAGGGATAATAACTATGATGGATGGAAACACAATATGTGTTTGAAGAAATGAGTTCATAATGGTAAGCATACAATAGGCTCCTTGGGAGTGTCCTAGGGAACCAGTCATTATTTTTTAAAGTGGCAGTAGAGGAAAAGAGACAGACACTAACTTTGCCTCTGTCATGTGAATGGCTCCTCTCCTTAAGTGAAGAGATGATGAGTTTCTCATTATAGGTGTATTCCAGCAAATAAATGAAGAAGGGATGCTAGAATCTAAAAGGCATTGTTTTGCAACACTGAACATACCAGTGGATTGTGGCAATGATTGTCAACAGCTGCCAACGTCACAAAAAGAGGGACAGCCAGACACGAAGTGCCTCTTTAAGGAAGTTCACAATACTTCCTATGAAGTGTTTCCTATGAAGTATCTTGTCCCCCTAGCTCCCTGGCCAAAATCAAATCAAAATCTGACCACTGCCTCTAGATCTAGCTACCAGTCTACGGAAGATACAGGCAACAAAGGAACAGGTTCAGAGACACCATGGAGACACACTCCTTAAAATCCAGATGGGGGGGTGGGGGTGGGGTGGGGTCCGCCAGGTGGAGAACCCAATGGATGCTTCAAAAATTCACTTCAAAGGAAAGAAAAAACAGTGACAGCGGCTGAACCTGTAGATTAAAAGGGACTTAAGAGACATATTTACTAATCATTATGCATGTTTGGGGAATTTGAGCACCAACTTGTTATCCGATGATAGTAAGGAAACAGTAATTTTGCACATGTGATAATGGTATTGTGATTATGTTTTTTTTTTAAAGAGATACAAACAGAATCTTTTACAGATTGGGCTATTTACAAATGAAGGTTATGATGAATGGGACGCACTTTAAAATAATCTTGGATGGGGGCGTGCCTGGCTTCTGTAGTCGGGTAAGCTCTTTATTTTGTCTCAGGTCACGGTCTCAGCGTCGTGAGACCAAGCCCCATGTTGAGCTCTGTGCTGAGCTGAGAGTCTGCTTGAGATTGATTCTCTCTCTCCCTCTGCCCCTCCTGCTCATGCTCTCTCTGTTTCTCTAAAATAAATAAATAAATGTTTAAAAAAAATAATTTGGGATGGGAGTCAGTGGGATTATAGACAGAGGAAAATTGGCCATGCATTAGTAAGAGGTGCCTTTGAGTGATGGGTATAGGGGTTCACTATTTAATCTCTCTACTTATGTCAGTGTTTGAAATTTTCCAAATAAAAAGTTTAAAAAGCAAAGTGAACAGACAAATGATAAATCTGGAAATACTTTCATCATATGTCACAGACACAGGGTTAATCTGGTTAATGCCTGGAGTGGCTAGGACTCTAGAACAAAATGAGGTGACAACCCAATAAAAAATTGCCAATTGGCAGAAAAAGAAATCTAAATGGCCCTAAAATATAGGAACTGTGTTCAACCTCACTCGTAAGAGAAATGAGAGTGAAATTGTATGAAGAAAGCATCTCTTAACTATGGGATGGACTAAAATCCCAAAGATTATCAGTATAGTTTGTTGTCAAGGCTCTGAGGGAAACAAGGCCTCTCCTACTATGTTGGGGGAAGTGCAAAATGGCCTAGCTCCGAAGAAGAGCCTTTGGCAATATGTATCAGTATTTGAAATGCCTTGACCCAAGCAATCTCAGGGCTATGATCATATCATATAGACATGCCCAACACACTTAGGAACTGAAGTTTGGTTTATAATAGTGACAGACTGAAAAAACAACCCAGGTACTCATGGATGAAAGAGTGATCAGATACACCTGTAATCCTCTGTACGTACAGCCATGAAAAAATGAAAAAAACTCACTATGTATCGATGTGGGAAAGTTTCCAGGGGCATATTAGTAAGTGGGAAAAAAAAAAAAAACCAAAACAGAATGGTGTTGTAATGACAGGGGTTGAATTGTGTCCCTTCGAAATTTGTGTGTTGATGTCCTAACCCTCGGTACCCTAAAATGGATAGGGTCTTTAAGGAGGTAACCAAGTGCAGATGAGGTCATTAGGATGAGCTCCAACCCAAGATGACTGGTATCCTTACAACAAGGGGAAATCTGGAGACAGACATGCATATAGGAAGAGCACCATATGAACAAGAAGATGGTCATCTACAAACCAAGGAGAGAGGGGTGGAATAGACCCTTCCCTCTGGCCCACCTGGATTTTGGACTTCAAGACTCTAGAAAGGAGATGGTAGATTTCTGTTGTTGAATGCTTTGTGAATGCAGGTAGCATGCCATGTTCTTTGTAAGACGGGAAGGAAAATAAGTACATATTTTTCATATTTGCTTGCATTTGCTCATAAAGGAAAGCTGAAGGGCAGGGGTGGGTGCAAAACTTCTCAATGTATCCTTTGTTACTTTTCTTTGGTTTTTGAATCATGTGACAATAGCACAGATTTTAAAGGTTAAACATTAAAATAAATTTAGGATTTATTCTGTGTTTTTCCTGAGTGTTCTGAATGCTCTGTGACTCTGTCAGGATCAGTTGTCCTTCAAGTTTCTATCCATCTTCCTCTTATCTGATGGCAGTTCTCATCAAATGTCTGGTGATGATTCATTGCCGTGGATATTTCTTTTTTTTTTTTTTAATTTTATTAACATATAATGTATTATTTGCCCCAGGGGTACACGTGTGTGAATCATCAGGCTTCCACATTTCACAGCACTCACCATAGCACATACCCTCCCCAGTGTCCATCATCCAGCCACCCTATCCCTAGCCGTGTGCATTCCTTAAGGAAGGACGATCCTGGCCAGTGTTGGTCCCCCTGCTGTGGGCGTCTCTCCCCCTAGGGCTGGATCTTCTGATGGCAGCTTGTGTGTGAACCGGAAGCGGAAGCCCATGTGGGCAGAGGTCTGCATGGCGCAGGCCACGGAGCTGTCCTTGGGCACCACGGCAAGAAGGGCTATGTTCTGTTGTATCCCAATCCTTGGCTGAGCAACTTCCCTTTCCCTCCCGCATCTCCCCAGTGTCTGCCTGTGCTCTACTCTGCTTCTCTCTTCAAGGACCTCAGCTGGGGCGCTGCCCTTTCTCTGGAGCGCCTTCACTGCCCGGAACTGTACGTACAGAGAGAAGAGGACTCAGATTTCCCCAGTGGTTCTGGATGTGGCTGAGATGCCCAAGAGTGGCTCGCTCCTGCTCTCTGTACCTACTGATGCCCATCAGAGGGCTTCTCCAGGGCTCCCTCGGGAAGAACAGCTTTACCCTCTGCCCTGATTTCTCCACCCATCAGGCTCCAACTGCTTTCTCTCTTCCTGAAATTCCTCTAACGCTCTGGTCTGCAGGGGGCACCCTTTCTAGCCTTCCAATGTGATAGCTCATAAATAGAAAATTAATTTTTTCTCCCATCATTACAAAGGAATGTTAGGAGGCAGGGGCGGCCGGTGAGCGTGCTCCTGAAATAGGTCCCAGGGACCTCTCTGGTACTCTGATTTGTGATTTGTCAGGTCGAGGGTACACGGGTTCATTATATTCATTTCAGGAGATAGGGAAATGTAATACATTTAAGTGAGGTGTCAGAATCAATCAGTTTCCCAGGGCGGGGGAAAAAAAAAACATTGACCTACATATTTCAAGCAGAGGGATTATATGAAGGAAACTGGTTTTCAACTAAGGAAGGGCTGGAGGCTTACATAAAGGGGGGAAGGTGTTAGTACCCAGAGACCAGGGCGTTAATGAATGTGCCAGTGCCCCCATTGGGGTCCACTGCGCTGTCACTATGGAGCCCGCCTGTTGCTTGTTGCTGCAGATGCTGAGGCTCCCTTTGCTGCTGCACAAGGCTGGAAGCTGCCTTTGGCATCTGGGTGGCCTAAGTGCCTCCCCCTGAAAAAGCCCAGCTGGACACCTGCTGTTAGTGGCATCTACGTGAGGATCTTTCCCGCTTCCATCCCCTACAGCATAAGGGGGGGGAAGAAAGGACAAAGTTGAAACACTCCAAAGGACCAAATGCCCTGAAGCAACGAAGTTGCAGGGGAATTGGTAATCAGACATTATTGAGTGGCTTGCAGGGGAGGTTCAGGAAATAGCCTGGCAGCCAGACCACTGGGTTCAGTCTCTGCCTCTTAGCAGGGCAGGGATGGCCGTCCCTCAGTTTCCCCACTGGAGCCGAGCTATGAGCAACACCTCACAGGGTTTCGTAAGGATAAATGAGTGAATGCATGCATGATCCTCAGAATAGTGCCTGGAACATTCATCCTTTTGGGTGTCTTGGGAACAAAACTCTTTTCTCATTTGGTGGAACTTGACTTTAGGGAAGGATATTTTAATATCCTTTAGGGAGGTGGTTTGAGTTTTCAAACTTTTCTCTCTGAAAAGAGAGCCATGTGATGTGAAATGTGTGTGACTGAATTGTATCCTAGATTGTGAGCTTTAACTATTTTTTTTTGGTATTTATTTTTAAAAAATTTTATTTAAATTCAATTTAACTGACATACAGTGTATTATTAGTTTCAGAGGTAGAATTTAGTGATTCATCAGTTGCATAGAACACTCAGTTCTCATTATATCAAGTGCCCTTATGATCTCACTCATAGGTGGAATTTAAGAGGTTTAACCATTTTGAGGAACTATTTCTCCTCAAATATTTTTTTTCTTATGGGAACTTTTGAAATAATAGAAAATCTTAAAATATTTAGAATTAAGTTTTGCTTATATCTGTGCCTCAAGAAATGTGAAAAGTATGGATTGAGGGGAGAAAAAAGGAAAAGACAATGGTGGTTTAATGATAGCTGACTGACTATGTGAACATTGAACTTGGAATTTGAAAACTTGGATCTGAATCTCAGTCTTGCGTCTCACCAGCCAAGTAGTTCTGAGTCATGTAAATATCACCTTTTTATCTTCTTTCTCCAGAGTGAAGAGGCATTGGACCAGGTGCTTCCTACAGCCCTCTTAACCTTGTTAGGTTCCGGCTCTATGTTAAACTACTATGTGTTGAGATTGAATCGAGTCAACCAAGAGCTATGACCCGTTGCATGTGTAATCAGATTGCCCACTGATGTCACAAAGACCATGTGAGGGTAGGGGGTCTTAAAATTAGGACACTTCACTTTAAGGCAAGGGATAGGATATATGTTCAAATTTGAGATAAAAAAAGTAAAACTGAATGATTTTCAATATAAAATAATTTCTTCATTTCCAAAAATATCTCCCATATTGTTTTTGAAATTTCAGGATCTCCTGGGCATTTCTGTAAAATGTTTGAAACGCAAAAGGATTTACACACAGCTTTTCAGGAGGGCTTGGAGGGCTATGCGACTTTGCGAATAGAAGTCGAACCTCTCAGCATGACATGAAAGATGAGATCACGGTCTGGTGTTGGTTTTCCAACCCTTCTTCTCACCCACTGCTTCCCCACCTCCAAAACTTCCCATTCTGGCCACTAAAGCAACTCCTAACCATTTCTTAATGTCTTCTGCATCGCCACTGTCGAGACACGCAACAAATGCTGGCTAAATGAACATCTCAGTTTTGCTTTGATCTATATCCAAAAGATAAGCAGACGTTCCAAAGAGAAAGAGACGAACTCACAAACTAGAGGGCTCGGGGAGACTAGTGTTACTACCAGAGGCGGCCAGGTAACTTTCACGAGAAGATCACTTCAGTGAATAATGTATTGCTATCCTTCAGGTGCCCCGGGGTAGGCCGAGGAAGGAGGCAGCATGACCCAGTGGGCAGAGGGAAGCGTGTTGAACTGGGACAGTTTAGATAACGCCAAGTATTTAATATCTGATCAGTAACTGGTGCAGCAAGGGCACTTGAGTAGGACACTTGAGTAGGATCCTGGAAGCTGCTGTTCATACCTCCTTTGTTAACTGACCTACAGATTTCCCCCCATGATTTTACTACGAAAATGTTTCAACATTCAGAAGAGTTGAAAGACTTGTACAGGGAACTCCCGCGTATCTATCACCTAGATTTTTAAATATTTACTATACACTTGCTTCATCACCAATCTATCCATCATCTATCTGTACCCCTAAACATGTCCAGCTTGGGGGGCCTGGGTGGCTCAGTGGGTTAAAGCCTCTGCCTTCAGCTCAGGTCATGATCTCAGGATTCTGGGATCGAGCCCCACATCGGGCTCTCTGCTCGGCGGGGAGTCTGCTTCCCCCTCTCTCTGCCTGCCTCTCTGCCTACTTGTGATCTCTCTGTCAAATAAATAAATAAAATCTTTAAAAAAAAAGAAAAAAAATGTCCAGCTTATCATGGTGTGGTTATCAAAGTGGGTTATCAAAGTGGGTTATCAAAGCTTATCAAAGTGGGTTTGTGGCATCAGGACTTAACCTCGAAACACTTCAGCATGAATATCATTAAGCAGGGTTCCATGTTTGTTTTCTTTTTTCCTTGGAGGAAAAATTAACTTCAGTGAAATATCCCAATTTCAAGCATAAGTTCTGACAAATGTGCATACCTATGAAACCCAGACCCTCATCAAGATACCATCACCCAGGGGGTCAAAAGATACAAACTTCCACTTACAAAATAAATAGGTCATGGGGATGTAATGTACATCATAGTGACTATAGTTAATAATACAGCACTGCATATATGAAAGTTGCTAAGAGAGCAGTTCTTAAAACTTCTCATCACAAGAAAAAAAATTCTGTAACTATGTGTGGTGATGGATGTTAATTCAGCGCACTGTGATCATTTGGCAATACCTACAAATACTGAATCATTATGTTGTGCATCTGAAACTAACATAATGTTACACATCAATTATAGTTTGATTTTAAAAAAAGAGAGATGCCGTCACCCCAGGAATTCCTTCTTGCTGGTTCGGGGTCAAGCCTGCCCCACCCCACCCTCCAGAGGCAAGCACTGCCTGACGTCACCATGGGTGAGTTTGGCCTGTTCTAGAACAAATGGAATTACCGCATACGTACTGTTCGCCCACTCAAGGATGCCCCACGAGTTATGTACCCAGTCATCGGTTGACTACACGTGGGTCGCTTCCAGTTTGGGGCTATTATGAACAGTGTCCCTCGCACTAATCTTTGTATGGACATATGTTTTCATTTCTTTTGGCACACACCAGGCGTGATTTTGCCCGGGCACGGCTGAGGTGCGTGTTTCGTTTTATAAGAAAGTGCCAGACGTTTTTCTAAAGCAGTCATATCATTTTACACTCCGACTGACAACATTTTACACGACGACCGTGTGAGGGTCCCAATCATCCTATCCCCTGACTAGCATCAGGTACCATCCGTCTTTTAAATTTTAGCCGTTCTGGTGGCTAGGCCTGTAGGTTGCGGACTATGAACATGTCTGGAAGGTTCTAGGATAGAAGACAGGGCAGCTGGGAAGGGCCACGGGCCCTTGGAGGGCTCAGGGAAATAGCTATTTACTAAGGCAGACGGGGGTCCCGTCCCAGCTGAAGGTCAGCTCCATCTGGTGTGGAGAAACCACGGATTTTATCCTTGCTCTGTCACCAGCTTGGGGGTTTGACCTTGAGAATTTCCTGCCATTGAATTCCAGTTGTCCCTTCTGACGTGAGATTGAAACAGATGATTTCCAAGGTTCTCATCTGTTTTTAAATTTAATGATATACACACTGATAGAGCACATTGGTTTCCCATTGTGGTTTTTATCTGTACCTCTCATAATAGAGCAATGTGGACTTTTCACAGCCTGTTTTTTGGTGACTTTTCAGAGTACTTTAGAGGTGGACTGGTGGTTTTATTTACTCCAACCTGAGGGCATCTCTGCCCAAGGCAATGGCATGTAGGTGGGGCTGCGGCCACCCAGAGTGCGCTGATAAGTATTTTAAAATTTCAGAGCCCGGAGAGTCAGGAAATCCCAGTTTTGTTCATGCTGCCTTTTTGGGAGTCGGCTGGACTACTTTTGCCTTTTCTTTCCATCTCTTTATGAACAACGCTCCACATATTTTAAGGCACCCTTCCATGGGCACCCTGCCCATTAAAACTGATTGGATCTCTCCCTCCCTGCTAGAGGCACTTGACCTGACTCGGGGCACTCGCCATTCTCCACGCGCGGGCTCCTTTTCCACGTTATATGTCTCACGGGGTGCGAGCTCCTGGGAGGGCAGGGGTCCTACCCTTTGTGTCCTTGGCTCTCCCACCGCCCCTGGCGGGAAGCGGGGGCTCCAAGTTACCCCCACAGGGACTGAAAATCTGTGTGGTGGGGACTGAACTGTCACAGATCCGTGTGTCCAGGAATGGGTCTCTTGGGTGGGAGCTGGTGAGAGCTGCACTCCGACGCCTGTCAGCTCCCCGCGGCTGTAAAAATAGCCACAAACAAAGCCTATCATCGACCTGCAGAGGCAGCCCCCTCAGGGATACCCAGAAAGCCACCTGCTGAGAATATCATGCCAAAGCGGGGTGTTGAAAGAGTAGGTGCTGTTAAGAAGATGAGAATCGGAAATCTGATGGACATGGAAAACACTCATTAGCATGTGACAAGCGTGGACCAGGACCAGGGGCGGTTTGCCCAACATCCCTGAACTTCCCGGTCACTCCGCAGGAGCTGCCCCACCCGTTTGTAAAATGACGTGATTTCTCAACCCTGAAGCCTCGGGGTTCCTTTCCCTTAGAACCCATGCTCGCCAAGATCCCCCTCTGATTTCTACTGTTTTTCAAGCAAGCTTGGCACTCGGAGGAAAACCTGGCAGGCCGCCGACATGAATACTACCTCATACTTGGCAATTACATTCAGTTTAAAAAAAAAAAAATAGTGCTTATTTTTTCAATTATAAAAATAATACAGGCTTATAATAGAAAATTGGGAAGTATTAAAAACTAGAAAGGAAGAAATAATTATTCATGATTTCACTGCCTAGAACACCCACTGTTAACATGTTAGTGGATTTCCTTCCAGTCATCTTCTATGAATATTTATATAGTTGGGTTTATTTTCGGGGACACTCTTTTTCTTGCACTTTTATTTTTTATTTTATTTTATATTTTATTTATTTGATAGAGAGAGATCACGTGTAGGCAGAGAGGCAGGCAGAGAGAGAGGGGGAAGCAGGCTCCCTGCTGAGCAGAGAGCCAGATGCGGGGCTCGATCCCAGGAACCCTGAGATCATGACCAGAGCTGAAGGCAGAGGCTTTAACCCACTGAGCTACCCAGGCGCCCCTTTCTTGCACCTCTAACTTGAAATTATGACACTAACATGTGTCTGCGATGGATGACTATTTGTAGATATTTACTACTTAGCTTCTTACCTTTTTTTTTTTCAGCTTTTTGCTTAAATTCTCCAGAAACATCAGTAAAATTCAAAGTATATATACCTTTTGGGGCACCTGGGTGGCTCAGTTAAGCATCCAACTCTTGGTTTAGGCTCAAGTCATGATCTCAGGGTCATGGAATTGAGCCCCGGGTCAGGCTTAGTGCTCAGCAGGGAGTCTGCTTGGGATTCTCTCGCCTTCTGCCCCCCACCCCCACTCACTTCTCTCCCCCTCTCTCTGTCTCTCTCTGAAAAGAACAGGGAAAAAAGTTTATCTTTTTCTGCTCACCACAGCAGTAGAAGCTCATTGTAACAAAGAACATCAAAGATGACAGGAGAATGTAATTTGGGAAGAGAAAGTTCCTTATACTTCCTCTCCTCAGATATAATCATCATGATGGGCTGAGCTTTAATATACACATATGAACATGCATACACTTATATACATGTACTATTTAAAAATGTTTATTACGGGGGCGCCTGGGTGGCTCAGTGAGTTAAAGCCTCTGCCTTCGGCTCAGGTCATGATCTCAGGGTCCTGGGATTGAGCCCCACATCGGGCTTTCTGCTCAGCAGGGACCTGCTTCCCCATTCTCTCTACCAACCACTCCCCCTGCCTGTGCTCTCTCTCTCTGCCAAAGAAATAAATAAAATCTTAAAAAACAAGAAGAAGAAAAGAAAACAAAAACACAGTAAGAACCAGCTTAGATTCAGGCCTTTGCAGCAACATAGGCTGAGCCTCAATGGGGACTGGAGACCTCTAAAGGGGGTGGCCACAACTTTACTCTGTCAATCACAGCCATGAAAGAAAAAAGACTCGGGGTGCCTGGGTGGCCAGTGGGTTGAGCCTCTGCCTTCGGCTCAGGTCATGATCTCAGGGTCCTGGGATCAAGCCCCGCATCAGGCTCTCTACTCAACAGGGAGCCTGTTTCCCCCCTCACTCTCTGCCTGCCTCTGCCTGCTTGTGATCTCTCTCTCTCTGTCAAATAAATAAATAAAATATTTAAAATAAATAAATAGATTAAAATGTTTATTACTTAATCAATACCCTGTGAAGTAATCAGAACAATGAGCATGCAGAATAAAATGTGGACAGGCATGCCCACCCCTGGCCCTCACGTCCTTCCCTGGGAGCATTTGGAATGTGTCTTTCCAGTTCCTTCCCTAAGCATTCGCGCACCTGTGACTGTGTTCATTTACATTTTGCTGAGGGCTGTTTTTGTGCTAGAGCCGTGGCATTGAGTATGTGAGACAAACTTTGACAATGTGACCTTCCCCACCACCACACTCCCCCACCCTCCCCACCCCCTGTATTACCCCCATAGACATGTCACTTTGCTTAGCGAAGGTGTTTTGCAGATGTAATTAGGGTGACCTGTCAGTTATTACAGAGTATCTGAGGAGGTCCGATGGAAGCACATGGGTCCTTAAAAGCAGAAGAAGTGGATCCACTTTCAAGTGGATCTCGAAAGTTCTCATCATACGCAAAAATATTTTTTGTGACTACGTATGATGATGGATGTTAACTAGATTTATTGTGGTGACCATTTCACAATGTAGTCAAATATGCATCACTAGGTTGTACACCTGAAATGAATATAATGTTGCATGTCAATTATACCTGAATTGGTGGGGCAGAGTGTGGGGGTGGGGGAGGGGAGGCGGCGGGGGGGGTGGGGTGGAAAAGGAAAGTAGAGAAATTCCAAGCGCAAGGGGGCTTGAAGATAGAGGAGGCCATGTGGCTGGAAACAGGGCCCTCGGTCCCATAACCAAAAGGAGCTGGATTCTGGAAGCAGATTCCTCCCCAGAGACTAGATGAGAGGCTAGCAGCCAACATCTGGATTTCTGGCTTGTAAGCC